>CM036536.1:27168768-27768768 GCA_020745685.1 Tautogolabrus adspersus
TCAAAGAAATGTGAAGTACTGATGTTTACATCTTTTACTGTTGAGATATCTTAAAGTAAGGACTTTCCCTAATACTTGTTTTCTGTGGCTTCCAAGTTTATCAACAAGAATACTTAGCTTCAACTCTCCAGTCGTTATTATCTGTTATATGCTACTGGTCAGTGCTTACCGTTTCCATGGCTGTGTCCGAAATCACTCACTCATTCCCTACTCCCTACTCACTATATAGTGAGTTTAATGCAGTGGACTATATAGTGCACTCACTCAGAAAAATTATAAAACATTTCGGACACTACTCGCTCACTCGCCGGCCGCTGACAGTGACGTCATTGTTGTCGCGCATCTAAAACGTGCAGCTTAACAACGGCTGAGGATCAATAATAACGGTAAATAACGGCATGAATTTCAGTGATAACTTCTATTAAACTGAGTGGATTTTCAAGAAAACATTTACAAATAATAAATACATATAAAATATTGAATTTTACATATAATGAAGCATATTTTCGGACCAAAACTCATTTATTTCTGTTCACAGACCCTCCTCTCGTGTCTGTCATCATCATAAGGACAAACTACCGCTATGAACGTTAACGATATTTACTCTTTATTTAAACTGATCAAAGATTTCAGTCAAAACGCTCCAAATATGAACTTTATTGTGTTTCTGTGTTCTCACTGGTCGCTCCTCTCGTCCGTCTGAGAGCAGCCGAGTCAAACGCCACTCTCCGCTCGTAAAACCGCAATGCATGATGGTATATATTGCTCGGATAGTGACCATCGCTTGTCCACTACTTTTCATAATGCATTGTGGGATACATTGAGTGGACTATATAGGGTATGACCATGCTCACTATGAATTCGGACAGCACTACAAAATGGCGTGTTCACTATATAGTGCACTATATAGTGAATAGGGAGTGATTTCGGACACAACCCATGACTCAATGAAAGTGTCTACACTTTGAGTTAAGTTTATTTATATGCGACACATTTTTAAAAGTTCCAGCTTTGAACTTATGTCTTTGGATTTATGAACAGCTTAGCAGTCAGTGAAGGACAGGAATGTGTCCCGAGCTTTCATTCTTCCATAGGTCATTAAGTGACTTTACATCTGCTGCTTTTTTACAGTTCTATTGTTTAGACTAAGGGGAGCATTATTTGGACTGAAAATCTGACATTCATGCTCAGTAGAGCCAAGAAGGACTGGAATGGTTGTAGCTTAAGAGGCCATTCATATTTGTGAGTTTCATGTCCTAGAGGTTTGTATTTAAGTATTTGCTGAATGTCAAGGTGAGAAGAAATATTTTCTTAATGTGAGTAAATGATTCCTCATGCTTAAAATGGCAGGATGCTGCATTTATAATATTTAACTTTGGCCTAGCTCTCAATTTCTATTTGTAATGTAGAGAGTGTTATTTTATTTTAGCTTTTTACAGCAGTAACATAAGCACAAAAAACACTCTTCTTTACCAGAGTAAACCACGCACCATTTGATTAAAGCTCCAATTATGCCCATGCTGGATCACAAGGAAAAACTACTTTGAACGCTTTGATGCACTGCTAAGAATCTAAATCATACAGTTTGGACTAGCTCTAACATTTTGAAACAATATTTACCCTACTCAAACAAATAAAAGAACTTTAAAAAAGCCAACCCCATCACCGGTCTATCACCAGTCAAGACTGTTCTATCCATCTCTGGCTAAGGGCACACTTACACTAGGCAAAGTTGCTCCGTACTGTGTTGAAGCAGGAATGGTAGGATAGACTGGGTGTCGAGGATGGGCAGTGAATGTGCTTGACAATGGCATAAAGACTTATAGTGGCTTGCATTCACCATGGGAATGGTTGAAACAGTTTTTCTCAATGGTTGCAGAATCGTGGGCAAAAAAGTTCATCTGAAGCCCTCGAAATATTCCTCTCTCTTTTCTTTATTTGCTTGAACTCTACACTAGTGTCAGCCCCCATCCTGATGTTCCCAATGACCCAAGTACAAATCGTAAGGCAAGAAAATCATACAATCTGCATATTTAAAAAAAAAAAAGAAACAACATTTTTTAGATTTGACCCATTTTAAGACGTATGATCAGAGGCCTCTTTTTCTAGTTTTCAATTTGGAACACTTTGTAAAAAGTGAATATTAATCTTGCCATCAAGTTCCTATTGATGTTGTGAAATGAATGCATCGTTTGAATTATGCAGTTTAAACAACCACAGATCAAACTGTATAATTTAAGAGACAAGGGGTCATCTAGTCACTGACAGCTTACAATGATTCTCTTTGAAATGGAGGAGGTTGGCGTGTCATTTGGAATCAGAGACAACATCCGTTTAAAAGGGCACACTTATTTAATTAGCAGCCATGATGGGAAGCCCCAGAGAGGGCACAGCATCCGTGATGAAAAGGGGAGAGCTGGCTGAAATTACAACAAGTGAATCCCTCATGCTGGTGCCACTGTGTCCAGGTAGGAAAGATAATTAATTGCATGCAGAGTCCGAAATTAAATTTTCGACTGACTGTCCAAGGTGGCGGGTAGATGAAAAAATCCACTGGCCAAGCATATTTTTTTAACGGCCAATATATTAAATTGTGTTTTCATTTGACATACACATTTGTAACAGTACATTTAATCAAGTTAATAAGGTTTCTGTTGAATCCAATAACAGATTTCAGTCATGGATTGGATCATTTTATCTGATCAGGAAAGTGAGAAATTATAAAAACTTTATTTGCTCGCCTTTAAAGCCTCCTGTGGACAAGTGTTGAGAATTAGCATGTGTGCTTAAACAGTGAAACAATGCTTCATCTATCTATCTATCTATCTATCTATCTATCTATCTATCTATCTATCTATCTTATTAAAAAGGTATAAGCGCCCAGGCCACTGCTACCCTCTGAAACCACCCCAGCATTACAACAATACAAAGTCTCTTAAAGATATTTCAAATATATATTTTTCTTAGATACGAGCTCTGAGAGCACACACCCCAGCAACCCAGCAACCTGTGGTTCCTACAAAGAGACCCTTCAGTGCAGAAGTGCATTAAGTCTGTTCACTTAAGCGATTAATGGAAAGATTAACAATTTGAGAAAGTGCATTATTTATGTCCGGGTATTTATTGTAAAATCCATAGATTTAATATATTTGTGCGTCATCATAGCATATCAGAAACAGCTAACAGAATAACTAACACTAAGAATATAAATATTCTGATATGCCTTGATATCTTTTTCAATATTTCGTATTTCAATAGTTTTGGTTTGTTATTGTTTTTGTCAATCTCACCTTCTAATCAAGAGTCATGAAAAACAGACACACAGACAGCAAACCAGTTGCAGCTCAAGAAAGAAGTTTGATGGGTTTTATTTTGAGGGGCTGATGGACTAATTAAAACTTGGAGGACGGAGACTCTTCTTCTCAATCAACATTTTGAAATGTCTTTCGGGGCAGCCCTATCTCTGTGTCTACACACTCA
Source organism: Tautogolabrus adspersus (assembly GCA_020745685.1). Lineage (NCBI taxonomy): Eukaryota > Metazoa > Chordata > Actinopteri > Labriformes > Labridae > Tautogolabrus > Tautogolabrus adspersus. The sequence continues at coordinate 27,172,249 of CM036536.1, forward strand.
TTGTTTGCACTACATGTAAGTAAGTATTTCTGTTGATGCAAAGGAAAGCATGGCTAACGTGATGAAACTAACATAGGCAGTGTTTTTAAAGTATGTGATATAGAGAAGATGTTTTGCCCTTCATGTGGAGCATCTCCACAGGCACAAGCTGCGGGTTCTACCCCTCCATCCCCATGTGCCAACATGTCAATCAGCTGTAATTGCCATCCTGGAGGAACAATATCAGGCTGCGGAGCTCTAACCACACAGATTCATTGCAACACCTAATCTGCTAATGAGCTCAGCATGGCTATTTTCAGAGTTGCCGCAGACATCATAGCTATCGCTGAGGAGGCCTGGCACGGTTTTCAGTGACAGTAGAGGACAGTTGGCCTGTTGGAGGGGGTACAAAGCAGACCTCAGCCTGCATGCTATAGGACAGCACAGTCACTCAGGATTCTGTTTGGGTAGATATGTGTGATCCCGGCATACCACGTCACATCGCTGATTATTATTCTGATTTACACTGCCACTTTTTTATTCCATCAGATGCCGCATGGAGAAACCCAATCATAAAATAAATCCTCATGTAATCTAGGTTAGGACTGCCATTTAGTTTGCGTTTCATCCACGTAGCTCAAAAATTATCACTGATCCTTGAATCTTCTTGGATAAATAGTTCATGTATAAATGGGCCAGAAAGACCCGAGTTTGTTTTCCAGCAGCTCTCTGGAGCTCTAAGTTTTGCTGTTCAAGAACAAGAAAAAAGGCAACACAAACAATCCTTAATGGAACTGATACAAGAGGCTTTTTAATTATCTAACTCAATCAGCTAAAGACCAGTGGATCAATGAATCCCCATTACACTCCCCAGCCCTGTGCCCAGACAGCAGCAGTTTACATCAGTTCAAACAGCCAGCCATGCTACAGCTAAGTGACAGATTACAGGTTGTGGCTAATCTAATGCGGCCAAAGCATTTGTACAGAGTACATCTTTAATTCAGACTGCAAGCTTCTCTCATTGTGACCATGTCACTTAACTGATACAACCTCTCTGAAATGTTTATTGTCCCCTGCAGGAGATGGGACTTTAAATTTTGAGTGTTTGTGAGTTTGCTGGCTAACCAACATAATGAGACACAAAGAGACCTCATTTTATCCAATGTTCTTGTTTTTCAGCTTTCATTTCTTCATAAATAAACCACCAGAAATAAACTACTTATTAAAGGAGGGATTAAACTGCAAGTCAAATTGCTTTAATAATTCACAAATTCTAAATATAATCCATTCACAGTTAGGGATGTTCCCAGTAATATCCGAGTTAGTGAAATGGAAGTTTAAATTCGGTTTAACCTACTAGTCTAAAGATTAGAAAACACTCAGAAAACACTAAAAACTGAGCCCAATTTATCAAAATTGTCCGCAGGTAAACAATGTCATTTGCAATGCTAGCACCACCAGTCTCCATTCCTTCCTGCAGCTTAACATTCACATGCTAATGGTAAATATGATCATGTGTTGCTCCTATCCATATGCCAGTTTAACCTGACACAGCCTACATACATGTTTGTCACCATTTTGTAGATGAATATACTGCCAAACTATGCTGCTCCTATGGGATGCTATCTGTTCACCGTGTTTGTTTACATCCTGGTAGTAGTGCGAGGAGACACAGCCAGTCTGTACCCCCTGGCTAGTGGTGGGTGGCTGAGCTGCAGTATCAGCACAACATTGACTGGCAATGTGGGCCAAACTAGCAAAGGTGATGACATGTAACTGTTTAGTCGACTAAACACACACATCCATATTCACAATAACATCAAACAAGGGAAGGCAGCAAATTCTCATAGTCCAGAAGCTGATGCCAGCACATTTGGCAATATTCTGTAATGAATTAACCTCTTGATATCATCCAAAATAAAATAAATATCACTTGGGTTGTTTAAACACTCTCCTGCCATCTGCTACCTAAAACCTTTACTTTTTTTTTTTAACAAACGCCTGCTGTTGGATACATAAGATCCCGTAGTCAAATGCATCAGGACCAAAGTCTCCCACTTCTAAAACCATACAAAAGTATGTCTCTTATGTGATGGAAATACACCCACATGATAACATGATGGCTATACTTTCAGTATGTCAATATTGGGTACAGAGCATTATTTAAGTATGTTGAGGCCCAACAAGTCAATTATGTTTGACTGAAGAAGATTTAAAAAATCTCAAGGAAGTCATCACGATTGGAAGATAGTCACACCTTGGTATAGGTTAGTATTCTAAATTATTTTCTACAAACATCACAAGCTGAAATCCTTAACATGTTCCTCTGTGGCTTAAATGGTTTCTCTCCAGGACAAATATCAAATGTTTGATAGATCAAATCAGACTGATGGATTGCTGCCACTGCGTTATGAAAGGGCAGAGATGCTTTTGTCCTCTTGCTTTGCCTCTGTGCAGAATTTCATTTTCATTGGTCTGCATGAGCACAATTATTTCGGGTAGTGCCAATTGAATATCTGATTGGGGTTATGAATTCATGGATTAATTTCACTGCAACAATGCATCAATTGTTTCCAGTAAGAGACGCAGAGGCGGTGTTGTTGTTCAGTAAACTGATCATACACAGGGTGTACTAATGCTTATGTGGTGGAATCCATTGATCCGCTGTCCCCCTGCATCGTACTCTCCTAATGATATCTGAGATGCCACTGTTACAGAAACGGAGAGCAGCATTTCCCCAGCCCTCTAGAGCAATTTATTGTGGGAAGGTAATAATAAGTCTATATTTGAAAAAAATGGACTAGATGAGCCCCAGTCTGGATGTGGGCTGTGAGCCTGAAACCACAGCGGCTCATGATGGCACTGGGAGTCATTTTCAATTTTTCTTCAGACGAGACATCGTGGACTGGGAGTGAGCAGTTAAAAAGGAAAGCTGCAATGTATTTGTAAAAAAGTACACAGACTCTTCTCAGCTTTTCTAATCACTATATAATGAACATTTCTGGTGTTGGTGTTTTGAACTCTATCATCTTGGAAAGACCAAGAGGTTCTCGAAAATCTCAAAATAAAATTGTAAACACACTATGAATGAGGAACATTATAAAGACACAGTTCATGAATAAAACGCTGCTGATTGATGAGTTTAATGCACACAAGCAGCAGCACTGTGGCTTCAGATGGACTTGGGTATTAAATAACCTTCACCCCAACCCAGAGAAGCAAATATCTATGAGTTGGATAGGGCAGCGCCCTAAAAGAATACGAGTTGAGAATACACAGAGTTCACCCTCATTTTGAATACCAACACTATTGTTTTGAAGCTGCTTTGTTGATACATAGCAAAGCAGAAGCAAGATCATGGAAGACTGTAAACTCTACAAACCGGGTGACATCATGACTCGTCAGTTCTCATCACTAACACTGACTGGTTATTACTGGGAAACAAATTATCAAGAGTTGGATTTCTCTCCAAACAAACTGACCTGCTCACTAAAACAAGCCAAAACATCAAATAGAGGTTTCACATTAAAAATCATTGTTTCTCAAACACACCTCTTTGGTGGACACTGAGTTATAAACACAGCAGAGATACAGAGAAATGTTGATGTTATTTTTGGATTGTTTCACAGCGGTGTACGCTCTAAAGCTCTTAGAAACACGTCGACACCCTCAGCACATGCTTGTAGGTTTTTGTTTGATTCTTACTGAAGTGGCTCTCCTTCCTGCCCGCAGCGGGCTGTCTCTCTGCTCTGCCCTTCAACCTCCGTCACAGCCACACCGCTAACTGTTTTAATCACCGGTCAGAAATTTTTTTGTTTTAAGTCCCTTTACTAGCTCATTAAAATGACGTTAGTGTTTGTTAAAATGTTAACATTAGCGTCTGTTGCAAAAAAGAGGGGAGGACAGAGACAGCAGTGTCACCTGGTCCCTAAAAGTGTTTTCTATCAGTCCAGACCTGCAGACTTTTGACTGTGAGCTTAACACGCACATGAAATGTCCTAAATGAGAAAATACAGAGAGCAGAATCACTGCACACACTTCTTCTGGTTTATTAAAGGTACAGTATGTAGAATTGAATGCTAATGTTTACATTAAAATATCTAACTTATATTAAAAATGGACTAAACCCATGTTATATATATTTGTTAGTTGAGTACTTACATCACCTCAAATATTTCTAAAAGTTATCAAAGCCAGAGAAATCCGTAATTTTATAGTTGTAACGGTACGTGTCTTGTAGGCGGCCGCCATGATGAGCCGCCATGATAGACACGAAATGTTGATCGTCGATGACTCTAGTAAGTAGTACTGTTCAGTGTTCATCTTGAGCCAACTTATCTGTAGAGATCTCCTCCTCCTCAACACATCGGGTTTGGTCATTTTAACCGTTATTTAAAACTATTAAGTACTTTCACATATAAATTGCTTTCTCTCTGATACTTAACAGCCAACCTGCCGTTAACTTGAGCTCACTGGCTAACTGAACGTCTTTATTTAGTTCAATAATAAATACAAATGTGGTCGTAAGTAGATTCTTGAAATGTGTTTCTGTTCTACATTCAGCCAGTGCTGATGAAAAACTCTGATCAAATATGAGGCTCACCTCGGCTGATTTAAGGTGTTTTTGCTTTACCTAATTAAAAACATTTTGCGCCTGTTATTACTCTAGAATTAGATCTGATGGAGTTATAGCCTGGTTGTTGGATGCATTTGGAGATGTTGATTCTGATCATGTCTGATTATTTTTGAGGTGGACGTCTATCCATTATAAGTCATACAAACCTGTGAGCTATTAAAAACTCTCAACTACTACCCAAAGTGATTTAATCTAATTGCTGTCAATACAATTTTCCACAATTTCCCAGTTTGGGATCAATAAAGTAAATCTATCTATCGATCTATCTACAGTTTATAAAAAAGAAAATCTTGTCTGTAGCTGATCGATCATCTCGTTTCACTAACACAATCAGGATTTGTCATTTAGTTGGAAATGTAATAAGCAACCAAAACCATGACAAGCAAATGTATTTCCAGAGCCTGTTTTTCTTCCCTGAGGGTTCAGTATGTCAGTGGTCCAGCATCAGCCAATGTGTGGCAAACATAACACTGAAACTAACCACAGACAAGTTTGTGGACATTGATCTTCAGTCATTAGCTATGAGCTCATGGCGCCACTCAACGACCAGCAGGACTCCCAGGGTAATGTAAGCTTGTAACCCTGATATTGATCGTGAGACGCCCCTTTTTTGTGTCAAACACTCTTACTAGAGAGTGTCAAAAATATGATGAAGTGGTTCAACCAAACCACCAGTACTAAAGATCAGTCTATGATTCTTTTTGAATGGAAGACAGAGAAGAAACAAACAAATACTGGTTTCAGTCTTTGTCGCATCTCGTCTTGCATATCAGCGCATTGAGTCATTTAATATTGTTGCTTTAAGTCTTACATTTTAAGGTTCAGCCTTAATTCTTCTGCAAGGCAAACTTTATTTCTACTGCACATTTCATGCACAAAGGCCAGTCAATGAAATATTAAAATAAAGAAAAACACAGAGAACATTAAATACCACCAAAGGAGAATAATATAACACAATAATATATTAAAAAAAGAAATATTAAACATTATTTACAATGTTTACATTTGGTGCACAGCTTATCTATCAGTTACAGGCAGCTTATCGACTTAAACGCTGCTTCCCCATGTTTAGTCAGGACTCTGGACTGGAAAAGGTGACCAGTCACAACAGATTTAAGGTTCCTATAGGTTGATATACAGTATTTTAGACAGAAAGGTATTCTGGGCCTATACTGTCAGTGACTTTTTAAACTCCAAAAACCCCTTTAAAATCTATTCTAAAATGATCGGGGAGCCAGTGCAGAGATTTCTAAACTGGAGAAATGTGCACTTGGAATCAGTTGCAGCGGTGTCATCGTCTTTTCAGGAACTCTGGTTAGAAGACCTTTAAAGGAAGTCAACCCTACTTGAAATAAAAGCATGGACAAGCCTCTCTCAGTAATAATAGGTCACAAACCCACTAATTCTGGCAATATTTTAGATGATAAAATGTTCTTGAGATTGCTCTGATATGGCTAACTAAAGTATGATCCAAGTCTATCAGCACGCCACGATTACAGACTGGGTCTGTGGTCTTCAGAGCCAGAGACTCAACATGTTTACTGATACAAAGTTTTTTTTCTTGTGAAATGATACACCGGTCAGATATGCACGCACACACACACACACACACACACCACTGTTCTGCCCCGCTAGCTCTGCTGAAACCGTCCCGCCTCTGTTACTACCTCCAAAGACAGTACAGAGGGGGGATCACTTCAGCGACTCATCACATTGAAGGTGAAACATCACAGGGGCATAAATATCGGGGTTTGAAACGGTATTCTGAATAGGGCCAATGATTGATCATGCTCTGAATGTCATGTGAACCTTTGAAGACTTCCCTCTTCGACATGCTATCTCACTGCTCATTGGTCCGGGGTTCGATGTCGCTCAATCAGAAGTTTTGAAACCTTAAATTCTTAGCCAAGCGTAATACTCTTATTAAGGATTACACAGTCTGTGGATTGGAAGTGGGGCTTATCAAAATTCATTTCAATATGTTGCTATCTGCTAACTCAACTCAGCCTGTCCGTGTTTTAAGGCCCCGTTCTCATTACGGACACTTCTACAGTGAAAGCATTTTGCTCCTCATCCTAATGGACGTTTCAGAGAGTGAACATTCAAATGATTTGGTTGCACTAGTTTTAACACCTGGGTTAAAAAAATTAATGGACTCACTTTGCTCAGATGGTAATGGCTCTAACTCTTCCACACAGGTAAGTTAAGAGTACATTTTGGAGCAGAAACAGGACCAGAGGCGTGTACCAGCAGGATCCTCTGCAACTCTATGATAATTTGAAAGTTTGTCCACATTTACTTTCTGTTCAATTCCAATAAATCTTAAAGGCCACATATGATCCTCCTTTTCAACAAGATTAAATCAGTCTCAGATCTCCCCAAAACATGTCTGTGAAGTGTCTTGTTCTAAATCCACTCTGATCATGCCTATAAACCCCTCTATTTCAGCCCTGCTCAGAACAGGCTGTTTCTGTGTCTGTAGCTTTAAATGCAAATTAGCTGTGTCTGACCACGCCCCTCTGGAAGAGCCTGGGTGGCTCTGGCTTTCCAGCTCCATGCCCTATTGTTAACAGTGTGAAGGTGGACTCAGAGGGCAGAACAAACACCTAGCTGTGGGAGTGTCACCCACCTGGGGGAGGGGTTACTGCCCTTTGTGATGTCACAAAGGGAACATCTACAGACGGCCTGTTTGAGCACACATTTTCTGAAAATTGGAGCAGGCAAGAGACGGAGAGGATGGACTTTTTCTCATTATTGGGGGGTTTGTAGACATAAGAATGAAATCTGTGATTTTCTTTTGTAGGATGGTGGCTGAATAAAATTGGGAATGTAAGAATATTAAACTAAGATTTTTTTTTCTATTAACAAAAGTTGATTTATTCAACTTTCGTTTATGTCTGTTTCAGCTTTATAGTTAGTGTAAGCATTGTCCTTGTGTAATTAAGTTACGATTTTGTCTGTGTTTCATAGACATTTTCATAAACAGACCAAAATGAAGATATATTCCAATAACCCATAACATTTACCAGCAGTAATAAGATAAGCCAAGCTGCATCTACTTTGACAAGAACTGCCAATCTACATTTGTGCAATAAACATAAAGAACATCTATCTCAAAGCATCAGAATTTCCAACAAAATTTCTCTCTCAGCATAATGATTGGATGATTTCCTGAGTTCGTGAGATCTATTACAGAAAAAAACACTCACTTTCATTACACCAGACTTTGACATCATTTCAAGTTCTCATTTTACAAAAAAAAAGTGAAACTGGAATGGAGCGCGGTTCAACCCCTGGGCTAATCGCAGGGCCTTTTATCTGTAGCAGAAAGAGTGTCTTTTGTCATAAAGAGCACCCTGAGTCTGGAGCGAGGGGGAGGAGGAGGGGGGAGAGTTCTGGGTATTGTCTCTCCAGAGGACACTAATGGGTTTTGGTGTCATGTGTTTTTCACTCAACACTTGACACATGGAGCCATTCTCCTTCAATCACTCCACTTTAATGTCCATTACGATGAGGTATGCCAAAGTAACGGGCTGACTATTGGTCACTTAGATTGTCCAAAAATGAAAGTCTACTTTAAAGACTCTCTTCCTTTTCAAACACCATCCTCTCTTTGCATCTCAGCTCGCACATATGCTACACTTTACTGTCGTTTAAAGTGTGTAAATTTCAATCTCTGCTTTTGTGAGTACCTTTGTGTCAGCCCATGTATGAAGGAAACAAGAAAGTATTGCTTGTAATTCTTTTTTCCAGGCACTAGACTCTCTAATGAACCCCTGAATGCCAATGAGGGTGGGGGAGGAGGCTTCACAGTATTTGGGGCAATAAAAGATGTATTCTGTCTGAGGAAAAAAAAAAAATTTATATATATAAATATTTTTTCCAGAACTACAACTTCTCCTTGTCCTCACCTGGCACAATTTAAATTATTGCTCCCTCCTAGTAAAGTAGGACACTCCATACCTCCTAATCCATTAGGCAATTAATTTAAGAACTTAAAACAGTGCTGCAGATATCTGCCGAGCAGTTGTCTTAGTTCTACTAGACGGAGAGCACTCGGGGGCAGTCCCTGAAACTTGAGTAGATGATTAAGTGCATTTCTGCTCCTGAGAAGAGATTATGTCTTGCGATGGAGTCAGAGGATGGAGCATGGCTGTGCAGCTTGGCAATGGCCGAGGTACATTGAGATAATGATGTACCTGTCCTCAACAATAACGCTAATCATATCTCACCTCTAGGGTATCGCTTTAAGGTCAGAACAAATTCACTACCATACATTAAGTCCTTGTATTGTTTTAATGAAGGTGCATGGATTCGTGCCGCTGCAGATTGCACTTACACCTCAAATATTCTCTGTGTAATAATGCCTCCAAATCCTAATTCTCTCCTCACTTATGAGAAAAAATACACAGGAATACTGTACACCTCCGAACACCAAACATTATAAGTAAGACGATTTTGACATATAAGACCTCAGGCTGGTTTTTAATGAATGTGAAACCTGCCCTGAGTTTACACTGTATCTATTGGCCCCCTTAAAATTACAGCCATGCACCACCTTCCCACTCTGCACCCTCCAAATGTATGGGCCTACTGAAACGAGCATCTGTGTCAGCGACGGGGCCTGGTGGGGGTTTTTCATAGAGGGAGCCACGGAGATATATTTATGTTTCTCCCTCCCATTACCAGAGCTTTAAATAATAAAGTAAAATAAATAGCATCCATTAAACTGATCACATTGTGCTAACTCAAATTATGTTTATTATGCTAATGGTACATGAAATTAAGAAAAAGACCTTGATGCCAGTGGATTTAATTAATGGGCTTTGGGAAAGGCACTGAGACATAATTCATTTCTGAGTAAGTAAGTCTCATTTGCAGTTCCATGGGTCCTCATGCTGCTGATTGCCTGAGTTATTCTTGCAGATGTGCTGCTCACAGCATGTCCCTCCATTAGAAATGAACACCTCATTATATAAACTACCTAATTAAACATAATACAGCTCCGCATTGACTCATTAATGCGTAGCCCTCTTTTCTCTGAAGGGAAGACTGTGATGGGGGAAAATGGGAGAGAGAGAGAGAGAGAGAGAGAGAGACAGAGATAAAGCAAATGAGAGATAGAGAAAGAAGAAAAGGCGCCGTGAGCAGTACAGGCGAGTCCACTGACGTCCCATTGTACAAAATAGGATCCACACCCTTTCACAAATTTAAGCCATTGTTACAAAGACAATAAAAAAGTGATGAAAACATTGGTTATAGGTGTGAAGGAACTGCTGAATAGTGTTTTTACTTTCTCCTAATTAGCTAATTATTTTCAGTGAAACAGACAAATTCTGCCTCGACTTTGCATTAGAGACAAAAGGCTTAAAGCACCGGACAACACAAACTCGTGTTTCAGTTGTTGGAGAGCTGAAGAAGTGAAGTGAAAATAGGATGTTCAGGGCTCCGCAAAGAGGAGATCAATGGGGAAAATTGAGGCCGGCCCCCCTCTGTGGCTCAATCACCTCCAAAGCCTAAAGCAAACACTGGCTGTGTAAGCCTCAATAATTCAACACTAATTAAAAAGACACAAGGATATACAACCACTTTGAGTGCTGAGTCATCCATCGTAGACACACAAACACACACACACTGCTTAATTCATTGCTCAGAATGGGGTGTGTATACAATGTTTGTCCTCTTTAAGACTTTTTTGATGGTGCTGATGACACTGTGTTCACGCTTCAGTTCTGAGTTGAGCTGTTTAAGAAGTTGTCGGAGGGTTAAAGTTGGATTTAGGACTTTAAGGTTAACCATTGTTGCAGGACTTGTTTGCAGCATAGAATAACGTAACAACACTTTGATATATAAATGTCAAAATTTCAAAATTTAGTTCCAATATGGTTATAGAAAGCCCTTACAAGTATGTGACCATTTAAATGACAATGTGATTCTTATAGTTCAATGTTATTGTTACTTTTAAAACCACGAAACATCACAAAACGTACGTGAAGAATATAAATGACGACATTCTTTGGGCTGATGGATGTTGATCATCTGATTTGAAATCCAATAATATAATCTCCATAACAATTAAACAATAACGCTCAAATTGAACCTGTTAAAAATGTATGAGCTGTATATAAATGCTTAATGAGCATGACACACTAAACTGTAGTTTGAAGCAGTTAAGAGGGCATCTACAATGGATTCTATGAATTAGTGTTAACTGCTGTATAAAAAGTTAATGAATGCTTCAGAAGACAGTATAGCTTAGCTGCAAAACTATTTAGTGATATATGAACATGTTGTCTTTTTTCAATTAGAAATTTGAATCCTGATTCATTTAATTCTTTATTTTTCCCATCTATCTTTCTTTTATATTCATCCATTTTCTTGGGGTTGGGATGGAGAGTGGGGGTAGTGTCACAGCATTCTACCCATTAACCCACTTCTTAAACTCAACTGGGCTTATTTTTCAGTCATCAGGAAGGACTGTCTACCTTAGCCTTTGATTAATCAGAACATGACTTTTGTGAGCAGCTGTTGTTGTTTGTTGAACTTGAATAAGTGTTCTTGTTAAAGGGGGTGCGTGTATCTCACTGTACAGTCAGTGAAGTTTTCATCATATCACTGGAAGCTTCCTCAGGCAGAAAAAGCCACGGGGACATCCTGTTAGATCCTGAAACATCTAACCAAAACTTTTTGTACAATACAGGCTGTGTCACTTTTAAAAAAAACAAGAGAATCCATACATGATAGGTGCTTTATGTTTTACTCGTCTGTTGTGTGTCATCACACGTGCTCATGATTTGAGCAAGCATCAGTTCCCAGTTCCACTCTTCCCTCCAAATAGGTTCAGTGAGATTATAATATTTTCATATTGCACCATTTCACCTCAAGATCATGGCAACGTTGTAGAAACAGACATTCACAACTCGCCTCTAAATTGAATTATGAATTCATATTTAAATGTCACATATTATACTCCTTTTCAAAAAGTTTAAATAAGTCTCAGAGCTCCACAAAACATGTCTGTGAAGTTTCTTGTTATAAATCCACTCTGGTCCTGTATTTGATCATGCCTATAAACCCCTCTATTTCAGCCCTGCTCAGAACAGGCTGTTTCTGTGTCTGTAGCTTTAAATGATAGTGAGCTGTGTTTGACCACGCCCCTCTGGAAGGGCTTGGGTGGCTCGGGCTTTCTTGCTCCATGCCCGGTAAGAAGGCAGACTCAGAGGGTAGAACAAACAATGAGCTGTGGGAGTGTCACCCACCTGGGGGAGGGGTTACACAATTTTCCCTTTGTGACATCACAAACCGCCTGTTTGAGCACACATGTTCTGAAAAGTGGAGCAGGCAAAGGACGGAGAGGATGGACTTTTCTCATAATTGGGGGGTTTGTTGACAGACTATCTGTGTTAGAGAAACATGGTAAAGTGTATTTTGCTTATGTGACCTTTAAATGTATAACGAGGCAACTAAATATTTCCTAGGTTGTGGCTGTCACAGTACAGTGGATTAAATCCAACTCCATGTTCTGACAAAGAGGCCTCCAACTGTCAAACCGTTTCCCTTTTACATGAGCATGTCAGTGTAAGTGATATTATTGTCATTAGATCACCAGAATATGGGGAGCTAAGGGCAACTCGCAGACTCTCTGATTTTTAGCTTTTAGTGGTCCAAATATAGAGCAGAGAAAACCTTTTCACAAAACGGGTAAGGTGCACTCACTTACTGATGATGTGACGTTTGAGGAACAGGCTGAGCAGGGATCTTTGTTTATGAGACTGTAGAGAAAAAAAGATATATTATTAGTTAAGCTTGTCTTGCTGCAATGATTTTTGCCTGCAAGGTGTGCACTACGGTCCCTCTTCTGAACTTGTGTTTTAGCCATTAAAGTGATGTCAATATCAACACCCTGAGACATTTTAATTCATATTTTATCAATATTCTCTAAGATATGGATTGCTTTTATACATAGTGTTATGTGTTAGTTAATATTTTATGCACACTCCAAGATGGCTTCTTGTTGTCTTGGCATGAAACAGGCTTTCATTATTAAGAATTTACCTTTTTAATTATGCTGCACTTATGTCACAGCTTTATGGCGCCGTTATGCCCTGTGGTGTTTTCCAAACACACGACCTAACAACTCATCCCTGGACTATAAACTCTATATTAAAAGTTCCTGCATAGTCACAAAGAGGATTCACAACAATTGCAAATGCAGATAATTAGTGCGCGATTGCTCAAAATTAGGCCATTATGAAAACTGCAGCCACCCCCGCTGACAACTTCACTCCATGATTAACTGTTAATAATGTTGCCTCTCGTCTCCAACAGACGAAGCTGTGTGCACAAGAAGCCCAAATAACTGTGCAAAGTGACAAAAGCAGAGAAATAGAGGATACATCCACATCTCAATCACAATCTCGACAAATTCATTGTTTTTTCAGTTTAGGTAAGTCTTCCCAGGATAGCATCAAACCAAAGAAGTGATTCAAATGTTATCATCAAACTAATGAGTGATTCTTCAGCAACATTACTAAATACAGCTCCAAAGGATTGAACCACAGCTCTGTATGTTTGGATCTTGCTACTTTTTAAGGGACGGAAGCTGTAGTCTGTCAATATACGAGCAGAGAACACTTGTTTACCAAGATTCATGATTAACAAATAGCCCCTAACATTTATCCACCACACATTTTCAACTGATCAATATCAGTTAAATCAAGTATATCCATAGATGGTGTGCTTTGTCCTCTTGTGAATATGTAACTTTGCTGTTCTTGACTTGGTTTTGGTGGCCCGTCACTCTAAAGCCAACATCATGTAATGTCATGGTTTTAAATGGGTTAGACATCTTTATAATCTCTGTAGGAGATCATCTGTAATCTATTTTTAAAGTCTATTTCCTGTTGCTTTAACAGGTGATTCTTATTAACGATACAGCATATGGAAACAACTGTATGTAAGCACTTACCTCCTTAATCAAGGGATGCTATTTCCCAAGCTTGGTAAACTCGGTGTCAACAGTTTCAGCACCTAAGAAAAGTACATTTTTTAATGATTTTTCACAATACTAATCACAAACTACTATGTAAATACATCATTTTGCGCTTTTACAGAATAAAAGCTCCCACAATATTCCAAAACTCAATTAACACATTTACAGCAGCCACCTCTAGACGGACACCAATTAGGCCCCGTTTTATTTTATTTCACAACCTTACAGTTACAAAAAAAGAAAAGGGGTCTAACATTTAAAATATGACAATGCTATTTGTTAGCTACAAGTTACAAAAAGGCAAAATAGGCTACCTGGCAAAGCTGTAAGAATTGCTGACATTTTTCCGATCTGGGGAGTGGGAATCTCTTTAAGAGTAAATGGCCTGGTGCGCAGATGGCCTAGCAGTTAGGTCGCATCCCATGTATGGAGGCTATAGTCCTCCAAGCGGGCGGCCCAGATTCAAGTCTGACCTGCGGCTCCTTTTGCTCCATGTCATTCCCCACTTTCTCCTGGTTTCCCACTCTATCCACTGCCCTATCAAATAAAGGAAAAAAGCCCCAAAATAGTTCCTAAAAAAGAGTAAATGGCCTGAACTTATAAAGCACGTTTGGGCTGGTGTCGGTCGGGCCACTTGAGTTTGGGGATGGGGGCTTGGATATGTGAGCTGGCTTAATGGAAATCTCTGAAAAAGAAAATATTATCTACCATGTGTTTTTGACAACAAATTATATTTTCAGCTAAATCTCCATCACTAAACTAATTTTGACTTTAAGTCGCTTTCCAAAAGACATCAAATCTGCTGACTTTTCTGTGAGACTGAGGTTTATCTGTGTATCTGTAATCGTTGATCTGGAACTTTATTGAATGTCCATAGAGGTGTTTATCAAGATGCTTAATAATTAATACAAATCGCAAAATTAATGTTGCATCTTGATCAAGAAAACACAAAGATTAGGAATGTGCACAATTAGCCAGCCAAAAAAATAAAATCGTCATCCTCGCTTATCCGCACCAGATTTACTAGTCAGTTAAGCTCCGTTTCGACCGACATACCCCGGAACTAAATAGTTATGGGGCTTTTTTTAAGGAACTAAAAAGTTCATGTTGCCCATGTTGTCCGCCTTTCGACCGCGGTCTGAAGTCCCGGGGAGATCATGCAAATTGGGCCAATGACGTATGAGGACGTAGGAGGAAGCAACAGATATAACTGCATTACACCGCCAGTCCGATAGGTGGCAGTAAGAAAAAGACGAAGGCCATACAACAAAAGACTACGTAATACATAAGGCGACGGACAGGCCGGCGTCATTACTTGTGCAACACTACAGTTAGCCCGTTGCCATGGAGGACGCTCAGCTCGTGTTGTTTTTCGTCGACTTGTATTTCATTGCAAAATAATCCATTGACTCAGCATCGAGGAGGAGACGAGCGCTGGCTGCAAAATGATTTCAAGATGCCAGAAATGCTATAAAACGAAGAAGACTGCTGTTAATAGTCCTTGCAGATTTCAACCGGGACACTTGCTGGTTCTACGGTCGGAGCCACTCCTGTTATTGTGGTCCTTGATCTTTTTATAGTCCTGCTTTAATTTCTTTATCTTTTCCCGGACTTGTTTGCCGCTGTGGAACACGTTTATGTCGGCCAGCCGCAGGGCCAGTTTCTGGTAAACCTTATCTTTTCGGGTCGCCGTCTCCAACTCCTGCTGAATGTCGTCCTCCGCATAGACGGTCAGCAAGGCCTGCACCTCCTCGTAAGTCCAGCGGTCATACGTTTTCTTTCCCGAATCCATGTCCAAAATGTTTGGTACTCAGCACGATGAAAAATGTAAACAACTGGCTTGCAGCCGCACTCTTTAAACATGGCGCTAACGCTACCTTTTGCCTGGCC
This sequence comes from Tautogolabrus adspersus, assembly GCA_020745685.1. NCBI lineage: Eukaryota > Metazoa > Chordata > Actinopteri > Labriformes > Labridae > Tautogolabrus > Tautogolabrus adspersus. Next base: position 27,187,746 of record CM036536.1, read on the forward strand.
AATCAGACGTTACCTACGCTACCAGAGCCTGGCCAATCAGACGTTACCTACGCTACGAGAGCCTGGTCAATTAGACGTTCATCCCTGCAGGCGCTGCTGGCCCCGCCCCAAAAGTCCCTAGACCGTCAGAAAGTACATAACCGCTAGTAGGGTCTTTTATCGGGGTAGATTATTTACCCGGAACTACACATTTACCCGGGTAAATTTGGTCAAAACGCACGTAGTTCCTCAAAAAGATCATAGTTCTGGGGGATAGTTCCTCCGGTCGAAAATCTCATCGGAGCGGTTTGGCAGGTTTTGATCTCGAAAATCAATATAAAGTAGTATGTATGTTGTGTCCGGTTAAACCTGCCTATGACGTAAGCCACACTGGGCAAACCAATCTGACATGCTTTACCCATTGACGCTGTGATCGTGTGTTTTGCAGAGTCTTTTCTTAACATTTGACCAACCAAGAAGTCTGAATTTAAATTTGTGTTAAACCAACTTTGAAATTAGTCACTAGGATTATTTTTAATAAAGATTATGTTGTTTTCAGCATATAGTGTAGTCAAGTTTAATCATTAAAGTAGGGTAATCTACAGAGAGTGGCAATAGTAAAAAAAATCTACCAGTTAAGCTTAAATGGTATTACATTCATGCTGTGAGTGGCTGATTAGCCTTCAGTAAAAACTGGATATGCAAGTATCTTAAAGCTTATACACTCAAAGTTAAGATGTAGTCAAAGACCACAGTATAAGAGTTAAACAATGTGTATGAAGACATTTACACTTGGGGTTTTAACTGTGAAAAGGTGGATTGTAATCGTTTTATGTTCTGTTTTATTGTGTGTTTATACTCTGTATATAGACTGTGCTGTGACTGTTGCAGGGCCTCTGGTCATTGCATGCCAGCCTTTTTAATGTAATGCAAGACCTTCCTGAAACTCTTGAAAGCTGACAGTGCTTTGACGTGAGCTGTGTTAATTACAGTAATGGCACGCATTCTCATTAAGTCATTGTTTACGTATCCCGGGGCCTTATGGAGCCAGAGTGGTGCTCTGGTCTGCTCCAGCACTGCCGCCTCGCTGGTCTGTGTGGCTATGGCCTCGTTAACACAGACAGCTGTTCCTCCCAGCCACAGTCATGGACGACATGACGAGTGGCGCCGGACATGCCGCTGAACACACCCACTGTGGGAGCAACTGTCAGAAATAGAAGTATCCCACAAGGCAGGAAACGTCAATGAGTAATCAGCGGGAAAGTGGTCCTCGGGTTATAATTTTCAGGCCCAGCCCCCAACCCCATCTGAACCAGCCGCTCCCCTTCATATGGGGCTGTCTCATGACCCCCATCCTATCCCTTTAAATTGGTGCAGTCAAAGGTGCAGTTGGTGTTTAATTTCACCAGTAACCTGTGGTGAGGGTAGCCATGTAAAATGAATAATCAGTGTCACAGGAATCCAATAAGGTTTCACACACAGGACTTGCTGCTAAAAGGCCCGAGTTGTTGTGATGCTGTAAGAGGCCAATGAAGCACTAAGTCCAGGGCCTGCATGCATCAATCTGCTAGAAATGAAGTTGTGGACTTCAGTTGAAGATTAAGTTACACTTTCATGTTTACTTATACTCAAGAACTTTAGAATAAAAACTTAAAGTTACATTTCTTTTGGAAAAAAATACTTAAAAACCTAAATTTATGTAAAAGGGTTCTGAAGCTTTTCTTAAATGTCTTCATAGGCGTTTTCAGACCGCAGGAACTTTTTCATGCTTCTAGGAACTGTTGGAACGCTCCCCCTTTTTAGCAGAAACTATGAACTATTTCAGTTCCTAGAGCCACGTTTAGAGGAACCTTTAAAGCGCAAGTATTCTCCCAGCACCATGGCGGTGTGAATGCAAACAGAAAAAAGTCTCCATGTTGAGTAGTTCTTAGGGAACTCTCTGGATAGTTCCTCTTCAAAGAGTCCCTGGAACTGTGTGGTCTGAAAACATCTAATATGAGGCTGCAGTGATTGGTTCACAAAGAGTTTAGACCGGTCTGCAGGGTTGACAAGTCTTAACTTTGCTATTCAATTATAACATTGCAAGTAGAGTCTGGTTCACAAAATAAATACTTCACTTAAAGCTTAAGAAGTAGACTACGCTACCCCCAGGCTAACTCAAAACGGATGTTTTAATTGCGTTTCCATTTACCGGTACATGTAAAATATTTTCAGGTGGAGTGAACAGAGCAGAGCTTCAAAGTGGTTCTTGCTCAGTCATATGTTGAGGTTGAATTCCTTTATTTCCCTGGAATTCATATCAAGTTGTCATTATTAAGATAGTTCAGATCTACACAGTTTTTGTGAAATTGATGAATTTACAAATCTGTCTGAAATCTTGTATAAAAGTTGAATCCAAACATAGTCCACACTTAGTCAAACCAACTCATATAGATAAAGGAAGTTGTTGGATGACTAAACTACAAAACAAAGGTGAACAAAGTATTTTAATCTTTAGGATTCAATTGCTTTTTTGTAATCAAGACAAACTAAAACTAGCAATGTGTTTAACTTTATTTTCACTCTCTGTACTTTAGAAAGTAGAAATCAATTCCTCGCTTTGATTTCATTATTTCATCCCAGATTATTTTTTATTGACGTGTTAAAACTACGTGGAACTGTTCCAGTTACATATTATGCAATCTCTGGGTCAATGTTTAGCTCTGATTGCTAACTTGTTCATATCACACTTAACGTGTTATTATCTCAGTGTTCTTCTTAAAAGCTACTTATACATTTTGTTGTAAACATTCCTGGAGTGAATGTGTCTCGCTCTGAAAACAGCATACTTCTTCTAAATTAGCCCTTTTAAGTTTTACAAATATCAGCCTTGCTCTCCAGTTTTTAAATTGGATGCACATGAAGACTGCAACAAACGATTGTTTCCATTAATCTGCAAAGGACTTTCAAAAGTTTCATCCAAAACTTTTCAAACACCTGTCACTCTCCTTAAAGCCAGCGCAACATCATTTCCCATTCTGTTCCCCATTCTGTTCTCCAACCAAAGCAAAAAGACATTTAATATACTAACATGTAAACAATGATGTGACAGTATAAGATGGTTATCCCATTATCAACAAAGCGAAAGATGAATATCATTTCACTGGCTTATTGTACACATGGCTCTGAGGATGGGTCCTCTGGTCCATCCAAACGTTGGCCATGTCAGTAGTCCTGTTTCGCGTGCCTATTTGGAGTTATATTTATTTCCCCTAATAGGCCTTTATATGTTAAATGTGGCACAACTCTAAAACGTATGGGTTCAGTCAGCATGATCAAAGCATAATCAGACCATCTTCACCTGATAGATTTCCCACAACAAAGCCGTTTCGTATAAGAGTTTGTAGAATTGCAATATTAAAATGTCCAACTTATCATGTCAGAGGAAAGATGGCAGCGATGGTGTCGACAAACGGGGATTGAAATGTCTAATGAGGGAACACCGAATGTGTGAAGTATAAAAGCTTTAATTTCCCTATCATCACTCGGATCTAATACCAATCTGTATTCTTTATTCAGGCCGTCTGTGTTGCTGCCAGAAAAAGCCTTTGAAAAGCCAATTCCTGGAAATTAAAGAAAAGGGATTAAAATATCATTAGGTGACACATAATTGAATGTCAATTTTAAATAACTTGAATTCAATTCCAGGTCATTAAAGTGAATGTGGTCTGCCTTTTTTTTCCCAATCTTACTTTTGAGCCCGCAGATGAGAGCGAGGTACCAACTTCAAAATCATTAAATTGAGGGGAGTTTGTTTGGCCTTGGTGTGCCAGACTGCTTTGATTCTGGCTCAGAGCGGAGGGATGAGCAGCTGGAGGAGAGATCAAATTGAAACAAAGCTTCTCAAAATTGAAGGAAACATGAGCATAATAATATTTAATAATTAAATTCTCACAAACAATGGCAACCGAATGAAGTAATCTGCAAAAGTGTGCAACATCATTTGCATAATTGACACAGTCCCCCCCCCGTCTCCCTCCTGTAAATGAATGATGAAGACAATAAAAGATGTTGCTAAAATTGGGAACAATAACAGCAAAATTTCATCAAGGCCCCCATGCTCTGATTAATCTGCGCTTGCAAATCAGTGCAGGGGAAAGAGAGAGGGAAAGAAGCAGAGAAAAGGGGGGTGGGATTGGGGGGGGTGGAAGGCAGGTGATTAACAACAGCAGGGATTGTAGCCGTGGACAACGTGCCCCGATTTGCTCAGCTCGAGGGGCACCATACGAACCCTTCTACACAGCTGCTGCAGGCACTGGCTAGCTGGATCATCCCCTGAAAGCCTGAATGAGTGCAATCATTTGTATTGTCATTAACCCCTCGTGCACTGTCTCCATGCTTCAGCACTAATAAACCCATAATTTTGCTCCTCAAACCCCCAAAACGGCTCAAAAGGAAGGGAATGTTGAAACTGAGTTTAAAAGCAGCTGATAGCGAGTATCGTTTTATGTAACATTCCTAAATGCTTTTTATCTTCTTCAGCTAATTATTTGCTATCTGAGTACATTGCCATTTCTAATTATTCACTATGAAGGAACTGTATTAAATGAAAACACAATACAATGAGAGACCTATTTTATATTCAGGGTTTCTAATTAGTTTTCTATCTCTGTGATCATTTAGACAACTTTCATCATCATCGTTTGATGTTTACAAAACACAAAAAGAATCAGGCATCATCCAGATTTATGCTGCATATTCGCCTCCTAATAACATTTGCATTTACTAGTCAATTAACTTGATTAAATTCATAGTCCAAGTCAGATCCAACTTTGGTCGCTGCAGACAGTTATTGCTTGGTGGATTAAATAGCAGCGTGGGCAAAATGACGCAACAGAGAAAGTGGGTTGGGGGGAGGTGGTGGTTGTGGGGGTATGTCAGGTTCCATTATGCTGTAAACAACACAGGACAACAGAAATTACACTTTGCAAGCAATACAACCCATGTGAGGCTTGTCTGTCTGAGGAAACGGCTCCACATAAGTCTGTTGTTTGCTTTTTTTCACATCAGTTCTGTCAAGTAATGATCATTTCATTTACATTTAGAATAAGCTTCGTCAGATGTCATCTGAGGAATTTAGCTCAACGACTAATGAAAGCTTTAGTAAAAAAAACACATGACGCAACATTCCTCCCCATCGCACTCTTCCTCTGTCTTCCCAAAAGCAACCATCTATCTTCTAAATTCTGTGCAATTAGTAGCCTTAACATACCCCGAGAAGCTCATTTGATTTTAACCTCCACTGTCCAATTAACAAAATGTAGGTTGGAAAATAAATGGCAGACGCCTAAGCAAATTAATTATGTGTCCACCAAGCTGTTAGCCTGTGTGCACAGAGCCGGGGCTGGCAATAAGAGCTGGGCACACACCGCCATATGGCCAGTGTGAGAGCGGACATCATTTGGGGTTGCAGTGGCACACCCCACAAATTCTCACAGATATTTATGACCCAGTAACAATAGAGGTAGTGTGCAATTAATCTCGTAAAAATGTGTTTATAATTGTTGTCTCTTGATTTATAGATTTGATCCATCTGGGATTCCCTTGAGCCAATTTCAATACCTATTGTTAATTTAATTCTACATGTGATGTGCAATAAGGGCAGAGTAAATATTTACAAATGAGGGTCTAAACTATAAGCTTTTCTTTCCTAACTTCAGAGAACCACGAGTGTGTTACAGCAAGATTTATTAAAGTGGCAACACTCCAGTTTTTAGAGCTGGACACACATATGGATTAGCTGATATTTCTGGGCTGATATGAACCTTCTACATTTTTATTATCGGTAAATATCAAGTATCAGTTCATGTTATTTCCAATATTTGTGGATATGAAAGTAATGCATATAGTTTGAAATACTTTTAGAACTGTGTGCAGCACATTAGCAGACGCTGGTCGACATTAAAGTCGGTTCACAGTAGACAATGTCAAACCTTCTTTTAAGTTATTTATTTGAGAAAGCAGCTGTCTTTCTAACTTTGCATTTTCATGCAAGTGCAAGATCCGTTCACGTTCTGCATATAAAAAAGGTCTTATATCGACCACAATATCTTAAACCAGCAAATATATCCTCACAAATATATTGGTATCAATATGATCAATCCACTAACCCAACTTTTTGTGTTACAACAAATATTACTAGCCTGTGATTAGAGATGAATGTATTCTGAGGCTCTGATTTGATTTCAATCTTTTCAAACAATTGATCATAACAATGTCATCAGCTTTATCTATGCTCGGGCCTGACACTTAACGTTTTCTTAAAAAAAAAAAAGCATCACAATGTGGAGTTGTGTGTTTTTTTTAAATAAACCCAGATATGAGGTCTGGAGAAAGAATTTAAAAATAATTCATTGAGCTCCATTATGGAACAAGGATCCAGAATTCATGGAGGTTTACCTAAACCAAAAACTAAGAGCAGGGATCTCCTCCCCTCTGCTGCTTCCATGTTACACATGATTCTTGAAATGTGTCTCTTGTGAGTCCCCCAGGCGTTATACACATATGATTCTGCTGTTTTTACACATTCAGCTTTTGTTGAAACAAAAATCAAGCCTTACCTAATTAAACCTTTGGCCTTGAGACCAGGTGTTTGAAATACAGTGTGAGCACAGGGAAGAGAAAACGCTCACATTTTATTTAAAGGGGTAACGTTTTGAAAACATTCAAAAACAGACGCAGTCAACGACCTATTTTGTTGCAGTCTGTCCCACATGTAATACAAAGCTGTTTGGAAAAGTTTGGCTAAAGGGCAGGAAGGACAGAAAGATGCTCAGCTATGTGCAACTACAAAATATGATCAACATGGCCCCCTAGAGGCTACATGAGATACAGCAGGCCTCATTCTAGGGCAACAATAACCTAAATCCTCCTTCAAACAGGATTGTGACATTAGATTATTGGCAAAATCATCGCAATTAACATAAATTATGATGGTATTATGCTGACAGACATTTAATCCACATGGGATCTGGTAACTGCACACTACACATGTCTGACAACAGCAGCCAACACGTTAATCCTGTTCAGATTTTTGACTGCAGTTATTGTGTTCCCAGCACCAGTTTCTACATGACTGTACATTCAAACTATGAAGCATTATACATTCATGGTCGGATTTTCTCTCGCATGAACATTTCACTCTAAAGGGCACAAAGGTGGAGAAACATGGTTACCCATTTTGTTCTGTAAAAAATGTACGACTAAAGACTTAGAATAAGGCTAACATATAATTTAACATCTAGGCAGATTTAGTCTAACCTATCATTTTTCAGATACAGACTCACACTCATCTTGTTATAATTGTAAAATACTATACATTGTGAAAAGTGCTTTTTATATAGATGTAATTATTAGCTGCATTGATGTTTTCCCTGTTCAACCCCTACATTAACATGATGACTGTGCTAACACATGAATACATGCAGGACAACGTGTTATGGAAACTAGATTATAGGTTCATGCATAACAACCGAGAAGGGTGACACCTGTCTGCATGGGAAAAGATCAGATACCCTCTGCATTTACATTACTGTAATTGAGTCCTTGCTCCACAGACTGATGGTTATTGAGTGCTAACGGCTAGCTTGAATAGAAATGTGACCTCTTGGTCTCTGCTTCTTTAGTCAACTAAAGTACTTTTTCTGAGCAATGTTCAATGAGAAAGCTACTTTCTACATGCTGGGAAACATTTTAAAGGTACAGTATGTAGAATTGCATGCTAATGTTTACATTCAAATATCTAACTTAAATTAAAAATGGACTAAACCTATGTTATATATGTTTTTAGTTGAGTACTTACATCACCTCAAATATTTCCAAAAGTTATCAAAGCCAGAGAAATTTTATAGTTGTAAAGGGACGTGTCTTGTAGGCTGTCGCCATGATGAGCCGCCATGACAGACACGAAACGTTGTCAAGGAAACATCGGATGTTACGTCAAAGACCGCTGTTGAAGCTAGCGCTAGCTGCTACTGAAAGCTGCTGTTCTGTCGCTGTATGTGCTGCTGTGATAAAAAACGTCATGTACACATATTGTCTTTCTCAGGTCAGTTTCGCCCGTTCGTATTGATTCGTTCGTTTTTATCCCATAATGCACCGCAAGCCGCGACGTCATCTTTTGTTATTGTTTTGATTGAGAGCCCCCTAGCGGCAGATTTGACAAACTGTACTTTTAAGGAAAACCTGGAATAGCTTGTTTTTTCTAACCTTTGTTAAAATATACTTTATTCATTATAAAACACACGAGGACAATCAAGTTTTACATTAATCAAAATGTAATTCAGCTGCACAGCATGAAATTCAAAGTCAGTATAAATGGTGTCTATGATGTAAATAAATGGTTTGGACGATTCCAAATATGAATAATGAATGTGTACTTTGTCTGGCTTTCATGTTTGCATGGGGATATACAAGTAAATAAACTAACAGGTGCACCCTCTCCTTAAAAATGTTAACCCCTTATATATGAAAAAACCTTGACATCTGCACATCTATCATTAATAAGAGCCATGGATGGATGCACATGGAGCACTGATTAATGCAGACAGTCTGTTTACTCTTCAATACCTGCATTAGTTCATCACTTCAAATAAGAGACCTTTAATCGTAACTAAAGTCATGCTATGTGTTTATAAAATGACAGGGCATTGATGAGGAACAATAGTCTGAAAACACTAATTATTCTCTATTTCTTACTTTAATATTTGCACTACTGTTTATACAGAGACTTTAATCAAATACCATCCTAATCCATTCTGAGTAGACCCCTGAGATATGTACTGAATGTAGAGACTACATGACATGTTGGGTAGTTATTCATTTATTCAACAGCAGGGATGATTGCTGATTAGTTGTCATGTTTTCAGGTATCATCAAACTGCATTTCCAAAGTATTCGTCCTGCTTAAAGCCCCACTGATCCCTTTGTTAAACCATTACAGCATATCGCAACATGCAATACAATATTTTTAATTCAGATGCAACTTTTACAATGTAGCTCTCATTTATATTTGTATCTCCATAGAGATTCAGCAATTTGTCAAAGTTCTGTCTCGTCTATAGTACAGTATATTTGAAAATGCCAACTTGTAATTAAAACAAAAAAACACTGAACACAAAGTTTTCAGTTTGTTTCTTTTGTATTACTGTTCGGAACGAGAAGCTGACTCTTCATAGTTGTGCTTTGACAAGTTTTGTTTCCGTGTGTTGTACTTTGTCTCCCTCAAGTGCCTGATAGGTGAACTCACAAGAGAGCGTGGATCTGACAACAGAGAGATTAAAAAAATGTTTGATAACTAAATACACCTTTTGTCAAAGTACAATCATGGCAGGAGGATCACAGGTGTAATCGATTACTTCAGTGTTTACTGCACTCAGTTCAGGTGGGCAAGTGCAGCACCCTGGGAGCGTTCAAATGTCATTTTCCTTCATATATATATACAGTCTGTTATTATTCATGAAAGTGTTTTTAAGAGGTATCTACTTAGTTTGAAAAAGGTCTATTAAGCCCCATTTGCATGGGATAAGTATTAACTGGGGACCGCTGGTAATTTGGCAATTAACCCCAACGTCAGTGTTTGTTGTGCCGCATGTATGTATGGATGCATGGATGTATCTCATTTACCTAAAGTTACTAACATTTCTGATTAAAAACATCAAGGCGCTGTTTGACAGTGACAATAGACGAAGCGCTGAACTCGTCTTTGTCAGTGCCCCTTGCGTTTTGTAGGCAACAATGCATTACTCATACTGTTAGCCAGTGTTTCTTCTATATGATACCTGGCCGATTATTTTTCTTTATACAAGTCAATCTGCACTCAAATAACTAGTGATCAATCTCCCCTTACTCAGAGAAAGCAGGGGCAAGAGAGAAAGACATCCGCAGTAATGTCCCTCCTGTTGATGTATTAAAAGAGGCGTGCCATCTAGTGTTAAACCTGAACCTTTTTAAGCTGCTGTTCTAATGGTTTACTGCAGCTGGCGGTTTCTTCAGACGTTCATACACATCAACAACAATAAATCCTCATCCACATGCCGATCAGCTGTTGAAATAACCGAATATTGAGTAACAATATTTTCAGAATGAGAGTTGACTTTATAAAACATACCACTAAATACTATTCAAAAGATCAGACCCATGGAGTTAAAGAGGATGCAGGGTGAGAGGATGAGTGCAGATAGAAATGAAAGGAAGTTAAGCAAATGTAAGTCATTTTTGAAAAAGAGAAAACGCACAATCAATAAATAAATAACCAAAGTATGGATACATAAACTAACATAAATTAGGGAAATAAGATTACTATTTATTTTTAACTGACAAACAGGGAAAAAGTGGCAGAAAAAGCTGCTTGATTTTTTAAAATTAAAACCCCAAATCACTGAGACGCTGATTTTGACTAGATTACTATTTTTAGAGGACCTCTGTGTTTGCTGAATTATATTAAATTATTGACTTTACAAATTACAGACATGGTTGATTCACACAGGAATAAGAAGAATTACTCTGCAACTATTATAATTTATCTAGATATTCATTATCTCTGACTGGAGTTTTAAATTTAGTTAAGCCAGATTTAGCCTGTCCAAGTACACCTCTGAAACATGAAAGCAAGTTTTTCATCATACAGTAAATTACATACAATAGACTTCACATGTAAAAATGCCCTTATATGGTAGGATTCAGAGCAGCACGTGAGCTAGTGGTACAGTTAAAAGTTGAAGACACATTTGGACCTTTTGGACCTAATTAAACAAATTATCAAGATGGTTGAATATGTCAGAATCATTTTGATAAATTATGCCACAATAAAGAAATTAATTCTAGCCACCACTGACCGTGCAGTTCAGGTTCACCTGTTGTCTTTGCTGCACCTGCGGATTAGAGTCTGGAGTTGGCCAACCTCTCAGGGGGAAGATGGCAACATTCATTTTCTAAATGGGTCAAAATAATGGCATGTTTAATATTTGTGTGAAGGCAACTAATTTATCACAAAATGAAACAAAACAATTGGACATGTCATTTGGTTTCTTGAAGGTATTCATTACTGGCAGGATGTGTGGGCTGCGTTAGCTCTGAGTTAGCTAACATATAAACTAGCTTACCTGATGTAGCGTCCTGAGCACCTTACGACCGAAACAAGAGCTTTTCAATGATGAATGGAATTGATTTTATTCTGTACCGTCACCTGTTGAGTTTTGATAATGAAACAGACACATTTGGAAACTCGTGGAAAGTTAGAAAAGTAAAAACTTTGCCCGCTTTAGCTGCGAAGTGCGCAAGGCTACGACACCCCCTACTGGTACGAGAAGTCATTTGAAATCTCGCGATTATTCACTCACCATGATGACAAATCCAAGGCAGAATAAAGAAACTTTTTTAATAATTTACCTTTTAATCCTTAATAAATTACATATCCATAGATCCAAATTCAACAAATCTCACCCATGCCTCACTGTATTCATCACTGAATGAAAAAACTTTGTTGTGACTTTAACTGACAATATAATAATAATTATAATTATAATAATAATAATAATAATAGCTTTATTTATATAGCACCTTTAAATATAAAAGCTTTACCTACTGTAAACCTGATTCGAGATTTATTCAAAGTCTACCATGTTTAAATGCCTTTTATTTTAATTTGGTCTATCCTTGATTTGTTAACAGTTTTGTCTCAGTTTTAATTAATTAATTAATTTTACTCTGTTTTAGTTTATTATTTGTATTAATTTATACCTGAGTCATTTCTTTTGATGGTTGAGGCTTCTCGCAGAAACTGACTAAATCAGATGAGCGTTTGTTAAACATGGATGAAGACATGTCTTATTGTTCATTTGATTGAATGATGATTTAATCAAAGTTTATATTACATTTTTTTAAATTGAATGACGATACATTTAAATCATATATTTATGCAAGTGTTTGTTCTGGGTGGCAAATATTTTCCTAAAGCTGTTTAATTATGGCAAATCATTTAAAAATAGTTTTCACCGTATCAGCCAGCTGCACCATTTTGCTGTAATGAGCTGAGAAACACCATCTACTTAATACGCACCATTGGACTGGTTAGTATTAGCCAAAGTCTATCTTACATAAGGATAAAAAAAGTACAGCGACAAACTGATTTTCCTGGTAAGAGAAGAAGCTTCATGGGTTCCAGTCAGTATGACATGCCATTGTAAGGTCATATAAAGTGTGTTTTTGTGATTGAGTTCCCTAATTGTGCCACTAGCATTGGTATCTATGTAGCAGTCAAAACAAAAACTCCTATTCTAAAAATCAGGGGCGAAACCCGTTTTAACTTTTAAGTAACATTTTAGCCGATTGCTTCTTCTGATACAGATTTTTTTTACCACTTCATCTTTAATCTTTGTCTGGTTTTTGTTTCAAATGAGCTTTGTGATTTAATGTATTTCATTTGTTAGTAGTCCTTCCTCTTGAAATGTTACTGGAACCTGTCCGACAAACTACATGTCGCTTACCTTTCCCAGAGACTGCTGACATTTATTTTCATGTTTGCCTTTGAAAACAACGGCTAATAGTCCAACTGCTGAATTCTTCTGCACAATAATAATCTTCTACACAACAGATTCACACTGACAGCGGTGCATGCCACATTGTTTGCTGATGGGTTGATGTTTGTCAACAGGGCTGATACCGATGTTCAACAAGTAATGCATCAGTACATCCCTGACAGATGAGGTTTCCCTTTGTGTTAAAGTTTAAAGGGAAAATTGATTTGAATAAAAATGTCTTTCTTGACACATCACATTTCAGCAGCATTTGTGTTTGATTTACAATGGATGCTTTACAAATATTTACAGGAAGCCAAACATGTACACTCACAGCAGATATTCTCACTTTTATTACAAACTCAACATTGTCTGAAGCTATAAAACAACTTACTCTAAGCAGTCAGATGGAGGACCAGTGTATAGGATTCATAGTTTTATAGGAGGTAAAGACCAGTCACAGCTTAGTGTTAGCAGACTCTTGTACACAGCAGTTCTGGTGGTGGGATGTCAAACCAATATGCAAACCCTATCTAAAAGATATTCAATCTCTACATTAAGGCAACAGGAATGAGTGAGGGGTTGTACATCCACGATGAGATCCTGGATAAAAATGTTAGATCACTTAAAACCAAAAAGAACCAGAGATCACAGTCCTGTGGACATCAAGATTCTTCAGCTTACAAACGATATTTTTTTGTAAATTTACAATGAACTGTTAAACCACACGCATTTTTCTAACTTCTAAAATAAAATTAAACAGGTGTTGCACATTATTGCAGTGGAATCCGGGTCCTTTCATTTGCCTGCAGGAGCATTCAGATGTCTCTACACAACGCGGTGCTTTAAATCTTGCTCCAGTTTTTCAAGATGGCCTCCGCAGCATCAAGAGTACTATCTTGCTGTAAAGACAAAGGCAACAGAGAGTTATAAAACATCACATTTTCAACCAGAGGACAGTGCAGCTCTGCCTTTATTAATATTGAAAGGTCAGCAGACTGTATGTGCTGTGTTTTTGTTTGCAAAAGTCAGTTCTGTATTTACCTTAATGAAGCAGAGGCGAATGTATTTCTCAAACTGTTTCTTGGACTCGTCTCCAACAAATGCTGTGACTGGAATAGCTGCTAGTTTCTGATTATGACAATAATATTGTTAGTAGTAAGAACAGCCATATTAAATAACCTTTTAAGATAAATGACCTCATTCAGTAGGGGGTAAATATTATATGAAGTGTATTACATTACCTTTTCTTTAATCATCCACTTCACAAACTTGTAGTCGTAAGCAGCATCATCATCATCAACCATGTGCGACAGATCCTGATCTGCAGTGAGAATCAAGCAGAGGATTACTCACTAGTAGAGACAGGGTCCACCAGTAGGTGTCACTGCTAACCCAGCTGCATTTTGGATTAACGATGTCTGAAATAGAAGACTGCAAACATGATGTTTAGTTCTGACTGTAAATGTCTCACATTATAAGGACTTTCTTTCAAACTTGTATTTAAGAAAATAAATCCATCCGTATAATCCAGAGGAACTCATTGTTATTAAGAAAAAGAAGAAAAAAAATCTCAATCACCAGTCAGGTCATTATATAATTTGAATTTTAGTTTATAATGATTGTCACTGCACTGAGAACACTGACAATTTGATTTTTCAACTCCACAATGAATACAAATGGATGTTGAGGTGCATATAAAGATTTAAATTCAAGGAAAAACACTCGACATAACTGCAGAGGGACTTCTGCTGCACATGTTTGACTTCCATCATGACAACATAAATAAAGAAGCACATGAAAGAATCTACAAAATAAAGATGAAACACACTAGCAAGGTGTTTTTTTTCCTAATGTCTTTCAATGTTATTGTAACTAATGTCAATAAAAAGTAGGGATGTTCCTTGATGACTAATTCTCGAATCGGCTACATGGAAATTTAAATTCAGACTAACTAGTCTAAAGGTAAGAAAAGAGTCCAAATTGAGCACAATATATTTAAAGTTGTCTGTAAGTAAACAATGTCATTTGGTTTGCCGGGTGTGGCTAACATTAGCAGTGCTTGCACCACCAGCCTTCAGTCTTCCTTGCAGGATGAGGTCCTCATGCCTGTGTTAAATGTGGTCATCCATTGCTCCAGTCGATGTGCCAGTTTAACCTGACACAGCCTTTATACGTATGAAAATACTGCTAAACTGCACTGCTCCTACGAGATGCAATCCGTTCACTGTGCTTGTTTACATCTGTGTAGTAGAGGGGGGAAAGCAGGCCCCTTAAACGCGGCTACAGCCCCATCTAGTGGTGGGTGGCTGCATTGCAGTTTGAGCGTAACATTTGACCGACATTGAGGGCCAACATAAAAAAATAAAGAGTTAAGTAACTCACTGAGAGATGTGACGTCCACCAGCATGAAGTAGCCTCCCTCTGGGATGACAGGAGTCATACCAACCTCTTGCAGTATAGCAGCCATGCGGTCCCTCTTACCCTCCAGTTCCTCTGCCAGTGAGGAGAAGTAACACTCAGGCTGACCCATCAGCTCAAAGTTCAGGAGCAAACCTTGTGCCACAGCTTCCTGAGGAGAAACAGACAGATAGGAGATTCAGACTAAAAAACAAACTTGTATTACTGTCCACATCATTTTTCAGGCTCTCTAAGTGCACAGGTGGGGCTAATTCAAACTTGCCTGTAGAGGTGTCGGGCAGGTGTACAGAGTATTCTGCATAACAGTCTGAAGATGCTTTATCAAGTGTTCCGGCCCTACAGACCAACCAAGCTAGAAGACAAACATGTCAAATAAAAGGTGTGCAAGAGCTGATTTATTATTTATTAGATATTGTGTAATGAATCCACAGATTTCTTACTTTCCATCCAGTTACACTAAATGTTTTCCCCGCACTGCCAATAGTGATTGTTCTGTCCCACATTCCAGGCAGAGTGGCTATCGGGAAAGAAAGGGAAATCAAAACGTCACTAAAGTGATATTTTAATGGAAAAAACGTTCAGCTGATAATTTAATTCAAAGGATACAACAGATAAGTGTTGTAGTCAAGACCACACTAACCGAGACCGGAGTGCTCAGAGACCGAGACAAGACCAAGACATTTAGGGTCGAGTCAAGACCAAGGCAGGGCGAGACCAAGAGAAGACCAAGACCATAAATATCAATGAAAAATCTTCCTCTTGGGTGCAGCGGGCTTGTCACTCACTTAGACTGTAACACCGGGAAGGTTGCGGCCGTAAAAATCAAATTAAGAATGAATTGAGGTTATTTATTGTTTAAGTTTTCCTTCTAATCACAGTAATGATGTGGAAAAATAGCCTCAGTGGTGGTCTTAACCGGTTTTGATTTAAAATCCAGAGTCCGCCCAGTCTGAGACTGAGACAAGACCGAGTAAAAATGTGTTCTCGAGACCTATTCAAGACCTATTCCGAGTACTACGACAGATACACACAACACAACAGATACATGTCGGTTCATGCCACATTCTTTGTCCATGTACAGGGCCGATACTGGCCGATACTGATGTCGAACAGATGCATGCATCAGTGCGTCCCTGATGTTGAGCAAGTGTGTGTTGAGCATACCGATTTTAATATGATGGTGTCCTCTGTAGATGAGCCACTCATAAACCTCATCACTGAAGCACAGAGTGTCGTGTTTGATACAGAGATCAGCGATCACCTGCAGCTCATCTCTGGTGAAAACCTGCAGGAAGAAGACAGACAGGCCTTGTTTTTTTCTCTGTCATGTCCTGTCGACAAAGTGCTTTCTCAGATAAACCGGGTCATGACTGTGATGCATACTCACCTTCCCTATAGGATTATTAGGGGTGTTGATGATAATGGCTTTTGTTTTTGAGTTGAATTTACTGGAAAGCTCATCTGGATCAAGGAACCAGTCAGCACTGGTGATTGTCTGCCTCTTTCCAGGCTTCTAGAAAGTTGTAGAAGAAAGTCCCATGGATCATAATATCCTCCTGCAGTAGTTATAGTAAGAACTGTCTACGTTAAACATGCATCTGAAGCATAACATTTACTTACAAGGCGTAACGGTATCAACACAGGCTTGGCCCCTGCCATTCGCACCATGGGTACATAGCAATCAAAGAAAGGCTCTATTATGATGACCTGGAGGAAGAAACATTTCACAATAAAATCCCTGTAAAAACTGGGCGCATGTTTATGAAAGTACATCTGCATGTCTATGACAGACAGTCTTTACCTCATCTCCCTCTTCCACCAGTCCCTGCATGGTGCTGAATAAGGATCCATAACCTCCCACCGTGACCAGGATTTCTTTCAAAGGGTCAATCTGACGCTCACAGACCTTCCCATACACCTGAGACAGGGCCTTCACTAAAGATGGGTGACCCTTTCATTTAAAAAAAAGGTGTTATTAAAACATTACATAAAGTAAATTAATGATTTCTGACAAAAGCAAAACATTTTCTCAAATAGAAAATGTTGATATCCCAACACTTTTAAAGCACAACTTTATTGATAATGGAGATTTTTAGTGGGTTTTAGGTTGTAATAGTTTAGAATTTTTTACAAGTTTTAATTTTTCCGTTTTGACTTTTATTTCAATATCAGTGTTACGTGTAGTTTACGGTTTGTGAGTTTAGTTTTTATTTGAACATGTTGAGCTTTAGTGTAAGTTTGAGTTTTTTTTAATGTGGGATACCTGTCAGCGTTGAGATCTAAAAGAGCCAGACTAAGTACTGTGTAAGAAAAACTCAAAACATGGTTCAATAAAAAGAATGCAATGACAAAAGATAGACGATTACAACCACTCACAAAGACCAACAATGAAATCACTCGACGTACAGTATGTATGATATAAATTGACATTGATGAAAACTTCACAGACGTTCTTTAGAATTCATTTTGGTTTGTTTTCTTAACACAAAATTGTTTCAGTTGACGTTTTTTTTTGTAAAGCCCATTTTTTATTTGCAATTCAGTTAACAGAAATATTTTTGACGATCGAGTTTGAGTTATTTTTTTCTTCAACGATAATGACTTTGATCTGTTGTAATTGGATACAAGACGTCAGGAGCCAATGACAGTTCACGCATCGTTAAACTTAATCATGAAATGTAATCAACTAACGTCCTGTCTTTGGAACTTTGCATCAGTAAATGTATCTAAATTAACCATGAGTTCTCACCAGGAACCACAGTTGAACTTTTATTTTGCAATGTGTGATTACAGATAATAAAACGGCACCAAATGTGGACACACTGCGCGGCCAGACAAGTGAGGCACATATCTGAAACAGCATACCACATACAAACAGGGAGTGTCCTACATATTCCACTTTGAGGAACCATCTAAAAAAAGGTTAAGGCTTACTAGACTGTGATCACTTTAATCTGAAATGTTGCACAATATATTTAGTTTCACCTCGTAGTTTTTTCTATATTTCTTCAGTTTGATTCCAGTTGTAGTGTTTCAGTTTGTGTTGCCTGCCTCGTGGCTACACATGTTAACTAGCATTCTTGTTAGCTCTGGCATGTTAACGTCCTGTATTTTTGCCCTGATGTTCAATTTACTGAGCATATAAAACAAATGAAATGAATAAACAAACAAACAAACGTCCAAACCCTACTGTGCAACAGATGCTTCAGGTCAAATTCTGTTTACTAGTGCCCTTTCAACATGTGTCCTTTCTTAGTGGATTTATAATGTTATTATCTTAAAGGAAGAAAGTGTGACTCTTTGATCCAGTAGACGTCGCCCTTTAGCACCAGCATGAAATCAAAACAAACTGCTGTTTGGCCACACCTCCTCTCCCCTCGTGTTTGCACAAAGGAGTTATCAAATGAGAACGCACAATAAATAAGCACTGAGCGCAAGTGGCGGACAAAAAAAGTCCTTGTCTCGAGCTGCATTGTTGTGCTAGCAGGCTAATGGTTGCGCTCTTTAGTTTGCTGGTAGCTTCATATTGCATTTAAATTTACACGGAATGACCGTGATCTAAAAACGCTTGAGAGAATGTTATTCTTCTTTTCTCTAATCCCTCAATTAAACAACTTTTATACGCAAGGGGATGAGCCAGCCGTCCCGTCCATGTAAACACGATGTAGATACGGCTCAGACAACATCACAGACAGCGGGACTCGCGCGTCACACTCATTGTAGACGGTCATGACTCAGAGAGTTATTTTCAGAGGATATACTGGATTTCTGCTGTGTTTACGTGTAAAATGTTGCAAATTCTTTCTATAAACACTCAGGTTAAAAAGGTTCTTTTTGTAAATTAGGTCGATGATTGTCCTTACAAAGCCTCTGGTGTACTGGTTCATTCTGTCCACACATGCAGCTTTCGCCAGTGCTTCCTTGACATAGAAAGGTGGGGGGATGTCTGGGAAGCCTTGGCCCAGGTTAACAACAGATGGATCTGCTGCTAGTGAAGTGAACGCCACCCTGCAACAACGATGATATAGAACATTACTGGACCGACTTACGGTCACAACAATAGAAGAAAAATGTGCTCCCCCCTTTAGATATTTTACCAAGCCTTTTTTAAACAGTCTGGAAACAACTTGTGAAAGTTATTTATTCACAACTACAGAGCCAAAAAGTTTTTTTGCAGGTATATCGAATAAATATTTTCATAGAAGAGTCATTGTCTTAAATAGAATAGACGCTGTAAACCGCTTAATGTGATAACAGGAAAATTATTATCCAATTAAAAGGATTAAAACAAAACTGGTTTCATAATCATTTATAAACAAGTAATGTTGAAACGATTGACGTACCAGACATTCTTGTCGAGTCCTGCGATTCTTTTGGAGTGTGTGTGCCGAGACATCTTTAAATGCTGAAAGACAAAAACAAGACGCATTCAAAACATCATATGAGTCAATTATGGTTCCACTTTTTGCTATTTTACAAATATTTCCAAACTTTTATGTTGACATAATGGGACTCTTTTTGGATTGGCTGTGGCTGTCAATGTGTATTTCAGTTATTCTTCAACAAAACTATGCGAACGCTGCGTTGAAAATACACTTAAATTAAGGTCAGCATACGTTATCTCAAATGCAGCTTACCTCTCTCTCCCAGTGAAGTACTTAGCATTTTCTAGTGTATTGTTGGTACTTCCATTTGGTTAATAATCAGCCACACATTGTGAGAAGACGAATATCAAAGTGAACTTACTTGTGAAGTGTAAAACTTCCTTGTGCAGTTTATGTTTGCTGAATGGCGTGCAAACTTTGTGCAATTTAGCACGTGTCTTGCTATGTTCATGCTGCACAAAAAGCAAAGAGAGAGAAATGTACCATGAAAATATTTTTCTTTACATGCAGTCCCTGTGAAAACTGTTCACATACATGTCTGATTCTGATTCTGCTATATTTCAGGATACCACACGACCGAGGAAGTTACCCTAATCCAAAGATTTGAGGAACACTTCAAAAGGCTAAAAAGAGCAGTTTGATGCATTAGATAATAAAAACAAAACATTAAAATAGTTATTAGTTTATTAAAGTTACTTTTTATATTATAAAAGCAATTATGAGGTTGCACTTTCATGCCTTACTTATCAGGTACAGGAGAGACAATCCCATAGAGTTCAAAATATATAAATCAAAGCAAATCTTCAACTGAACGAGAAACATTTTGCTAAAACATTTATTTAAAAAAATAAATGCCAAACATGGACAAATGACCATGTTACAAAAGAGTAGGGTTGTCAGAATACCAGAGGTTTCAACTTGAGCATGATATAAGTAATAAAAAAAAACTTTATCAATCCAAATACATACTAGCTTAAACAACTCACAGACAATGATTAATGTGGGAGCTCTGTATATAGAACACAATTACTAATAAGTAGGGGGACAAATAAGGTTTCTTGTTATTCAGTTCTTGAGAAGAAAGGTCACCTTAGGGCAAAAAATGCGAATCATTTTTGTATCCCACCTATTGAAAATGTAGTACACACGATGGCGCTATTGTGCCAAACATTGGTGCAACACAGGGCACAGCGTCCTCCAACAACTGCAGGTCAGACTCATAGTGTGGTTCCGGAAGTAAAAATCCATTCTCCATAGTAGCAGATTGATTATTAGCCATAATAACATTATGACCATTCAGGGTACACTTAATATGAGCTAGCTGAGTGTTAAACGATGGTATATGCCCCCGAAGAAGTTTGTATGATATCACCCTCCTTTTTAGAAAAAAAATGGTATATTCGCGATCCCGGCAAAAAATAACTACACTACCCACAATCCTATAGAGTCTAAGGCCCGTCTCTGATTTGTGTTACCATAGTAGCGTACTTCGGCTGCGTCCACAAACTACAATATATTAGAACATTTTAATATAACAATATAAACACTACAATTAAAATAAATGTCTAAAGAATGCCGGTGTAAGTTCAGATCATAGACTGTATAAAGAGTCTATGTTTCAGACAGAAGCGCTTTTCAAATTTTCGTTGGAATCGCAATGGATTATGGGATGCGTAGTTCCCTCGGTCCTCGTTTTTGATCGTTTATTTTACGCCTAATCAAATGTGTTATATTCACCAACTGGTCTGCTTGGTTCTGGGATTAAAAATGTTGATCTGAGGATTTTAATGAGAATATATTCAGGAACTGTGTTAGTTTACGGTAATAACCACAAATGAACGAGTTATGGCTGCTACACGCACGAGCTGTGTCTCTAGATGAAAGCAGTCAGTGTTTTGAGACACGTACCGTGTATGGGTAGAAGATTAAAGTCACCAACCAGCGGGTCTCAAATACCACTTACTTGTCCTCCTTGTTTACTTCAACCCGTATGACCGGTCGAGTCGTCTGCCCGGGGAGGAGGAGACGCAGACAGGGATGCTGCGTTCAGGGTCGTCGGAAATTACGGAAGCTGTGATCAAGCAAAGAACAATAACAATGTGATAATAATAGTCATAGGCCTACGTTTATTTATAAAGCCCTTTTGAAGAACTCAAAGACAGTGTGCACTAGTAAAACATAGGAAGATCAAGACAACATAGTAACATCGAAACATTACACACAGGTCATATCAACACATAAACCACACATTAAAAGAACACACAGCACAATCAGACATTAAAACAGTAGGGACCTGTACAAGCAAGCAGGCCAGAAACAAGCTGACGAAGCAGATCAGGGGAGCTAAGAGGAGCTACACTGAGAAGCTTAAACACAGCTTCTCAGCTAACAGTGAGCTAGTTTCCAACCTTTTTTTAGTTTGTGATGCCACTTTGACTTCACAAAACCAGGGGACCCCAGACATCCAAAACACAATATACCCTCTTCTTCCGCAGCTGGAGCGTCGCAGGCTGCTTCGGGCGCCTTCGTCCTCCTAAGTACAGATATTATATTATATATATAATATTGCTAAAACTATTATTTTATCAATCATGTGATAGTTTTTTCGACTGTGTTGCAAGTCAACATTCATTTTAGACCACTTTAACCCTATTTCATGTATCTTATTGTGGACAGAGGCAAAAAAGCCAGAATGAGATTTTAATTTTCTCAGTGTAAGATAGGTACAGCCAGGTGAGCTTGTAACAAGGCTTGAAAATAATGCTGGACGCATGATGCATGGATGAGATACAGACAGAGATACCCCAAGTTTGTTGGTTTTTAGCATAGAAAAGTAAAACTAAACTGGATATGGTCATGTAGCTTAATTCAGGCATACATATTTTTTATTGATCAATCATTACGAATGTCAGGGGATCCCGTTTGAATTTCATGTGACCCCTATATGGGGTCTGGACCCCAAGGCTGGGAAAGCCTGCATTAAAAGCTTGTTTGAAAAGGTGAGTCTTGAGTAAATATTTAAATGTGGAAAACAAGTTGAAGGGAACACAAACATTCAAACAATGTCACAAAAAGCACGATTAGCAATTAAAAGCAATTCTGAAAAGGTGGGCTTTGATCAGGGATTTGAATTGTGGCAGGTGGGTAGCCTACAGTCACGGATGTATTCAGGGAGAGGGTTCCAGATGGAGGGGGCAGTAATGAAAAAGGCTCTGTCACCCCATATGAACAAATAATAAAATAATCAATAATGGTTTACGTTAGATGACAATAGAGCGGCTATAGCATCTGTTTCTCGGATTAGTGGAGCTGGACACATGACATCAATGGTCTTTCAATTTATTAGCAAAATAATTTATCCTTTTAATTTTAATGTTGAAGCGGCTTCCAGTCAAATGTTGTTTTTTCAAATATGTGGATTTTCTTTTCTTCCTCTGTAACATCTCTGTTAATGTAAAAGTCTTATATTAAAACAGTTCTGAGCTCAGAATACAGAACTCTCACATTGATCACTGTTTTATTGTTTTGTATTGTATGTATGCTCACACACTTGATTTTGTAAAATATACTTAAAAAAAATAGAAATGAGTAGTTGGTGTACACTATGTGAGTGTTATTACAAATGTACTAACATAAACATTAGGTCGAAGAATGACGCTGGTCTGCCTCACTTTTCTTACAGAAGGATGACTGGTTTCATTAATCATGATTAAGTTTTAATTTACAGATTAAACAAATATCTTAGTTTTTCTTTTTTATTAAAAAAAGACTTTTTTTGGAAGAAGCTTTTTTTCAGTGAACTCATTGTTAGTTGATTTGTTCGGCATGATGAAGTTTAGAATTGTGCTGAAACATTTTTATTTGCTCTGTAACCAAACTTTAATCTGTAGTCATGTTGTTAGAGATGAAATGACTGAGAGGTTATAATTGAAAAACTCTGCTGCATTTCTCTTTCATATTATTAATATACATCCACAATTCACTTGTTCTTTTTTTACTCAGTGCAATCTTTGTCCAGAATGAAATAAGAACAATATCTCATTACTTTAAGTAATTCACATTGTTTGAGCTTGTGAGTTAACAAACGTTCATTAACTTTAAGAAGCTATATTTTGGAAATCAAAATACTTGTTTTCTATTTAACCATCTGTTACATAATTACAGCTTTATTATCAAGTTCATCTCAGCACATTTGCACTACCCACCACTGCACTATGGTCTCATTTAGTGTTGTATATTAGTCTTTACTTATTTTGTGGTAATTGTTTATATTTAATTTTTTACTTTTTGAACATTGAGAGCACAGTTCACAGAAGTCAAATTCCGTGTGTGTGTGTGTGTGTGTGTGTGTGTGTGTGTGTGTGTGTGTGTGTGTGTGTGTGTGTGTGTGTGTATGTGTGGGGTACGCGTGCGCATATATGGCCAATAAAGCAGATTCTGATTTAAGATACGATAAGATAAGATATTATTTTATTGATCCCCAGAGGGGTAATTCGGGCGTTGCAGCAGCAAGACAGAGAAGTAGGCAATACAGAAATCAAAAGTCAAAAACAGAATAGGTAAGATAAATACAAATAAAATAGCAATAGGGGGTATATACAGAAGAATATAAATAGTGAGGTGAACTATACAGGACAATTAAGAAATGATGTGCAGTTAACGTGACCAGTGATGATTTAAAGTGACTTGTGTGTTCAGAAGCAACGAGTTATATAAACAGCAGTATGATATGACAGTGTAATAACAACAGTGCAGTTATAAAAGTATAATCTAACAAAGCATAATATAATATAGTGCAATAAGATGAAGCGTTCTGTTTTGCACCTCATTCCCCATGAGGCGTTGGCTAAAGGAGCTGCTCATCTGCCACAGCTCGTCGTGAGAGGAGTTATCCAGGATGGATATGATTTTGTCCCTTATCCTCCTCTCAGCTACCGTGTCCAAGCTGTCCAGTTACAGGCCAACAACAGAGCGGGCCTTCCTCACCAGCTTGTTTATCCTGCTTGCCTCACCAGTCTTAATGCCATGTTGTGTGTTGTGTTTTCCTTTTTTTCTCCCTCCTCCTCCTCTCTCTCTCTCAATTCCAGTTTTCATTTTATAAAGTTTTATTTGCATGAATGTCACATGAACAATGCTGCCAAAGCATCAATACAATGCAAAACAATAACAGTGATCAAAATGTTGCAGAAGTACAAGTCATAATTATATCAAAATGGAAAAAAGTATAATAACAAAAAACAGAAAAAAGGTGACTTTTAAATTTTACATTTGATTTGATCAAAGAGCAAAGTGTGTGTGTGTGTGTGTGTGTGTGTGTGTGTGTGTGTGTGTGTGTGTGTGTGTGTGTGTGTGTGTGTGTGTGTGTGTGTGTGTGTGTGTATGTGTGTGTCTGTGTGTGTATTTCTCTCTCTCTCTCCTGCTGCTCATCCTACTCTTCACTGTTGAAGCTTGTGGATGTAACGCAGCTGTTTCAGGTTGACAGTCAGGGCCCACAGTAGAAGAGCAGAGGGCAGTGAGCGGGTCATCTGTGATTGTGTGTGGAGGATCAGGAACGAGACTGTCCTTATACTCCTTCAGTGGAAGGCTTTTGGTCTTTGCACCATATATCTCTTATTAATTGTAGATTAATGTAAGTGTTCAAACTTTGTTTGGCTTCTGTTTTTTTTAACTCTTTTCAGTGAACTCTTGTAATTACTTTGATTTTGCTAATAAATAATTCAGTCTTTTCTTTTTAAGTTCCTGGTCTCTTTACTTCTTTTCCATGATTCGTTGTTTGTTCCCGTCACTCCCTCGTAATCAAGGAACATAACAACACAAATGTGCTATTAAACATATCTGAAACCAACAATAATATATTCTGAATTTTAAAATGCAATACGTTGTTTTAGTTTTATTATGCTTCTAAGATGAAGGAAATAAGATTTTTTTTTTTTAGTACATGGGACAGCAACAGTTGCAGGAACTATGATTATAATGGTAAATGGTAGCCTTGGGATTCACATAAACAATAAACTGGACTGGTCTCACAACACTGACGCCCTCTTCAGGAAAGGACAGAGCAGGCTGTTCTTCCTGAGGAGACTCAGATCGTTCAGTGTCTGCAACAGACTCCTCAAGACCTTCTGCCAGTCTGTGGTGGCCAGCACACTCTTCTTTGCTGTGGTGTGCTGGTGGGGTCTTTTTTTTCATCTTTACCTTTACCTTACTAAAGAGTTATTATAGACGGCGTCAGGTAACGTGCTGTCCTCTGAGTTCACCTTTTATACACAGCCTAATATTTTTTTACCGTTGTTGTCACTCAAATAATAGTTCTACTTTATTTTTCCTATAAGCCCACAGTGGGTGTTGTTAATGTAACTGAATACATTTTATTGAAAGCTCAGTGTTTCTAATACTCTTCCCCTCTCATGTAGTCTACTGTAAATAATGAACACCTCTCAATATGATACAGTCCAGATGAACAGCACTGCAAACTACAACCTCCATAGACAGTCAGCTTTCAGATAAATAAAGTATTTCTGATTCTGATAATAACGATGTCTACATAAATAACTATGAATATTTTATTCTAAAGGCATAAATGATGCCACAGCTTTTGTTTTCAAAAATCAGATGGACACACACAAGGAGTTTGTCTCGTTGTTAATCATTCATAACGTTTAAGCTAACATCACCCCCGTCCTAACCTCCACTGGCTCCCCATCCCCCAGCGTATCCACTTCAAACTCCTCATCATCACTGTTACATGGCAGGCAGCCTGAGATCGCACTCCTTTAGTTTAGTTCCCCTGTGGGTCAATCACCTAACTGATCTTCACCTGTTTCAGCCAGCCACTGGATGACCAGCAGCTGAGAGGCTCCATAAAAGGGCATACTGCAGTGATCTCCCTCTGACAGTCTTGCTGTTGACCATAGTGTCAAAAGGCTTGTGGTGAGGTTGGATTATGTAAATTGGGGTACCCCTGCACAAAATTAGTTGAATTTGTTTGAAACACTAGGTAAGTGTGGTTTGTGCCACTTATGTATTTTTCTCTTTTGAGAGTTCTTCATTGCTACTCACTCCCAAAAAACATCAGAGACTCCCCCTCACTCTCCACCTTCAAGAAATCCCTAAAAAACTCACCTCTTCAACATCGCCTACAACAACTAACAAACTCTGTTCTCATCCTCCTTCTCTTACATGATTTCTTTGTTGTTTTGTTTCCACTGATTTGTTTTTTAGTTAATCTTTGTTAAGCATCTTTGAGTACCTAGAAAAGCGCTATACAAATCTAATGCATTTTTATTCAAAAATAAACGTACAGATAAGTAAAGAATTACCCTACTGTCAAGAAACTTGAATAAAATAAGATAAGCAATAGAAATATGGATAATATATCTATCTTAATAGTGTAAAGAAAACAGAAAACAACAGATGAGTGGTCTGTGGTAAGAGGGGACTGTATAATACCTGTGAGGAGAGCTGCTTTTGGACAGTCAGCTTTCAGTGAGAGCAGCGCACACGTGGACCAGAGCTATAGAGATACTATCTCTCTGACGTGGACCAGTCTGTCATCAATTATTAGAAACTGTGGAACAAATCATTCATTTAAACTCAAATTCAAATCCTGCCTGAAAGACAATCAAGAATGACACTCTACTCTATAATCGAACCGTGCTTTATTGTTTGTGTTCTGTTTGATTGATATTTATTTTGATTTTACTATTGTGTCATGCATAAACAATATGCCCAGCCCAAAACAGGTTTACAAGACAGGATTATTAATACAAACGACCAAAGACCAAAAATAGACAGTTAATAATGAGACAAACCATCCTGATGTTTCTTCCAGTTCTAATGTTTTCCTGCTATAAGTGTTCAACATGCGCCTTGTCCTATGTCATATAGGCCTTTATTGATGCTGTTGCACCCTAATGTCGGCCTTATTTCCGTGTTTTGCTGTCCTGCTTTAAGGTATCTTATTTGCCTTGCCGGGTGCGTATTGCTGTCCTGATTTGATGCATGTCTTATGTTATCTGGCTTTTAAGTGCATGTCTTATATGTGCTTCTAGATGTACTATCTTGTTGTTCCATTTGAGTCTATTTTTATGTTGACTATTGCTGCTTGAAATAAGTGCCCTATTACTGTATAAGTGCCCTATATGTGCCCTGATAAGTGTACATTATTGCTGCTCTGTTTTAAATACCTTGTCTGTCTATTGTTCTGTCACTCACCTGTCCAGTTGAAAATGAGCCATGCTGGCTACTGGAACATTACAGAAATATCATGAATGTGCATTGTCCCTGCCACTAAAACATGTTATAAAAAATTAAACAAAATAAAGTGTGACCAATATATTATAGGCCTATGTGTTCCAGAGTGGCTGTTATGTATATATAGGCCCCCATTGATTCTGACAATCTACATGATAACATGAACTTACTTGAAACACATTTATTTTTTTAAATAATAAGGATTTTGATTTTATAAACACTTGGATAAGTGTTTTTCCTAACTTCATGCCACTGTTCCTCCAGTTGAATACACACTGAAACGTTTAGACTCTTAACTGTTGTTGACATTTCTGTAAGTATTATTAGCTGCAGTTTTAGCCTCCTCCTTCCTTAGCTGTCTCATAAACAACACACATCCCAAACAGGAAAGTCTCAGCCTGGGTTTCCTCACAAGTCTCCGCCCCTGAAGGCTGCTGACAGTCGGCTGCATGCCTGCATGGTCAGCCCGAGGAGCATCCGGGGAAAGACGGAGAACCGCGCGCATCATGATCCGAAACCTCATCGCATGAAAGCGCTCACATCCTCATCTCCAGCTCTCATCCACAGAAAGGTAAGTCTCTCACAGTGTTTTCATTTAAAGGAATTAGAGAGGGTAGTGGTATGACGTATACACAGCGTTATATTGAGTCGGTGGAGTGTCTCACACACTAGTTTAATCTGAGAAGACCGTTAGTTTACCTGGAAACCCACAGTACTAACACTACTTGTGATACGCAGTAATCTCCGTAGGTTACACTTGGGTGTACAATTATAAGTGCTGTCGGAGTTCCGGGGTTATAGCCTTAATGTTAAATCGGGGAACTTAAATTATAACCGGATCATTAATGACGAATTGTACTGATCTCAGAATAAATCACAGCTTTTCTTACTGTAGGCTACAGGCACTTTTTCATGAGCTTCAGTTTCACTTTAAAGTCTCAAAGTGAACCTCATTATTAGGTCCTAATAACAGCCGAGATCTTTTCTCTTTTTTTTCATTCTGCATTGCGGGTAGTATTTTTCCACGTCCGTAACGAGACAGGACTTTTTGTGTGCCAGGGGCTGGGTGTGTTCCAAACATGTCTGTTTTTTGGATATCTGGGATTCAGACGAGTTTCCTGTCAGGAAGGTACAAGGATATGGCCTGGTCAGCTCCACTCAATGGCTGACTCATCCTGGAGGAAGACAGGATTTTTCCTAATACAAACTCCCTCAGCTACACACACCCAAAAGTCACCACACACACACTCCCCTTTACTCTGTGCATTGTTTCTGATTTTTTTTCTTCACAAAACTGACCTATTAATGAAACTGTCAAGGGCACAATAGGTAGGGAGGGATACTTTTCTAAAAACATTACCTTAAACGTAGCCTGACCCATAATAGAACACACTACACTTACTGTATTTCACTACTAGTGATGATATCAGGGTCATTTCTGTAACTCAAATATATTAGGAGAGGCTGCTAAGCAGAGCAAAATGAACTTTGACACTGCAACACTTTTTGTTTCTGACCAATTAAATAAACAGGATGCATCTTCTTTTTTAAAGGAAAAGAAACTCAACTTTGCCAATTCAAAGTGTAAGACAAGCAAAATAGCAATACCTTGTGTTTTTGGAGCTTTAGGCTAGCTGAGAAGTTTCTCGAACGAACGGGCATGGTGTGGCCGGATTCCAGGCTTGTCACAATTGATTATTTATCCAAATAATCCTCAAGTGTGTGGTGTCAATAAAATCATTTTACCGCTCTCGATCGATTTGGAGCCTCCCCAATCTGGAATCATTAATGTCAAACATGTTTAATATTTACGATTCCAGATCGGGATGCCTCCGACGGAATACTCAAAATAGCTAATGAGATTGAACAGACCGGGAAGCTTCAACAATCGGATGTTGCAAACTTTTACAGCTCACAAACATGGCAGCGATCATGTGCCCTGAGCAAAGTGTAATATTGAAAAGGGGAGTAGCTTGTGGAATTATGGTAACAACATGAGTGTGTTTATCTCATACAAAACATACCACACAGCCATCTGATGACGTCACTCGTTCTCCATACTTGTTTTTCTACTGAGGTCACGTTTGATGACCCTGATGAAGGCCACAAGCCGAAAAGCGTCGGTCTAATTTTTTTATACTATTAGACCTATTAGACTTCATACTACAAGTGTTGCTGGAGCATTTCAACCTCGTCAGGTTTGATCACGCAAGTTTCTTTGAGATCTCGTGTCTGTCGAATCGCCACTGTGAAATTGTTGCTTCAAATGGCAGGTGTGTGGTCTTGGTGTCCGGCAGAATCGTCTAGTATGTGCATTCGGAGGATTAAAATGTTAAGCATTGGTTGAAACTGTTCTTATGTTTGTGATCTCCCAAGTTTTTGAATTTGGTTCAGAGTCTCCAAACATACTCTCTCAGTTTTGGCCATTCTTGTGATAATCTTTCTTGAGAGTTCCTCTTCTTCATACATGTGCAATGTTGTTTTCAGACCTTGGCCCTTTAACATATTTTTGGATCTTCATGTCTACATGGTACACAAAGATGAAATTCCCAAGAACATGAAGAAAAAGTGATTGTTTTTCACTACTTTCAGGTTAACTGAGTCATACATTACATTATGAGGTGTAGTGGTTGTTTTATAGAAGACCACAGCACTAGAAATAATGAAGGAAAGATCGATTTTTCAAAGCGTGACACATTACAATTTTTACACAGCAAGATGCAACTACAGTGAAGTGAGGAAAAAGTTTCTTGTGATTCGGATGAACTGAACATTTAAAGTAACCTGTCAGTGCTGTCCATTTTCATGTAAACATCCCCTGATCCCCTGAATACACACAATCCTGTACATTATGTTCTGACAATTCATAGATTATTCATTACACCGACTTGCACATGTTTTGTATATTTTCTTGTTAATGGAATCGATTTATGTTTGTGGTTTTTACCAGCCTATTAAATGTATTAACTGGTTCTGATAGTATCTTGCTAATTCTATTTTATGGTGAGACTATATTTCCACAGAAACTCTTAAGTCTACTGTACATGCAGCTTTTTCATCAGCTCGGCCTTTTGTGTTTAAACGACACTGCAGCCCAAATACTGACAGACACATATTGGAAATTGGACGCCTGCATCTGTAGTAGTAAGCAGTCTAAAGAAGGTGACCACACAGAGTGTGAGCAGAGAGCAGCATCAGGGAAACCGCACAGTTTTTCATGCTCTTGCTGTTAACAAAGATTGGTTCTTCACAGTCTTTGAAGAGATTTATAGCTTGAAGACAGCACCATGTTTAAACAACAAAAAGGGCAGAGGTCTGGTTTAATTCACTTTTGTCATTGAACGTGTTCATTATGAAGCCAATTTACAATCATGTGGCTCTCTTAGAGGTGGAAAAGTGCAAGATTCATGGCCCCTTTCTGGAGATGGAAAAGAGATAGAATAATGCTAACCTTCTGTTTACCTTCAGCATGTCATAGCCCGAAGGCTAACAGATTGGAACGTCATTGTTTTTTTTTTGTATTTAGTCATCTTTTGTCTTTCATCATGACACTTTCAAGGAAAAGAAAAAAAATGACATTTTTTTACATAGTGCTTGAAGCTAGTTTGTAGCTAGCTCCTACTTACATGCACTCACCTTTCACTTGCTCAAAAAACTGACCATCTATAGGTGTCTGCAAGATTTCTGAGTTTCTGGTAAAGTAACTTTTTTTAATTTATTGGTAACTACTTCAACATTACCTGATCAGCTTAGATCAGCAATGTTTGAAGTTAACTGAGAAACTCCAAAAACTTAATTAAGCTATCTGCATGGCTAGATACAACTAGACCTAAATGAGATTTTGGAATCTGTTATTTGGCTCAAAAGACTTGAAGTCAGCCGTCAGTACAGTGACCTACAGTTTTATCTCCACCTCTCCTGAACCCTCGGATGACATCTTCATTACTTCATTGTTTGCTGCTATACGACAAAGGGTAAAACAAAGTCTAATACAGTGGCATAGAGACCCCAACAACAATTAGTGTCTTGACTGTTTATTTGGTTAAGGATGCAGGCATGCCATTTTACAAATATAAACGCTTAAAACAAAGTATGCTGTGGCGTAATTTCTGTGTGGATAAACTTCAGAAATAAAAATCAGACTCCAGAGTCTATACAGCCATAGTAGCAACTTGTTAGCCTATTCCTTAAAATCACAAACTATGGTTGGATTTCTACTTTATGAGAGGCAGGATTTTTGTAAAAATCTTTTTGGGCTGTGTTACAACAGGCTGCAATGACTTTCTTTACATTTCAATGTGACACATTTCCTTTCTTTTTTGATGACTTTGGACATACAATTTTTTACACTTAATATTATACTGAGAAGATGTACACACACATCATGGTGAAATGGATGTTCATAATCTTAATGGTATTAAAATAAAGTTAAACTTGGCCCTTTTAGTCAGCATTTTGTTTGAGGTGGGGGGATGAAATGTTTTCCCTTACAAGGAGGGCATGGAAGATACAGTTGAACAACCACTGTGCTACTGTAATGGCACACCTGCTTCGAGCTTAATGCTGGTTAAACAAGTTTGCAATCAAAGTGGAAAAAAGCTAATGCTAAATCTGCTAAATGCTTATTAGAACCCTTCACAAGGTAAAGCTGAAGATGATTGGAGTTCAGATAGTTTGTGCATAAACCAAATCACGGGGAACTTATAATTTGCCAAAGTTATTACAGTTTCTCTTTAGACATGAAGGGAGGCCAGACACTTACACTATTGTGTAAGACAAATCCTCATCTTTAATCACATCATTGTTTTGCCCCTTTAATGCCAGTTCTCTTTGTATGACCTGAAGGTAATGTGGAGTTTTTTTCCTTCTTTTTTTTTTTAAACAGGCATCATGATTCCCGTGATGGAATTCCGTCAGTTCTCAGAACAGCAGCCAGCGTTCAGAGTCCTGAAGCCGTGGTGGGATGTGTTTACCGACTATCTGTCTGTAATCATGCTCATGATTGGTGTGTTTGGATGCACTCTTCAGGTCAGTAACGATGCTTCTCCATGATGTCTCTATACTTAAGGGAGCAGTTAAATGTGTGCCAAAAGGTTTTTTTAATGTCTTTTGCTACCCTGCTTCCTTTTTAAACTATAACCATCTCATTAAAAGGGAAGGACAAATGTAGCTTATGTACTTATGTAACATTATGAGTTTTTGCTACAACTTGTGTATGAGATAAAAAGAGTTGTACTGTTTGTTTCCATTAAATATCAAGTCATTGAAATTACAAGAGTGGGCCCATAGTCTCTCTAATGCAACATTACTGCTGTGCCTCCTGCACTAGCACCAGCTCAGAACCACTAATACCCCGCTTTTGCAACCTGGACTGCATGCAGCAAAGGAAGCATTCAGCCCATCGGGAGGTTACCAGTGGAAACATTTACCCACCCAGCCCGTAAAGTAAACACAAGATTCCAAACTGTTTTCTTTGCATCTCTCTCTCTCTCTCTCTCTCTCTCTCTCTCTCTCTCTCTCTCTCTCTCTCTCTCTCTCTGTGGAGTTGATATGTTTTCTGGCTACTGCAACACTCTGTAGTGTAAACCCTGGAAATGATACCAAAACATTTTTTAGAAAATCTATTAGACTAATATTTATCAGGGTAGGAGCATCCATTGTTTCCAACTCAATGTTTGGACATGATCTGATAGTTGATTAATTGAATGGGTAAATAATAATGTAGCCAAGTTTACTTTCCAACTCAGGACACTATCAACACACCACTTTTGGTAACAACTCAATTGCTTCACACTATAATCCCAGTGTTTAGAGTTGAAGGGAGAAATACAGAGACAGAAACTGAGTTTGTAAAAGTCTACAGATCAGCTCTTCAGAGACGTCAGCACACCTGACTTTGCTTTTTAAACTCTCATGTGCTGCAGCTCAACTGCAGTGCTCTTATTTTATACTGTCATTTATTTTGCAATATACTCACAAATTGAGTTATTTTTATTAACAAACTGTAGTTTCAGGTTGTGTTACATTAAAATGTGCATAGTGATGTTTCAAGCACCTTAACATAGTTCACAAAATGTCCCCACTCAAGGCCTGCCTCCATTGAATTAAAGTGCCTGTTTCCTGTTATAAGCATGGCCATGAAGCAGCTGTGTCTCATTATTTACTTGACAAGTAAATATTTTTAACTGATGCAAACTTTTGGCCAGTTCCTGAAAATACACTTGAGCTTTTAAATCTGGCTTCTCAGAGAAATCATGTCCCAAAAAAGGTTTATAATCGCGATTAAATCTTGTATACTGAGAGTGAGTTCAGCAGATAGTTTGATTAAAAACACAGAACAAATGAAGGTCACTGAGCATAAAAGAAAGTGAAGCATGTATAAAAAAACAAAAAACTGTATAAAGAAAGTTAAAGTAAGCCCCAGGGCTAAAAAGAAAGAAAAATGCTGAATTCACTCGGTCTGCATTCTTATTATGACCAGCAGTGGGACCCAATGGATGCAAAAATGAAGGTGACTGTCTTTTAAAAAATAACACTACTTCTTACTTTATGAATAATCCAAAAACATTTTTTTTTCTTAAAGGTGCACTATGTAGTTTTGGTAGAGAAATCTGAAAGTAGGAGAAATGTACAGATTCTGTGGTATATGTTCATAACTCCATACACAAACTGTCCTCAGAGGAACATTTGGTCCCTGGAACACTGTTTGAAGATAAAATGTAGAGTGGATGGATGGAATACCAGCTTGGCAGTATTTTGATCTCAAAAATATAAAGTAGTATGTAGGCTGTGTTAAACTGGCACATCACCACTATAGACGTTAAGCTGCAAGAAAGACCGAAGGCTAGTAGGGCTAACACTGCTCACGTTTTTTTCTGAGTGTTTTCTTAACTTAATCTGGAAATCTGAGCCAGCCTGTGATATGTGACTCGACACAGATAGAACAAACTGTGAGCCTAAACCCTCGGGAAGACGTTCAAGGATGGATAGTTAAAAAGAATCCAGTCAGATTAGGTGAGACCAGCAAATAAATGTAAATATGTGTCTGTCGGGACAGTAAGACTCTGTGGTCAGCGACTTCAGAGCACTGGATTCTTGTGTGAGCAAAGAGATGATTACTCATAGTAATCGTTTACTATTACTGACAGACCCAACACAATTCTCGATAACAAATTGGTGTAGTGTTTAACTGTAACGACTGTGGGTGGATTTCACCACCAGAGCAGTTTCCACAGCACATTAGAGATGTGCCCGACACAGACGGAGCAAACTGTGAGCCTAAATCAGGGGTCAGCAACCTGAAGCTCCAGAGAGAAATTTGGCTCTTTTGCCCCTCTCATTTACGGCTCCTTCTCTTTCAGTCGCTCAACCACTCACGCACATCACTCCGCCTGACTCTGATAAGAACAGATGAGATGTGCTGGAGCTCTAACTATCTATAAAAGAAAGAGTAAGAAGCCTTTGTAGTGACTTCTCATTCAAAGTTGTTTTATAATAGTAGGCCACATTTCTCTTCATCAAGATCGTTGGTTCTGTTGTTTAGTTAGCGCCAATACAAGTCTGATCCCAACCCATTACTGTATGTTATACAGACAGAAAGGCAGACAGAAAGCAGCGTGTGATGGAGGAAATTCCCACTGGAGAGTTGTCGCATGTAATGTGGTAAATAAAGTAATGCTTATTTAGATCTATTAGTAATGTGAATGGACTTAGAGAGGCTGCATAAACTTCATTCAAAGGTTCAAATATGGTTTGCGGCTCCAGACTGATTTTTTTTGGGGGGAGCTGCGGATGAAAATGACTCTTTTCATGGAAAAGGTTGCCAACCCCTGGCCTAAATCAATCTCAAGGCAAGACCAGGAAGTGACACTGTGTCTGTCGGGAAGATAAGACTCTGCAGTCGGGGACATCAGAGCTCTACAGCACTATTCTTTGTATGTTTTTGCTGTAAATCAAAGCACACTGTAAACCTGTGTTTTTAAAGGTGTTGTATAAATAACGTTATTATAAGTATTATTATGTAGCTCTGAATGTGGCCAAATCTCTGCTGGCAAAAATCTGCTATCTTTTCCACATGAAGTATACAAAAATAGTTACTAAATTAAGCTCACTATAAACCCAGTTACTGTGTTGCATGTAAACACATAGATTGTCTCTGGTGTTGAAATGTCTCCTATTAGCAACGTTATTAATCTTTTTCTCTTATCTTTCTTTTCTCATTTTTTAGGTCATGCAAGATAAAATCATCTGCCTTCCCCAGAGAATATTATCGCCTCCAGAGAACACAAGTGAAGTGGATGTGAAGTCATTGTTACTACTGCAATCCAACATTTCAGCCGTACCAAGAGAAATGACAGGCCTAAAAACTGATCTGGATCTTCAACAGTACAGTTTCATCAACCAGATGTGCTATGAGAAGGCCCTGCATTGGTATGCCAAATACTTTCCTTATTTAGTTCTGATTCACACTTTGGTTTTCATGGTGTGTAGCAACTTCTGGTTCAAATTCCCTGGCTCGAGCTCTAAAATAGAGCGTTTCATCTCCATGCTTGGCAAGTGCTTCGACTCTCCCTGGACAACACGAGCTTTGTCTGAGGTGTCTGGAGAGAATCCCGAAGAAAAAGACCATAAAAAGAGCGCCATGACAAGGTCCAACATTGCTGTGTCTCCTGGAGAAGGAAGTCTGGAGAAGACACAGTCCCTCAGGTCTATTCCTGAGAAGATAGTAGTTGAGAAGCCATCAGCAAGTGTTCTTGATAAAAAGGAGGGTGAACAAGCCAAAGCCCTTTTTGAAAAGGTAAAGAAGTTCCGTTTACACGTTGAAGAAGGAGACATCCTCTATCTTATGTATGTTCGCCAGACAGTGTTCAAAGTGATTAAATTCCTCCTGATCATTGCTTATAACAGTTCTCTGGTGAATGAAGTAAGGAATAGAGTTCGCTGTGAAGTTGAGATCCAGGACATGACGGGCTACAAAGACTTTGAATGTAATCACACCATGGCTCACCTGTTTTCTAAGCTTTCTTACTGTTACTTGTGTTTAGTGGCTGTGTATGGACTAACCAGCCTTTACACCTCTTACTGGCTGTTTTACCGCTCGCTGAAAGAATACTCCTTTGAGTATGTGCGGCAGGAAACAGGGATTAATGACATCCCAGACGTCAAGAATGACTTTGCTTTCATGCTACACATGATTGATCAGTACGACCCGTTGTATTCAAAGCGATTTGCAGTTTTTCTTTCCGAGGTCAGTGAGAACAAACTGAAACAGCTCAACCTGAATCATGACTGGACTGCAGAGAAGTTACGTCAGAGACTGCAGACTAACATCAACAACCGGCTTGAACTCCAGCTTTTTATGCTCCCTGGGTTGCCCGACACTGTCTTTGAGTTGACAGAGCTTCAGTCACTCAAGCTAGAGATCATCAACAATGTCACCATCCCTGCCTCAGTCTCTCAGCTGAAAGACCTTCAGGAGCTGTCTCTTTATCAGTGCTCTTTAAAGCTGCACACATCAGCTACCTCCTTCCTCAAAGAGAACCTGAAAGCGCTTCGTGTAAAGTTCGATGACAACAGGGAACTGCCGAACTGGATTTATGGCATGCGCAACTTAGAGGAGCTTTATCTCACTGGATCGCTAAGCCATGATGCCTCCAAGAATATAGTTCTTGAGTCACTGCGGGAGTTGAAGTGTTTGAAAACTCTCTCCGTTAAAAGCAATTTGAGCAAGATACCCCAGTCCATTGTGGATGTTTCCAGCCATCTGCAGCGGCTGTACTTACACAACGATGGCACCAAGTTAGTAATGCTCAACAACCTGAAAAAGATGTCCTATCTGATTGAGCTGGAGCTGGTGCGTTGTGATCTGGAGCGCATCCCACATGCAATCTTCAGCCTCACAAATCTGCAAGAGATTGACCTGAAAGAAAACCACCTACGCTCAATAGAGGAGATCATCAGCTTCCAACATCTGCGAAAACTGACCTGTCTCAAACTTTGGTACAATTGTATCATGTACATCCCAGAGCATATCAAGAAGCTGGGGAGCCTAGAGCGTCTCTACTTCAGCCACAACAAGATCGAGATATTGCCTTCACACTTGTTTTTGTGCAACAAGCTGCGCTACCTGGACATGTCCAACAATGACATCCGATTCATTCCGCCAGAAATCGGAGTCCTTCAGAGTCTGCAGTATTTCTCTGTCACCTGTAACAAGATAGAGAATCTACCAGATGAGCTCTTCTTTTGCAAAAAGCTGAAAACACTTAAGCTTGGTAAAAACTCACTGTCCATACTCTCGCCTAAAATTTCCTACCTAGCTCTACTGACATATTTGGATCTCAAAGGCAACCACTTTGAGGTTCTGCCACAAGAGCTGGGATGCTGTCGTGCTTTGAAACATAGTGGCCTTGTAGTGGAAGAGACACTGTTTGAAACTCTGCCTTCAGATGTCAGGGACCAAATGACGGCCGAGTGAGATGCCTTTGAGTAGCTGCAGTGCCTGCTGCTTGCTCTGTTGGAGCATTTTTTATGTTATTACATTACCATAATTAAGTATTATACTACTGTTCACAAAGTTAAGTTTTATTTTTCTAGATTCTTCAATGCAGGGAATAATTATCTATTCTTATTTTGCACATGGACTTTGTCTTTTTGTCTCTCAGTGTTAAGTTTCATGAAATATCATCCTACCACAAATCATCCTTAAGGGGAACATGCAGCATTTTGGTAACCCACCCCTTTGATTTCTTGCAGAGTTATATTGTAAAATTTACAAAATATCTGATATGTGAATGTTAGACATGAAACTACAGCCAGTAGTGCTGAGCTTAGCTTAGCATAAATGCAAAAGCAAGAGCAAACAAATAGCAATGTTCTTTGAGCAACTCTTCAGCTAATTGAAAAAAGAAAAGAAAACATGTTATAGCTAAACATGTTATAGATATTTTTAACCTCTCCAAAAACAAATATGTAAAAATGACATTGAAAGGGAAATATTGAAGAGTTACATGCTGGACTTTTTGTTTGTCTTCAGTCCATTGTTGAATCCTTTATAAGTGAGCATAAGGCAATCACTAATGCAGAACCTGACAGAGTGGGGCATCCTTTTCCTTATCTTATGCTAAGCTAACTGTCCGGCTTTAGCTTCAAAATTTGCATACAAACAAGAATGATACCATGTGTCTCATACAACTCTCAAACAGAGAAAAAGTTGTCCCATTTCCCAAAATGTTGAACTTAATTTGTGGTTAAAACTTATTGCATATCATGCTGCATAATTTGATGACTGAATGTAAATTTAAAAAGAAGACCTTGAATAGGTTTAAGCTTTCAGCCTTAAGATTGTTAGACTTTTTATATTTCATGTTGCCCTTATAAAGCTTCTATTTTCCTAAAGACAGTGTAAGGTTTCTGCAGTAGAGTAAATGCAATATAAAAAGAATATATTATATGGCTAAATCTACTGCACTAAGTGGAGTAGTGGAAGTGGAAACTGAAAAGGACTATGTCATAATGGTGTTTTTCTTATTGCTATCAAAATATGCCCAAGTAGTAGTATGCAGCCGACTACTGAATAATATATGTAACAAAAATGTTTTGTATTATTGACCAATAAACATTGATTTATTTGAACATGTTGTTTCTTAGGTTACACTTTTTCTAAAGCTCTTTCAGCAAAAACAGTCTGTGTTGACTGAAATGTGCTGACTGACAAAAACTATTCTTTCTTTGAATTGATGCAACTTGCTGAGAAGGGCTACAGTTAAAATTGCAGGGAAAATAAACAGTTTGTCTCCACATTTCTTGTCCTTTATTGATTAGTGAGATTATCATCA
Organism: Tautogolabrus adspersus; assembly: GCA_020745685.1. Classification (NCBI taxonomy): domain Eukaryota; kingdom Metazoa; phylum Chordata; class Actinopteri; order Labriformes; family Labridae; genus Tautogolabrus; species Tautogolabrus adspersus. The sequence continues at coordinate 27,227,175 of CM036536.1, forward strand.
TTTGTTCTAGGCTGATGAGGATTAATAAAGCAAAGAAGATTAGTCTATTATTATGAACAGATAAGGCACTGGTGGAAGAAGAAGGTGAAGAGCTGATCAGAATTAGATGGTCACTTGAACATTTTGCATAATTTTTCATCCTAAGTAAAATGAATTAAAGTAAATAGGGTGAATATGTTTATTACATGAAATAACAACAATACTACCTTCATATATATTAATATAGGCCTACAAAGGTTAACAAAATCGAACAAAGATTCTGTTAAAGAATTGAAAATGTTTTTTTTAGATTTCTTATTTTTTGCATAGCATCTTTGCACAGCATGCTATGGTTTTCCAACAGTCAGTTGCCATTGCAGTAAACTTTGATCAACACATGTTTTAGTGTAAGCCAAAACGCACAGTTTTAACCATTGTCCCCTTTGCAGATATGTCTTTGAAAGTGTCACTGACAAAATATAATAATAAAGCTACTGCGAGTTTATAGTACAGTTTTTTTATAGGGCTCCTAAAAATAGTTTTATGTTGAAAATTAGACTGTAGCCTATGCAAATGATGAGATAAGAGTTAATTGGTAGTGGTGCCGATAAAAAAAACAGGTCCTTTGTTCATAAACTCATAAATTAACTCATAAATGATGTTAAAAAAATCTACAGTGAGACTCTATTGAGTGGTTCTTGCAGTTTAAGGTTAATTGTTCGGTTTTGGGATAGCAAAATAGACTATAATTTTACGTGAAATTGCAGCCCCTGCACTTTGACGACGGTCCCTAACATCGGTGGGTCATCTCTCCTTATCTGTGAATCTCGTGCAAGGACAGCAAAGCGGTTTTCTGTGCATAGTAGCTCCTGGTGAGAATAAACCTACTTATGATTTCGTTCAGTAAACTACAGCAGAACTGGTTTACATAAATTGATGGCTGAACTGTGTGGTGGCGATAGACCTCTGTGATGGTCTGAATAACATAAAACCGAGGACACTTGGAACAGCTGGTGTTGCGTGCCGGCTGTGCCGCCAGTCAGAGAGGCAGCTGAGCGGACCCGACCATCTGACGCGGAGTGGGGGTAGACAGATAAGCTGTTTATATCCCGGCCAGCAGGCCCACGGTTTGATTGAAGCGAAGAATGGACGGCTTTATCCCCGCATTGAAACATGGCTTTTAAAAGGAGGTGTTGCTCGGTACTGCTGGAATCGACATAACTGGACCAGGACTCTTAAAGGTGAGTATCTGTGCTATAGGTAGCCGCTTCTCACTAGTCTTATTCAAGGTGTGAAATATAACCGATATGCTCTGGCCCATTATTGTAAGCATTAAAACATAGTGACACAGCAGCAGTCAAATTGGTGCATTGATGTATTTTCAAAATGACTCGTGATTTTTTATTTTTTTGTGCTGCCTTTAACCACGGACATCAGGTCCACCTCCTTTTTTTGTGTCCATGGATGCGTCTTGCTGCTGTAGCCGGTCTCAGCCTGCTCTGCAGCCTCATTGAAAATAGTGACCTTCATGCTTTACAGACAATAGACTCTAGTCGCAGTGGTGTAACAGATATTTTCTACATAACAATACCTTTTGTCTTATATACCCCACGAACACACAAGAAAAGCTTAGATGTTTAGTCGCCTGAATTCTCTTCAGGCTACGATAATCTACAGCAAACCGAACAGTAAACATATCAAAGCTTCACAATGCCTGTAGTGGAAATAGATGCCTCCAGGCCTTAATATTTACAGTCTATGCTCCAGGCACATGACTGTAACTATGTGGCCGTTTCACTGAGGAAGCTTGGAGATGATGAAAAAAACCCTCAAAGAAAAGCTATGGAAATGTTGCATAAGAATAAACTTTGTATAGATTGATAATATAATGTTGCACTTGGCTTGCACTGTCTCTTCAGACTACTTGTGTGCAGTGTCCTAGTTCCAGGGCTGTCTCATCTCTTAATCCATAACAATCTGATAAGGCTGACCTCACAGCCTCTTTAAATATGTCTGGGAAATTTGGCATTGTAATGGGAGGACACACTCAGTCAGTGTATCTCTGAAGACATTGGGATCTCAACATTTTTGACTGCTCTCATTGGCAGGTCTCTGTTGTTTACTAAAGCTAGTGAATTTAATTTTTAGCAGGCAAGGCAACCAAAAAATGGAGCATTGACCACACATGCGATACAAAACAAAATAGTTAATAAAGATGTTATCCAGGATATTTAATTTAAGCCAAGACTAAATCTTAAATTGTTCTCAAATGGAGATTGTGAAGTTTTACTCAATCCATTTTTGTATTTGATATACATTTAAGAGCTGTTTCTTATGTTGTGTCCACGTTGCTTGAAATTAGGGTATATGAGAGTGTAAAGTTATTCAATTTAACAACAAATACAGGAATCAACACATCTCTGCCATAAGTTCACTTAAGAGTTCTGACTGTTGTTTTGCCTGAACTGTACTAAAGGACCCTATAAATCTCCTTTTGGGTCTTTGTATTTCTGGTCACACAGTGTTCTACCAATGAAGTGGACCAGTGGAGAAGCCACTAATGATGTAAATAGTGTTATGGCCAGAAATAGACTCTGTTGTTTAAGCAGTCTGGATATGTTCTACACCAGAGCACGTAAAATCCATTAATGAGTACAATACTGTCAGAGAAAAATAAAATTGATATCATCAGTAAACTGTTCGTCTTTTTCAGTTGTACATCTTGAACAAGAGCAAGTTGTGACAACTCTGTCCACTAAGAATATGTGGGACAGAAATGTATGTAAATCAGATGTTTGTTACTTATAAAGGGCAGATGTCTTTTGGTGAACATTTTAATTTTAAAATTGGCAAAGGATGCAACAACAACAACACCAAAAACATCTCCCTATACCAGTAGCCCTACTATTGTCTCAATCCTGTTATAGGAAGATAAGCTAAAGAACAAGATATTGCTCTGCAACTCACAGTTAGGCTTACTGTAATGTACTTACATTCTGCTCAACTAACAATGCTTGTCACATCTAAGCAACTCTCTTGATAATGGTATTGCTAATGATGAAGATAGCAGTCCTATTTGACCTGGATAAGGTTTAGAGGGGGCATAGTTTACTCCAAAACTTGAACTTAACTTTACAAAGGAAACTTAAGTCGGCCTGTAATATAAAAAAGCCTGCCTGCTTAGACCCACTTTAGACAGAAGGAAAAGTTATTCAATTTAATAGGTCAGTGAAATGATAAGGTAACAGCAGTCCTAACTTCAGTCAGGAGTCTGACTATCATATTATATCACATTACAACAGATGCTCTGTGTCTTCACTAAATATCTTTAATAAGCAAAGGTAACAACCCACACATTTGTCAGAATAAGACTTGAGACAAAGGCTGCTATTGGCCAAAGTTTGGCCCTAAGCGGAGTTTTTATAAGCCCCCCCCCGGTCACAAGACACACAAAATGTTCAGTGATTGCTAATTTTGATTAACACATATCTTATCTGTTAACAAGGCAAACTATTTCAATAACAGATGTTTACCTAAAAATGTAACTTCAACAGGAAAGAAAATATAATACTAGTAGCAGTATTATATGAATGTATCAGGTGTAATGGTTACTTGTATTGTCTTTTGCAGGAATGTTCACCCTCACAGAAGTAGCCTCTCTGAACGACATCCAGCCAACTTATCGGATACTGAAACCATGGTGGGACGTCTTCATGGATTATCTTGGTATTGTCATGTTGATGTTGGCCATATTTTCTGGAACGATGCAGTTAACCAGGGACCAAGTGGTTTGTCTTCCCATTCTGGAGCAGACCACCGAGGATGCTGGGGGATTTCTAGCTTCCCAACCACCTGAGACAGTTGATAGTCTATGGAACAAAGAAAGTGCCATTGGAGAGCAAGCTGCTCCTTTAATGGCTAAAAAGCCTCCTGATATCATCACTCCTACAGTTCAATTCACAACGCCGGAGACTTTCGGGCAGCCTCAGCCTACAGGTGTCAGGACCAAACTTGATTTTCAGCAGTATGTGTTTGTCAACCAGATGTGCTACCATGTTGCCCTTCCTTGGTATTCCAAGTATTTCCCATACCTCGCTCTGATACACACAATTGTTCTCATGGTCAGCAGCAACTTCTGGTTCAAGTACCCAAAGACAAGTTCCAAAATAGAACATTTTGTTTCCATACTTGGAAAGTGTTTTGAATCCCCTTGGACTACCAAAGCACTGTCCGAGACTGCATGTGAGGACTCAGAGGAGAACAAACAAAGAATTGCCGGTGCCTCCTCCCTCCTGAAGCATCTGTCCACAAGCAGTGAGGAGGGGAGTCCAAACCAGTCCGCCCCAATGCTGAACAAATCCGGGGTTACATTTTCTGCTGAAAAGCTAGTTAGTGAAATTCCTTCAATGACCATCCTGGACAAAAAAGACGGCGAGCAAGCAAAAGCCCTGTTTGAAAAAGTACGGAAATTTCGTGCCCATGTCGAAGACAGTGACTTGATTTACAGGCTGTACGCCATTCAGACAGTCATCAAAACGGTCAAATTTATTCTGATCCTCTGCTACACAATGACATTTGTTGCCTCCATAGATTTCGACCATGTGTGTGAGCCTGAAATAAAGCATTTGACTGGATACAAAAAGTTCCAATGTACGCACAACATGGCGTTCATGTTGAAGAAGCTCCTTGTTAGTTATATAGCTCTCATATGTGCTTATGGTATAATCTGCATATACACACTGTTCTGGCTTTTTCGGCGACCACTCAAAGAGTACTCCTTTGAAAAAGTCAGGGAGGAGAGCAGCTTTAGTGACATTCCTGATGTCAAAAATGACTTTGCGTTCCTCCTCCACATGGTCGACCAGTACGACCAGCTCTATTCAAAGCGTTTTGGTGTTTTTCTCTCTGAGGTGAGTGAGAACAAACTTCGGGAGATCAGCCTGAACCACGAGTGGACCTTCGAGAAGTTGAGGCAGCATGTGACACGCAATTCTCAAGACAAGTTGGAACTCCATCTGTTTATGCTCTCAGGGGTGCCAGATGCTGTGTTTGATCTCACAGATTTGGAAATCCTCAAACTAGAATTAATCCCAGAGGCCAGGATAACAGCAAAGATCTCACAAATGATAAACCTTCAGGAGCTGCACTTCTATCACTGTCCTGCCAAAGTTGAACAGACGGCATTTATCTTTCTTCGTGATCACCTCCGGTGCCTTCATGTCAAATTCACAGATGTTGGTGAGATTCCTAGCTGGGTGTACATGTTGAAAAGTTTAAGGGAGCTGTACTTGGTTGGTAACCTGAACTCTGAAAACAACAAAATGATTGGACTCGAGTCTCTACGAGATCTCAGGCACTTGAAGATACTGCATCTCAAAAGCAACCTCACAAAGATCCCGACAAACATAACAGATCTGTCCCCGCATCTGATTAAGTTGGTTATTCATAATGATGGCACAAAACTTTTAGTGCTTAATAGTCTAAAGAAAATCCTGAATCTTGCTGAACTGGAGCTTCTGAACTGTGAGCTGGAACGTATCCCCCACGCCATCTTCAGTTTGACAAACCTACAAGAACTGGACCTAAAATCCAACAACATTCGCACCATTGAGGAAATCATCAGCTTTCAGCATCTCAAGAGACTGACATGCCTCAAACTTTGGCACAACAAGATCATCACCATTCCACTGTCAATTAGCTATGTCAAAAACCTTGAGTCGCTCTATCTCTCACACAACAAACTCGAGTCACTACCCTCATCGTTATTCACTCTTCTTAAGCTAAGGTACCTCGATGTCAGCCACAACTCTATCTCTGTAATACCGTTGGAGGTTGGTTTTCTTCAGAACCTCCAGCATTTTGCGATTAACGCCAACAAACTCGAGGTAGTTCCCAAGCAACTGTTCAAGTGCACCAAACTAAGGACCTTATGTCTCAGCCACAACTGTATCTCCTCCATTCCAGAGAAAGTTGGCCAACTCTCCCAGCTGACACACCTGGAACTGAAGGGAAACTGTCTTGATCGTCTTCCCGCTCAGCTTGGTCAGTGTGGTCTGCTGCGCAGGAGCTGCCTCATTGTGGAGGATCACCTCTTTGACTCGCTCCCCATGGAGATCAAAGAGAGCATCAATCAGGAAGCTAGCGTTTCTTTTCCAAATGGATGTAAATGTCTAAGCGATGGGAGGTAGTCGAATTCCAAATGGCATCAAATGTCGAGCATCACCTTGGGATCAAAGGTGTTTTTCTTTCTTTTTTCTTTAATCATGTTATTGTCACTATTATGCTTCATGAAGTGTTAGCAACTTATAAAATGAACAAAGCACTGAAGAAATTTTAGATGAACTCCAGAACGATTGTGGCTTTTGTAACGCCAGTATACAGTATAAATAAAAGGAAAAAATGTGAATGCTTGAACCCCACTGTGAGGCGATGTACTAGCAATGTCATTCTATAGTGGGCATTGTTGCTTGTATGGTTAAGGTCTTCTTGAAAGACTAACTTCAAATCTGATGGCTTGATGAATATTATTATGAAGTTAATGGCCTTCACAGTCGGCAGATTTCAGCCCAGTTGAACACAAATGGGAGATAACTAACAGAAGTGTTAAACAGCACCTTCCACACCCTCATTAAAACGTTAGGGAATATTTTTTGGAAGAATTGTGTTAAATCCATCCAATAGAGTAATGGCAAGGTGCATTCTCCATATTCAGATAGTGGTCATTTTCCTCTGTTTCCATCTCAGGGCGGGAAGCTTAAATGCTGTAACATTTTTGTACTGCTGTGACCTGACAATTGTTATCAGTTAACCACTTTCCAATGAAATACCAACTGAACTAAAATGAATAGTGAAAATTGACAGGGCCATCGGCCCATTTATCAAGTTAAAACAACATATTCGATGACCTATTAGGTTCTGTAACACAACAGACAATGTTAGCATTCTACCATAATCCAGCAAACCTTACGTTAGCTAGCAACACATGTCTTTTCTATTGTACTCTTTTAGGCATCTTGTCCACCTAGCGTTTTTTCCAGGCAGAAAAGCGCTGTCTGTGCGCTTGGGAGTGCTTGCATTGAAGCGCATGCTGAGAAGAAAAGCGTTGCACGTCAGCTAAAAAAATAACGTAGCAGTGTCGGTCCGCTGTATGACCGACACTGCTCCGTTACTTTATACTGCACGCTTTGTATTTGAGATCCTTTATTTCCCGATCAGACACGGAGCAAAGAGGATGTGGGTACAAGACCCGATCCATGGAGGCAAAACTACAGGGAATATCATACATTTGGAAAAGAGCAGCAGTGACGTCAACAGCGCCTTTCTGAAAATAATTTCAACTTGAACACCTGGAGTGACCGAACAAAAAAGGTGGAGTGCTCGGAAAAAAGATGCTGGGCACTGTGCTTTTTCTCCGGGTGGCCGCCTGCTGCTGCAAAAGCTCTCTACTCATTGAAAACAATTGAAAAAAGACGCTGGCGCTCAGAAAATAACGCTAGTTGGACATGGGGCCTTACCTTACGTAACAGTTATATTAGCCTTTAGCCAGTTATTTGCTGGGAAGTTTTATAATGTCATAGTGCTAGCTACTAGAAGCATGACATTGTAACAGCATTTAAGCTAACCACCCCCAGCATGATGTCAGAGGGAAACGGTCCTCTGTGGTTATAGACATTTTAAGGGTTTCTTCCAGCATGTGGTGGAACATCACATCATTAAGACACTGTTGATTTTCACATTCATCACAGTTGCTTTTTTAAATTTGTTTTTCTTAATGTAGACGCACAGTTGCAGTTAAATCTCTCATATATTTGACCTTTTGTATGCACGAACATCTATAACAGAACTTCAAACATTTGTATACATTTGAAACTATAACCCGTTTTTACATTTGTTTTTGGGCTTTTGATGCCTTTATTGTAGAGATAGGACAGTGGATAGAGTCAGAAATCAGGGACGGAGAGAATGGGGGATGACATGCGGGAAGGGAGCCACAGGTGGGATTCGAACCTGGGCTGCCCGCTTGGAGGACTACATCCTCCGTGCATGTGCGCACATGCCACTAGGCTACCGGGCCCCCCACAATAACCGTTTTTAAACCTTAGATTTGTTTGATTCCCTTCAGATTAGATCTAGATGCGCTTGAGTGAGTTTTGTTAAAAGGAAGGTTCACTCAAATTACTGACATCAGCTTTGGTGTCTATGCTAATAGGTTTTTATATGCCTACGATTTGGAGTCTAAATACAAGAATGCAAACATTTCAACAAAGTCTGCGGTGCTCAAAGAAATGAATTACAGTATTTTTAAAAATCAAGACACTTCTCTCCAGAAAGAGCGTCTCTGTGACCTTTACATTTTTTACGCCTACATTTGATCAGCAAAATAATCTTTGTGAATTCTGTTTACATTAAGTGTGTTGACTATCCGGAGTGACAAGACTTTGCTTGTCCAAAGACATTTTTTTTAAATAAACTTGCAATGCTGTAAGCACCATTAATAATACTGAGGAAAAACGTACTGTATCCCCGAGGAGAAATTACATTTTTACACACATCAGGCCAGTAATACACACACATGCACTAATGGAGAGATGTCAGAGTGAGGGGCTGCCATCGAAAGAGTGCCAGAGTAGTTGGGGCTTCGTTGCGTTGCTCAATAACCTCTGCAGGGCTCGGTAAGTAAACTGGCCCCTCTATAGCAACCAAAACATTTCCATACTTTAGTCTGTATTTGGACTTGAATTGGCCATTCTCTGCATGGTTCCCAATCCAAACCCTACAGACTGAGCTACTGCCCCCATTGTATACCTGTCCAGTGTATTGTGATGGGGGTAGAAATCTCATATTTTAGAAGGTCGTTGAATCCTCCATAAAATGATAGTAAGTTGACCACAAGACTTTAAAAAAGATGAATACTGTAACACCTACGTTCAAGATCAGGAAAGTTTTATTTTGACTCTTACCACCCTTAGTCAAAAACCCTGCATAAACAAAAGGAACAACTGTGTACGTATAACCTTGTATCCTCATTAACCATATGCATTCCACTTTCAATGTACTTGTAATACATTTTCATGTACACATCAGAAGAGATAAAAGTTCCTATCTGACCATTCTTCTCTACTTTAAAAAAAAATCTGACCAATGCCTTTACTTTTTATACGTTTTCCCCCCTTAAAGGAGCAGGCAGCAGTTTTTTCTTTTTCCTGTTGACAGCTAACACACATCGATGTGTTTCCTTTTTTTGGTACCTTTTCCTTCATGATTTTATTGCTGTAAACGGTATATTTATCATGTAATTAGTGTGTTCATTCTTTGTATTTATTACCTCATGATCTGTTCTGCTCACTGCACAGCACTTTATAAACCTGATTTATAAACGTGCTCTATGAATAAAGGAACTCTCACTGTTACATTGTTACGACTGTTTTTCAAAGATATAAATGAAGCCAAATTCTCACTTTAAAGCTGGTTTTGCACCAAAAACTCAACAATTTTCCTTTTTTCTACGTAACTGTAGAGCTGATTGCAAATATTCCTGGCTGTCTGAAGCCCAATAAATTACAATTTTCCATGAATAAAAAAAAAAAAAAGCAGCCTAAATACAAAACGTTTCCCAACCACCTCATAAGACGTACTGCTTATTATCCGTGTGTATTCATAAACAGTAATCAAGAACACATCTCAACTTGGGAAAATGCAGGCGACATATTGTTTGTTTGAGAACGTAATTAAATAAAAAGAAGAAGTAATTCAGCCTCCTTGTGTGCGGTGAATCTTCTCATTTGCTGTCTTAAATTAAAGCCTTTGACTTGAGATTTCCTGGGAATGATTTCATGCTAAATGTTTCTACAAAATGCACTTTAGTCATAGCAGGATATTTTTATTTAATGGACAATAATACAAACGTAACAACAAAGCCTGATGTAATACTTGTTTCTACACTTTTTGACTCAAAATCTAACACATAAAATAATTATGTTTTTATAGCCGTTGGCATTTGTTAAGTTAATGTTTAAGATTGGAATTTGAAGTAATCTATGAGCGAACAATTCCCATTTCTTTTTTGCTACAACATTTACAACATGTGCTAAACACCGACTGAAATGTGTCCTGTTGTGTATTCTCTTTGTCTTATTTAGCAGTATAATAAATGTGATGAAAGTTAACACAGGTCAGATGAAAAAAGAAACTACCGTAAAAATTCCAATAAAGCCCATCCCAAGTTAAGACCCGGTCCCTTTTATAGTCTGGTGTTGCTGCACATTTAGTTTTTTGTTTTTTATCCTTTATTTTTTTCCAAATGTGAAACACCAATATGACAAATAACAAGGTAAACCACTTTTTAAAGGATGTATATATAAAGAAGACTATCCCAACAAAAACAATACAATCAAGACACCTATCAATATTTATACACAGGTATGTCAGAGCTCCTGTCTTGATGAAATCTGTGATTTCTGCACCACTTACATATTTATGATGCAGTACTGTGTGATTTATATATGAAGTCTGTTTTTTCTGGGTGTTAAGTTTTTAAATGGATTTTGAAACGATAACATACATAATTGTAAAAGAGTCATTGCATGCCTTAATAGTTTTGCACAGCTATTGGGGTGCCGGTAGCGTAGTGGTTAGTGCATGTTCCCCATGTACGGAGGCTGTCATTACCCACTTTCTCTCCAACTCTATCCACTATCCTATCTCTACAATAAAGGCACAAAACCCCCCCAAAAAAAATAGTTTGCACATTTCTTCAGAATTGATCTGATGTTCTTTAAAAAACCATTGGACCTACATAGTGATAAAACTTAGTGACATTTACCTCAGTAAAGTCTGTGACTGTGAGGGGAAATTCATGAAAACTGAACACATTTCTTAGATAGTGCTGCCCTCTAGTGGAAGCAAACTGTTTGTACATATCATAACACTGAAAATGATTTTACAGATAAGTAAGACTGAGCTGAATACTTAATTTGATGTAGTTACCAGAGACACTTCTTTTGTGTACATATGTAGATTAGTAATGAATTAATTCTCGGACTCTGCTCTGCACTTAAATGAAGTTGATGATAAATTTATTCAACAGACCCGTTTGAACAGAAGGTCAGTCAGCCGTGTAACATCAGCATAAAGCAGGTTTGACCTGCATCATGTTTCTAATCAGTATATATGCAGCCTGATGTTCTACATATTTACAGTCTATGGCTGAGACACACAGAGGGTAGGTTTACACCTCGTAACCTCAACACTTCCAAAGCATCCAAATGCTTTTGTAGCCATTACCGGGGACTTTAATCATGTAAAAATGGACAAAACACTACCTACTTTTCATCAATATGTTAACTGCCCAACTAGAGAAAATAAAACACTGGACCTTCTGTATGCTAACGTTAAGGAAGCTTACAGTACCTCTGCCCTCCCCCCCCTGGGCAGGTCAGATCACAACCTTGTCCTTCTGACACCAGAGTATATCCCCCTGGTCCAAAGGCAGCCTGTGACCACAAGGGCTGTTAGGAGGTGGACACAGGAGGGTAAGGAGGCACTGCAGGACTGCTTTGAGTCCACAGACTGGGATGTACTCTGTGAGCCACATGGTGAGGACATCAACAACATGACTGACTGCATCACAGAATACATTAAATTCTGTGAAAACACTACTCTACCGGCCCGGACTGTACACTGTTTTTCAAATAACAAACCTTGGATAACCAGTGACCTGAAAGCCCTTCTCAACAAGAAGAAACAAGCCTTCAGGTCTGGAAACAGGGAGGAGCTGAGGAGGATACAGCACGATCTGAGGGAGAAGCTGAGGGAGTGCAAGGACTCATACAGGAGAAAGCTGGAGGCCAAACTCCAGCAGAACAACGTGAAGGATGTGTGGACAGGTATGAAAGAAATCACTGGTTTCAAGGGGAGAGAAAGGCTACAGTCAGGTGACATGGAGAGGGCGAACGAGCTAAACCTGTTCTTCAACCGGTTTAGTTCACAACCTTCAGCTGCCACTCACACCTCTAATAACAACCCTGCCCTTCACACCTCTAACAACAACACCCCTGTCGTTCACACCTCCCAGTTTCCCGTTGTGCTTTCTCCCTCCCCCCCTCATCCCCCCATGGTTAACTCTTTGGACTATGGCCCTGGCCCCGCACCACTGGAGGGCACTTCCCCCCCTGAGGTGAACGGCACCATCTCCCGCCTGACTCTAACAACTGGCCAGGTAAAGAGACAGCTGGAGAAACTACACCTTGGCAAGGCTCCAGGCCCTGACGGCATTAGCCCAAGGGTTCTGAAGACCTGCGCCAGCCAGCTGTCTGGGATTCTGCAACACCTCTTCAACCTGAGTCTGAGTCAGGAGAGGATACCGGTGCTGTGGAAAACGTCCTGCCTGGTCCCAGTCCCGAAGAAGACGACACCATCTGACCTCAAAGACTATCGACCAGTTGCTCTTACATCTCATGTGATGAAGGTGCTGGAGAGGCTTGTCTTGACCCACCTCAGGCCACAGGTGAAACCATCCCTTGACCCTCTACAGTTTGCCTACCAGCCACACCTGGGAGTGGACGACGCCATCATCTACCTGCTGCAGCGGGCTCACTCACATCTCGAGGGAAATGGCTGCACTGTGAGAATCACCTTCTTTGACTTCTCCAGTGCATTCAACACCATCCAGCCACAACTGCTGGAAGAGAAGCTGCAGGTGATGGGTGTGGACTCGTCCATCACCTCCTGGATTACCGACTACCTGACAGACAGACCACAGTTTGTCCGACTTGGCAGTGTCCAGTCTGGAATGGTGGAGAGTAGTACAGGAGCTCCACAGGGGACTGTGCTGTCTCCTTTCCTTTTCACCTTGTACACCTCTGACTTTAAGTACAACTCCAGGTCATGCCATCTGCAGAAATTTTCGGATGATTCTGCAGTGGTAGGGTGTATTAGTGATGGGCAGGAACAGGAGTACAGGACGTTGGTGGACAACTTTGTGGAGTGGACAGGAAGAAATCACCTGATTCTGAACTTGGACAAGACCAGAGAGATGGTGATTGACTTTAGAAGGAAGAGGACAGCGCCACAGCCGCTGTGTATCCTGGGAGAGGATGTGACTGTGGTTGAGGAGTACAGGTACCTGGGTGTCAACATGGACAACAGACTGAACTGGAAAGCCAACACTCAGGCTGTGTACAAGAAGGGGATGAGCAGACTCTACTTTCTGAGGAAGCTGAGATCCTTCAACGTGTGCAGCAAGATGTTGGAGATCTTCTATCAGTCTGTTGTTGCCAGTGCACTGTACTCTGCTGTGGTCTGTTGGGGGAGCAGTTCTGGAGCCGATGACATTAAGAGACTGGACAAACTCATTAAGAAAGCCTGCTCTGTGATTGGCTGCAAGCTGGACTCTTTTGTAGTGGTGACAGAGAGGAGGACTCTGAACAAACTGTTATCCATTATGGATAATCCTGATCACCCTCTGCACCACCTACTGGACAGACAGCGGAGCAGCTTCTCTAACAGACTGATCCAACTCCGCTGTCACAAGGACAGGTACAGGAAGTCCTTCCTACCTAAAGCCATAGCCCTGTACAACAGCTCACCTCTTGCGAGCAGAGAACTGTCCTCATGATCATCTCTGTCTCTTCATATTGTAACCTGTTCTGCTCATGTAAAGTTTACAAATTATCCCTGCACTCAAGTTCACTTTGTCTGTCTTGTTTACTCATCAATATAGTCAATAGTTTCAGATGATAACATGTCTACACTCCTGCACTTTAATATCAGTATCATTTATTGCACAGCTGTTCTGCTTTTGTAAAGTTTACAAATTATCCCTGCACTAAAGTTCACTTCATTTGTCTTGCCTACTCCTCATTATAGTCAATAGTTTCAGATGATAACATGTCTACACTCCTGCACTTTAATATAGGTATAATTGATTGCACAGCTCAGAATTTGCACAGCTCTGGACAGCTCTTTATATCAATACTGCTCTTTAACTACTGTTATCACTGTTTATTACACATGTTCATCTACCTCCTGGAAAGTATGTTTACATTCAGCTAAACATGACTTACAAATGTTGCATCTAATTTTTCACATTCCAGACTAGTAGTAATGTTTAGTTAAATCCTGGATGTATATATTTCTTCTGAATCCTATTTTTTTGTTATATTCTAGTGCTTATTCACCTTGTATTTAATATTATATTGTTTTAGTTACTAACATTGTGTGTTTGATAACCTGCTGCTGTAACGCCACAATTTCCCAGTTTGGGATCAATAAAGTACATCTATCTATCTATCTATATCTATATCTATTCATGCTCATGGATTTTGAGATTTCAGTCTACCTGATGATTTGCAAACAATGAAGTATATATTTAAAACATGGATCATTGAATTGATTTACTTGATATTTTATTTAAAACAGCTCAGTATCATTTAGGCACATTGTTTTTTTAATAGTTTTTTTTTAATTTTAGTCATACAAGGCAAGACAACCCAAGACAAAGTATGACGTGTGCTGCTGCCCTCTTGGCCAGGTCAGCTTGTGAAAGAGATCTTGATCTCAATGGGTTAATTACCTGGTTAAATAAAGGTTAAATAACCCCCCCACCTAGGACAGAACACACAATTAAAAACCAATAAGAGTGAATCACAGAACTTCAATCTGTTTTATTATCTTGTTTCACTTGACCTGAACTGGATGTTTACATTATCCCTAGTGTCATAGATCTTCCCTGGGTGTTGTGGTTTTAATAACCAGTCCACAGACATGCATGTTGGGTGAACTGGGGAGTCTGAATTGCTGGTAGATTTGAAAACAAGTGAACAGTTGTTCGCCTGTATGTAAGGGTCAGGACTGTAAAACACTGCCACCATGTCCAAGGTGTGCCCCCCTCCACCCCTTGTGAAAACAACAAACAAAATGCGTTAAAATACTGATTATGATTTAGATTTGGATCATGTCTTTCTGAAAAATGTCTTTCAAGCTATCCTTTCTGTCAGCACAAGTAATAACTTTATTTATATTTATTAATGAAATGTCACCAGCTGCATCTCCTCTCGTGTAGCATTCAGTAGATCAGTGTGTAGGGACTTGGTTGGGAACCAGAGGATCTTCGGTTGAAGTCCCAGTGCGGACCTAGTCTGGAAATTGGTCTGGTAGCTGGAGAGGTGCCAGTTCACTTCCTGTGCAGTGCTGAGGTGCCATTGAGCAAGGCACCCAGCCCCCTCACTCTGACATCTCTCTATTAGTGCATGTCCATAGGATCCTGTTTTACATGTGTGTATTTCAGCCTGTGTGTGTGTTCATGATCAACAACAGAGTGTAAAATTAAATTTCCCCTCGTGGGATTAATTTTTACATCTTCTTCCTCTTCATCTCTTTATAGCATAAGGCTACATTTTATAATGTTATCTAGCATTCATTCACTCAGTGGTTCCTACATTTCTTTCTGTTGGGTATTTTCTCTCCTTGGCCCACCTTTAGCAGATGAAAACATTTCAAGACCCCCCCACCCAACCCTCACCAAACACATTCACATTTATCAGCATACACTAAACACATTCTCATAATGTGTTCTCACAAAATTCCTACACTTTTAGAATTTATCTAAAATATTGGCCACAAAAAGTAGGCTACAGAACAGCAACTCCAGTGTGTGACAACAAACCAAAAAACAGAACAAATGGCTTTACAGCTGAAGTTACTAAAAGTGAAAAACGTCCACATTTGTGACGTCTGGTGTAGATTCAAGGAAGTCCTCTCACCAAAAAAAACCCCCAAAATAACAATGTGCATTTTTTTGTCAAGCCTTACCCCCTGTCAGAACGCCCCCCTGTCAGAACGCCCACCCTCCAGCACTTTGGGAATCATGCATGGATGTTTCAGAGTTTTAATATTTGACAACTCCATACTTACAAATGTATTAGTCTTCTTTGTAAACATGTTCCTGTGTCTCTTTGAATCTACAAAATAACTTTGAGTGTGTTTTAAGCGATCTCTTAAGTGATTATGAACTTATAGAAATATTCCAATGGTTTATTTTACATGTTATAATTTAATTCTTTATTCCCTCTAATCTGATCGGTGTCATATTTCATCACTTGTGGTCATTGTGTTTGAGCCCAGCATGTCTTTAGATCACAGTATGTTTACCAGGCATTCACAAATATAAACAATCCCTCTCTGAATTACACATACAGTACATACACACACACACACACACACACACACGCACACGCACACGCACACACACACACACACACAGAGCAAACATCATCACTGCAGACTTGATTGTGACGATTGTGCCATTTGGCTCCCCGGCTCCAGGCTGGGAGGAATAAACACATGTCGTGATAGCTCCGGCTGAGCAGCAGAGAGAGGAAGCTTGACCTTAAGCCGGCCTGACATTGGGGTTGTTAGAAGTCCGCCATCAGGTGGACGAAGAAAACACACCGCCTACAGTCCAGCCTTCATTACTTCCTTGGAATCAAGCGATGGCCTTAGCACTCGTCACAAACACTTAGCGTGCACTTTTCCCTTACAGGACCGCACTGCCAGCCAAATTTCTACCAAGTGGTCATCAGAGAACCAATGGCCATGAGGTCGTGCTGCATCCTGGGGACGGAGCTAACATGATGTCAATTTAAAAAGGTTGACTGGCTCCTCAATCTGTGCATCTCTTGTTTTTTACAGAGCATACAGTTTGACACATCAGCCGAGGAGACAAGTTATTGCTTTAACGACCTGCTGTGCCGTCTGGGTTTCTGGTTTGATGTGAGCTGCTTGCTTTGTCCTTGGCAGTCAACATATTTTTTAATAAATGCAGGTGTTTATGGAGGATAATAAGCACTCATAAGTATCACTGCTTACAGCAAGAAGACACTCATTTAAATCTGGTCTGTTGTGGCCAATTTATTTTCTTCCTGGTATCTCTGGTAATGAGACATAAGCATTTATTTGATGTAAACGTGTCTGTGCTGGGAATTTTCAGATCCGTATGTGGCCTGTTACTCCGCTGATGCCCTCGAGGAAAGCGGCAGATCTTCAGCGACAGCACTTTGTGAGCACTTGCACAGCTGATGAGCTGTAATTATGTTTTAATTATTTCTGTAGGGCATCATTCTCTCCCGACGTGAACCCCCTCCCCCCGCTTGCAAATGAAGACATTGGGTATTTTGAAAACATTTGGTGATGAAACACTCGTCGGTGAAGTCCACTAATTACTGCACAGCCTCGTGTCAGCGCCCATAGACGTTGGCTTTGATGTCTGCTGCCCAGGATGATAATCAAGGGCACAGATCGCATGTGATTGGCTGTAATTGGGACAAGTTGTTTAAAAAAAGGGCACCACATGACTTTGACGGCTGCTCCGAGACACTAACCCCACCCCACCCCGTCCTGTGCCCACGGGTGAGGAAGCCTTGTCACTTATTAAGGAGGCTGTTGCCATGAAGTGACAGATGTCCTGATGTGATCTGTCTGCATCTTTGGCCTCCATCTGTCTTGTTAGTACAAATAGTTACGGATGGTGTGAGAGCTGTTGTTCTTTCATATATGTTAAATGCATTGGAAGCTCTTGTTTCTGGGAGCTGAAACTATCTCCCCTGGCAATCCTTCCATAACAATCTCTCAGCTCTTCTGTTTCAAGGTTTCTCTTCTCTCTCCTCCACCACTTCTGCAGGCCCTGATGTTTCGGGTTCAGTGCCACTGAACCATATCTGAATCTCCATTTTTTGCTCTGCTTTGCTCCCTGCTTGGCAAGAGAAAGATTAGGGGCTCGGGTCCTGAGGTGCGTCTCCCACCCTCTCTCTGGTCCTCACACCCTCCCTCTCTTCACCCATCCTCAGAGATTCAAATCCTTTTAGCTTCTTCCTCAGGTAAAATTGCCAAGGACCTTGTGAGCCCTAGGTTCCCCTGGAGGTAAAATCTATAATGGAGTTTTGATTTGGGCAAGAACAGCCTTGAAAATGGACTTCTTTAACCAGGTAGCTGCCTCGCAGAAGGTCAACAGTACTCCGGGTGGACACAACATGCCACAACTGTGTTAGAAAAAGGCAGAACAAAGGAACAGTTTTATTCCAAAAGAGAGTGACCTGTAGACACTGTGGTAAATAAAAAACCTGAGTGATGCGTTGCTTTTTTAAATTTCACAAACTGAATTATTCAGCAACACTCACAATATCAGCATCAGGTAGCACCTTCAGCAGAATAATCCCTGATTTTAGCCTCCTGTGCGTCATATATTTACAACTTTATGACATATTAAATGACTTCATTTGTCAGCAAATTACTCAAAATGAATTCAAATTAACAAGGCAAGTGATGACTTAACACTGGCTCTTGAATTTATTCTGCCTAGCCTGAAAGATAGAGGGCACCAAAGCCTCAGTTTTGGAAAGACTACCTTTGAAATATCAGCACAGAAGACCTGAAGAGTGTTTCTTCATTTTATTCGAGATCTCAGAATCTATCAGACGGTTACAGTTTGGTGCACGGGTTGAAATGTATTTTATTTTGAAATAAATAATGACATGACTTTATAGGTATATGACATCAAAGAAAAAAGGTGCCAATCAATTGAACAACAACGACAACGACAGCAATGACAAAAAGAAGTTTTGAAAATAATGATGCTGTGATTACAAGCTCTTACAGCTGTTACGTTAGCAGTTTAATTAGCAATTAGCAATTTCATTTAGTTTGAGTTAATTTACCTTCACATGAAATAAGACAAACAAGCACAATAATATAAGACTTAACGTGTGAAAGGGGAAAACTTAATAAGCTTTCTGAAGCTTGAGAGTAGAGGCCCAAACACGACGCAGATAATATTAAAACAGATGTTTGCTAATTCGATTTAATAATAACAAAATTAACCTTCGGCAGGATTCATTATAATACCAGATGTTTTATGCTGCTAGACGAGTGACAGTCGTTTTTTTTTTTAGTTAGACATTTCACACAAATATGCTTCATTACCACTTTATTGATGTACCCTCTGCTGACTCTCAATTATTCATCAGCCACTCAAAAAAAAACTGTTTGCTCTTCCTCAATTTATGCTCCGAATCAAAACAGAAATCACATCCCTGCTGCAGCTATAATCTTAGTTAATCAGCATCATTTAATGCACTTAGCAGCAGTGTTTCAAATTCAAATGAAACACTTGTGCAGAAAGCAATCGCCGTCTGCCCTAGTTCTCATCGATGGTGGGTTTGTCAAAATGATGCAATTGGTCATTACCTCACATCAGACGCCTCGGAGACATAATTCTGCCTGACAGTTGGATTGGAGCTTTGACAGCCTCAAACTTGTTGAGTTTTCTCTAAATACTTGCCATTGCAATGAGTTAAACATCCCCCGGAGGCAGCGCAGAGTTTTCCTTTTGAACAAACACCCGAGGGACGCCAAGCTGGGACTGCACGAGGAACTGGAGGTCTTACGGAGAGGGCTGTTTGGGTTTATCTAATGCTACAATGGGTAATTTCTTCTGCCACTGCAGAGGGAGGGGAATAAAAGAGGGATGAAAAGAGAGAAGAGAGTATGTTTAAGAGAGAATCTTTATCTGGGCTTAATATCCCATGCTCAAGCAGAGTGGAGGATTTTTTTGTTGTACAGATCTCTTTTGTCAGATCCTACCTACCCATGGAAGACCCAGGGGCACTCTAAGAACATACGCATCACCTAGATTTGCCTTCCAGCCCACTTCTCTCCAGCGATTGCACCCTCTCCCCGCTGGCTTCTTTGTGTAGAAGAGACGAGCGAGCATTTTAGAAATCAAATCTCAGTTTGTCGGGGTAAAACTGGAGCAGACTTCAATTTGAATAGATTTAGCTCTACATAATTGTTCTGAGCACATGCATGTGAAAAAACTCTCTTCTTGTGTGCTTTGCTTGGTTGTGATGCAAAATGGAGCTGAATGGGAGCCACTGTGAGAAATACTGTGTCTTTTCCTGGCTGCACCATTGAGAATCCCTTCATGGTGGCTATTGTAACCGTCACTTATCGCTCTTATGTCATTCTGTCAATTACTATTTATTTCACACAGCATTTCTTACAGACGCACAAGTAAGCGTCTGTGACCTTCCTTTCCAAAAGGTGGTCAAACATAAATGGTTACAAGTACATGGTTAAGACTGGAGGGAAAAATCTGGCTGAAATCAGTGTTGACTTTTGGTTGCACACAAGTCTCAAACACTCGTCACTTGGGTGGAAGTTAGTGGTGTCCTCTTGACCACATTAGTCGTTGAAAAGCATCTTTTCAAGCAAGTTTTTGTTGGTCAACAGATTAGTTAAAGCTCCTGTGAGGAGTTTTCAGCTGATTATCAAACAGACTGAAATTAACACCACTACCTCTGTATGACTGGCAAAAGCAAACAAGACCATTAGGCAACAAGACCTCACAAGATTGATTCTTTCTATAAAGTTATTCTTTAATGTCTGTTCCTGCTGCAGTGGGGTAGGTGTAAGAAGAGGATGCTAACCGATTACTGCCAAAACAACCTGTGTTTACATTTTTCATGGATTCACAGTACGTGATACATTTGACAGATTAAATGAAGCAAGGTGTCATTTCTTTTTTCAAAAAACACTACTTACACATGTTCTGTTCAGGGCAAATCCGCAAAGGATGGGATATACCACTTTGTCCAAAGGGGGCGCCAAAGTACCTTTAAGAAAAACATAAACATTCTTCACTACTCAGTTAGAAAATGTGTGGCTACAAGTCAGGCTAACACACATGCCAAGCAACTATGACTCACAGGACTGATGCAGGGCAGGGACGATGTTTGACTGTAATTAAATAACGTTCAGTCTTCTTGCTGTTTTTTTAACACGTTCAGATTTATGAAACTAGTAAACCTCGTTGTTACCATTGTTGTTTCCAGGTGGCCCTCTTGTGCGTGACTTGTAAACATTCAAACTCCAATAAAGGCTTGTCTTTACAGCATTGTACGTTTCTTTGCTGTCCCATATTGTTCATGACCATGTTAGTTATAACAGTCTATTCAATATACGCTGGAACTTAAACCGTTTTCTGACACCCTACAAATTCTTTACTTTGACAATTAAAATAATATCATAAACGTGTTAGGATAAGTACAGGATTGGCTTAAACTACCTCATGTGAGTTGGTGAGGAACATTTTAAATCGGGGGTAGCGCTGGTGAAAGTGTGCTGTTTGACCCATTAATGCCTTCACACCAAACCCAAGCAGACTTTCTTCAACTTAAAGCTCCTGTGAGGAACCTTTAGTGTGTGTGAATTTTGGTGCCCCCTGTGGACAAAGCAGTACGTCTAATCTTTTTGCTGATATTGTCCTGTGTGTGTGCTTGTACTGTTTTCTGACCCAAAATCTCTTCCTGCTATCTGCTATCATTCACCATGAATTATTGCCGTGGAAAATGTAAAAAAGTCTGCTTGTTCAGTGAGCTGTTATGTCCTTGCCTGACACTTACCACACAGCAGCAGTTTAAGCTATTATAGATAACGACATAGACATAAACATGATGTCCTGGTTTGCTTTGTAGGCCATTAAGAGGCATCAGTATGCATTTCTGTCTGTTTTATAACCAGCTAAAAACTCTTCATAGTAGCTTTAACCATCAGAGCAGTATAATGTTGCTTTTAAGCTTACATTGTAGTTTGTTCAAATCAGAAATCTGCTTTTCTTACAATTAACTCCTGCAGCTGGTATTCACTCTTTAAGGCAAGGCAAGGCAAGGCAAGTTTATTTGTATAGCGCTTTTCATACACAAGGCAGACTCAAAGTGCTTCACATCATAACATGTCATACAATAAAGTGAAATAAAATGCAAGAATTAAAAGACAATTAAAAAACAGAAGCTGTAATTGTCTCTAAATGTCTCCCTTACACAGAACCTATCTGGTCTCTGAAGGCTGAGCCACTTTGCGAGGGAGAATTCATGCAGGTACAGTAGTCATCATTGTCAAAAAGGAGTGCACAACACTGCTGGGACAAAGGAAGGTGCTGGTGAAAACACGAGGTGAGTGGAACAGGCTGAGGTGGAGATGGGAGGAGGTGTTGGGGGGGTTGCAGAGAGTCCCAAAGCTCCCTGCCAGTGATGACCAGAGTGTCCATCAGCGAGGTCTCACGGGTGCCCGCGGAAACAGCAGTGCTGGCAGAACTAAAAAACACCCAACCTGGGAAAGTGCTTTTTCTCCCGCCAGACGCCGAGTGATGGATTGGGCTGGCCAGTGCACACAATGCATTTGTGAAGAGATAGAGAACAGGGGGGGTTGTAGGGGGGGCAAGGTCTGTCAGAAAAACACTTCCACTTTACTCCTAGAATGCACTAAAATATTTAGGAGTTCGATATTTATTTCATTATTTCACACATTGGATGTGAGAATGGACATACACACAAATGGAAGCATACAACAAAAGGTTTAAAGTCACACACTGCGCTGTGCAATGCACTGAAGTGGTTGAAGTAAAGGCAAAGAAAGGCCTGGATGAATAATTCATCAGGGTTGCCCTTTTTTTATATCGCTAAATCGTAAATTAACTAAGATTAAACTATTCCAATGACAACTTAAGGGCCTTGGAAAGTTGGGAGTAGATGTTCTGTTTGGCCGCATTGAGCTTTTTCCTGCCTGAATGATGGAAATGATTCTACGGAGAGGTACGCTCCGACCACACCTGCCAACCTCAAGAGTCAACAGTATTGATTCAACCGCCGCATCCTCTCAAATCCATCCCCATTTCCTTTGAAGGCGAAAATCATCCTTGATATCTGCCAACAGCTTACTTACTTAGGGATTTCTTCCTCTCCATCTAGGTTCTATTAATTAATGCATGCTGTTCTTAAATTAGCCCTCTGAGGAGCTATAACTCAAATTCCTGTATTTATGAAAGTAATAGGTTGGGAAAAAAACGACTAAACTGAAATAATTATGCAGTCCAACACTTTGCTTTGAGAATAAACTGCAAGAAACCTGATGAAATATGAATGTGCATTGGGTGCAAAAGTAGTTAAATATTTACAATCCAGTGTTAGTCCACAACCCCAGTAAAGATGCTAGTCAACTGCAATAATTGCTTTACTGCAAAACTTTGCACTTGATTCATCGATTCACAGGGTGTTGTACAACTTCAGAGCGCTTCTCTCTTTTTTTAAGTGTACACCCATTAAAAATATATATTTCTGAAACTGCTGGTTCGCCCAATACAATCCTGAATAGGTTCAGTTTTTCCTACCTAATATAATCAGGCAGGTAGATGCATCTTAAGCAGCAGCCCATAGTGTAGTTAAGAAAGGACACACTGCGGTGAGATGTTGAGGGAGCCCCCTGAGGGACTGATCTTATATCAGGAGACTGTATATTTCTACGCTAAAGAGGCTATTCAAACCCACCAATGCTTGAATTATTAAAGACACTGTATGTTTTTCAAAGCCTTGATTTAGCTTTTTTTTAAGGGTGGGATGTGTGCTGTGTTGTGGCCAGGGGTTGAGGATAGTAGGGAGGGAAAAGGAGAAGAAGGGAGAGGAAGAGAGGGGGGGGCTGTGGGCTATCAGAGGCTGGATTGTTTCTGTTCTCACCCCCTCCTTTCTCCGGCCTGGTCTGCTAAAATGGCCTTTAACTTTCTAAGCATGCTTTTACTGCCTTTGAAGAGTTATTTTTGTTGATGAAAAGGATATGCCGCCTCGGTTAAAGTGAACCCCGGCTATTCACAAGGTTGTTTAATACTTTCCCCTCAGTTTGGCTTATAAATTTATCATCAGCAAAGTGAACCAGTGGTCTCATGCCGTAGTACAGACTGCTAGCTAAGTGGCTAAGGTTGAGTGAGCGAATGAAAAATGGAGAGAGATAGACAGGAAAACACTCTGAGAGTAAGAATGAAAGAAAAGGTTTAACAGTGGTTGATCCCATCCTGCAGTGGAAGAGTGTGTACTCAAGGTTTTAAGACATTAAAAGTCCTAAATTGGCTCTATCGATGACTCTCTTGATTCTTAGCTACAGTACAGAGGCCTCACTTGTTAACAACTTGTATGTTAATGACTTGTATTAGAGAACTGATCAATCCACTTTGGATGCAAGCGTTTCCCATGGCTTTGAAGTGAACGCATTGATTGGTGAGAATATAACAGAATTAAACAATCGGTCCGGCTAAATGCTGAGAGAATCCGTCTGTTAGAGTAAGCCTGCTTCTCTTTCTATTCATAGATCGCAAAACAACACGGCTAGTAGAACACAGATTAACATATTGACATCGCACTGAAATATACGGCAGGGGGGATTGGGTTAAGGTCACTGCTCTGTGCAGGCAAGTCAACTTCTTCCCAGCCCAAATGTTGGTACTGAACAATTATGCAAAACCCTGGATTACTCAGAATGACAATGCAAATACCTTTTTTTTCTTCATATCTGCACATAGCAACTGTATGTGTGGCTGAGGTCACAGAATGAAAAAATAAAAAGGCCTTTGTTTAATGTTCTACACGCTGTTTCCTAAAGATAATATGGATGTGATTAAACTGTCATTCTAATGGTGTTGTTGCAACAATTGAATTGCTTTCTGCATTATGTTCACCAAGAATGTATTTTTTTTTTTAGGATCAGAAAAGTAATGACAGAGGTGTTTGGCCTGCAATAATACAGGGTGGCATACCAGTGTCCTGTGTTTACATCCACACTCCCATCTGTTGTTAAGTTAAGGCAGTGGTTCCCAAACTTTTTTCTAAATAAAGGTGATACTGTAACATTAAACGACTAAATGTGTGACATCGACATACAACGTAAATCCATTTTAACCCCTTACGTTTACCTGGAAGTCCTTTCACAAAATTTAGCGTGCGTTCCTGGCATTAAAAAATGGTGTACATTGTTTTTGTTTAAGCCTGTCCGGGGCCCCCATCACAACTCTGAGCCCCCCATAGGGCTCCCACATCCTACTTTAGGAATCACTGAGTTAAGGTAACAAAAGCACCTAAGTTAAGGTAATTAGGTAGTCCTGTTAGATGTTATTTAAAACGTTTCAAGCAGCAGCGTAACATACTTGTGCTGTGCCCCGGTGTAAATATAGTTTTCGGGCTCTCCCCCTTGACCCAAACAGATGCACATGCTAATTAGCACATATGCACACGGACACACAGATGATTTTTGTCACCATGCAGAAAAACACTAGAAACTGTCATCCAAACAAGCCTCTGATCAGCACCATGGACAGCAGCGTGAGTGGCACATGTCAAGAGAGCTGTGAAACCTCCCCAAACATATGCAGGAGAGTTAAAAGTCTAAAATAGAATTGTTTGCTGTCGTATTAAAGCTGCATTCATTTCAATTTTGATGAAAACAAAGTGTCATGTAACTTTGAATGAAGTTGAACACGCAGCTCCCTTCAGCTCACAGGAGCATTTTAGCCTTGTTTAGATCATTGTTTTGGTTATAAAAGAACAAAACCATATTTATTTGATTAATCTCACAGCTCTCTTTAACCTTGTTTGCAAAATCAAAAGACAAATGTTTTCAACTCAACAGCCATGAACACCACCTGCCAGAAACTAAAGAGTCAGCTGTTTTCTTCAGGAGTTGTGGAAACCAAAACAGAGCTAAGAGGACACGGAATATTGCCTTAAATTCCACGCAAATGTCATAATGTCTCTGTGTTTGTTGGATTCACACTCAGTGAACTACTGTTTGCTGAGACATAAGATGATTCAACTTTGTAAGGTGACAACATGTCCGAGTAGCTTGTTCCTGCTGATCTTAAACAAAGCCCAAACCAGGACTTAAAGAAGACAGATGAGTTAGAGGTGTTCTGATCGCTCTCCTCACCTTGAGAGGCTTTGCGTTGACTTAACACACACTACAGATGTTCAGGATGTTGGTAGTTATTTAGAACTTGGCTTCAGTGGTGTTAAAACCTGAACAAAAATAGGCCTACATCTAAACTGCACCACCTCTGCTCTGTGTATTTTAGTACTGGGTGAAAGAGACAGGATGCTGTTTATGGATGCTGCTCCATGTGGGATACTGCTGCTACCAAACAGATGTCTCCACTGAATTAGTTACCTCACGATGCTCCCTGAATACCAAATCAGGGGAAACATACAAGTTGTTCCCGATTCTGATTTATTCATCGATGCTTTATTGATTCGTCCTCTACAAGGATATCATAGATAAATAAATGATACAGCCTTGAATTAAAGGTGCTGCAGCTGTATCTGACAGCATCATGCTACTGGGATATGAATGACCATTAGCAAATCTTGGAAATCCCCCAAACAAAATGCAGGTTGCAGTTGTGGTGCAGGGTCATGAAGAGGTGGTCTAGACTTGTTCTGTGTTCGATCACAGTTACATCATTTCCTCTCTTAAAGAGGGGTGGGGATGAAAACAAGGGGAACTCATGATATCACCCCCATCCTCCTCCTCCTATAGCCCATCACATGGCCCTGCCTTTCTTTATTGATAGTGGAGTGCCTGACAAAGCAGGGTAATTAAAGCAATAGTGCCGGTTGGGTTTCATTGATAAAGATTGGAGCCGATGCACCTCTCTGTGGTGTGTCAGCAGCAGAGAGCTCCCGTCCCCTGGATCCCTCGTTCGCCTTTCATCTCCCCCACTCAGCCATGAAAAATTCATCCAAGACCTCCAGAAATATTTATTGTAAAATCTTAGGGAGAAGTGGTAGCACTGAAAAATTCATGGCCTTATTCGCCTCCAACAGCTGTGGACCCCCTTAATTAATTTGATTGCTCACATTACACAATAAATTCATTTATACAATATTTATCTGTCCTTTTCCTCAACTTGGTCTAATCAAACAGACATACACACAAAGACTGTATGTTTTTATTCTGGGTTTTTGTTCAGCATAGTGTTTGCTTCTGTTTTAATTGTGTTATCCTGCCAATATTTTTCTGTCAGACAAACCACTGTGCGCTTCATGAAAACACAACAGCATGTAAAAAAGCTTTAGCCATCTTCTAAAGATCTGATGTTTCCAGAAAACTCTCTTTTATCTGACCTTTAATCACAGTAAACACTGTAATTTATGTGATTAAAGATTTAAGAATTTCAGTTCAGATTAGATCGGCCCTCTATGAAATGTCATTCTAGATTTTTGGATGTTTTCCCAAAAACTATAAGACATTTGTCAAAATAGGGTTTTGCTCATAGCTAAAGTGTTATCATCTCAGACATGAATATATTGTCTTCCTAAAATTTAAGTTAATGGTAAATGGACTTGAGCTTGTATAGCGCTTTTCTAGTCTTCTGACTATTCAAAGCGCTTTAACACCTCATGCCACACCTACCCATTTACACACTGATGGAAGAGTGTGTGAATCAGAAGTACCTAATCCCATTCATACAAATTCATAGACCGCTGACGAAGCAACGGGAGCAATTCAGGGTTAAGTGTCTCGTCCAAGGACACATCGGACATGTAGCTACAGGAGCTGGGGGTTGAACCTTCGACCTTCCGGTTGAGAGACGACCGACTCTACCAACTGAGCCACAGCCGTACAGAACTTATGTTAATTAAAAGAAGAAAAAAACATGTCATGTCTTACATATGAAGGTTTCTATATTTAAACATTTAAAAGCTCTGAAGCTTGAAATCACTACGGGAGCATGCCAGTTTTTTTTACATTATAATTCAGACAACGTGAATATTTAAATAAATATCATTGTAAGAGTCAGATGAACTATTTTTGCTTGTTCGTGGGTCAAATCTGAAACCAGTCCAAAATGTTTAATTTGTAAGTTTGAGCTGGTCCAAAGCCACGTATGGTCTGGACCAAAGTTGTCAAACAACACGCTGAACAAATGATGGACGAGCTAGCATAGTTACAAAAGTCTTTTCATAAACATTATATTTCAACAGAAATTTTAAACATGGTTTACCATGTTTTTTGACAGACTGTTCGATGTATTGTGATAATGACCATCTGTGCTGGAGGCTATCTTTTACTCGGATGTCCATTATTTTGCTTTGTTTGATGTGTATTTTTCCTCTTTCACATGTAAAGTTGACACTCATCAGTGGGACTGCTGCTTATAATGGTGACTGCTGACAATCATGTTGCTTTGTAGCGTTCAAATGTGTCATCACAATGTATTTCATGCTGATGCAGAAACAATCATTTTATTCAACATTTAGTCTCCCTGTCTCTCATCTCCTCAGCCATCATAAAAAAAAAAAAAGACTTAACCCAAAATCTCCATCTTTGAAAAGCATTGGTCACCAAATATCTCCAAAATGATTGAAAATCACTTTCCAGACATTGTAGTTCTTTTTCCTCTTCAAGCTGTTGTGTTTTGTTCCTGAAATTGGGGTTTGGGCGTACACAAACATACATTTTCACACTTGAAGATTAGGTTTGTCATTTTTTTTCCTACGCATTCATATGAGCATCAACCAATCTGTAGGAAGCCTTGACAGCTAGTAACAGCTAGTAACAGCTCCATGTGACAGGTGTCTTCCTCCGCTATGTAATCACAGTGTGAGGAACCATGCTGTGCAAAACAGACAACAACAGTTTTTTATAATGATGGAATATCTACAGTGTGCAGACTTTAAATGAGGACTCTTGAGGATGCTTCAGATGCAATTTTAAATTGCATTTTAAAGTCAACGGCGGTGAATCAAGAAGTCTAACTCCGGTAATAACACACTGTCTGGATTTACAGTAAGTGAACTGAAGTAGATGAGAGATAATAGGGCCTATCAGACAATTCATTAAAGGTAGGTATTCAGTCTTGCTGCCCACTGAGATTTGGTACCGGTCCAGTCCTGCACCAGATGTAAGCCTGAAGGGAGTGCTGGGTCAGGGTTAATGGCTATAGCGTGGTATCATGTTCTGCTCTGTTGAAGGCCAGCCTCTCGCCCTGCCAAAAGGGCTCAGAGGTCAGTGGGGACATTAGTCTCAGTATTCTTCATTAGCCTTGCTAATTACAGGGCTCCTCTACAGGGATGGCAGCTCATGCCTGGGACGAGCCGCGCTCTCCTCTGCCTCCTGTCTTTAGTTTAAGCCACCGTGGGCCCTGCCATATGCTGAGCTTTGGTTAGCTCCTATAAAAGAGACAGTTATTCTTGACGCACTGCTTGTCCAGCCAGTTTAGACACATGTCAAGTAAACACATATCCACACTCAGGATCACTCTCTGGACTACGCTCCCTGACATGAGGCCCTGTAATTTTGCACGCTGACAGGCCCTATTTTCTGCTGCGAGAAAGCTCTGTTACAGGTCCTTTGCACTGTTATCGATGGAGGGGTGGCCTGTGACATTGCCTTTGGCCTCCATTGCCTGTTGTTGTTATGTGTAAGACAGCTCTTGTAGTGCTGGCGGGGCTCTGAGGAGCAGCGCTGCCTGCTGGGCGAGGTGTCAGAATGATGATTGCTTTCTGACCTTGGCCAGCTCTCCATTACATCCATAATGAAAGCTGCACTTTCTCTACAGCTGCCTCTAAATGGTAAAAGGTGCCTTGCCGTGTGTCTCCGACTTTGATTTCATGTGGTTGTTGGCATTTGATCCATAACGTGTTTCCTCTATCGGTGACCGTGCACATCAGGGACCTGTCTTCATGGCACAGTAGTTAGGTGTCTTCATTCTTTCAATCATCTGTAGCTCAGTCTGCAGCTCTTTGATTGGACTCTTTGAACAAGTAGAAGGAACCTTTAAGAAACCTCATCTCTGAGCAAGTCAGGGAGCATGTCTGTGGACCTAACGTGGAAAAGGCTCAGTCCCATTTCGAATCTTTACTTCTTCCCCCTCTTTTTCAAGTGCACCTTGGCCCCCTCAGAGCAGAGTTACAAAGGGTAGTGTTGAAATCTCTCCCTACAAAATGGAAAGACCCTTTAAGACCCTGATTAACCATCAGGAGTCGCCGTCTGCAGTTACAAAAACAGACCCGATGACATTACTGGATTGGCATTTTGGGAGATTTCTCCTAACCCTCGGTTTGGACTGTGCCCCTGAACAATCTCCATATGAAGGGCCATGTAGCCCCAACACTTCCCCCTACACCTCCACTCCAACAAGAATCGGGACACCCTACCTCTAGATGTGAAAACGCAAAACATAGGGGTTGGGCTAAGTGGAAGGGGCAAGGGGTATACTGGGACTGAGCCTTATATTGCAAATGATTCAAAGAATCTCTTTTTTTGCTTAAAAAACTAAAAAGATGCCAATTTAATCGTTTGGCTTTACGGTTTGAGAAAAGATTGTTTGACTCATTGTAATGACTTTCTATTAGTTAAATTGCAAAGTTGGTACGTATGGTATAAATACAAAATAAATGTGTAGCAGGCATATTGGTGGCATATCTACAACACAAATTATACATAGTAATAGATTGTTAGACTAAAGCAGGTCATTGTGTTTATAGTCAGTTTAAGCAGCACTTAGAAACACACCTGGCTAATAATCTCAAGACAGAATTACAAATGTAGTACTAAGTAAACACAAGTTGTACTGTTACTTGTATTGACATTAATCAATGTTCTATATACAGTATATTTTAGATTTATAACAGTCTACTTATTTGATATAAGTATACATTTTACCTGGGCTAACCAAAATGCTATTGATTAGCATCTAATCCAATGTCAGAAAGGTATCCTAGCATACAAGAAAAATCATATTTACTGAAACCGTTGCACAGTTTTCCAACGTAGTAACAATGAAAAACAATTAGACAATGTTGATGATGTTGTGACAGCTCTGCACTTTTTGTACACAAGCTAAAGTTAGCTTCACAGACTAAAAGCCTGAGCTGCTTTACAGCCCTAAATCAAAAAGTAAGTTCTTGATTTCTGAGAGCTAGCTACGCCTGGAAAGCTGGGTGACAACAAATACCATGATGGAAGGTTATAGGTTAAATAAAAAGGTTTATCAGGTGTAAGATTTACCTCCCTCTTGGTTTTGTTCCAGATGTTTTAAGACACAGTTCTACAATTTTGTAGATTGGGTCGCTAAGAAAATGACGTTAGCTTACTACGACTGCTCGAATTCATCCGCAGTCAATTGTTTTGGTAGGCAGTTTAATCGACTGACTATACTTACACTTCAGTTTGTGAGGACATTGTTAATGTAATATGTGATTTAAATGGCAGCGCTTACATTTCATATCCTCTATATAAGTGGTTCTCAACTGGTCTAACCTCCGGGCCCAACACCAATTATCTTAATGAGAAATCCCGACCCAAATTTTTGATATTTTTCAACCAATGAAATTTGTTTAATGGAAAATAGTGCAGTTTGGGCCTCAGATGGTACAAAACATGTGACAGAACAAAGAGATGTAACAAAACAAACACAACTTTTTTTTCCAGGCACATTTTCACGACCCACTGAAATAGTCTTCGTGACCCACTTTTGGGTCCCTACCCACCAGTTGAGAACCACTGCTTTATATTACAGTTTTGATATAGTAAAGATGAGGGATTGAACTCTTATTTTTATCTTCTACCAGAGTGGTTACGCCACACTACGTTACTAACTAGTTATTTCATATGAATTATTTCTTTAACCCAAAATTGCATGTGTGCAGCAGGTCACTTTTCAATGCTGTATGTTGCCTTTTTGTGCTTTGGAAGACAAAAGAAGAAGAGATGAGCGGTTATTACCCAGTGAGAAAGAGGAGAGGGGAGCTTTGGAGCTGCACAGAGGTACCATGCCATAACTTCTCTGCACATGGGCCTGTCTGAAAAGTCCCATTGATCAGCTCCGAGTCTCTTGTTCAGCACTAACCGCTATCCCTCATCCCAAACTGTCACAAAGCCATCAAGATCAAATCCCGCTCCTACATGGCAGGCCTGAGAGTGCGTTTCCCTCTGATACCATACAACCCCAATAGACAAGGGAGCGATAGAAAAAGCCCAGTAGAAAACTAGAACTGCTGCCACATCTTTGGCAACCATTACTGCCTTTTTTTGTGACACGGTTTTTGATATGTCACCTTCTGATCTGAAGCGGGTTTCTGCTGGTCTCGCCTCAAGGGGTCGGGGGGTAGGCTGCGCTTGCAGAAAAGTCGGTGAGAAAACGAGCACTTTGCATTCAATTGTTCCCCGTTTGGTACTTCTTCCCCCGCCGCTTCTGTGGAAGAGAGGAGACAAACAGATATCCAGAGGAGCTCTCTCTCCTTTTTCATCCCCATTGTCAAGTTAATTTACAGCCGAATCGTCCCGGATGCAGGATGCCATGTGAGTTATTGATTATTTTCCTCCCGCTCTCAGAGCCATCATCCTGAGCCTTGATGGAACAATGAGGGAGGGTTGGGCCCCAGAGGAGTGGTATGTACAACTCTGTACACGCCACTTTACACTTGTAGTCACTGTCGGGAACATACAGCAGAATTCAATTTACACCGCTTTTAGACAAATGTAAACACATCGCACGTATCGCGCAAGTTCAAATCTCTGTAGTCCAGGGTCATAACACACATGCCTGCAGGAATGTGAAGAAACTCCCTCTAAAGGATGTGTAAATTAAAAAAGAAATATATTTTTTATGAAAAACAAATTCTCCAAAGAAAAGCTGTGAAAGACATTTTTACTGTTTGACCAGTTTTACTGCAGAAAAAAGAAAGAAAGGATAAAACCAATAAGACTACTCTGACATTTAAAGTGTTTTGGGAGCTACTTTGAAAGCAAAGATTTGGAAGCTGCCAGTTAAATTAATACAGAACAAAGAATAAGAGCAACAAACAGAGTGTGTGGACGATGAATCTTTAGTTGGTGACAGTAAAAAGAGGTGTATTCGATAGAGTGGAGCTTTGTTTGAGCTCATTGAGATATGCATTTGTTGAGATGCACCGATCCACTTTTTTCAGTTCTGATCCGATTCTGATGCATATGTACCAATACAGATACTGATTCTGATCCTTTTTTAAATCATAATTAATGTTGTTGTTGTTGTTGTTGTTGTAGTAGTTGTTGGTAGTATGTGTAAGGCTACACAAAGCTGTATTAAACCTGGCATTGCATGGCATTGTGCTGGCTTCACATACAAACAGGAAGCAGTAACAACTGTCAGGTCTTTCAAATTAAATCTTTTAATGTGAAGTGTAAGAATTGTTCTTTTTATCATATAGAAGGAGTTGTTCCATCTCGTCTGAACGTCTTGATTTAGACGATTTGTGGACACTTACAGTTCAGTCTGAATGTCTTCAAAGCGAGACGTGGATCGGCGCCGACAGTCTGATATCCGATATGTAAATCACGTCAATATCGGACCTGATACCGATATTAGATCGGATCTGTCCCATCCCTAATGTGAACATACTGAAGTTGAAGTTAAATGTGTGGTTGTCTTTGTTTGTTTTACTTTGTTGTCTCATCATTCAGATTGTGTAGGACTTCGTTGTTGTTGACTTTGTTGATTTTCAAAGTGTATATTATTTTAGCTGAAAAATGAAAATAAAAAACGATTAAAAAACAATGGAACAACAAAGCTATACAGCAGGAAATCACATAGTTTGGTTTACAAAAACTACTAAGCATTAGTGGTTAACACTTCTTTATAAATGAATCATGATATGATATGAAAACAAAACCCAAAACAAAGACGTCACAGCTGAAATGTACAGACCCGTGAAGATGTTTTTACTTTCAACATTCAACCAGTTTGATTCTCGTAACTTGTCCGTTGATTATTTCGTAAGTGACATAACATGTCAACTGGAAAAAGGTCCAATGGTAATTGGGTGAATGGGGGCATACTGGCACATACTGTTGTACTTCAATCAATAAATAGATTTTCCCCCGGTGCTTGTATACTGGGACATGGACAGTAGTCCAGTTAAACGCCCTAAACAAGCAGTAACTGTAGCTTGACGTACTCAGTGCACTTTTTACATTTCCTCAGTTCAACAGCTGCCTCCCCTATGACATCTCGCTGAAAAATTGCTGCCAAATAACAATAATCAATAACTGTTTGTAAAATGATCATTTTTTAATATCGTGATTAATCGCTGGATTGCAATAGTTCATGGTGATCAATCACATTTTTATCGCATTTTTAGAATTCCATTATTTTGCCTTTCCAAACAGTTTCTGTGAGGCTTTTATTTTGTATTTTCTTCTGTCTTTAGATAAAGGTACTTCACTTTCTATTTGGATAAAAACATGCTTTTATTTTGAAAGAAAATAAAGAACTTTAAGTCGATCACAAGCAACAACATTAAATGTACCACAGAAAAAGGAACTCACTGCAGATCTATTTGTAAAGAGAACATCTTAAAGGAAGTTAAAGAGTGGAAATGTCAGCAAAACTTGTCAACTGAGCTGTCTCGGGAGTTTTTTTTAAATTGATATGATCCATTCAAGGCAGAGAGATGTCATTATTGTCCATCATAGCAGCTGTAGGAGGACGCTGCAGTGGCTTAACTTCGGGGGCCAAAAGGGACAAAATAGCAAGAGATTAATGTGATTAAACAAAATGAATGCGTTCATTATGGACTTTAATTACATCGTGATTAACACGTTAACACTGACAGTCCTATTTATTTATTTTATTATCCGAATGAAACTCACTCGGTTAGTAAATGAACATTTTAAATTCACCTTTCTTTATGGCCCCAAACTGTTTTTAGTTGTTCATAAGTTTTGTTTCCCGTAGTTCTCATGTAGTTGGCATTAACCCTCTAAAACATTTATGCAGGTTTGGAGGAAGTGCAGATCATTTTTTTAATTCATTGTTTATTTGTAAAATAAATGACTTTGTTCCTCATCACAGAGTGTGAGAGTGTTTAAAGCAGAAGTACATTTTTAAGGAGGAAAAGTAAGTAGGAGTGACCCGGTGCAACACTGTCAGAATGTCAAAAAGCCTCCCTGACTCGACTAATCCGCCCCTGCCTATGAAGTACTCCCTCCTGTGATTAACTGCCTAATGAACATGCACAAAGACGGCGATGAAATAGGTCAGAAAAACGCTTCATGGGCAGTTAGATAAGCATTTGTCCTCTGATGTTACACACTAATGGTACTTTGGCGATTCCCTCAAGGCAAACATTTAACCAAAAGATTAGAGCAAAGAAAACACTTCAATCCTTCATTGCTGATGTCACTGTGCCCTTTTTTTTAAGCATTTACCTGAAGACAACCGAGGCGCTTAAACACTTCACCAGATATTATGTGCTAAATTTACGAGTTTTTACCCAATCCTTGTGGTATCAGGTGAACAATATGGAGGATTATGTCCTACGACTGTAGAGTAACGTATAGCACTTGTCAGTCTGTGGTTGCATCAGTGTTTGCTGCATCGGTTTTTAAACTGTGTCATCAAAAGAAAATCAAACAGAGGGATTGTTGCTTTTGATGTGAACAGATTAAACCATCAAAGATTTTAATTGTTTCTAAAACGCTTTCAGATCTTTAGTATTCCCTTTGCTGAGACTGTCTTCCATCTGTCTCTCCCAAACGCTGTACCATGAAGGGGGGAGGCAACACACACACACACTCACACACACACACACACACACACACACACACACACACACACACACACACACACACACACACACACACACACACACACACACACACACACAAAACACACACACACCTTCATATACACAGGAACAGAGGAACAGACACACACAAAGGACTAAGTGCAGATAATTATGCACTCATTAGAGGGCGAAAGTTTGTTACTCCCATTAATTTCTGAACTCACATAATTGATCGCTGTTAGTGTATTAGTCAGATCAAAGGATAAACATTTCATCTTTGATTTATTCTTGTCACACTGGCCACCCACTTACTTCCTTCAAAATAAGACGCACACTTTTCTACAGTTTAGGGACAATTATAGAAATAATATTATAATATAAAAAAATCTTTTGGGAATAAATCACTCGATCAAAACAATCAGCATGCTTTGAACTAATCAACCGTTAAGTTACAGAAGCTGAATTTACCGGGAGTGCAAGGTTTTGATTGATCAGTTTTTTTTAAATGCATGGCCATGTTTAAAATTAATATAAATAAATAATCGCTGATAATTAAACGCACAGTTTGTAAATTCCGCCACAAGAGGGCTCTTGAGTCTGGTGGGGAATCATGGGAGTGCTCTCTGCTACTCCCCCCCCTCCATCCCCGATGAATAAGAACTCCGAGTCGACCGTAGTGAAGACAAACGGATGAAACCGACTCGAGGAAGAGAATATGTTTACCTACGATGTAAGTGTAATTTACATGACGTTTTTTATCAAAGCAGCACATACACCAACAGTACGTCAGCTTTCAGTAGCAGTTCACGCTTCCTTGTGCAGCGGTATTTGACGTAACATCCGGTGTTACCATGGCAACAATAAACATATCGTGTCTGTCATGGCAGCTCTGTCTGATTTTTGAACAGTTGTAAAGTGAAAGGTAAGAGGGAAAAAACAACAAAGTAAGACTGTAGTAAGCCCACCTGGAGTTCGACAAAAAAAATAGCATAGCTCGGAAAAGCTTCAACAAGTAGCTGACCCTAAATACAAACATGGTCCACTCCATAAATAGGATAACTCACTGTAGGTGTTGCATGTTTTGAAAGCGCCCATGGTCCAGGCTGGTTATCTCCCCTTCTTAGGCTTCTCAGGCTCAACACTGACTCCAGATTTGACTGAAAAGAACATTTCTAGTTTATTCATTATGATGACAACGAAGTCACCAAACCAGTTACTGGAATCTCAATGAGTTACTTCCAGTGAACAAAGTAAGTCCTGATCTGTTGTAATATTTGGATCATATTACTTAAAACATAAAAGCACATCGTGTAAAGTCACAGATAGTCCCCCGACATTCTGGTAAACCATGACGTAAGTATGTCAGATTAATGTTCAGGGAGTATTTCTGGCAACTTTCATGAGCTCTGTTCAGCTTCTACACATTCACAATCTGTAATTTAAAGGACCCTTTGTGGACATTAGTATTCTATAATCAGCTTATTTGACCTCCTTTAAAGAGAAATGTTCCAATAGTGACAACTAAAGTTCACAAACAGAGAGCAATCAAGCCTTTTGGAAGATTTACTCCTTTTGTTTTTGACTCTCTTTAAAGGGATACTTCACCCATTTGCATTAAGCTTTGTATCAGTAGTAAACTTGTGGTTTTATTGAATGGTCTTGCATCCAGCCCTCATTTCCCCCTAAGATGAGAAATATCTGTAATTTCTAGCAGCCTCCAGTGATGCAAAAATCGTCATATTGCATCACTGGCGTCTGTTGTGGTTAGCAGGGATAAACTACATTGCTAGTTCCTCATGTTTTCAACCACTGAAGCTACAGACCTATCACAGATCAGTGGGCGGGACCTCACTCCCAAAAACGAAACTTAACATCCGCCATATTGCTTAGTTGGAAGCTGTGCTAACAGGCTCTGTGGATAAAGCTGAGTAAAACCGACAATGGCGGAAAGTCAACTACAAACTGATATGGATGAAGGGGATTTTGAAGGTTTTGTGCTCGAAACGGATGTTCGTGGCTCTTTCTACGAGCCGCCCGCAATATTGCTGCCAGGTGCCTTCTGCAGACAGACAGCTGCTGTGAGACAGTGAGCCTGAGCCGGCTCAAGCTGGGTGTCTCTATGGATAAAGCTGAAGGACAAGAATGGCGAAAAAAGTATGTTTCAACTTCAAACTGATATGGATGGAGGGGATTTTAAAGGTTTTGTGCTCGAATCGGATGTTCGTGGCTCTTTCTACCAGCCGCAATATAGCGGCGAGCTGGCTGCTGGTGCCGACAGGCAGGCTAGCTAGCCTAGCCTAGCTGGCTAGGTCCGCGGCTGTGACAAGGAAGAAGGAGCCGGGGCAGACTTGTGTTGTCGGTGCTGTGACTGTTTGCCTATGGACACAGACATAGAGCCTGTTTTCTGCCAGGAATTTCCAAGATGCCAATTCCTTCTGAAAGAAATCTCTGATTCAGTTGAGGAAACTGCTGTATTATTGTCCGCGAGTAATGCTGCATTCAGGTGCTGCTCGGGTGGTCCAAGTTTCTTAGAGAAATCTTATTGTCAAAAGTTATATTTGAGCAAAAAGTTGATGTGCAATACGTGCATGAATAAAAAGTATGTTAACAAAACACAAAACCGACTTGAGCAGGTGTTTCATGTGCATTTTACAACTCGAAATCTCATTTTTCCAATACCACGTGAATGCACCTCTCCTTCAGCGGGAGTGTCCTGCGGTGCTGTGCATTCTGGGAGTTGTTGTCTCTAATCTACATAAGGCAAAAAGACACTTTCTGCCTTTTCTCGGTCAAGAAGGCACCAACTTCAAAATTTATTTCACATTTCTACTACATATATGACCCAATTTCGCTACAGATTCATGTTTCAATGGGTGAAGTATCCCTTTAAGGAGCTAAAACTCCAGTGGACAATTGTATTAGCTGACTTAATTTCCTTTACATTCAAATGTCAACACAGACTCTAAAGTGTCTTCTTCTACTGAAGCACAGAGTGGATTTTACAAATAATTATGTATAGAAATGTCTTCTGTGAGGGAATGTGGGATTAGTTGGTGGGTTTGTTTACAATGTTTGATTAGCTGAACGCTTGCTGTTCTTGCTGGTCCCTATTTTAACATTTGAGCCAAGTTCTAAGATACCTTTTAGTACATTATCATATCTGATACAACCATTTTGTGGTGATTTAGCTTTAGTTAGTATGGTTTTATTTTATCATGCAGACTGGAAACTGAAATTCATTCTTTTGAACTCACTCTTCCTGGGCGAAACACAAATATGTACAAGTAGTGTTTAATTTTCCCTTAAAGACAAATATACTCTCCACATGACCGTGGTCTTGTTACCCTTCCCCGCCTCTATAAATACGTTTCAAATTGGGGCAATTAGGAAGCTAAAAGTTGCTGGAGTGGTGAAGTGCCAAAACTTAGCGCTGGCAGTAAATCTTAGCTTCACAGCGGGGCCTTGGCCCCGGCTTCAACCTCTGTCTTTTATCTTCCCTTTGTTGGCGTGGCTGCGCTGAAGAAGAGGTTCAACGCTTCTCCTCCCACCTCTAGTGTGGCTCCACAAAGATGATTCCCTTCTAGTAACAAGCCTCCACCCAGCATCCATACTACCATCTCCACACCTCGCCCCACCTCTCCCCCTTTCTCCTTCTCCCTTGTTCCCTCGCTCTATGCTTAGCCAACATCAAAGGGACCTATCATACCCCAATGGCTTAAATCTTTTAACAGGGAATAACAGCCGGAGTACATCCAGACCCCTCGCGTCCCACAGTCATGTCACCATGTGTTCCCGCAATGATCGCCAGGGGAGAGGCTCTGGCTGGGTGCAGATCTTTCTCTGGTGGTGCGTGTTTGCTCTGCACGACCGTGAGGGGGGCCCCGACACTGTGATCAGGGTCCAGGCCAAATTCTGTTTGAAATGTGAATGGGCTAATTTTCATCAGCCTCCCCTCATGCTAGGGGAGGTCCCAGGTGCCACAGCATGCCAAGGGTCATCATTAGAAGACGGCTGCCTTCAAAAAAAATAAAATATATGAAAAAAAAGCAGGCACGCCACTGCATCTTGTGGCGATGTTTCTTTCTTTTTCATTCTTTTATTATTTTATGGCTAAATTCATAAACATTGATGAGTGAAATGTATACAACCAGCATGCTCCCTTTGTGAGGCTCCCACATCTTCACTTTTTCTATATCTTTCTTTTTTTATTTCACCCTCTTTTTTTTCCTCGCCTGATGTATAAACAAACAAAATAGTGACTGAAAATGTGGAGACGACCTAGCTCGAGAAATCGGGTGGGGAAGAGGAGGAGGAGGTTCATATCTGATTTGAAATTCAGACGGATTCCATGATCAAAGGATGCTCAATATCTCTCAGCTGTTCAAAGGGACTTGTATAAAACAAATGTGATGTGACCAAGTGTAGAGGAGCACTCATTAAGAGCTAAAGCAGATAATGACAGGTAAGATGAGGCAACGGCGCCGCGCTCTAATTCTCTCCCCCCACTGAACAGGCATTTGTTTGCTTTTGCGTGTGTTTTTGTGTGTCTTCCTCGCGCCTGCGTTTTTGTTGCTTTTGATATTGATTAGGAAGGGAATAGGAGAAGAGGTACACAAGGGTTTCAGACACCGCTCTCCTGCTCCCTTTTGTCAGAGACAGCCCTTGAGTTCTTGCTGTTGTTCTCTGCCATGCGCCAGCGCGGGGAGTTTGGGTTGCTTTGCACACAAAGTCACACGGAGCTAAACGCCTCCCTTTAGGGTCTGCAGGGTATAAACCACCCCATTGTTTTTTCTTTTGTGTTGTTAGGAGAAGTGAGCGAACATGAATTTTACACCCACCTCGTCAAGGCTTTCTGGAATAAAGAGCAACTTTATGCATCTTAAAACTAGAAGAAAAATACATCAATCTAATGATCCAATTGTATCTGCTCTGGAGAGAATGGGAGTCTCCAGTGAGGCGCTGTTCAGAAATAATGCATGTACTTGATGTTCTAAGCTTATAATCTTCGTCAAAAGAGAAAAAACAATACCAAAAAAAACATGAGTGATGTTATTAAGCATCAGATATATGTTTGATGTTTGGCCTTTTTTGCTACTGCCTCTCTGTTTTCAGGTCCTGACCTTCAGCGAGCACACGGCTCCAAATGAGCCGGGTCAGTTTTGTAGTCTTTTTGTGCTTGGAGGAGCCATGAAATATTCAGGATTAGTGCTTCCCTGAGACCAGGCTGGTGGCTGCTTTGTTAGCGCTCCTTGCCTAGCCTCGCCCTGCACTCCTGTCCAGTGTCCACTCTGCACCTTGAACTGTCGTCTTTAGGGGGGGCGAACTCTGCAGTCCACTCCCTCCGAACATAATGTCCTATTTTCTGCTCGTCTTCACCGAAGGTCTTTCCTGCACTTAGCAAGAATTCTTGATGCCGTCATGCAATCCCTCCCACCTCATTGCTTGATAGCAGTATATTTATATAAATATATATGTGTGGCTATTTCCAGCAGGTAAGGGTGTGGGATATAGCTCTATGTGGACTTTGTCAATTCATGACCAATGGCTAGGTCCTGCATTATACACTAAGCTGAGCAGGAGAGCAGGTTTGTTTTATTCACAACCTTGTGGATTCAAACAGATTGCTCAGACTGGGGAATTGAAGCAGATACTATCATACAGGTCCAAGACATGGAGAGAGAACAGGTAGGAATAAACTATGTATAAAAGCACTGGTAAGCTTCAGCCCCAGGCGAAGCTACACGGGCTACAATGTTACCCTCCCCAAAGCCACAATCAATTCTTGGCTTCATGGTATCCAAATGTTTATTTTTGCTCGGCTGAGATATAATGACACGTCGTTCTGAGAAACAATTGTACCCTTGGCTCGCATTGGTATTACAAGAGCGCCTTTGTAAGATTTACCTTGGTTTGGGATGAGTTCAGAGCTGATCAAATTTAAACAAGTTGTAAATA
This sequence comes from Tautogolabrus adspersus, assembly GCA_020745685.1. Lineage (NCBI taxonomy): Eukaryota > Metazoa > Chordata > Actinopteri > Labriformes > Labridae > Tautogolabrus > Tautogolabrus adspersus. The sequence goes on from CM036536.1 coordinate 27,268,529, forward strand.
CTGAGAGTCTGAACCTTGTCTTTTTATCCAGAAATCGAGAAATGTGAAGGCTTCACATTGTTTCTTTTGCCTCTTTTAGATCCGAGTACATGTATTGCATTTATAGTACCAACCAATTTTGACAATTCAAATCTCTCCAGATTCCAAATCCTGCATGTCAGAGCTAACAGGTGTAACATATTACTGCTCAATCCCCTCCTCTATAAAATAATGCCCCATCACATCCAAGAATATTATCATCTCATTCAGATTCATAACACTGATGGCTTTCGAGCATCATCTATATAATCCTGGAATAATTTCCCCATGTGTCTGTCCGTATCTGGAGTCATAAATAACCGTTCCATGACAAAATCCTTTGTAAAAGGGCAGGATGTATGTGCGGACGTTGCCGCGGTGTGACCGTCTTGTGTGATATATAAACCTTGCTATCTGCTCCATCTAGCCTGACATGCTCTTAATCCAGCCTGACGAAGGGATGCGCTCTGTCGGTTAGTGGGGGCTTCACAGAGGCGGCGGGAGGAAGCGAAAACCCCATATCCCACCTCCACCCCAATCTTTCCCTCAGCCCCGGACACACTACATCCATAAGTATTCTATTAACCCCGGTCCTACCTGTCTGAAGAGCTGAACATGGCTAAATAAATGAGAATGTGTCTGCTTGTATGAGCTGTGTCTGTTTGTGTCTTTGTCTTTACTAATGGATCATACCTGTGCATACCTGCATTTTTACTTTTTAAATCACTGGAGCTGCTTTCGTTGCAGCCTTGAGATGCTGCTGTAAACAAGGTTGCTTCTTAAAGCTCTCATTGGCTGCACATACGCCCCCGCATCTTTGCTCCTTTACTGCAGGGCCCTGTAGGCCCCTATGGAGTCTGCGGTCCCCTGCAAAACAGCATGGGGTACCAGACTAGGGGTGGGGGGTTTCACCTGCTGGGAGCCATATTACCTTAGGGGTTTCAGTATAAAGGAATACATCAAGGCACAACTATACACACAAACGTGTACCTGAGTATATGATGATAAACAGAGCACCATATTGGGGTTATAAGATTATTAAGGTACTCAGAGTTGGCTCAAACCCTAAGCCTATAGATCTGGTCTGATCTAACTTTTATGAAGACATAGTTCATCTTTAGTTATGTGGACTGCAGTAAAAGCAAACTTTGGGAAATAAATCGGCTCAAATCAGTGCAGCTATCAAGCTATCCTAACTGCTTTGAATACTATAATGCTCTCCTTTTGTATCATTGTTCAGAAACATGTGCACAATACCTGAAACAATTTCCGATAATCATGCATTTTCCGAAACGTATGCATTGTGTTTTTGCTCCAATGCTTCTCTAAGTGCAGCAGACTCTCCCAAAGGGACCAATGCTGCCAGGAAGCCACAGATTTACTCCTGCAATACTCAACTCTCACACTAGGGGGCAGTATGTGACTTAAAAACATGCACTTACAGAGCTCATGCATTGACAGGCCCATGTGCACACTCCAAAAATTAAATGAAAATTTAAAGTCAAATTGATGTTATCCTCTATAAAAGCAATCCTCACAGCACACATCAGCAGCGTTCCAATGAGCCGTGTATACTGCGTGTCAATTTAACAGCATCTAAATAATCATATGTGTTGCATTCATAGAGGTCTGTCAGAGTGAAGCATAGCACATAGTAGCGTAGCAGTATTAGTGGTTAGTCCCTTTACACAGCATACTTATACAGTTTGTCATTCACTATTGTGTTACGAGTGTATATCTCAGAAAGGTGGTGTTCTTTTGGGAATGTAAACACACACGATGGGTAAATATATGTTAAATTTGAGACCTGTAAGCAGCTGAATACAGTATGTGTGTATTTTCCACAAGTATTTTTTATTAAGTTTGTTGAAGCTTTGTGGATCTTTTACATTTGCTCTGTGGCCTTAAATTGCCTTGTTTTAGTTTCCACACACTGTTGCTTAGGCCCATCAAATGTATCAAATTATTCTGATCTACTTCCTACCATGATAAAACAAGAAATGCATATGTTGAGATAATATACTTGGTCCAATCAAGCACAAATGCCTCTGCTAGAATTGTATTTTGGATCCAGGATGACTGGCACAAAACTTCTGTTTATGTCTGTATTTTAAAAAGCAGGTGGGCCTGACCGCGGCGCTGACACGTGCACCGGTCTATGAACAGAGTCAATTAGGAGCGGCTGCAGATTATTTCTTAATTAAATAGGGGGCTACCTTAACCACAAAGGTACAGCAGCTCACACCTCACAGTGCAACACTAACAGCTGCCAGGCCTTGTTCTGCCAAGAGAGAGGGGGCTGTTCATTAAGCAGCGCTATCTCTCCTGGGCTTGTCCACCTGCCTTGATCACGTTTGCATTAATAATGCATCGCCGAGTGCAGTAATACAACCATTACATTGGCTGCTCCTCTCAGCCTCTCGCTGGCAGCTCTGCCACCTCAACATGGGGGGAAAATTGTAATCTTTTTCTCCTTTATCCAGGGCTCCTCTCATATTGCCACCCCAAAGAACACATTTCTGCTGTATACACACCAAAATGGCTTTACCCTTTCTCTTTTGGGTTCACTACACTTTGAAAACAATACAGCTGCTTCCGCTAGATGAAAGTTGACCATTTGGAGCCTGAAGAATGTTCATTCCTCCACGAATCCTTATCTGGTAGGATATATATCGCAGCAACTAAAGAAGAAGAGTGTTTGTTTCTCAGAGTGAGAGAGAGAAGTGCAGACTGATGGGATTCTCAGCTGCAGACGTGCCTTTCAAGGTGACCATGAATTTTAATGGTAGCAGGAAATGTTTGGGAAGATTCCCTTCAATTATTGGGCTCGCCTGATAGGAATAGATTGGGGGAGATTTGCATAGATTTCAAACACCTGTAATTAAATCTAAATGTGGCTGGGCCTTTCTCAAACAGCGGGCTTTACGTGCAAGAGGTCCGCCAAGACGGAGAAAAAGACACCATTTCCAGGGATCACATTCTTGTTAAAATTCACGGAATAATTGTCTTTGTATAGAAGAACAGTATATCCAAACAGTCAATAGGAGAAATGGAACCAGTTGCAGAGCACCCATGGCTGCGTGCTGCTTGGGTAAATATTACTTATTATTTTCTAATGTAACACTCCTAAGCCCGAGCTCAGATTTCCATTTGGAAGCAAACATTAAGGAGATTCAGGAGCCATCCAAATGGCCAAGTAATTAATGTTACCACGCACGCCCAAGATATTAGAATGTTAACAGTGTTGGAGCCATGTGATTCCGAATACAGAGTGAGGGCTTTATTACTGCGGCCCAGACAGGGGGGTGACATCCCTCCTAATTGGGGACATCAGAGTTCCTGCTGCTGCGTCTTATCCTCAGTTCAGATCGCTCCTTTTTAATTTATTCACTTTCCCTTCTCCCCCCTTCTTCTTTCTTCCTCCTTCTCTCTCTCGCGCTCCTTATCACTGGGATCTGCTCTCATTAGCAGTCGGCTGCGGCCCCCCCTCGTTTGCATTTCAAGTGGCGGCGCTGTGCAGGAGCAGCCCTGCTTTACAGAGGAAGAGAGAGAGAGAGAGAGAGAGAGAGAGAGAGAGATGGGGAGGCGAGAGCAGGAGCCATCATACGCAGTTGATGCTTCATCACGGCACCGCATCCCGACATCTGGGGCCGTCTTTTTTTCCCATGAGCACCAGTGTGTCATTAACAGGATTAATCTGGCCCCTAATTTCCTAATGATCGCTGTTTTAATGTATGTGAACGAGTGCAGTCTCTTGACTCATTACCGCCAATTTGCATGAGACACACATAATCAGCCTCTCTAACAACCCACCAACATTTATTTTTGCTAATATGATTTTTTTTCCAGTGTGGATAGAGCAAACACAGTTTAGTTCTGGCTGAGTGGATTCCCAATCAGTGCTGACTATAAGCTTTACACTCGCTGAATGACATGCAAATGAGGAAAACTCATTTTTCTTTTTCTTGTGTGGCACATTCCTCTACTGTATTATATATTTCCTTACATAATGAAGCACACTCACTCCTGGAGTAACAACACTGTGTTACTGTGGTCTCCTGCAATAAAGTGCAGTCAACAAACATCTTAGCAGCAAGCAGAGGAATCAAAAGTACATCCACCTTTGTTTAAGACTTTGGTAAAAGTTAAAGTATTGACTGAATCAACGTCTTTACTGAAGTCATGGTGAAAAAGAATCAAAGTAAAACGTTAACCTCTGAAGGACATTTCTTCTGGCTGTTTCAGTTTAAAGTTTACTGAACCTCACATCATATTCAGGGAACTATTCAACTAAAATGATTCTAACTTCTAATAAAGGGAGGAAATAAAACAATGTACTCAAAATAACAACCTTCATCTTTGGTTGGATGTGAAATGTTTGGCTGCTTTGAATCTACTGACTTTGTCACTAATGTTACTCTGTTTACTTTTATTGATTCCTCTGCAAGTTTTTTTCTGTTGATCATCGGCATAAAATGTTTTGTCTCCAGAATAGTTAGCGTCTTTGTCTTGATATGTCTCGTACAGTGTCTGTCATCATACCTTTGTATATGCCTATAGATACAGAGCTGGGTACGTCCGTTAATCTGCTATTAGTTCATTATCAGTTATTATTATTAATTTTTAAACATTTTTTTAGTGTGGATATATAATACAGTAGAGGAATTATTTTGATAAACCATCATCCAAACCTTGAACTTGTGGTAAATTCAGTTTCTGTTAATGTCCACCCCTACAGTACTCTTACCTGGTAACATGGATCACAGACAACCTGAGCAAGCGCACGCCGCCTCCTGTACTTTGTGCTTTTTGGATGACCAGCCTAAATGCCCATCTCTGCCTCAGATGTGTTTATTGTGAGACTGCTTGATCTACATGAATGAAATTCCAGAGCACCACCATCTGAGAATATTTAAAAACTCTACTAAAGTATATTAACGCAGCGTTTGTACCTTACTTCCCGGTAGGAAGTACACACATTGTCTAGTATCGAGTTGAATGGACGGCAGCAAGCAAATATGTAAAATAAAAAAGATCATAATTCCTTTAATTGCATTTAAGTTATAAGCCCTTTTTGATTTATAAGCTGTACAAAGTTCAGGTGTTTAGGTTAAATGTAAATAAATACAAACTTAAGTAAATCACAGATACGCGACAGGCTTCATACGACTCTGCGTTAACCTTGTTACTTTGCAGCTCTTTAAGCAGGCAGAAACACTGACTGTAGTTTGAGTTTGAGCACATAGTTTGAGGCGTAAGACCATTGAACCCACTAAAACATTAACATCAGTGTATAACATTGACTGGGGAAATGTTGGGGGGTTTTGTGGTTGTGGTGGAACCACAGCAGCCAATAAACACACAGATGTATTCAGGCCTCGGGGCGGCTACAGGGCAGACCTGTGAAACCCGGCCATGGTGTCTTGGTTTAAGGGAAAAGTCTTGAGGATCTGCACCCAGGAGGACCCTCTGTGGCTTCTGTGACAGTTGACCTTTGACCCCCACAGCCTCTGAGGTGGTTTTATAAAAAATAAAAGGTTTAAGTTGAATCTTTGCAGGTCAGCAGCCCCTGTGTGATTTCATAAATCTGAACCTGAACCGAAAGTGAGGGTGACATCATCTGTAATATTTATGATCAACTTATGTTGCACTTTCCATAACGCTTTATTTTTAGCTTTAGATAGACCTGCATGAGGTATTTAGAAATGTTCTGTCTATAAAGGTACCAGTTTATATCTACAAACACTTACCGCCTCTTATTTCTAGAAAATCAGCTTGCTGCATTGATAGATATTTTTAATTTTTACAAGCAATGCATGTCTTATTTTTATTTTTAACATCTTGAAATAAGATATTATATCTGGAGTGTCAGGTGGAGTGGCGTACATAAAGTGTAATGATGTATTCTTGACAAGAGATTTGACAAACACATTGCTAAGAATGGAGTTTTTGCAGTAATACGAGTAAACAACTATTCTATTTCATTTAGATTTATCAGGAAACAAACACCTTGTGTTTAATTTATATTCCTAGTTAAACACAGCTCTTCTTAAAATGACTGTAGCAAAATAAAATATACAAGTACTATATTGTGAATAGATTGGATAATGCCGCACAGAGTCTGAGTGGGCTTGTACCTGTGACTCGTTGGTAAAAATAAAATTCTAAGTCCAGATATGTTTGCTGATTTATTAAACAAAAGAGTCAAACAATAATTCTAAACAAAAGTCCAAAAGATCATGATGATAAGGATGACGGTCAACAGAAAATATTCAAACCCACTCACCCTTGTCTAGCCTCCTGCCACACCAATGCACGGGTAAAAAAAGGTAAAACCATGGCTGCAAATGACATAAAACCCATATAAGGAGCGAAACAAGACAAATAATCTACAGAGAAAAAAATACACATTATGGCTCCTACAATATGCTTATGTTACATTTAATATTCATTTGTTATAACTGGTTAAATAGTAATGTAATGGTTTCATGTGTGTGCTCTGGGTGGTCAAAGTGGAGATAATTGAACCTGGTTTGTTTTGGGTATTTATTTAAGGTTTCGTTTTTGGGCTTTTTTAGCCTTTATTTAGAGATAGGACAGTAGATGGAGTCAACATGGGGGGAGAGCGAGAGAGAGTGAAGAATGACATGCAGGAAAGGACCCAGAGGTCGGTTTCGCACCTGGGTTACCAGCCTGGAGGACTGTAGCCTCCGTAATGGGACGCGTGCACTACCCACTAGGCTACCGTCGCCCCGACAATGTGTTTTATTTTATAAGCAAATCACATTAGAGCTTCTGCATGGGAAAACACAAACTGCACATTTGTAATTATTTCTGTCAGATCAAACTGTTTCAGTACTAAAGTAAATAGTTGATTTTGTGGCATATATTAGTTTGTTAACTAGAATGGATGCGCTAATAGACTGCCACAGGAATGACGTAATTTTGTAGGCCAACCCGGAAGTAGCATCGCCATGGGTTCCTACGAGAATTCGCCTATGGGATTTTTGCATTGGATTTTGGATGATTGCTGAAAATAAGCTCTGTGGCTAACACACGTTTCTGATGCGTAGGCGTTTTGTTCAGCAGGATAATCTTTACAAATGAACACCACTTTTATGAAGTTTGAAGCGTTAATCCAGCCGAGAGAAGTAAAAAGCTAACGTTATGCTACAAGCGAACTACACCACGGTCGTTTGATTTTAACGTCACTACCGTTATACTTCACCGATCTAATCAGCGGTTTTGACAAGCTAGTGAAACCGTAGCTTAATAAGTTGTTTATTAACCTAATATTTGCAAGAGCACTGAAAAACATGACTAGATGCTGTAAGGCGGACTAGTGAGAGAGTTCCCGGCGTGATGACGTTTAATGTCCCCGACAACCACTGTAGTCTCATTTAGCCACTTGTTAGCAACCGCCGTTTTTTAGTACGCGTAAAAACTTTAAAATTCACAAGTGGGGGTCTTATCTAACGTAGTTTATCTCGTCTAACAAAACGCCCAACATCTCTTAAGCTTGTGTTAACCACAGACCTTATTTCAGGCGTCTAACCACAAACCCATTCAAAATCCCCATTGACTTTTAGAGTTAGGAACCCATGGCGCTAAAATGCTAACTCACTTCCGGGTTTTAGGACTCATTCCTGCGGCAGTCTATTGACAATGAACCAATAACAAATCTTTACTGTTTTATTATCCACCTATTAACAGGCGAGGCTGAACGAGAACAATGCACACCATTTTCACAGTATATGTTGAGCTTTGTGAGAGGACTTCCAGGTAAACGTAAGGCTGACAATGAATCGACACCAGACATCACGACTTGGGAAGTTTCATGTTACAGTTTCACTTTTAATTGCTTCCTCTTTAAAAGTGGCTCGTTAGTTTTTTCAGTTTGTTGTCACACACTCAAGTTGCTATTCTATACTTTTTGCAGCCAACATTTGAGAAACGTGTTAGCAAACAGCGTGACTGACTGAGTGTTGAAGGAGGTGAGGGGGCTTGAAAACATTATAATCTTCCATGCAGGGGGGGGGCGCAGAAGAAGAAGTTCAGGAACCACTACCTTCTGTATCATACTGGATGGTCACTAATCATTACTTTAGTAAGTCACTTTATTCACTACTGGTGTTGGTCATGTTAACCTTGTTGGTCAAAGGTGGGTTGGTGAAGAATGACATGCTGGAAAGGAGTCACATGTCAGATTCAAACCCGGGCTGCCGACTTAGAGGACTGTAGCCTCCGTACATGGGGCGCGCACACTAACCACTAGGCTACCCTCGCCCCATTGTCCATCATTTCATCCTCAAGTGCATAAACAATCAGCTTCTTCTACACATCTTCTTTCATGCTAATCTGTAAAATGTGAACAATGATTTGGGTCATTCAGTAGACAATGAAGTAAGTCTGAGCTCATGTGACATCTTGAAAGTGCCAATACATCTGAAATAAACAAGAGAAAATCCATTTTGTATTTTTTTTAACAGAAGAAATATACTCTAAATAATTAGGATAGAAAATATCAAATGCATGAATTGAAATAAATGTAATCTGCTGTTCATAAGAGGAATTCTGAGTGTGACCAGCGTACGTGATATGCTGGTGATATAGGAGACACCCGCTGAATATATTGCATATATCACTGGTATTCAGATTTCATAATCCAGCATGTAACAACTCTGTGGCCCAGTATGCACACAGCACACGTGTGCAAATGTGAGGCGTCAACACAGGAAGCTAAATCTCCAACCTGCAGACGCACAGCTGCCAATAATGCAACACTGAGGACTCCAATATTTGAAGGCTGGTGTGAAAGGCATTTAAACATAATTGATATCTGATTAAATCTGTGACGAAATATTAATTAAAGTCCTTTAAATGCCAGCTCGCTAATTGCTTTGCACCTGCATACGAGGAGCAGATTTCATGATTAATATTACCCCCGACTCACCCCTCTACCCGCGGTAAAAACTCCCGGTACAAGTAGAGGAGTGCAGGGTAAATATTGAATCTGGGACTTAAACTCCTGCCGTACATGACGGAGCAGAGAGGGAAGGAAATGTGTGAGAGTTGAGGAGCTGTCCTAATTAAGAAGCTGTAATCAGGCTTGGAGCTCGGGGGTAACTCCCTGGGTGTCATTTGTGATATTAAACCATGCTGTCCTCCTCCTTCTGTTTGTTGTGCTTCACTGGCTGGAGCTAATCCCTTTTAATATAGCTGCAAATATGCAAATGGCCCTTTCAATACCAAACCTCTGGTAGCTATCCGCTTTTAATTCAACAAAAGTTAAGAGCAAGACCTTGTCAGTCAAACTCCCCGTCCCCTCATAACAACACTAATGTTCTCCCATTACGCACAGTCCAACTAATTAAAGGGAAGTTTGTGTGAGGAGGGATTTGTGGTTCCCAGGAGAACGCAGGACATGATCTTTTCATTTCTTAGGCGGATCTTGAAGTTGTTTGCTTACACTCTTCACATCTCTATAAAATAATGGAAAAAAAAAACATGCACATTAGGAAATTAGAGGCCAGTCCGGTCTAGACAATCTTCCCTGGCGGATGCAATCGTCTCCACACGAGCAGCGCTGGAATGAAAAGCTCAGCATCACTGTATGTGAATAGATGGCGCAGTTTGTGAGCGGGGTTCGAAAGGCCAAGTACCCCACAATGAGATAGCAGCATTTATATCCATGCGACACAATTCATAAATTATGGATGAGTCTGTAGATCTCTAACACACCGTGCATCTACATGTCACAAGTGACTCAATGATGATACCATAAAGCAGAGCTAAAGTGGTTTAAGGTCTATTCTGTGGAAGTCTCAGGATAAAGAGGGCTAAGAGAACCGAGGGACATACTTCCTCTAGTATTCCCTCGCCGCCTGTGGGGAATACTAGAGGAAGAAAAACTCTGCTCTCAGCTGCTTAACCTCCCGGCTAAAAGCAACCAGAACACTGTAACTGTCGGCTGACGGTGGGAGCTTCACAAGCAGCTGAATTCACAGCTCATTTCAGAAATGAATGGCTGGCTCAAACTCATGTGAACTTCCTGAAGTGTTTCAAAGCAGATCAGTCGGTTCTGAGCTGCAGGTATATATACAGCATAAATCAGGAAGTAGGTTGCCTATATGTGGCCCATAAGGCTCAACACACTTCAGGAAATACACAAAACAGAACATAAAACCCTAACCCTTCCTGAAGAAAAGATTGGGTTGTTGAAGGGTGTTGGACCTATATGCAGGGATGACTTTAGAAACATTGAGGGGTGCTCAGCTCTTAAAGAGATCGTGACCATAGACTGTAAATATTGTTGGACAAAGCCTGAGTGACGTCAGCCGTCTGTTAGGCAGGGGGCTCCGGAGGCTCATCGGAGGAAACCAGGCTGTAAACATGTTAATTTATGCTGTAAAAACAGCTTTTTTGTGTGTGTGTTACTTTCTGTGTCCCTGGAGCCAGACTCAAGCGGACACTCGACAAACTGAAGGATTTTGCACTTCCGCATTGGCTTCATTTTTCAAGACCGGAGGTTGCTGCTTGATTGTGACACATAAAGTTCCTTTACTTAAATATTGTTGTGAGATTTTTATTAACAATTTTAAGTTTGCGTCCTTTATTATGTCCGACACTCAACCCTGCCAAAACATAATTTCTGTGACTACAATGACTTAATAACAGAAGTCAGCCTGGTTGATCTAATATGTCATGTATGAATACACTACTAGTCCTACACACATTTTCCATGTTTGCAGACAAAGGTAAATGTTTGCATTATCCATCTTCCGGAAACCTTTCATTATATTTTACATAAATACTTCTACCAGCGGAGGCTTACAATGAATTGTAAATATGGGAAGAAATCTACTTGCATAGACAACCTGTATGGTTGTATTCTTGAGATGTCTGCCTGAAAAGATCTTGGAGGTCTTCCCTGAGGTGGAGGGATGTAGATTTAGATGAAGAAGAAACCCAGGTAAAGTCCACTTAAGGTGTCACCCATGATAATGGATGTGATTTTCCTTAACATTACTTGGTGTTTATTTCAAATCTGCCAAATCTTAACCACAGTGACAATTTTTTTGGGTGTTTGAATGGATGCAAACAGACCTAAAAGAAAGCCCCACAGTCCACCTTTAAATAGATGATAAAAGATGCTACGTAGTGTGTCTGAATGAGACACTGAAGTGTGATCTCACAAAGTCTCCATATTTGATGAGAAGAAATAAATCGTTGAAGATATTTGTAGGAATACGCATGAAAATGTTGCATTATTTTTAGGGAGTTATCCTACAAAGCATGTGATGAAACATTGTAAAGCTTGACTGAATTCATTGTTAGCCTCAATCACTGAGAGATGTTAATCTGCATTACTGCATGCTTCAGACTTCACAATTTTGACTTCACAGTTGCTTGAAGGTGTTACTGCTCGAGGAGTGTGATGCTGGGCTATATGACCTGTTGTTAATAGTAGTCAGATGTGGCCCTATAGGTGCGAATGAGGTGAAAATGAGGATCGGATAGAAACGGCTGAGACCATTTACTGAGTGTTTGTATGTCTTATGCTGCTCTAAACAGGTATGCTAGAGTAGGCTTGATACCCATGCAGCAAAAGGAAGAAAAAAAAACTCACCGCCTGCAGAATAAAGCATGGGTAGACTTGCGTCAGCATCCCCCCTGAGCAGCTGTTTTCAGCCTGGCAAAGCTTTCTGGCGTGCATTTTAACTTGCTGGGTAAACTCAGCCACCTTTGTGCCCCTTCAAATAGCTGTGGAAAGAGCTCCTTCAGTGGCTGTTCAATTATTGATTGACAGTAAAAAGCTTGTGGCTTCATTAAGATCATAGATGTGCTGGGGGGTAATGCTTCAAAAGTGGGGTAACTGCACAGCACTTAGTCACAGATGGCCCGGTAACAGTGCTCAATAGCTGGGAGGAAGGAGCGCAGACAGGAGCCTGTGTATCACACTGAACCTGGTATTGGTGTACCATTAAACACTGAGCCAGACTGTTTCTGCTAAGGATCTGTGTATCTGCTCGAGGGGAGCTCAAAGCAACAGCCACAGACAGCCTCCTCAAGGATGCCACACAAACGTCACCTCTTACTCTGTTCGATTTCTCGCGATGCTGCGTGTGAATACAGCTGCTAGAACAACTGAATTTAAATATGTGTAGACGATTTCTTTTTCAATCAAAACATGTCTACCTACATCTATACTGTACAGCACAACGGTACCACTGACAAAAAGGTACGTGTACCTAGAACAATCAAATAGTACACAGGTTTCTGGATCAGACACATATCCGTGAGAAAACAAAGAGGTCTCATCAATCAATGCTTGACTTACAACAATGATTGTTTGGTAAAGGAATGTGAAAGATCCCAGATGATAAAAAATTTATTATAAATGTCATGTTAAAGTCTAATGTTTATTAGGATTCATGTATATGGTTGTTTATGTACTTTATGTATCCTTATATCGTGAAATGTGGTTTTATATGTTAATGAATATTGTAGACGCTGCAAGCTCAAAGGCCCAATTAATGATAAAAGCTGTAAATTAGGAAAAACCATGAAGTCTCAGTGCAGCAAATCAGTGTCATGCTCTGTAATGAAACTATGGTAAAGTGCACCGTGCATATAACATCAAATTAAATCAAATCAATATTGAAACACGGTCCAAATACTTTGCTGTTCTTTGCTTGAGTATTGAGACACATTTCTGTACTTTTCCTCCTTACATTTTCAGAAAAGGCTCATTACTAAAGCTTCAATGAATATGAGGAGAAAGAACAGTTATTCTTGTTTTGTTTTCACCAAGCACCATCATCAGTATGAAGACCGATTTTGGGACAATAACATAAAGACGTATGACTCCTTTGTGTCCATTAGTGTATCATGATCGACAGATGTTACCTGTTTTGTGAATCTGATGTTTCTGACCAACAGGGAGAACTTACAGCGCTATGGATGAGAGTGAACCTACTAGCCGGAGCAGATTCAGAGCAGCGAGATATTCCTTACCAAGCCGATTTACACATCTGACTAAAGGTAATGTACTGTATTTTTTGTAAAGTGTCATAATTGGAGTCAAAGCCACAGGTGCATGCAACCAGTTAGTTTTGCACAGGAACAGCTGGTAGGAATAACAGAATGTCTTCAGGTGGCCACTTTCAATTTTTCTATTGCGAGTCAATTTCAGAAGCTAACTTATACTGTATGTTAAATCAATAGTCCTGCGTTTGCCAGAGTCTATCTGAACACCGGCATCTTTACTGTAAACATTAACAATAAGAACAGATCTGAACAATGGCATTATCAGATTTGAAGGCTCATACATTCATACATACACACATGATTCACAAGAAAGAGATTTGAGATACTTGTATATATGTATATTTAATGACAGTTGCCAAGTAATGAGATCTTTCAAGGTCCAGTATTGTCCATTAACCCAGAAAAATCCAAACAGAATCTCTCAAAGATCTTGAGTGTAATCTTGTGAATGTAGTATTTACAGTATCTTTGCCAAGTACTAACAGATCATCAATTTAAAAATGTACCGTATTAATTTGTGTTATTTGTTCCAGTGGTGAAAGATAGTACCTGTCTGAGACTTTACCTTTTAGAGCACTTTTTGTACGGAGTTAAATTTAGGAGAGTCGGAGTGAGGCCTCAGATTTGAGCAGGTAATGGTCTCTGTTTCTGTGGAAGCGTACGCATATGAAACAAGGGACTACTTCATTAAAAAACCTGCTATCTAGGTCACATGAACTAACAGCGTAAAGATCACTGAATTATTAAATATAATTGGAGCACCTAAAAGATCGGATCAAATGAAGAAACCTCAAATAAGAAGTTTTAAAAAAGGGATTTTGTTTACAACACAAACACCAATTACTGCACAAAGCAGCATGCATACCTCTCAAGTTCATTCTCTCTTATTAGAACGTGTTTAGTGACAATATACATGCTTATAAATAGAAAAATGATTGCTGTTTACCTGCCAAGCAATAATCAAAATGTTGAAATGAAATGGTTTTCTTGACTTACTATGTTCATAATTAAGTCAGAGGGAGGACTTTTCCATTCCCCCCCGAGGTAGACCAGGTTAAATTGAGTTGAAAATGAGATTTTAGCATCTCCTGCAATAATAGCGGGGAGCTGAACTTGGGTATGATCTCTGTTAATAGAGTGAGAGCACAGGAGAATTTGGTGTTACACTGTGAATAGAGGCAGAGCAGGTGGAAAGCAAGATTCCTTTCATGAACAGACATGAAGTCAATTAGACAGGAGAGAGGGAGTGTGAAGAGTGGTGGGAGGAACATGTGCTTATAGGCAGGAGGAATCTGGAGCTGTGGTTAGCGAGGCTTTGGGTAGACGTCACGTGATTAGATTAAAGCAGACTTGGCCCAGACTGAGGATTGTTAAGGGAAACTGATTGTGCTTCAACAATCATATAAGTTGTTCATTATTCATCAGAGACGGTGCTCGGAAGAAGAAAAGAATTCAAATGTGTTTCCTCGTTATCTAAACAATAAGCAAGTCAATTCGTCATCGACAAAGAAAGTAATATCAGAATCAGAAATACTTTATCAATCCCAGGGGGAAATTTGGTCGTTACAGTTGCTCTTAAGAAATATTGAAATGTATGTAATGATTTTTTTTAACCTTTATTTAACCAAGAAAAGAAAAACTTTTCAAATTTGTCTTGGTCAAGACAGGCAGCCGCTGGTTTACAGAGTCCCACTCAAACAACGAGCAGCCAAACATACAATACAAAAAAATACATTAAAAGACAGAAAATATACACAGAATGTAAAAGAAAATAGAAACAATAGAATGAGCAACAAGTTAGGAGCAGCTGTAAGAGGCAGCTTGCACGGTGGACGTCGACATTATCAGGGTTATAGTGTCTCAGTAAGCATTTTAAAGCTACTGTGAGGAGATTTTAACTGTTCATGAAACTGACTGAAATAAATGCTGATGACTTCTTATGACCTGAAAAAGCAAAACACAACATCAGCCAAAAGATTGAAGCATTCAATAAAGCGATTTTTAATGCCTGAAAGAGCTGCTGGTGGGTAGGTGTTAGATATATTTTTCAAAACCTTTTTCTTTTTTATTGTATTTTCCAAGTCAAAGATTCTTGATTAAAGATTTATTTGAGTGTTAAAAGACAGCAGGATGAGATAAAAAATAATAATTCCAACACTTGTACAGGATATAATCAGCAAAAACGAAGAAGGTACTGCTTTGTCCACAAGGGTCGCCAAAATCGACTAAAACTGAAAGTTCCTCACAGAAGCTTTAACTTGGGCTTCTTTCTCCGCATATGTTTTTGTTCTTCATCTCTAACCACAAAATAGCCTTTTCTATTTGTATAGCACAAATTAAAAACAAATGTTATCTCAAGACACCTCACGAAAGATCAGGTCCAAACCTTACTCCTTGTTATATCTCTTTAGCCTTGAGTAATCTGCTCGCAAGAAAATGTTCAAATAATTCACTTTTTAAAGAGTTAACATTTCAAATTTGTAGTAAAAAAGTTTATAAATGATACAACTAAGTGATTACAGTAGAAAAGATAAAGATGAAAAAATCAACCTTTATCTCATTGCCCAACATTTTCAGGATATCGCGTTTGTAGTTTAAAAACATGTAAAACGTGTAATAAAATAAGATTAATAATCTCCTGAAACAGTTTGGCAATCTATTTTTTTTAATTACATAGTTTATTTAATGGTGAAAAACTGAAGCCTCTAATTTTGTCACATTGGCAAATTTTCATCACACTTAGGATGGCTTGTTAGGATCAGCTCAAAATAAACCAGTTAATCATTTTGGAGGAACATGCGACCTGCTGTAGTGCAACACTTTGTCTCATTGATGTCTTATTTACCCGCGTGATTGTTGCTTTTATGCTTTTATTCCAAAATTGTAGCGCTTTGCTTCAAATGTAACGTGCGTTTTAAATCAAATGTATTATTATTATTATTATTATTATTATTAATAATGTTATACGTCTCTGTTGATAGGCAAGACACATTTACACATTTGGATCATTCACAGGTGGATCTGGTTGTTGTACTGTAGTATAAAATTGATTAGGTCATTTCTTCTCAACTTCTCAACTAATTATTTGCCTTTCAATCTTTAAAGGTATTTTAAAATGTCTTTTATAATGTACTTGAGCTCAAAGTGAAGTCTTTAGATGTTTGGTTTTGTCCAATGAGAATAAAAAACACCTGCAGAAGATATTCAATTCAATCACAGAATATTGAAAAATAAGAAACGATTTGCATTTGTAAAGCACGTTCTTATTTTCACCTTGAGGTTAGCTTGAACAATGAATAGATCGCTAAAATTACCGAATGAATCAAAACATTAACAGACCTATTCTCTAGTACTCTTAAAATATGAATGAATACTTTGCAATTAAACAATGTTTTGATCAGGAGCATATGTTAAAGGAAAATAAATGAATCTGAAGATAGTGGAATATTTGTGTTTTGGTGTTTGGTATTCAAGCTAAAAAACGAAATGTTGGCAACAATATGTATTACAGTAAAAGATTTAAATGCTGCGACTGTAATATCTGGCAGAACACCTCTCACTTCCACTTGATCAGTATGAAATGAATTAACAATGTAGCACTCTTTGATGCATCCCCACATGTGCTGCTGAGGAGATTGTTTACAACACTGTCGCTGTGGGGGTTCGAGAGCGTCTTTCAATTAAACCCTGTTGTCTTTAACATCCCAAATAAGCAATTAAGCTAATTGCTAAGATGACTCTTTGTGATCCATTGTGGAGGGTGACGAGGAGCTTGCAGGCCTCATCAGTCCCCTCTCAAGCCCGATTCTTTGGCCTTTCATTGTAATCTGCTTCACTAGGCGCACTCTTGCCCTCCCCATTAAGGACTATTCCCGGTGGAGAGCCTTTTCCTGCATTACACTGTAACAGGCTTGTTAATAATACATTAATGAAGAGCTGCTCCTCCAGATTAGGTGCTGGCCCCTTGATAATGGGGAGCTGGAGGAGGGCCAGGCAATCACCTCACTGTTGTAATCTAACCTTGGGTTAAATAAGCTTTTGTTACTGAGCAAGAGAGAGAGAGAGAGAGAAAATGTGAGGGAGGAGGGCAGAGAGCGCTCGCACAAGGAAATGTAAATGACTCTTTTGTCTCAGACATGGGCGAAATATGAAACGGTGAGGAAGCAGAACTAAAGCAGGCTGCTGTTTGTAGGTTACCGTACATAATTGTGTGGCGGAAACACAATTACCACATGCTTTTGGAGATGACGGGTGATTGTTGCTCTCCGCGTGTGAAGTGCTGCAGACAGGGGGAAAATGCAGCACTGTCAGCAAGTGCAAGACAGAAATCATTCCTCGTATGTCAGATTTGTTCCTGTTCTCTGTGAGTGACGGTCGACGCTTTTGCATGAGATGTTCTGCTCCGGGTTTGGAAATGTATCCCGATGCTAGCAATCAACAAACAATAAACACGGGAAAAAATGCCAAAGAGTTTGGCTTAAATATTTTAAATACCCTGCGCTCTTTTTGAACAGTATTCCCCTCTCAGGATGTATACACTTGTCTCGTGTGTGTATTCGTGCGTGTGTGAGTGTGTGTGTGTAAGTGTGTGTGCGTGCAGTTTTGGCAGCCTCTTTCCCCTCTGTCTGTCTGTCTCCTAATAGAAATCTTGATAGAAATATCAGAAAGAGATTTTAATCACAGGGGTGCTGTGCATGCTTACTTATCTGAACCACAAAGGAAGAAAGACTTTCCCGCCGACGCTGTCACCCCTCTCATGCAGCAGCCTCTGTCAGGCAGAAATGTGCCTTAAGACACATCTCCCATTCAGGCTATGTAACACTTGCCAAAGTGAAGCAAACTTAACAGCCGCCGAGAACAAACGGAATGAGGAAGCAATAGGAAAATAAGATTGAATGAAATGTTTCCTAGAGTCAAATACAGTATGTTAAAGGAGGGCCTTGAGAGAAAACATTCAGGGGGAGAAGGTAAACACAACCATTAAGTTTCTAACTGAGACTCAGAGCACAGGGAATTTTGATTGTTCTTTCGTCTCCTCTTCCTCCCACTCCTCCAAACACAGTCTTTGTTTAGTTTTGTTTCTTTGGGTGTTTTGATGGGGACAAATGTTCAAACCAACTGCTCAAGCAGTTCATTTAAACTTCTGAAGATGAAACACAGACACTTTTTGAAAGAGGTGAAACCTGTGGACACATGACTGTGCCTTTTCCACTACAACAAAGTGATGGATTGGACATCTGGAAATTGGGCTAATGCAAGAAAGGAAAACATTTTTTAATCCAACATGATGAAGGTCTTAAGAAGCCAAATCATATTTTTAGTAGCTATTTTAGGTTTATCAGGTTCATTGAACTGACTTGACCTATCTTTGTCCCCAAAGTGCATCTAGAAATGGGCAAAAGGGGTTTCAGGAAAGCTGATTTGGGGCTGGGAGAGCTGGTCTCTTTACATTTTAAAGTAGACTAAAGAGACTGGAGGAAGACGTAGCATGTTGTAGATGCTTTGACTAATGACTTTCTGCTCTGTGACCCAGGATTGGTTGATCTGTGTTTGTAATTGTTTTGTGTTTAACGTCTGTAGCTAGTATAATTGTACCGCTGCCTGTCTTGAACAGAAAACTCTTGTAAAGGAGATTCTTAACCTCAATGAGGCCTTCTGGTTAAATAAAAACATCTCTTATAAAAGCAAATGACTGGTGGTTATTAAAACAAATCCAGTTAGATATAAAGTGTAGATTGTGAGATTGAGTGTAGTATTAGAGGAAAAATGAGGCATGTTGATGTATATTTTAGTTATCAGATCCAATTTGAACTTGGAATTTATTTCTCAGGCCAATTAGGGTCAGATTCATCATTTTGAGGCTGCAAAGACGTCAAGTGATCGCGTCTTGAAGCTGTAACCTTAATGTCTCGATCTGTAAAGTTACTGCCAAGAATCTCAACTAAATCCAAGACATGCCTTTTACTTTTGTCTGTAATAAATAAATAACGGCACAAATAAAACTTGCGGGAGTGGATTAAAAATGGAGAGGGTCTGCTGGAGGAAAGTCAGTCATGTTCAATTAGGCCCTAACAACCAATGTTCTTTCTAAAGTTGGGGTAATTTGAAGCTCCCTGATGTTTTCATACAGGCCTTTTCTACTCATCTCCACATAAAAGCGGGCAGTTCAGAAATTGTTGTCCCAAAGTAAGTTCTAAAAGACCTTCAAATCATTAAGTGTGAGTTTTCAAAGAGCTGCCGATTGAAAGCCAATGGGAAAGTCCTCACACTTTTATCTTGGATGTTAAAGAAAAAGATGAGGATCTTGAGCCTGGGCCTTTCAGATAAGTGAATATATTTAATTTTTGAAAGAATCACAGAGTTGGTGTCTTTGGTCCTCATGCCTACTGGGACCAAGGCGTGAAGAAGTCAAAGTTTTTTTCCCCCTCTCTCTCTCTCTCCATCTCTCCATCTCTCACCCGGCTGTACTCATAAAGAGGAATAGGCCCTGAAACCTCACTGGGCCTCTAAGTTGATTTATTTATCAGGTCTACTCTGCTCCCGAGTGATGACTGTGTGTGATGGATACCCAGGGGTGGGTCTTCATGCACCCCCCCTCCATCTCCTCGCCCTCCATCTCCTCGTCCTCCCCCCCCCCTCGCTCCCTCGTCGTGGCATCACAGCTCACGCCTGACACCGGGCTTTCATCGTGGGGGCACGGCTAAGGCCCCTGCTCCTAATGAATACCGAGCTGGGCTGCTGCTGCTGCTAGCATTTGCAAGAATGTATCTGACCAGGCCATTAAACACAGGCAGGTTAGGTTTCCACAAGTCCCCCATCCCCTGTGCAGTGTGGCTTAGACGTGGAGCCGTGCTGTACCATCCTACCCATATGCCACAGCTGTTTGTTTAGCCCTGAGAGAGCTCTCTGTCACCCTGCCAAAACTGCACTCCAAGAGACTCCTGGAAAGCACTCCTGCAATACAACAAAAAAACAACTCCCTCATCAACCTGATATAGAAAAAAGACACATTGGAAAACTGTAGGAGTAAAAAAAAACACTCTTTCTCTGGAAAAACACAACTTTAAGGCCTCCCGCTGTTGAGAGCCCCAAAAAGTCCTTTTGTTATTTGTTCCAAAATGGCTGCTGTTGGTAACAGAAAACACTTGTTTGTTGTTGTTTGGTTTTTTCGTCCCTGTGTTCCAACATGTTTACGGCGCAGGGACCCGCTCATAGAGAGAACATCTGGCTTTTGTGCATAGCTGAAAGAGCACACACATATATTATACATGACGTTCTGTACATCTGCCAAAGAGCCAGCCTGTATGTTCCTCAATCAGTTCAAACACAAGAACACATGATAACACACCCTTTGCCTTGTTTTCTCGACAAGCACATATACACTATCACATTTAAATTTCCCAAGTAACATTTATCGTATTAAGATTGGATTGAAATATTATTTCTTAACTGAATTCTTAGCTTGCATGTTGGTGCTCTTGGGAGCATCCAGATTTGAAGAACTGAGTTTTCCAATTAGGGAAATTACCAGAGAAAACAGATGGACTGCAAAATTTCACTCTTGAAGTCTAAACAAAGATTGGGTTGGGAGGTAAAACTGTAGAAAACAGCCCCTCTCTTATCAGCAGAAAATAAACCTTTCCTTGTCACTTTATAGAACTGATGCTTTATCAAACTTAACTCATGTTTGACCAGTCGTTCGTCTAACATTACATCTTGTAAAAAGATAAAATACATGTTTACGTCAATTTATTACTGCTCAAGGGTTATTTATGGCTGCATGACAATGGAACAATAATATGAATGTTATACAATGCATTGCAATGCTTCAACCCTAAATTGTCCAGAAGCACACCTACAGTCCGAGCACTGTAATTTACACACTCTGTAATTCCTTTGGGGTCTGAGTTAGTGAGGTTCCACTCACCATCTGTTTCTTCTATGATCACCCACCATTTAAAAACAAGGAGAGGAAAATAAACAGAACCACAGCTGATGTTCATTTCTACAAGAAGTCAAATTAAAGCTAATATTGGGCTTTGCTTTTGCTGAACTCTGGTTTTACCAAATTTAATGCACATCTTTGAAAGTTGATGACGTTTTTACAAAGGTAAAAAAAAACAGCAGTTAAACTCAAAGTGTCGATCAAGGGTATAGAAGATCCATTGGTAAATGATAAATGGACCTGGACTTGTACACCACATCACATTCACACACCGATGGAAGAGGATGCTACGTAACGTTACCAACTGCCAATCATTACTATTCAATCCACATTCATTCATACGCCCTTGGTGTAGCGGCAGCAATTTGGGGTTCAGTGTCCAGCCCAAAGGCCCTTTAAGGCATTTTATGCTTAATGGGGCCATCATTTACAAATACATATCATACTGTATTGAAGAAGACTTGAACTTGCCATGACACCATGAACATTTTTACTCATATCATAATTTGACTGAGACTCAGGGTCCTTTCTTTGATAGACTTACAAACCCATGGACTTCTTTTTGCAAGCAGTGGAGTTGCCCCCTGCAGGTCATTAGAAAGAATTCAGGTTTTAGGCTCTTCTATACTGGCTTTACATGTGAAACCATGAAGCTAATACCAAGAGACTCACTAAATTTGGCTAAATGAAAGAGCTGAGGCCTTACAATTAAATCTGTGTTTCCTTGAATTTATGCATTTTTTGTGCAGAAGATTTGCAATGTGCTATATTTACTTTGTGGAGGGATCACTTGGTGGCCAGTATGACGAGGAGAACAATAACTGTATATACAACAAGGTTATTTTGTTGGAAATAGTTGCAGACAGCAACTCTATACTGTACTGCTGCCTTCACTCACACCAAACAATTCAAATTCTAAATATGTGTGGTAAATTTAGTGCACTGAGTTATGCATCTCACTGTTGGCTTACAGTCCAATATGTCATACTGTCTCCTGACATTACGCCGCACTCCTCTTGCCTTATGTGTCACACCTATTTTGCTGTCATCTGGGGTGAGTGTGTACCCAACATGAAGCACGAAGTGCACTTCTGTTCTCACAGGAAAGTTTCACTGTTCCATGCCGTCTAGCTGTGAGAGTGATAATTGGATAATGAGTAAATAAGCAGCTGGAGTCTCTGTGTTTTGGCTCTTCAAGAAAAAAAACCTTAAATGCATGAAGATAACTGTGTGTGTGTGTGTGTGTGTGTGTGTGTGTGTGTGTGTTTGTGTGAAGCATAGTCACACAGACACACACACACACACGCACACACACACACGCACGCACGCACGCACGCACGCACGCACGCACGCACGCACGCACACACACACACACACACACACACACACACACACACACACACACACACACACACACATACACACTCCAACACTCGCTTGCCAACACTACTGAGGTAAACTTGTCACACAGGGAGCAGCTATTTGGAGGCCATCTTGTTGTGCGGGTCTCCCCAGCTGAACTGCAGGGAACAATGACAGGAAGGAAGCAGGCTGGAGGTGAGTGAGGTGTGAGAGCCCTCAGAGTGTGTATCTAAACCCTAATTAACTCTCTACTGCTTCCTCTCGCACTGGCATCCCTGCCTTCCTGGGGCACATGCCAGTTACACGGATGCTATGTGTTTATGCACGTGTGTACGACTGTGTGTGTGTGTGTGTGTGTGTGTGTGTATTTGCAGACACCATAATATCACTGTCACCGTCGTTTGTTCCTGTGCTCCCCTCCCTCCCTCTCAGTCACCTGGCATGCCTGCCCTCCTGTGTCAGGTTTTTGTGAAGCTTCCTGAAGCCACCGGATGGAGCGTAATTACCCTCTGCTCGCCGTGAACCTGTGTCCCCTCAAACAAGTGCTTTCTCAGACAGTATCCATAAACAAACCAACACCCCCCCCTCCTCCTATTCCTCCTGTGCCACCCACTCATTATGGGTGCTCTTCTTCATGCTGCAGACCTGGTCAGAGAGTGGCCCCGAGTCTGACAGTAGCTTTTTAATGACATCTCAACATGGTAAATGTTCACTAACAATACTGTCTTGTATAGTAGGTTCTGACCCGCTTCTTTAACCAGGAGAGGCAGATATGAGAATAACCTACGACAGAGGGGCTGCTGCTTACTGCAAATGTATGAGACTAAAACAAAAAATAAGCGCTTTATTTATCCCATGGTGCACCAGCCTGCCTGCTCGCCCGGCCCCTCATTTTGCTAAGCCCCTCGCTTTAAGTAGCCTTGTCAGAACTTGATGCCAGCCATTAAAGGCGGTGATGATGCACGCCGACACCCCCCACTCTGACAGCCGCACTGTCGCCGCCAAGCTGCAAAGCTTTAATACATGACTAGGAAGGCGTCCAAAGACCAGAATAAATAAAGGAGGGAAAAGATGAAATACATGCGACAGTGAGGCAGACAGCTGAACAAACGCAATGACTTAGAAAATGGGCCTAACAGCTCACTCTTCCCCCACTCTTTACACAATCAACCATGTAAATTATTGAGATATCATGAAAAATAAATAGTTCAATAAAGATAAAGCTCTGCTGAGGCCCAATTATGCAGTTTAGCCGTGTTTTCCTCCCTGGTAATGAATGGAATGAAAAAGACGGTTGTTTATGTGGAAAACAGTGCAGATCTAACAGAACCTGCAGTGTCTCAGAGTATGGAGGAGATCCAAAGCAAAGAGAGCTCAGACCACCACACTACACAGCTAGCTGCCAGCCTTTATCTATCCATCCAACAGGGTTATCTAAGAAATCAAATCAGGTGAACTTGACATGGCTCACTTCCAATCCGAGTCAGGGTAGCTCCGTAGCCGCAGCGGTGCTATCTTTGAAGCATTAGCTGAATGAGTCCTGCAGAAGAGGGAGTGCAAAGGCTGTGTTAAATGTCCATTGTTTTAACGGTTTCAGGCTTTATCCCTGTGTTCTCCAGTGGCGCTTCCTCAAAGAGTAATACCCTGGGAGTCCAGGCGCTTTGAGCTGGGACTAGCCCTCTTCCTCTGGTCCTTACATGTGATCTCCTTGATTTTAATGAGGCCACATGGACCCCCTGTGATGTGCTTTGGAGGATGGGGAGATCCCGCGCTCGCTCTGAGGCCGTGATGCTGGTTGAACACCAGTGACCCCAACTCCCCCACCTCTCGTTTCAGCCGGGCCTCTCAGGCGCTTCTAATGTTTTATTAACCAGGTTCACTGGTTCACTCTCTTCTGAGGAAATACAACAGCCTGTCAATCATCCATCTGGATAAAGTGCACTATGGCTTCACAATGGTGCCTGCATGTATCACATGCAGCTGATCGATGAGAAATCTTTCTGACTGCCTCACAGAGGATGTTGACAGTGTTGCTGCACCTGAATATTAAACAGACCCCGGGAGTCCTCTGTATACAGTCCCAGCACAATGGGGATAATGAAGGAGACCTACTAATTGGTGTTGTCATGTAAGCATGATGGAAATGTCTAATTATGCACTAGCGCAGTGTCAGAGCCATGTGCTGATTTTTTCAGGCAGTGTGGGTTTGTGTGACAGACCGTTACATTACACTACATTACATTTATTTAGCTGAGCCTTTCACCTAAAGTGACTAATAACAAGTGCATTCAACCATGTTGGTACAAGTCTTTATAAAGATCTATCCGTATGAATGCAGAATTAGCTTTCAAGGGAAATGATTGCACAAATTCTGGCTTCTCGTTGCAGCCAGAGTAGTATTAAACATTTTATCAAGCTTTGGTTCTACTGAGTAAACAAGCTGTGTCTGGAGCAAAAGCTCTTATCAGTTTTCTTTGGACAACAATTACGCCCGTGATTAATCTCTATAAACAGATATACAGTATGCATGTGATCGCATTTAACAATCACATGGTCAATGAGGTCTCAACTCTGTCTTAAGGCAAGGCAAGGCAAGGCAAGTTTATTTGTATAGCGCTTTTCATACACAAGGCAGACTCAAAGTGCTTCACATCATAACAGGTCATACAATAAAGTGAAATAAATTGCAAGAATTAAAAGACAATTAAAAAACAGAGAATAAAAACAAATTAACAATAGAAATTTTGGAAATTTTGGAGGACATTCCTTGGCATTTTTACTACTTTCAGACCCCGTACTTGTGTTTGAAAGACTCACGTGAGATTTTCCCTGAATCCTGTAAACGTCTTTGCAGGATGCGTATTTTTATGGTTGTACGCCAAACCGGACAATCCAGTACTTAGGATTTCCGTAAGATTAAGGCTTAAATCTTACTTCAGATACAGTAAATGCCAAGGAATGTATTAAAATAGAAAATTTAAAAATCACTGAAATTATTAAATCTGAAAATATGTTCTAGTAAAAACAATTCAAATAAAATTATAAATATAAAAATAATTAAAAGTTACAGTGCAGAAGATTAAAATCTTATTAAAATTGTTTAATTAAAGGCAGAAGTTAAAAGTGCAATGTGGGTAAAATTTAGCAGAAGGCTAAGGTGAACATAAAAGTTTTGAGTCTTGTTTTAAGTTGTTCTTCAGCTCTAAACTACGACCAGCAAACAAAAGTGACAACTTTGGCCTGGATATCCTTCCATCACTTACCCATGATAGTGTGAATAAAACCAAACAATTTCAAATATCAGGCACAGGACATGGACGAGCATGATGTGAGGTGGTCTGTCCCAGCTTTCAGTCCAAAGAGATTCAGACAATATTGGTATTTGTAAAGTGAGGTAATGATATCCATGGATTTTAAGGACAATTCTAAATATTTGGAGAACCTTGACAATGAGGTTAGCATCACAAAAACATGTATAATCAATATTTTAAATCAACGAGTGAAGATACCATAAATGATAAAGCTAAGTATAATCATAACCTAATGTCTGCATTTTCCCATCGCTCTTGAGGGCTTTAGCTTAAATTAAACAAGGATTGGTGGAGACTAAAAGAAAGCTAAAAATTAAGTGAATACTGGCCAATTACTGATCAGGTCAACAGAAATAGGACTCTAAATGCATGCTAATGTTGGCACATATGTATGACTCAATCAATCAATCAATCAATCAATCAATCAATCAATCTTTATTTGTATAGCGTCAATTCATAACAAGTGTTATCTCAAGACGCTTTACAAAAAGCAGGTAAAGGACCTTACTCTTTGTCTATTAATATTACAAAAGAGTAGGTAAAAATACCATGCTCATTGTTATGTTACAAAAAGCAGGTAAAAGACCTTACTTATTGCTATATTACAAGGACCCAGTTTAATCCGTCATAGCGTGGCAAGAAAAAACTCCCTTTAACAGTCAGAAATCTTCGGCAGACCCGGGCTCATGAGGGAACAGCCATCTGCTAAACTGTGCTGGGCTTGGAAATGGGATAGGGGGAGATGGGATAAGATGCAGAAAGAAGGATAGGATGGGGGGGAGAGATTGGTTGATTGGGCAGGCCATCCTCACCAACATTCCCGGGGAACCTAAGAGAGCTCAGGAGCTCCCAGAAAAACAGTGGTTAATAACTGGGATTTAAAGATAGTGGCATGCAGTAATATGATATGAATGCAGAGAGAGAGAGAGAGAGAGAGAAAGAGGGACAGAGAGAGATAAGAGCTCAAGGTGCCAGTTCCCCCAGTAGTCTAATCCTATAGCAGCATAACTATGAGCTGGTCTATACCTTTGCCAGCCCTAACTATAAGATTTATCAAAAAGAAAAGTTTTAAGTCTATTCTTGAAAGTACATAATGTGTCTGCCTCCTGGACCCCGACTGGTAGATGATTCCAGAGGAGCGGCGCCTGATAACTGAAGGTTCTACCTCCCATTGTACATATGACTGTTGGATTAGTTAACTGTACGATAACGCATTTGCTACAAGTTGTCAAGTTGATGATGTCATTACATGTTAGAGCTACAGCCAGTTAACTCGCCATATCGTCAAATCAACACAGCAGCTACAGATATTCTTGATTCCCCCTAAAAATGAATCTTAATATTTTTTGTGACTGCACTTTTGTCTGGCTCCCATCATCCGGCAAGATTTTTAATTTTCTACTTGAAAAAGATTTAAAAAAAAACAACAACAGGTTGACTGTCATTTTGTTAAACCTATTTTTGATCTCTGGAGGATAAAACCTTGTTGTTATTAGAAGTCCTCTGACGTTAAAATCCTCACCATATTGTTCTATTAAGAAAGTAAGAAAAATGTGTTAAAACAAATATAACAGCTCCTTGGATCTGCTGGTACATTAACATTAAAAAAGAGAGAGGTGTATCAGTCTGACAGTACTGTGTGTTAGAAGTGTGTCATTTGTATTGTGTGTATTCACACATAAATTGAAAGATAGCAGTGAGTCAGAGGTGACACAGGTGAAGGTGCGACAGGAGGACCGGGGTGCAGGGGTGCGGGCCCAGACAGGATCTGAGACACGCCTGTCATGTCAGCATGGGGCTCTGCACCTTCTCTGACACAGATTCATACAGACAGGGAACTTACATTTTGACTAAGAGCCTCTGATTATAGAAATCCATTATTTCTCTTTTGTTACACTGCAACAAAAGTCTAATCTAAGCAAGTGTATTTATCTGATTTCTTGTCACAAATATATAAAATCGAGAAACAAGATGTTTATCTGGACTGTTGAGGTGAATGGGGCTTCAAATAAGTGTAATGACATATTTAATTTGCCATTACATGTCATCGGAGAAAATGTTGTGTTGCAATCAAACACCCATATTTAACCGTCAAAATACAATTCATAAACATGGGACTTTTTCAAATCACTAACTTCCATGAATGAAGCCCAAACATAAAAATAGAAAAATGGCATTTAGCATTTAGCTTTCAGTGAAGCTCAACCAATATGAGGGAGAATGTTTTTTATTACTGCAGTAACCTTTGTAAATTCAGTGCAGCTGTGTTTGTCCTGCTGAGTTTTCTGTTATTTTTTTGTTTCTTTCTCTCTCATGCAATCTCAATAACTGGCTCTTTTTATAAAATAAATTATTTCTGGTTTATTCGGCTGAAATTTCTTCAAGTTGAAGCTAAGATGCTATTGCTTGCTCAGTTATTCTGGACAAAGTACAAACAAAGTGTAAATCATGTTGGACACAGGCAGGGGTGAAAGGAGTTTAAAATTCTAGCTGGTACTAAAACAACAACCTTCATCGCTTCATATTGTTCACCTGTCCTCAGCTTCATGCATCCTTGAAAAAAACGTTTCAATATTTGAATACCTGTATAGAGTAGAACGGAATAAGAAATACTTGACTTTGAGAATCCCAGAACATGTTTGAGCTGCTGTCTGTGCTGTTGGAATAAAACAGAATATCATGTACAGCACCACTCATTCTGTTATACATTTTACTTGGGACATTTTGCAACAAACGCCTGCCTTCCAAAACCCCACAGCACTGGACATCAGCCAGCCGCAGCACACTGCTGGGCCACCCCAGTCAGAAAAGCCTGGACACGCCCCTGGGTGTGAGTGCCAGCTGGGGGGGCAACAAGTTCCTAAAGGCAGTCTGGACCCCCAAATGCCTGTCTGAATGTGCCCATAACCACTACTACTCACTGGATCTCATCTCAACCAAAAGCCCCAATTCTATCCATAATTGTCCTCCAACAAGCACTGTACTTCCAAAAGTGGTCCCCATATTAATAGACAAACACACAAACACAATCCACAGAAGTCTGAGCAGAAGAGTATATGAAACATCTGTTCCAGTCACGGCTTCTCTTTCTCAATTATTGCTCCATCTGAATCCACAGGAGTCATTACCGCTCACATAAAACAGCATTACCGAGCAGAGAAAGGGGCACACACCTCAACACTTGTTGCAAATTTCATCTTATATCATTTTGATTTGCTGGACGAGGTTATTCTTTCCATCACAGACAACAATCTGTTTTCAATTGTTATTCTAAGTGGATAAACATAAACGTAAAGAAGCATTGAGAGATATTGGGTTCAGTTCATCTCGACCTTCTCAAACACACCTAGACTTTCTCTAGCGGTGTTATTCATGTCATTGCGTATGCATTTAAAGTTTGCCTCAGCCTCCACTCCTGATAGGTACCATTAAGTCTGAGAATTTATGAAACAGGCCGCTGACAAGTCATAAACACATCAGTACAAACACAGTGGGTTCCATTTTATTAAAGAAAGGGACCTCTTGACTCCACTCAGGCACTGATATTTTCATATATATGTATTAGTCTGCACGAAAATGTCTTTAAATTCATGGAGTGAAGGTTTTGTCTTTCTTCAATAACTATTGCGGACTATTTTTGCTCTGAGTTACAGTATGTTACTTTTAAACATTTCTAAAGGGTTGGTATTGGATGATCAGAAACGGTTAAAACATTGTTGGCATCTAGTGCATTATTCTCCGGGGATGGAGGGGGGGCACCATTTCTAACCATGATGTACATTTTTGTTTGTTAGCATGATGCTAACACAGAGCCTAAAGGAAATTGCTATTAAGTGGTAAACAGAATTTGCATCACAACCACCGTAATTGTAACTTGAGACCCGATCTATTTTGGTTGGTTCTTAAGTTTAGAGATGATGAGTTACTTTCTTTAGCATTTATAAAGTCGGTAAGACTTGTAGCAAACATCAGGGTGGCTGTGGTTCAGTGGTAGAGTTAGTCATCTCATAACCAGAAGGTTGGGGTTCGATCCCCAAATCCTTAGGCAAGACATTTAACGCTTAATTGCTCCTGCTGCGTGGTCAGCGCTCCTGTGCATCATCTTTCAAACTCCAGCAGGTTATGAATGGGATTAGTTGCTTCTGATGGTCACTTTACATAGCAACCTCTATATACCATCACTATCAGTGTGTGAATGAGTAGGTGTGACCTGTGCTGTAAAAGTGCTTTGAGTAGTCAGAAGACTAGAAAAGTGTTGTACAAGCTCAAGTCCATTTACCATTGTTACATCATTGGCCTGTGGACTAAATTAACTTTTCAAAGGGGCGTGCCATGACACCTGTCACTCATTTACACCACAGAAGTGAATGTAAGAGGATGCTAAAGTGCTGGGGCTTTTAAAAATCAGCACATTTAAATATTGCCTGTTTTTCTTGTAACTGTGAGGTTTGGTAAGGGTTCCCTTAAATTTAAACAATCTGTTGTAAACGATTAGAATAATAATTTTCTTAACTTTATGGTATAATAAGGGGAGGGCTTAGCCCTGCTATCCCCATGTAAAAAATGAAAATAGAAAATAAAACGTCCCATAAAGAGGCCATAATTTATCTGATTTGTCCTGCTTTTCTTTCAATAAATATTGCATAGAAAGTAAACAGATAAGGATGACAGTAATGGACAGAGCGACAAGTTTACATTCTGCTTCCATCCAAATGGACCCTCAGTGGGAGCAGAGAAAAGGCCTTTCTCTGTGACGTGTCCCACAACATCACGTTGAAGGGCAGGCTCAGGAGAGGAAAGTGACATTTAGGAAGAGCTAAAACAATGGAACAGTAGTGCTTTAATGTCTCATAAGACGTCCTCTAAACATGGCTTTTCCATCTGAAAGCATCTCCATGCTGAGTCAAGTGCACTAACTGTGCATGAAAGAGCTCGTTCCCTCAGGACCGGGCTGCCTGATACCCGCAAGAGTAAACTGGCCTTTAACTGCAGAGCTCCTCACAGCAGCAGATACACAGAGTAAAGCTCTCTGTGCTGAAGGGACAAAACAACACCAAAACCAGGGATACAAATCTGCAAAGACCTCACACCTCCTGCAGGATAACCTTTAACACTGGGAGGAAAGCTGATAACTAATGTCAAGTGTATAGCTTTGATTTCTCCACCTTGTTTGGTTTTCTGTAAACGGAGGCAAGAATGATTTTCTTTAGATGTTAGTTTGTGTGCATGTTACTGCATACAGAGATTGTGGTTAAATACCAAAAGACTGGTAATAGAAGCAGCTGAATGTTGTCACCCGTCCCACACATCAATGCATTGGGGAATCTAATTTATTGCATTTCCTTTTAAACATGGAAAAAGAAAAAGAAATGTAGGAATCCCTCAATTAAAGTGAAGACGAGTCAACACTGTGAGACAAAGGGTCTCTGACGTCTGTTTCATATCACTCATGATTTTGGACAATTTAAGTTGTATTTTTCAGTTACTGCTTCAGAGCTTTGAGTTGGTTTAATGATTAGATGGACAAATTAGCATCATTAAAATCTAAAGATGAAACCTTTAATAAAACCTGTTGATACCAGAAACTTATATCTGCAGATTAAATATCAACACACACAGTCTCTGTGAACAAATAAAACTTTTCATCCTCAGATACAGTTTGATGTTTTAAAGCCCTGCCTCTGAGAATTGAAAATACTGACTCACCTGGACAACAATTTGATTTTCAAAGTAAAGGATCTGACTCATTTTGAAGAAGGAAAATTAAATTAGCAATTAAACAGCATGCCACAATTTTAATTTATGTTCTCTCAGTAATGTCTAAATGTAGTGTCTCGAAACTTATTCATGAAGGATAATGACAGCTCTTCACTGAAAAATATTTTTTTAATCAGTTTTAATGTGTACATACAGTACATGTACAATTTCAAAAGAGCAGGGTAAAGAGTATGTAGTAATTGAGTAAAATGTATAATCTGCGATAAAACTATATATATTTTTTTTACGTTCTACGTGTCTAAAGTTCCTGATTGGTGACGTGTTTCAGGTCTTGGGTGTAACATTTTGCGTCCTGGGCCTCTGTTGACTCTCGTTATACGTTACCAAAGCTGGGCGTGTGTCCATCTGTAAAACATTAATTATCTGCAGTAATTACATTTTTTTAAAGACATAAGAGCGAGTCATGCAGTGTCAGAGCATAGACTGTTTATTAAGGAAGACCAGATCAGTAGACCAGACGGACAACTCAGTTTCTTTAAGTTTAGGAAACATATGCCATGAGTACGAGTATGTTGTTGTTTTTAGAGTTTGTTCAGTGAATTAGATTGTTAACTAAGTAAACATTTCTGCAATGCGATGCTATTTCTGCTAGCCAGTTAAAGGCATTTTCCTGTATGGGTTAGCATCAAGCTAGCAAGCTAAGATACACATCCCGGTCCAGAAATTGCACCCAACCCCCCTCCCTCCTAGAGAGCAATGCACCAGCCACCACAGCTGTTCTTATAGAATTTGGCAAACATCACTAAGTTTCAATGACTATAGCCTATAGGAGAATAAAAGAGGCTTTGTCATGACCTGACCTCTGAATTATAAACACAACTCTCACAGATTTGTTGCAATTTCTTTCAGACATGCTCCATATTTGAACTAATGCTTTCAAAGTATTGTCTTTTCTCAAGGTAAGATTAAAATTCATGGAAGGGAGCGTCACCCACGCTCACAACAGTTTGGACCCAGCTGCTCAGGAAAACAAATATTTTTGCCAAGTGGCTGTGGTTGTGAAGTACATACGTCCCGCAGCTCTGATTTTACATCCTGTCACATTAATGATTCAAAGCACTCAATATAAATATTAAAAGTAATAGCTTCACTATTCAGCTATTACTCCATCATTCCCTGAAATCATCATAAAACATTCAGAGCCTTTTAGAAAATTTACACACTTGAATTTGATGGCAGGGAAAGCAGGCTGTCAGAGTGCGAGGTCCTGGAAGCTTAAATAATAGTGGAAAGCTGTTTATGGAACATGCTTTATTTATTCATCGTCTCAGAGTACGGTCTTCAGTTTGGATGGAGGAATAGAGAGACAGAGGGAGGGTGAGACAGAGAGAAAGATGCACGGAGAGGGAGGAAATCAAAGTAAGACCTATCAGGGGAGAAAAAAAGCTGAAACATAACTCTTCCCACAGTGCAATAAAAGAGGGAAAAATGCAGAGTCCATGAGATTCTCGGCACAAGGTCAATCAATGGGAGGACTCCGGGTCCAGGAGCAGCTAATGGATTGTGAAGACGTGTAGCAGGGTTATGAATTTTTAACCAGTTCCTCCTTCAGCCCAGACCTCCATAAATCAATGACGACTTATTGGAGAGGATCAATTATGCAAACTTAAAAACATTTAATGACAGATAATGAAGAGTTCCCTGGAGGCGGGCTGGCGGGGTGGAACCCGACTCTGGATCCCAGGAATCATTCATGGAGCTCGAGCCGAACTGGGG
This sequence comes from Tautogolabrus adspersus, assembly GCA_020745685.1. Classification (NCBI taxonomy): domain Eukaryota; kingdom Metazoa; phylum Chordata; class Actinopteri; order Labriformes; family Labridae; genus Tautogolabrus; species Tautogolabrus adspersus. The sequence goes on from CM036536.1 coordinate 27,301,709, forward strand.
CTCTTTGCACAAGTTTCAAGGCCACAGCTTAAACACCTCGCTGACAGCAGAGCAGCTCTTCACTCGAGGAGATTACTGATGTGGGCATTGAACCTGAATCTGTCAGAAATGCTTCAGAGTTTTTAAACATCACTATCTGGATCAGCAGCAGCTCAGTTATAGTTTTTTTTATTTTCTTAAAGTCAGCCATGGCAACGACAGAAACCCCAAAGTCCCATATCCTTTTTACAATCAACTTTATTTGGCCTAATGACTAATCAACTGTTTCAGACTCAAACGTCTCATATATAATGTTTCTGGCTTCCTTGCTCATTTCTCCCATTGCAGGCAGATATCAATCAGTCACATGATCAAAACAAACGTCTAAACATTGAAATAAGCTGTTTCTTAAATTTGTTTTCAAAAAGTAATAAACATTTATTTCCACTCTGATTTAGTGGATTCTCCAAAATGTCATATTGTATACACAGTGAAATTGTAAACCTAAATGTCCAGAAGCTTGAAGTTTTATTTGGTCCTCCTGCTGAGGAGAAAGATGGCCACCTTAAAGAGCAACATTTTCCAAAGCTCATCATAAAATATGCCCTGGGGCCGCCCCCTGTGGTAGTAATCTCAAATCACTGAGCTCTAAACAATGTTAAGCACAAGCGTGCACATTAAAAGACTCTCTGCAAATCTGTCCCCTCCACTCACGTCGCGCACAAAGCCTGTGACCCTGTCACTGCATGCTTTTATGTAGTCTGTGTCCTTCGAACAATTCATGTTTAATGTATCACTTCTCTCTTACTTGTCTAGCCGTCCGCGCAGGCTGTTCAAAAGAATGTACAGCAGCTTTAGAGCTTGTTATATCTCTATTGGAGAGCAATAATGCACCATCTGCTTTTTAAATTCTGATATTAAGACACCTTTAAACAGGTGTTTAGGATCAGCCCGGCTTTAACTAGTGAGTCATTTAGGTAGGATGGTTTCCTTAGCACTGAGGCTGAATCTTTTCAATCCATGGGACTATTTGCAATTACCGACTTTGCTCAAACTGTGTGCACACAAGCTTAAGAAGCACATGAGACGGGGAGTGAGGAAGACACAGATATGGGGGGATCAAAGCGGATCTAAGCAAATGCATCACGGCTCAGGTCATTTGTGTTTACATCGCGGCAGTGAAATTCATTTTTTATTACTCTAGGCACTGTATCAATCCCATTGACAATTCTTTCCAGATGTGTGTGAGCATCCCAGGGGTGTCTGAGCGGCATCTACGCGGCTGATGGAGAGACTTAGAACTGAGCTCACATCTGTCCCTCTCGCCAGTTTTATTTTCTCTGGGAGAGCAACCTTTTCATCACTCTGACAGAGGAGGAGAAAGTGCTTTCTGACTGCACTGAATTCCTCTGTAAGTACAGTACATCCTGCAAAAGTGTGTGTCTTTTATGAGTGGCGTGTGTTTGGTTTGTTTATCCCCATCCATAATGTCAGAGGGTCATTTTTCCTCTCGTCTCTGGTGGTTTAAGAGGGTAAAGAGGCACACTGATGGGTTTTACTTTAGACAGCCTGTGATTTCTTTGCTCCATCTCCTCTTGATTTTTTCCAAAAGTACCTTTGAGACATGTAGTCATATCATTAGGAATAATTTTGAGAGACATTTCAATTACTCATTTTTTTCCCTGTAATGGTGACACATTTCATTGCAATTTATTAATGGTCTTTTGTAAATCAAAACTTGTGTTGCTGTGTTCGTTTTTGTGGATATTTGTGTGTTTATATGAGAATTTAAGTCGACTACACTTGCTGATGGAAATGCCAAAGGATAATGGAATTTAAAAAATGTAGATGTTGATTAACTTGTGAAGAAACTTAACATTGAAATAACTGGTGAGACACGCCATCAGAATCCAGAAAATATCCATGTACAGGATATTGATATAATATGATACGATGCAATACGACAAGATACATCAAGATACGATACGAAACAACAAGATACAATACAGCGATGTACAATACGATACGATACACTGCTGAAAGTGATGACAAGATACGATACGATGCAATACGATACAAGTAAAATACGATACGAGATACAACACGATACGATACGCTTTGATACAGTAGGACAAGATACCATACAATTCGTTATAATAGGATAAGATACCATACCACACCATATGATTGGTAAAACTTATACTCTTGGGGAAATTGTCTCAAATGGTGCACAGATTTAGCTGCCTCTACAGTAGAATCAATAAATAAAAACAACAATCCATAGGTAAACAGAGACAAAAACCAATAAAGACCACAAACAACATTGCAGAGAGAATGGACAACAATAATGTAGATATTAGTTTTTTATGTTAAGAAATGTCACATTCAAAGAAAGAAGGTGGGAAAAGCCTTCAGAATCCAGGATTTCTCAACCTAACAATTAAAAGAGTGGCGGTAGGGCTGAAAGCAAAGTCTAAAGTGACTAAGTCTGTCTCGAGGTTTGTGCAGGTACATCTTCACGCTCTGCTGGGTCTTGTCCAGACAGGAGAGATGACCCAGAGTCAGGCCAAAATGTTTACTGGCAGATGTGCTTTAAAGGAGCTCTCCTTAGCTGGTCATGGCAGCGGAAAATACCCTGCTGTTCGCTGCATCTGCAATTCGCTGCTCGCTCTACCCAATTCCACCTACAAAATCCTGACCTTTAAGAGAAATGATGGATGAGCTGGCCATGCTACTGTTTCTTTCCCTTTCTCATCTTTTTCTTTCTTTTTTTTCCATTCCATTGAAGATTGAAGCTCCTGTCTATGTTAGGCTCCGAGGCAAATTCTGCCCCTCCTTTGCTCACTGTTTCAAATCACTTTAAAGTCTGATGCTGGCTTTGGCCAGAGCCCTTTGGCACTTGGCTTCTGTGCAGCGGTTCGCGTCAGGAGCTACGATTTGTGATTTGCAGATGACATGAGCAATGCTACGCTTGTGGCTGTGAAGCTGGTTTAAAGCAAAGTCAGTAATGTGAAAAAGGATGTGGCTGGCTTCACTTCAACACTACTGATAAATTGATTCAGTCCCTAAAAACACTGTTTGTGTTAAAAAAAAAATTCAACATACATCTTTATGATGCTGTGTGTGCTTTCTCTACAACTAGGTGAAGTTATTTTAGCATGACGTTTATTCTTATGTTAATATTTTCACACATGTACTGTACATGATCATGCTATTTATGATTCTTCACAATACCTTCTTATTCAAGTTTGTACTTACAGAAAATACATTTGAGTGTTTTTATTATGTTATGAAACTCATCTCCTGACGTGCAACATCTGGAGTAACTGTCTTTGTCCTCTTCACTGTGAAGCATCCCTCAGACAGATTTCTACATAAGAAAAGAAAAGTCTCCATTCGTTCGTTCGTTGTCTGTTTTACATGTCAGACGAAGTTCATATTTTCAAATGACAAATGGCACTACATTCCCCAGCCCCTCAATACTCTTTACAAAAATGATAACCATGAGTGTTGAGGTAGCCAAAGACTGTCTATAAAATGATCATCTGTGTTTTTCAGCTCTTTCCGAGATTAAAAGGTAATCATTCTGCGTGCTAACTCTTCCTCAGACTGCCTGAAGAAAGTTCACACTCTGATGAGCATCATCATCTCGCTGTGATGAAGCTTTTACTCTGCAGGTCTTTCCAGCAGCTCCTGATCAGCTGCAGTTTGCAACAAAAGCTACTAATGTGAAGTGGTATTTGTACTATTTGTTTATGTTATTTTAACAAGTGTGAAGATGCCGAACAGATAAACAGATTTCACACATTACTAAGTTCTTCAGGACAGAGTCTATCATTTAGGAGAATATATTTATTTTGCAGACAGTGAGATTAGGAAACTGATATCTCTCTTAATATGAAGCAAGGACCTGTAGCCAGTTAGCTTAGCTTAGCAAAAAGTCTGTCCAAAGTTATGTCTAAATACAACAAACTGTAGTTCTGTATAATTAGGTTTTATTCTTGGGGGGCACATAGATAAACTGAAGGAACTAGAAGACATTTTTCTCTGATTGTGGCAACCTACAGCTTGTTAGCCATTTTTTATAGATGCAATCTAAGTTGTGATGTTGTCAGGCATTATTTCAATACATCTTTTTGGAGCATACGATAATTGCAAAATGGTGTGTGAATGCTGAAAAATCGATGCAACGGTGTGCGTCAGTGCTGTACCTTAACAAACATTTGACCTGGATAATAAAAGTTCAAATGTGATCAAAGATAGCACAAAGCCACATTTGTAGACAAAGAAGTGCAGCGATAGAAGGTATTGCTTAAAGCTCCAAGATCTTCATAAGCAAGAAATCTGTCAAAATTGAAAACCCAGAATTACAAAAATTTCATGTGAAGAGGGCATTTATAAATCACTTTCCAATATAGAACTGTGTTGTAATGATAATTTACAAGTTATTTACCCCCCTCCACTCGTGTTCCCATGAGGAGTTTAGTGCAAGCGGAGGACATAATTCTCCTTGGCTTGAGCTGCAATTGCCTGTAGCCTTCAGGCTAATGTTAGCACGTTTAGTTAGCTCGTAGCTTTAAATTGCATATAAATTCACACAGAATGCCTGTGATCTAAAAACGCTTATGTGACATTCAAATTAGCAGTGAGTATGTTATTCTTCTTTCCACTAGTCCTTGACAAAAGCAGCTTTTATACACAAGGGGAGGAGCCGGCCGTCCCGTCCAAGTAAAACCTGATGTAAACACGGCTCTGACAATGTTGGTATTTATCAACATGAATCATAATTTTTTAGTTTATTGAATATAGCTTTTAAATCATCTATCAAGAGGTGCAAGGATTTGCGGGTCATATTTTCCTCTCTGCTTTGGTACAGAATGGTCAAACGTATCCGATGTTAAAGGAGATAATAAAGGAAGCAGTGAAGCTCCTCTCATTTTCATGTGGAGAACTGCTCTTATCATGGCTGGTACTTCAAACACTTGGTCGTTTCACTTAGTTAGGAATCTTCTTTACCAAAAAGGACTATTGGAACGTACCCTCAAGTATTTGTTTTACTACTTTGAATGTCCTGAATAGAGTCTTTTGAATTCACCTTGGATAAAAAACATGAGCGGGTAGGCAGATGTTGTTACCCTCAAACAGAGTGAAGCTAGCCATTTCAACACTGTTCCTAATCTTTGTGTTACACTGAGTTAACCGGCTACTAACATGTTTCCAGCACAGACATAAGTTTTTTAATCAATCATTCAAATCACTATTAGGAAGAAAGCATTGGGCGTATGTAAACATCATTGTAATCATATCTATCATAGATTGACTTACATGAAGGCTTAAGATGGTAAAACCATCACTATGTTGGAATTCTAACCATGCTGCACATTGCTCAGCATTCTGGGAATTGAAGCATATCTACTGTGGCCAACAGTCCTCCTGAGAATACAACATGCCCAGGGCATTGTTTAGTTTGAAAAATCCTCAACAAGAGCTTTTGCTGAAATCTATTGGTCCCCCCCCCCCAACCACCCTTCTCCCCAGCTCAATGATGGGATTGACAGAGTGTGTGAGACAGAAAAAACAAGAGAGAAAGCCTTGACAGCGTCCCAGACAGTCAATCCCCTGTGACCCCGTCCACTGATAATTTACTTTTCAGGAGGTGATGCGTCTACCGAAGGTTACAATTGATGTGTTAAAATATTGATAAGGGACATTTTATAAGCTTGGGAAGAGGAAGGACGATTGACCCCACGCAGGGGCTGAGAGGTTAGATAGAGTGCATGTAGTCTGCTGATGTTGCTATCACTGCACTCTGTGAACATCTACCAAGTGGAATATCTGTTTATTCTTCAAGATACCCACCCTAAATGGCTGAAACACGAAGCCACTGTGAAATATGGAAGTGCCTCTTGACAAACCAATACATCGAGCCCACCTGTCAATCAGGTCAGCTGCATGCCTCATTGTGAAAAACACTTGTCCTTCATCTAAAAATCTAAATTTGATGGCTCCACAATATCTTTCTGACCTGCTCACTGGCTACAGCCCAATCAGATCCCCCAGATCTTCAGGTAAAGGAATCCTGAATGTACCTGAAGTGAAAGCTAAATCAGGTGAAGGAGCATTCAGTCACTACGGTTGCAGTCTGTGGAACAAACTGGCACAACAGGAGCTCTACATACACACACAGACAGACATGCACACATACACACAGCACTGTTCTCTTCCGCTGGCTCCACTGATCCTGTCTTAGCCCTGGAACACCTCTCTCTGTAACTACCCCCGAAGGCGCCACAGAGGGGGGATCACTCCTATTACTTCTCTGTGACATTCATACTGAAGGCAAAACGTCAGTTCTGAATAGGGCTTTTGATAACTTAGCAACTGCTAGTCCCTAACGCCTGTCTGGCTCCACCATGTTGTCTAAAGGTCACTTCTGTTCCATAAATACAAGACGGCAGCAGCCACAATGCCAAACTCTGGGCTTTAAAATGAAGATCTACTCAAGCTGGGATGTTTAAAACATTGTTGCATAGATTGATTGATACCCATTTGTCTTTTTCTTCTGCTATGATCTAATGACACTGGTCAGGAGAATTAGCACTGCAACTGTCTTTATCTTGATAAAATATTAACATGAAAGTAGTGGATGGAAAGCCTTTTCTTTTTCCAATTAAAGATTTTTTTTTTCAAGCAAACCCAGACAGTGGCGTTAGAATCTATCAAGCAGGGCCTGAAAATTTTGAAGTGCAAATGTGCAGACAAGGTAATATTGATGGCCATGCTAGTGACACATGTGGCCTGGGGCTAGGTCAACTACAGTGAGTCCTTCATTGTAATGCCTGCTCTACAGGGACCCTCGGACACATGCCTCCGCCCCCTCCGGCCGTTCTGCAGCAGCCAAAGCCCACAATCCCTCGCTGATGAATCGTAGACGCCGCCTCCTTTGTCCACCGGCCTTGTGGATCAGGAAGGTGTTACTCCGGCTGTCAGACAGAGTGAGCAATATTGACTTAAATGGCTTGACCCGACTCATCCCTGATGGCTCTACCTTTACACCCCAACCTCTGAACTCCTCCAGCCACTACATCATTCTCGTGGTGCATTCACAGTCGAGCTGGAAACCTGCCCAGTTTGCCCACCGCGTTGCCCTTCTGTCCAAATAAATTAACCACGAGATGAGAGGGCGAAGGCAGAAAACAGTTTAATTATCCAACTCAGCTTTTAGAGGCATTGAAAAACAGCAAGTCGTGTTTGGTTTCCTTAATCAGAACCAGCTGAAAACACATCTCAGACCTTCACCCTGAAGAGCAGGTGAAGTTAACAGTTGGCTAAGTGTTCTGCCACAAAAAAAATAATTTCTGACTCTTTTAAATAAATGATTATTTGATTAATTACCCTGACATTAGACTTCATCTCACTTCTTTGAAAATACCTATATCACCGGATTTAGACATATTAAAGTAACATTTACACACTATAATGCAGGTGTAAGAAAAGGTGTAATTACTAATAGCTCAGTTAACACTTCAGATAACGGCCCAATTAATACCTGTTAAGCACAATCTGAAATCTCACCTCTGCTCTCTCAGCATACTGACAGTGCTGAGGAGTTGAAACCTAACAGAACATCAGGTTCCTCACAGTTTCTTTGGTTTTTATGTTAACCTGAGAAAAACTGTAAAGCCCGGCCCCACCAACAATCACAGTCCTGCCGCTCAAAACTCGAAATGTTGTGAAATTTCTCAAGGTCAAACGCGACTTTGGAGTAAACAAACATGGCAGACGATGGGCAGGAGAATTCTAATCATCATCAAACCAACCTTAATATCATCACTGTCGTCATCGTCGTCATCGTCACCATCGCCATTGTCGCCGTCAGTCCCATCAGCACACTCTGACAGCTTCAAATGCAACTATAGTCAGATAAAGTGTTAATTTTTAAACTGATACTGTTAAATTAGAAGGCTTTTAATGTAAAATGTCTACATTTCAATAAAACACATTTTAAATACTGGGTCTTTTGACGGCACTTTGTCTCTAACAGTGTTGCCTATGTCTGTAAGTAGTTTAATTGTACCCTGCATGTCTTCATTGTTTGCAACTTATTTACTTATTGCAACTTAGAATGCAATCTAAAGAGTCGACAAAAAGGTCACCTTAAATCCTTAATAGACTACACTCACTTAATAGTTTGGGTGAAATTCAACGCAGCCTATGTTGGAAATGTAAATTTAAAGAACGCAGCACATACATTCATACTTTATGGGAATGCCGAATGATTTTCACATTGTTGAACAATGTTGTACGACTCATGGAGGATTGGTTAGAACGGCAACTGCCCTCAGGTCTCATTTAAAACTGTTTCGTACGCACAAAACCGGACCTAAAACTGGCGTCCACCATGACCTGGACAAACGCAATCTAAAGTGTTGACAAAAAAATCATCGTCTTTCTGAGTCACTCACATTTCTGAACATTTGAAGGGCCTGTAAACCAAAACTCTGTAGCACCTTTTCTGTGACTCCACTATCACAATATTCATTTCAGTGTTGGGCAAGTTACTTTAAAAAAGTAATTAGTTACAGTTACTAGTTACATCTCCCAAAAAGTAACTAAAGTAGTTACTGAGTAACAATTATAAAAGTAACTAGTTACTTTGGAAAGTAACTATTGCGTTACTTTCAAGTAAATTTTTAAATGCTCAGATGTGTCAAAGAATTTGGACCCCACCTCGCCCCTCTTAAACAGAACTTAAAATACATGTTCAATTATTTATGATCAATCTGAATATTATAATGAAATGGACACTTAATACAGTCAATAATGAACAGAAACAGTGTACACAAATCTAAACTATTTTAATGTTGCTGTGGGACAAAGTGAGACTAGCCTCCAATCAAATGTCATATATTATTGTAGATATTATAATTACTATGTTTATATAGTTGATCCGTAAAAATTATTGTTGTCAAACACACGATCAAATTATTTTTACTGTTTGTTAATAGTACACAAAGTTATTGACTTTAAATCTTGCTAGCAAACGTTAGCTTTCTGGTTCAAAACTGAGCCAATCTAGTTCGTCTCTTTCTCCCACTCTTTATTATATTTTTTTCCATATTTTCCCCACTTATTCCTGGGCATTGTCACTCTGTCGCTCTGTCAAGTGTAGTTGTGCACGGGTGTGTGTGTGTGCGTATGTGTGGGTGCCGGATCGGGCGTGGGTGGTAACGGGGTTGTAGACACTAGACAGATCCTGGAAAAGGACAAACTAACTACCGCGTTCGTGTTTCGCTTTATTGTGGAGAGCTGGGAGAGAATCAGTAGGAGTTCATACAGGGAGCAAAGCAAGCCCAAATAAGCAACTACACTTTAGAAAACAAGCCCAAACCTGCAACCCACGACTGATGATATTTGCAAACGACTTTACAGAAAAACAAGCCCAAAGTCGCTTATAACAAGCAGACTTGGCAACACTGCTCGCCATCCTTGTTTCTCGTTGACTCACTTGTGTCGTTCTGTGTCCGACTATGCATGCTTTCGAATTTGTGTAAACAACACCCGCCCAACTCTACCTCAGATTGGCTCACCATGAAACTTTTCTCTACCTCAGCCAATCGTCATCATTTATGCAATTGTCTCGTGTCCGCACTCACCAAAGAGGAAGAACAGTAAGAAATATCTTTGCCGCTCGGCTTAGAGATCTAGTTGGTCTGTCATAGTAACGCGGCGCATTTTTTGGCAGTAACGGTAACGGCGTTATAATGATGGGAAGAGTAATCAATTAGATTAGTCGTTACTGAAAAAAGTAATTCCGTTAGTAACGCCGTTATTTATGACGCCGTTATTCCCATCACTGTTCATTATTATATATTTAAGGATCTTAGGAACCACACAGGAATAACAAAACATTACTTTTTAAGGTGGTAATTACACGGCTAGTTTAGGTTGGTGTTAAGAAAATGTCCCAGAAAACATACGTCTATGTCGTACTCAATGTTTAACAAAAAGACCTAAGAATCAAATTGAATCCCACTGAATCACTGCTGAACACAGACAAACCATTTAAGGAAAGGGGTTTATATTAAAGTATGATAAAAACAATTCTAAAGCTAAACGATATTTATTTGTTTAGAAATTGACAGCATTATTAGTGCTTTAAAACCTAAAAACCTGGTAATTATTTAGTCAACTTTTGGATCATTTCTGCTAACTGTGGCTTCAGGATGTTATTAGTGTCCAGGTGTGGGGTTTACCTTGTATATTTAATCCTTCTTTCACCTCATTAGAGGCTTGATTTGATAGATTTCTTCCTTTCCTCTTTCTCTTTCAGGGCCAACAGCATTTAAGAGCTGCTGATAATAAGCTGGAGTATCTCAGGGATGCCCTGCAGAGACTAAGCAGTGCATCTTTGTCCCGCACTGACGTGCTGTAAGAAGAGTATGCTGATAATATAGATGATCAAAAACGTCCCACGGATCCTCTATTCTGTCAGACTGCAGCTCCACTGTGGGACATTAACGTGGCGAGCATGTCAACATGGTCAGATGAAAAACAAAAATAGCTCTGCATGTAGTGACAGTGATAATGACACATAAATTGGCGAGGCTTCTCTGTTGAGGGGCCATCTTCTCCTTTACAAAACACATGGGAGAGGGAAATTGTGACAGAATAAATTGGACATCCAAAGTGATATTAACACTGCTTTACTTTTGAAGTTGCTGCACATATGTAATATCAGCTGACACAAAACAGACAAGACAGGAACATCACAGGGATATATGCACAGCACACTGATGTATATGTGTATTGCCTTGGTGATAATTTGTATTCTTTGCAGCAGAGATTCAGATAAAGCAGGAGTGATATTTTCGGCTGGTGATGTGGAAATTACCTGCAGTGCTCCCACAACTATTCACTATATCTAACTGATGGGCTGCATGTGTGGACAAGCATGGCTTCAGGGTCCAATAATTGTATCCTTGATGTGTCAAAACATTATATTCCTGCAGTATTGTGGCGAGCCCAAGCCGTCATGCTTCCTGGTGAAAGGTAGAGTTTAGATGTGCCCGAGCTTGTGAAGGCCTCGGGTCTTTTTGCGCCATGAGCTAATTGTGTATATTATCACACATTTTTGGTCTCTGTCCGGTCCACAGCAGCGAAATAAGCAGGACGCCTATCAAAACCATTATTCCCAGGTGTGAAAAGCTGTCACCTTCGCATGTCACCTTCGTATGTGTCACTTTTGTCTCCCTGCCTTGTCCCACTTACTGGCCCATTTTGCCTGGGCAGGTGAAATATGTGCTACCTGCCATTGCTTGCCCGTCTGGCCGTGGGATTGATGGAACACGTTCTTGGAGAAGGTGATGCTACCTGACAGGGTCTTTACATCATTCTGCGTGGAAAAAAAGGGGCAATGACCATTAATCAATACTATTTTCACGCATTGAGCAGAAAAAGACAGGGCTGATTCTATTTCTGAAACCTTGCCCTTTACCTCTCCCCTGTTGCTGTAAACAAGCAGAAAAACTGAGAAAAATCAATGTGATATGAAGAGCTTAACCACTTAAGTTTAAGTTTGAAATTTAAGTTACATATTAATGTATTCTGGTATGACAGAAAAACATAATGCATGGTTTTACACAGCAAAAACTCAAATCTTACCAAATGTATTTCTTAAAAATACCTCATTACACTAACTATAAGCCACATTCACCTGAAAAAGTCAAGATGAAGACTTTCAGGATATTACAGGCAAAGAAAACACGCTTGGATTGCCTGTAATAAGTAAAAATAGTTGACAATGCAGCAAGCACATTTTACTTAAGTTTCTTAAAGGTGTAGATTTGGTAGTGAAATTTGAAAGTTGGAGATGAAACAATTGTATGCTATATTTTCTGAACGAAATACTCAAACTTTATTCGAAGAATAAAACGTGTCCCTGAACACTGTTTGGAGCTAAACACCAGGAGAGTTACGGTTTCACTGTTGCGGACCCTCCACCATAACTTCTCGTGTAACATTTTATCTTCAAACAGTGTTCCAGGGACCACATTTTCCTCTGAGGACAGTTTGTGTATAGAGTTATGAACATGTACCACAGAATAATTTCTCCTACTTTCACATTTCTCTACCAAAACTACATAGTGCACCTTTAAAGTTAGATCTTTGTCTTAATTCAATAAACTACACGTGTGAATTTAACTCTCTGAATCTGCAGCTACTTTGACTCTTTACAAACAATTCTGGCTCTAATTTTTTACTCATAATAACTTTAAATTAAATGTTTTTGTGGACTTGTCAGATAAATTTGGCTTGTAGTAATTATAATGTAATATTTTGGACGAGAAATTAGACTGTTTGCAGTGTAGTTTCTGTATTTTAGACAAGAGACATCCAGTAGTTTCAGTTCACACACAAAACATCATCTATCATAACATTAACTTTGATGTTAGTCCAGGTGAGCTATTGTAAAACTCTGCTTCTTTTTTGTGCTTTTTATTTATGAACACATTGCTGACATGGGTTTTTTGTACAATATTGCTGATAAAATTGATGATTACTGAGCTTGTAATTCTTGCCTGATGACAGCAAATTCTTGTTTTGTGGTAAAGTCTTGTCATAACAAGCACTAACCAAGAATCCAGGCAATTTTATGCTACATTTCATCACTGACTGACCCATAAACCATGCGCTGAGTGCAGGGAGCTAACTGCCACACCCTGTTAAGTGGAGGCACGCACTGATGGGTGCCAACTTTCCGTTCAGACCACAAGCTCGTATGCATTTACCCTGCCTGCTGACAGCCAGAGTCAGGAGCCTCTCACTGATACTTCCTGGCAGGTCTCAGCCTTGAAAAACCCCACTTAATCCTTAAAGAAATGCCATTAATGTTCCTTTAAAAAAGAGTCCCACATCTTTCATTTCTTGAATCTGATGTTTGGGTTTAAAGTGAGTACTGCAGGAAGTGAATTGCAATCCTGAGCAGTATCCAATCTGTTGATTAATCATCTAGTGTTACAGGCAAGATGACTTCCGCTCCAGCACACCGTTCATGGAAAAGCTTTTTTCATGCTTTATTAAACAGAGAGTCATTTTGATTAGTGTGGAAAGATACTTTGAGAGGCACAATGACTAAATCAGACCTGTCAGTGGCTTTTACTCACTGAGGGGATGATATTGACAAGACAGTCAGAGGCAGCAGAAGAGGTGGCTGCTCAGGGCATAGCAGGGCTCCGAGAAAGGTAGTTTAGCACGGCATTATCTGGACATTAATGTTTTTATCCATTCATAAACAAGAGGAGATTCACCTTTTTACAGGTGACTTTTATTTGTGTCTCAACACAACAGCCAAGAGACTCTTTTTGTCTTTTTTTTTACGTTTTCCCGCGCTCTCAGAACCTCAGAGTGCTTGTGAGAACAGAAAAAAACACAAACTGACACCATGCCTTAATATTTGCCATTCCAACAATCAATCAATCCTCCAACCACAAGAGGGCTCGACGTTTATGGGTTTTGCTCAGTCAGACGGCTTGACTGCTTACTATCGATTCACGCCCCAGCCTCAAATGTCAATACCACATCTTTTGGATTGTGTCACACACACACAGGGGGGAAAAAAATCATCTTCATTGATCACAGCGGTCGGTGAGCAGGTGGCTCTCTTGCCGTGTGCCACAACAATTGGAAACACCGGTTGGTACCCTTCCTGAAATGTTAGACAGGCAATTCATGGTCCAGTAGGTCACCTGTCAGCCGCCAACAACCGTTTTTGAAGACACATCTTCACTGACCTGTGGCCACCATTAAGAGGGACGCTACACAAACCCCCGCCTGCACAACCAAGGGTGTACACGCCTCAGAGCACACACTCATCCAGCGTATCTGCTTCAGTTAAGATGGGGAGTTTCTTGTGTTTAGTGAGAAAAACAGTCAAGAAAAAGAGCATAAAAAGTGTGTGTTTTGTGATGAAAAGTCAAGTGAAAGGTCAATGTGGAGGCTGCATGCTGGAAAATGTGTTCAGTGGTTGGTATGATTCTACTTATCTTAAAAAAAAAATGCATGTTGTTTTGTAGTCGGACTGAAACATATTTAAAATGTACTGAATGTCTGCGGATGGTAATTTGAGGTGCAGCTCAGAGTGGGGGGAAGACATTTAAATGGCTTTTTGAATTCATACATAAATGAAAACAGCAACATAGCTGCTGTAAGTCCCATATTTGTTTTTGCAGTATTGTAACTGTGAATATTTATAAGAGGGAAAAAGCAGAGCAATTCTAATTTAATACACAGTTTACTTAGGCTATTATATTCATCTGGGCAGAGTCACTGAGGCATTAGCAGATAAACCGGGCACAATTATTCAATTTTCTGAATGCTAATGGACGTGAATATGATGAATGAAAAATATGATGATGAATTAAACATTCATGCTAGGCCTGTAATTGAATCGAAACTAAGTTCACTAGATTTTCACTTCATTCATTGGAGTGACAGTGCTGCAAATTTGATAGCCTCCTTTCATTTGGGAAAGAAAAATGTATAATAATGTAAAACCCAAACAAAACTTCTAAAGAACCAGAAGGAGGATGAATTATAAACTGGATTAAAATACGTGTTTTTATCTCATAGACGGTCTAAAGATGACAACTGGCCTCATCCCCCTCCCTTTGTACAAAGATGAAGCAAAGTTCCCCCCGCGATGGGCATGGACATCGACACGGGCATTTAAAGCCAGAGTCATTATCAGCTGGAAAAGCTGCTGCATTGACGTCATGCCGCTTCACCTAATGTAAAAAAACACATCTTTAATTTACTGATTAACGACAGAGATCCTTCAGGTGGGTTCAGTCCGCAGCAGAATGGATTGTTGTGTCAGTTTAGAGCAGGTTATTGAAAGTCTGGTGACTTGTGTGTTGGTGTTTGTTATATTTCCTCTCCTGGTTCCTTCTCTACTCTGCTGATCAGGAGCACACAGCACCGCAGGAGCTTTATTTGTCACTAGTCAATCACGGCTTTTTATACCTTTTTAAACATCAAATAACAAATTTAAAAGAAACTTCTCAAACAGGGATGATATTTGAATGTGAATCAGTGCGATAATAATCATCACGACAAAACCATTTTTTTTCATTTAAAAGTTTGACCCATAACTTCTCTGTTAACATGGAGGAGGCCACATGTAGTCTCTTCTCTGTGTGTGTGTGTCAGAGTCACTGTCAGAGGGCTGAACCCAGTTTGTGAGTAAAGTAGGAGGGTGTTAAGAGGGGTGGCTGTGGCTCAGTTGGTAGAGTCGTTGTCTCTCAAGGTTGGGGGTTCGATCCCCAGCTCCTGCAACAGCATGTGTCCTTGGGCAAGACACTTAACCCCGAATCAGCCCTTATGCTACCCTTCTTTCTCCTTCCTTTTCCTGGATCTCTTCAGATGTCCCATCAATAAAAGCAAAAAGGCCACAAAATAATCTTAAAAATGTGCTCCTAGCTGCTAACCAGGTTAAAAGGGATGAATGACTGCAATGTCATGCTGCTCATAAGGTGTTGTTGTATATCTGTATTACGGTATTCATTCAGACTTAAAGCTGCTAGAAGATCATATCACTATCAACAGCCTCTACGATCAGTCTCTGCATTATTTGGTGATGTCTCCGTCACGAGTGTTGGCCAAGTTCTCTCACTTCACAGTTGAAAAAGGCAGAGACGGGAGACAAAGAGCCTCCTCTTCCTAATCATCATGATAAACGATGAAAGCACTTTTCTCTTCCGAGTGTCATTCTCTCATGGAGAAAATCTTTTCCACTTTAGATTGGGCTGTTTGAAGTCGCTCTCTGTCTTCTTGTCTCATTAAACATAAAAGAATAAAATAAAATTCAAATGAACTGTTTACCCTGTTACTTTAAAATGTGTAATTTACCCTCACTCTGCGAGAGAACTCACAATTACGGCGGGTTGGCTCTCCCACATGCGTTTAGTGTGTTTTCTATAACAAACCCCTCTTAATCATTTCACAGATCAAAGTGACACTGCAGAAGAATTTTAAATATTTAAATCTGCACTATTCAAATCTTATAGAAGATCAAAGAATTTGGCTTTAATTTCAGGAGCCGCAGTGCCAGTAGATACAGAGACATACACAGAGATGCACACAAACTCCAATTAAAGATTGCAAATTTTCAGTGAATCTCCATATTATTTTCATATCTGAGCAGGCCTCACACCGGGTGCATGCTGCAGACGAGGCGGCTACACACGTAATTGATTATTACAGTCGGGCTTCAGATGTAATGTGGATGACAAGTGACTTAAAAGTACATGTCATTTATGATGGGATGACTGTTTCAGGGGGGTAGCACAACACAAATGTATATAATATGTTATATGAGAGAGGTTTCTATATGGATTTGTACGTTATCTCTGGTGTCAGAGTAGCTGTAAGTTTAGATGGCGCAGCATTTTAAAAACAGCCATTGTTTACTCCAGAACTTTTTTCTTCTGTCTCTGCAAAAATGTTATACCCAGCAAGGTTTGGGATATAGATATTTTCATGTTTTCTGTCCTAACCAGGACCTCAAGGCAAAAAACAACCAAAAGAAGTAATTTTGCAGTAAAATATTTGTATGCAACCATCCATTTCATAAACTAGACATGGTAAAGTTATGAAAAAATATGGTTGTGCTTTGTTCTACCTCGTGTAGGGGTATGTCAACTTCTAGGGGCCCGAGTTCCTTTGCTATTAGTGCTGAACTAACTGGTGGACAGAGCTAGAAATGTAAGCCTCTGTCCAAAAATGACTCACATGAGGGACATTAGTTCAGTCGTTGACCTTCCCGGTCGTCTGTGGGTCGTTGGGGTCACATCTTCCAATGCAGGACTGCGGCCTCAGTTGTGGCTTTATCATGACCTGGATGACTGAGAACCCACACAGATAACCAGGACCTCTGACGTCAAACCAAACCATGTAAATGAGGTCTCTTTAGGCTTTGGAATGATACAAAATCTTTGTAAATACCACATGTTGCAATGATTCTGAATACTGTAAAATGGTTGTATGAAGTACACAATGTTTCATAAGACGCCTGCCATGTAGTCATCTCTGATCATGTCATCTACTGACAGTGAGTCTGTGCAGTGACCCAACTAAGCAGCCAGATAACCTACTAGCTGATTTATTCTGCATCCAGTAGTATGGCTGGATTTCCTTAACATTCAATTGCAATTTTAAAATCACATTTTTCATAATGTAGTCATATCAGTGCTGCTAAGAGTAAATATCACATTTTATCCAACAGAAAGTATCCTGCACTTCATCAGCTATTTGAACTAGAGAGGTTTTTGCCTGTGTTTGAATCTGCACTTCACTAAAGAAGGGAACAATGCACTCTTTTTACTCTGCATGTTATCATTAATCCATCTACAGTGGATCCTAAATAAAACCGTACGAAAACCTCTTAATAAATATGATGCAAAGTAATAAAGTATTTTAAAATTAGCTCCATCTCTGCCAGCTGCGACAGTAAAACTTCATACTGACGCGATTCATTGCAGCCTTACTCTTCAACTTATACAGCTTTAACAAAGATCAACACCTTTGTCTCCAATGTTCTCTGGCCTATCACCTGAATATCAATTCTTTGCCAGGTCAAAGGCTTCAAACTTAAAATTATGACCTGTAAATCTTTAAAGACATAGCAGTTGTACTATAATGGTATATATCAGAGGATCAAGTATGAGACAAAGGCACAGTGTGGTACAGTAGGTAAGTTCTTTGATAGATTGTATGATATCTTAATACTGTAGATTACCAGAGTTCAGGTTTAAAGGGATCAGCTCCCTCAATGTGCTGACAGAACGTTTACTTTTTCAATAGTTTGAATAATCAGACAGTTTACTGTCGTACTTTTTTCCTGAGAGGCTGCTGTCCGTGGTCCTGAAGTCTGTTTTTGACAGATCTCTTTTAAATTCAGTAAAACAATGGACTCTCATTGTTTAATTTTAATGATTGTTTATAGCTTCGCTGTCTCCTGGGCTTCAGTCTTGACTGTACTCATTCAATGACTGAAGACTGTTGTAATAACCCCTCTGTCACATATATACTGCACTATTGTCTTATTGCGTCTTGTAGATATTAGTCTGTGTTTATTTTGTGTTTATTGTTGAATATTTAATGTTGCACTTTTTGTACAAAGAGAGTACAGTTCACGGGAGTCAAATTTCTTGTGTGTGTAAGCATACCTGGCCAATAAAGCTGATTCTGATTCTGAAATTGAGATGAAGAAGACAATACTCTTACAGTATGAGAGGTATCATGGAATACACACATAATGGTATCTAAAGCAGAACAACATTTTATCATGACTTTTCTTTAAGTCGCTAAATGACACTATTTGTGTTGTCCTGAATCACAGGTGTCAAACTCGAAGCCCGGGCCACATCCGGCCTGTGCTGCAATTATATCCGTCCCCATGATAATGTCAAACTTCTATCATAACTAGCCCTCTGGTATATGGCGCACATAACCCTGATACTACAAATTCCAGGATGCAGCGCAACGGCCAGCGCGCCAATCAAGACTTGCAGCTCCAGCTCCCCCTCCCTGTTGTTGTTTCAGTGCAGCATACCGGAGCGTCTCAGTGCGCTCAAACTTCAGCTTAAGAAACGGACTGTTAGATCACGGACATGTATGATGCAGGGAGAACTTTCCAAGACAAGCTGAGTCTGTGGGAGACCCGGATGCAGGAAGCTAACTTTGTGCAACTTTCGTTTTGCAAAACAATGACAAACCAGGTCTCCATCGCTGTGTTCCCAACTGCACACTGAAAAAAAGCTAATGTGATGGCACATTCAAGAACTCTGTGGCTGCACAGCTCTCACACTTCATTCCTGAAACAATACCCTAACTCTGCCTACAACATGAGCCTGACACCCTTGTCCTAGATGATTGAAATCAGAAACTAAAAGGTTTGACAAGAGAAAGATTTGAAGGCAGCTTTGGATATTTACTTATACTTTGTGTCATGAATACATTTCAAGCTGTACCAAAACCCAGCTTTAGTCATAAGTGACTGACACAACTTTAGAATGACACCTCTGCTACAGTACTTCATCCCTCTCGTGTGTCTTTTATTTGTAGGAACTAAGAGAGTTGAGAAACCTCCAGAGCCACTGCAGAGTCTGTTTTGATTCAACAGAATCTGCGTCTCATTGACGCACATTAGACCGGATCGCTGAGGTTCCTGACCGAGACAAGAGACTCATTCGTCTTTTTTTGCCAGTGATCTCACAGTCCCCCTGACTATGATGGAAGATATTTAATCTCCTCTCCATCACTCTCACCTTCACCTCTGCTCTGTTTCTGTTGTACCAGCACTTTGGTACTGTCTTTGCCCAGGGTCTGCTCCGAGCCATAGGGTGTTCAGCTGCTCCAAGATGCCAGTAACATTTAACATGTACCGAAGAGAGGTAACAAGACTTTACAAGAGTAGATTGAGTATAATAAGAAAACAAAAACAGTAGCGGCACTGGGAAATTGTGATTGGAGCAGCTATGGAGGGGCTGTGTTGTTGATAGCAGGGGCTACAGTATTAACAACACAGTAATCAATAACAAATTAATACTACATGAACTTGATTAAATTACCCCAAATATAGAATTTAAATGGTGTTGCTAAATGTATGCAAGCACATATAAATCTGTACATTACAACAACAACTATTTAAATTCAAATCAAAGTCACAAGAAAAAGCATCTCTGAATTTACAGAATATTTCAGTTTTAAGCAGCGTGTAGCTTCACACAGCACATGTTAGACATAGCTTACTTAGAGCTAACAACGCTAACTCTCAGTATAAATGCAGCACACTCAGACTGTCCTCCCCCTCATTGTCTTTATTATCTGTTATATGTGGCATCATCGTGTCTCCACCGCGTTAGCAATGAGCATCTCCATCACTAAACTCAGCAGTCTGTGGTCTTTAACACAGAGCGTTTCAACTATCCCACGTTTCTTATTGAAAACAAACGTGATGCAGTCCATCAGCTGTTCAGCTGATACAAACGTATTTAATTTCACTGAATACATTCAACACTTGTGACTCCTACATGTAGATGAGTAATTGTTGGAGAAATGATTGTTCTCATTGTTCCATTTGATTTTGACTGTAATAATTTATCCGCCCTTGGTAAATGATTAACGTATATTTCTGGAAAAACAAAAAAAAGAAATGGACAAATAAGAAAATAGAAAATGAAATAGGCCACATCACTCTTTGTGTCACAATTTCTATCAGGCTTGAAATGATAAAAAAAACAACCAATCAAATCGCTTAACAAGCAGCAGATGTAAACAGTAAAGCCACTTGTCCAGCGTTTTTTCGGTGCTGAAAAGCGCTGTCTTTGCGCTGGAGAACGCTTGCATGACGTGTTTGTTTGTTGAGAAGAAAAGCGCTGCACGTCCGTCCTGTCTTTTTGACAACACTCTGTCCACAACTGCTGCTGTATGACCGACACTGCTCCCTTACTTTTTACTGAATGTTTTTTTTATTTTAGATCGTTTATTTCCCGATCAGACAGGATGTGGGGTCAAGACATGATCCGTCTGTAGGTGGCAACAATATGGGAATTATCATACAGTAAATTTGGAAAAGAGTGCTGGTGACGTCAACAGCGCTTTTCTGACAAGTTGAGAGATTTTCAACTTAAGCGCTCGGAGCAGTTCGACAAAAATGTGAAGCGCTCAGAAAAAGGACCCTGGGTGCTGCGCTTTCTCTCCAGTAGGTTGCCTGCTGCTGTTAACGCTCTCTCTCTGCTATTTCAAATACATTGAATAAAGACGCTGGCGCTCAGAAAAAAATGGTGGACACAGGGCCTTATCATTAATTATGTCACAGGTACTTAATTATGTAAATGAAAACATTGCAATACCTTTTTTTTAATCTTATATAGGTTATGTTAGAATGTAAGTGTAAGCTGAATCGACGTCTCCAATATTTCAGTTTTTACATAAATAATTGTTCTATAACTAAATGACTGAGTTAAACCACTCTGCTACAGTTGATGGAAAACGATGTGAGAGACGCTGAAACAGATGTATTCTGCATTTGGCTCTGTGTAGCAAAAAATAAACGGAGGATATACAATACAATCGGATCAATTGAAATAAACAACCCTGTCTAATTAGACAGTGACACGATATTTGCCTCACAAAGTAATTGCCGATGTGTCCCCGTCAAGCTGTCTCATTATCGGTGCAAATTGGATGGATCTCCCCCGATCACATATTACGACTGAGCGATCAAACTTCTCAGAAGGAAGCGCCGGAGCCTGCTGGCAGGTGGAATACCTTCATTTTATTGAAAAGCTGGTCATGCAAATCAGTCAGCTGGCACGCGCTCAGAGGAGTTCCTTGTGAAAATTGAATTGAAATTTCTAAATAACGGAAGCCATGACACCCCTTTGAAAGATGCAGAAGTGAACAGATGGATGTGTATCACCAAAAGCTCTCATTGCAGAGAGCTAATACTTTGCCTTTGACTGCGATCCTCGCTTGATGTTATCAGTTCATCCTCTTCTATTGTGTTTTTTTTTTCCCTTTCAGAGTGGGAGAAACATTTTCCCTGTGGATTGGAAGGTTTTCATGAGCAGGCAGATGGAGAAAATATTGTTGACATTAAACTGTTCCTCTTTAAGGGAACTGTTGTGACAAGGTGGAGCTCCCATCACTCGAAATAGCAGCTGTGTGCTGTTTACAAAGAGGCCCAGAGCAATGTTTGTTTCCATTGAAACGATGGCAACTTTTTCTGTCTTTGTAATGAAGAAGCTTCTGGCACTATATGTTTGCTCTCACATCTACTGTCATCATGATACAATATTTTTTTATAGCTGTAGTGTTAGTGCTGCTACTGATTCTGCTGTTGTTACAATAATATATGAAACATTATCACAGTCTTCAGTTGCTAATATATTCTTATCCCTGTTAGGGACTGTATGAAAATGATTGAGACGGGGAGGAGGATGAACCCTACAGCTTCCTGTTTATAACTCTTTGTGATGATCTGCATGGGCCACGGGAACTTCTGCTTTAAATGATCCTGAATTTAAAAAAAAGAAATAGATAGAGCCTCCATTCTTCATGAAGCTTAAGACAAGGAGTCTTTACTCAACAATGTTGGATTTTATTTGATCATATTAATACGTTCAGTTTTGTACGGTGACATTTAGGGTGACATTGAGTGGTCGGCAGCAAACTACCACGGTAGATTGTAGTCTAATAATATATTACAAATGTTTCCAATAAAAATATCATGTGGGAATCACAACTTCCATAACCATTAGCATGCACAGATTTGAGTAAACTCCAAGAAATAACATCACAATAAATAAAAATATGTATATGTGCAGTGTCTTTCTATTTCAAATCAAACAGGCTTTGTTCATCATGCTGATAGAAGACGAGCATCATATGCTCATTATAATAAGAATATTAGAGAAATCACAATCACAACTATTTTGATTGATATTGAGATCACGATAGTTAAACACGATTACTCGTTGATTTTACAACATCTGCATCACATGCTGAACTTTAACCCTCTTAACCCTTTAACATTGTGAACAGTTTGAAAAACAAGAAATGATTACAAATAAATTACTGAAAGTGAAAAAATAATAATATATAATAATTAAAATAACAATGTTTTTTGATGTAGTAGTGATGAACTCTTGGGGCCAAAATATAACATTTCTAGATATTTACCACACGTGACAAAACGAGGCCAACACGACACGCGGCACAGAAATCGTTTAACCTCCATTATCTTGTTTTAATGATCGAAGGAGCCAAAGTTTTAAATGAAATCAGAACTTGATTCATTACCCAGAGCTAAAGCATGTCTAAAAACAATGTGCTTGTTTCCTGTAACTCATGGAGTGCTTTGTACATATGTATAGCTTTGTTATAAGCCCCACACAGTTCAACAGGAGTCTGGTTCTGCTCCAGGTTTCTGCCGGGTGTTATACTGCTGGATGATTAATGTTGGGACTTTGTTTATGATATAACAAAGATTACAGTTTTTGCTCTTTGGTACAGATTCTTGAGATAACATTTGATATGAAATGACATTATATAAATAAAGATTGATTGACTGGGATTGATTGATATTCCTACATTCATTATTGTTCAAACGCCAAATTAGCGAGTAATATTTTTTTTAAAGTGTTGAATTGGTAGCATTCATTTTATCCTAAAAGATGTTTGAACCTAATGATGTTCAATTTAACCATATTATGTAAATGTTTTTTTTTACCATATAAATCCAATTGAGCAAGCGTGTTTTTCAAACCAATAGCTTTTTCCTATGACCTTGATCTTAAAAAAAAATAACTCCCATTATTCTCCTCAACCAAGAAATAGTACGTAACCTTGTTCCTTTTTCCCCCTCTTCTCACTTTTCCTCTGGTCCCTTGTGCTGGTGCAGATGTATGGTGCATCGTGTGTTTCCGTTAAAGCCCCTAAAACACAAACTTGGCTTTCTTGATCGACCCCTCGGGAAGAGCCGCAATGATTTGTCAGTGTGAAGTCTCAGGCGGAAAGTCCAATCAATGAATCAGCCCGGGCTCTTAATTACTGCTCCTTTTGCCACTGTAAGGAGAAATCAATTATGTCAAGTATTCAAAGCAAGAGCCAAGGCTGCAGCACACTACACAGAGCAGACACACTTCATAGAGCCTGCGTCACATCACATCTACAAAAGCCCTCCTCCTGGTTAACACAGCTCCTTCCACTCCACAGCATCGCTCAGCCGCTCGATTCAAAGAGGTTCTTATAACGACAAGAACATCATTGAAAGTGGCAACAAATGAAGAGGATGAATGTAGAACAGTCAATCAGATGTCAGTGACACAAGGATGCATTAATGGTAAAATATAATGCAGTGAAATTCCTCTTATATGTTATAGCCTTCTGCTTACTTAGCAACAAAGCATTGGTTTAAAGTCCTGAATCAATTTTAATGAGACTTTGTAGAAAATGAGTTCATTTCACAAATGTCTTTCTTATTTTTGACATCTAAACCATTATTTTTTGAAATCTTAAGTAGATTACACCTCTACATAAATTATCTTTTTATTCTGTATTCTGCGCCAAGGTCATCGATGGCCATCGAGGTCATCCTAACTTCAAATCTCAGTCCTTCAAAACTAAAGATAAAAAAAACCTTCAGCTGCTATTCCTTGGCTCTGAAATAGTCTCCAATCTCACATTCAGGGGCAGATACAGACTTTTTTTTAAACTTTAATAAGCTTTGTCTGATGTTGTTTTAGTCCTCTCTCACCTTATTTCTAATATCTACCAACTGTATTACATCCTCATGTTGGCTTTATCAATGTTAGTTTGGCTTTCACTGGTTTTAATGAGGGGTTTATATATTTGGCAATTTGGCTTTTTATTATTATCTAAATCTTGTTAAACCATTTCAAACATAGAGCATCTTAGATCATCTCCTGTTGTTTTTAATCAAGTCTTTATATTCAGGCGACTTGTTCTGACTAATGCACTCTGATGATGAATAACGTATCTGTAAACTGTCATTTTCACGTCCTGTGTATTTATTCATGCACCAGAGGAAATATGACAGGCTGCATAACTGCATACTCCTTTACGTTATACTGCATATCCACAGATGATGTGATGTTAAAATATAATGATAGAATGTCAAACAGCAATACAATGGCTATGGGTTTTATTGATGTATTCTTGAACTGAATTGTTGATTCTTAAGGATATTGTTAATGTAAGGGTAAAACACGTGCTTTTTTATTTGTTTTAATATTCCGTAAATCTCCAGTGCGTCCTTTTCTCCTGCATGTGCTGACACATTCACTGAACAATCCAACATCTGCATAACCTGAGTCACATTTGACCTCCCAAATATAACTGAATAGTCTTCAGGTATAGTAATACATTCATATGGTGGTCGTATAAAAACTGGTCTCAAAGTTTTACTCCTATCCTCTCCTGTTAAATTCAAATCACACTAAATGTTTTATCTCCACGACTTTTTTCTCTCTCCCTTATTAAGATTGTCTGTCTAATGGCTACTTTGCAGGCTTTTCTGTGGCTGCTGATGAAATTTTCATGACCAGTGAACTATTCCGCTTTCACATTAGAGCTCCACAAAGCCCAACCTGAGAGCACATGAAGTGCGTATCATCTTGCCTCATTAATGTATGTATTAGTCCTTCAAAGATAGAAGTGGCCTCTGTCTTTCACGCTATCCACCATAAAGAAATAGTCTACAGCAGAAACACTTGTAAAGTGATCTCATCCTCTGGTTTCTTCTCTCTGAGTACAGAAACTCTGGTTCAAATGGGGATTTTGTCTGCGAGCAGGAAGCAGGTTCTCTGTCAGTAGGCCTACAGTCAGCCCAAAGCGGGGTGATAGATCTGTATTAATTCTGTACTTAGAAGTTACATGTGGACACGTTATTATTTGCCTCCCTCTCTTCTTGACCAGTTCTGGCAAGGTAACATTGAAGCTTCCTGGATATTGTCCTGTATTTAGCATGCTGGTGTTCAGGAACAATAACATCATCTCAGCTTAGTCCTTTGAGGACTCAAACAGATAAAGACGGATGTCCATTGTCACAAAATAAAGTGATTAAAAAATTGCATGGAAACTCCTTGTAAAAAAACATTTATCTGCAAACCTTTGCTACCAAAATACTGCTAGTTAGTTCATGCACCTTAGACAGGCTGCAGGACTTTGCTTGTGCATATTAATGGACTCATTTGTTTCCTTTATTCTTGTCTAGTCTTGTGAAATAGATGTGGAATGTATTGATTTACTACCTAAAAGTGCTAACAAAACTAAATCTGATACATTGAAATATAAAAGAAATTACTAGCAGCCTGTGGCAACAACCAAAATAGTTGATTTTGAAATTAAGTTCTGACTTATTTGTCTGACAAGGCAATTAGCGAATCAAAGTTTAGAATTTGGGGTTGGCCCCTGGGATGGCCAATCAGATTTCTAGGGAGCCCATGCCACCCTGGCCACCCTTCAGCACACCCCTGTTTGTATTATTACAAATGTAAAGGCTTTGGTGAGACTTCTTATGAAGCATTTATTGCTTATAATGCACAATTCATTTGTTTTTATCAAAGACGTATATACAGTGTACTTCATGGGATCATTATGAGGTGCCCTAAACAAAAAGGGGATTCTTAAACATTAAGGTTCATAATAAGTCATAATATCATGATAATTAGATTTACATTTCTGCTATTTGTAGTGAATAATGACCAACTTTTACTTTCAAAGTCTTTTAAATAAGGTTCCTGTAGTTGTAGTAGTAGTTATTTGAGGCCGTAACATTTTCTATGTAAAAAATAAACTTAGAAAGAAAAAGAAAAACAAAGAAAACATCTTGACTGAAATCATTTATAATAAATCTTTTCTTCAATATACAATTTTTACATATACTTATTGGCAACCCTGTCATTTTCCCAAATGAACCCAGAAGGAACAACCATCAGTGTGTGAGAGTGTGAAAGGGTGAACTTGACATGTAGTTTATGATTTATATGACGTTATCTTTGAGTGGTCGAAAAACAAAAAAAAGTGCTATACAAGCGCAGTCAATATTCCAGGTTAGTGCCGGTAGTTATTGTCTCCATTGGTCTGTATATTATCTTTTAATGGTATTTCAGAGTGGAACTATATCTGACCCGAGCTAAGGCAGGTTATTACTTAAGCTGCTGACAGTAAAGTTAAATATTGTATTGGAACTATTGCAACTCATGTACATGTAATAATAACATTCTCTGCCTGTTTTTGTGCTGACTCCTGCGATTTCTTCCTGACTGCATAACGCACAACACTCAGAGAAGCAAAGTATGTCCTATGATAAGCTTTGGTGTGCATGAAGCAAAAGCCGCAGCCCTGACTCTAGAGGGGATCACTTACCAGGACCTGTCAAACCAGGAGCACTCACAGTGAGATACCATGAGACTTACAACCCGCACAATGTATGTTATTGCCCACTGGACAGGCCTTGATGTGCTAATAGTGAATAGCTACATGCATTAACAGGTACAATACGGTGTTGAACAATGTCTCAGTGCCAGCGCTGATAGGGATATTCATCAGGATTAATGACAACAGACTGCACCAAATCCTAATGGAATCAATTATATGAGGAACATGAAAAAGTATCCTGCATTAACAATGTAAGTCATCATTAGCACATTAGAAACAATGGCGTGTAAGAGGGAAAATAGCATGACGTGTCACACTAATTGAATTAGCAGGTCTGTTAAACATGCATAAATAGTGAGAGCACTCTAAGGACAACAAGTGAAATCAAGGTAGAGAATCTCTTTGTTGTCATTTCCTTTTAGAGGGAGCTTTATCAGCCAAGGTCTGCTCTCATTTCCCCTCAGCCTCTCTCTGCAGCAGCTGAGGTAGGTTTAATACTACTACATTTAGGGGAGAGAAGTTCCAGATTAAACTGACTGTCAAGTTTTTACTAGAATTAGCAATCTGTTCATGGACTAAAGGTTATGAAGAAAAATGTTGCAAGTAAGTTGCATTGTCTGTTAAATCATCCCAAAATACGATGCAGAAGTTTTGACTTTTAGACTCTCTGCTGGATACATCCATCATCTTTAGAGAATAAGCACTCGTGTTACGACCGCTCTAGTACATCCATTAGAGCCAAATTTCCCTCTTAAACACAAGGCATGTACAGTAACGTCTAATGGGAACATTGCCATGTTAGTTGCATAGACTGCCAGAGTAGTTGCACAAGATTGTGACCTCAGAGCGAGCAAACTGTGTAAAGTTCAACCCAACTTCAACATCGGCAGTTGTTCCAAAAAGCCTTAGCTTCTGCTGGCACCATCTGCCTGATCTGCACAGACGACCAACTTTCCTTTAACACCAGCTACTAACAGACTTTTCTCCTATCGTGATGGACATTTTTCAAGGCAGGAGATTTGACTCCATGCAGGATTTTAAGCATCCATAACTAC
The DNA here is from genome assembly GCA_020745685.1 of Tautogolabrus adspersus. Taxonomy (NCBI): domain Eukaryota; kingdom Metazoa; phylum Chordata; class Actinopteri; order Labriformes; family Labridae; genus Tautogolabrus; species Tautogolabrus adspersus. Next base: position 27,329,710 of record CM036536.1, read on the forward strand.
GTGCAAGAAATGCTGGCCTGACACCAAATGACTTTATTTCACTGACGGGAAAAAACATTTCACTGAGGGGATAAATGAAGAAAGTTTTGGTTGAGTTTTGGCATGCTCCAGTCATATAAATAAGTCTTTGCCTGGTTACATGTTCTGATAAAACCAAACCTGATTGATATGAGCATTTTTTCCATTCTTGACCCACACAGTAGATAAGTTCAGGACATGGACAATATCAACAAGTTGGTGTACTTTCTTCAACGCTAATAAGCAGCAAACCAGAAAGTTAACACGGAGGTGACTCTGGTGAGGTGCAAGCAACGCCTCCTCCTCATGAAACATGCACACATTACAAATGTTTCAAGCAGCTGGACTCTTTCTAGCTTCTAGGGCAAAATGCTTGTTTACCTCCATTGTATTATTTACAGTTCAAAGTATGGAGATGAAATGAAGCAGCCTACTAGCTCATTAGGATGACCAGTTGTCCCTCTTTATGTGGGACTGTACAGCTTTTTCATCGTTTATCCCGCAAATTGACGCCTGGCTCATACAAACAAAGAGAAATGTCGATCTATGGATACACTCCTCCTGAATCCACAGGATTGCCCAACACACAAGATAACAGCAGCTAAAATAAGGAACGTTCGCCACTCTGTGCAGCGATCACAATCACACAAGTCAGCAGGCTGTGGCTCCGGTCATTTTTCCAGCAATTGCAAAAGAAAATCCTGTGGATGTGAAAAAAGCAGCGTCTACAGTTAAGAATGTATACTGGCATCTTCCTCTCTGGAGAAATGCACAACCTGCATAGTGTGTTTGACCAAATTACCCTGTGATAAAGCATTGTTGATATTTAAACCTAATTCTTTCAATAGAAATATTTATTTTTTAGGGTATTTTGGACATTATATTGATATCTAAGCTACCTTTATGCATTGCGATAACACGTCCCACGTGTTCCTCCACATTAGGCCTGTTGGCACCAGCTAACCCTTTAGCTAGTAATGCTATCCCAGGTAACGTTAAGGCCTCAACCATTGCAGATAACAGAAAACACTGCACACACACACAGGAGCAGCTGTGGCCAAAAGCTGATTCACTTCATTATTCATAGAATATGAAGAAGTTTTTCCTCGTAAGATATGACTTTCTTAAGATTAAGACAGACATTGCTTTTTCTACATTTGTCACAATGTCTGCAGCTCAAAAGCTGTCCACTCTTAAATGTTGGTTTGTACGATCCCTACCTCCAGTCATGCAGTGATTACGGACTAAAAGCAGTGATTAGATCTGTCTGTAATGAAAGCTGCTAAGAGCATCAGTAAGTGATCACTGTTGTTTCTCCAAGGCTGCTATATTCAGTGCCTCTTACATTTGGCCTCATGAGCTTTTTAAATGTATTTTGTCTGTTTTCTTTTTCTGTTCTGTTAATGCCCTGCTGTAAAACCAATCGCCCTTCAGGGACCAATAAAGTTGAAGTTGAGTTGAAAGTCTTTGATGATCAAAAGAAATCACAGAAGAGACAATTATTTCAGTCTTAATCTTGTGAGCATAGATGTGTCACAGATGTTCTCTAATACTTCCTCAAACAATTTATTTTATTATGTTCAAAATTAATCATTTTCCCTCCTCAAGTTTTAACTTTTCTTTTGCTGTCAGTCTTTCAGAGCAGAACTCAAGTGAGTCATTTAAGTGCTGCCGTTATAAATTTGAAGGATTATTCAATTTCTGTAATCCTTGATCATTTCAGGGAGCCTCTGTCATTTCAAGTGTCTGTCGCGTGCAACCGATTTTGGCAGAAAACTTTTTCTCGTTCATTCCAGGTTTAGATACTCTGACAGTGTCCTGACCTGAACACCAAGGCCTTATGGGTAATATAGAGAACTCCATCAATCAAAAAGGGGAGTATTAGAGCCACAAATAATTAATTCAAACCCAGTTAAGAAAATGCTTACAGGGTTAAATGAACTACTGAGTGCTCAAAGTGCGCTGATTTTCATTAAAGGGATATTTTACATGCATAATTACAGGGTTGCTAGCAGTAAATTATGCCCCTTTACAGGAATGATTAAAAGTTAGATCTGTGAATGCAATGAGGTTCTGTCTTTATGAACTAAAATTCTGTATTCAAATTCATAATACATTTAAAAAGGTGCATTAACTGCAATGGCATTAAACTAAAAAGCAAGAAACAAATTATTGATATCCATGTTTTTAAAGCATTAGCAGAACAAGACATTCAATTATTCATCTTTATGCATCTGAGGGATGCTTTAGGTTCAGTTTTCGGTGAAATCCTCAAGCTCATAATGAAAATCAAATCGATGTCAGGGCCGCCTTGTTTGAAGTGTTTTCATTTTATTGAGACCTTCAGAAGCACAACTACATCAAGCTTTCCCTCTCAGTGCTTTTCTGAGAATTTCTCATGGTATTGTTTTCCACAGAAAAGAAATGAATTACTGAAATGAATGTGGCTTTAAGCTTCAGACCCTCAATCACACACAGCTCCTCTTTCGTCCCCACACAGTGCCCATGGCATGCCCTGACTCGCTCTCTCTCTGACTTCCACCAAACAGTGAAGGCCGGGGCCAAAATAATTTGTATCTGTTCAATAAAACATTAAAGACCATCATGCCATGTCCTGCTCTCTTTCCCTCTCCCTCTCCCCTTCTTCCCCTGCTCTCAAAGGTCTTGTTAATGTTTCAAAACTGCACATAAGACAGACGAGCCAGACGATTAATTTGAAAGATACCCACAGGGCACCTGCAGGATTTTTTCTGACTCCTCTTGCTTCTGTAGTGTTAACACCTAGCTTTCTTCAGAAATGAAGAGTGGAGGGGTGGCAGGCCGGGGAAGGGGGTGAGGGTAAAAAGTGTACAAAGTGTACCCTGCAGTTATAAAACAGAGCGCTTCTCAAAAACAGTCTTTTGATATGTGAAATACGCTGAAGCAAAACGGGATAAATGTTTTAAATGCATCAGATTTTTATTTGTAAGAAGTGTGACGATTCTAAATATCCACATTAAGAAGCACATTGCTTTTTTCCTCCTCTTTATGCTAATTCCTCCTGTTTTCTGTCTCCTTAACATTCCTAATAGAGCCACAAGCACACTCATTTCGACTCTATTTATCTTTTTTTAATTAGCTATGTAGTCCTACTATTCAATGTAACAAAATAAGCCTATGAGCATTTGACCTGATTCAATTCAATTACCTTTAAAAAGAAGACATCACTTTAGGAAAAATAAAAAGTCTCAGTGTGCTGACTTGTGGAAAGCATCTTGAAATATTTAAGATGAATGCACACAAAAAAGCCGCAGAGAAATTAAATTACTAATACACGACTCGCAGGTCAGAGATATCAGTATCCTCAAAAGAATTTTAAATAATCCGGTTTATTACTTCAGCGGGGCTTCAATGTGGTGCAACACCACGTTCTGCCTTATTGACATTGTCTGTACTTCTCGGTTATTCAACGGTTCCTCTTTTAAAGCAGCTCTAAATGCTGAGCTATGAAAACTAATGCAGGGTGCATTCATTTTAGATAAATAGTTTAAGCTCGGGTGAATTGATGATTTATTTAAACTCATAAATAATTTCATCAAAATATCCCAAAGCACTCTTTGCCTCATTGTACATCATTTTCTAAGTACGCTGGATGAGCCCTCATTTATTTTCAAATATCACACCATGTCTCTTGTAAATATGTATACTGGTCTTTCTACTTATTTATTTTACAGATCTGATTTTAATATTTCATCCTCAGCATGAAGTTGTATTTGTTTCCAAGGGCATGATACCATGAAATAAATATCAGACGTATAATTCCCAGTCTTAACATATTGGGGGGCATGAATCATTTAAGAGAAACAGATTTTGTACATAAAGCCAAGGCCTAATTTTCGGAGCAGCGCAGTTTGAAAATGTTAATCAGTAAACTCAGTGTTGTGTTTCTAAAAGGCTGCAGCTTGACAGCACAGTTTAGGTGGATGACCGGAGGGTTGCAGGCTCACACCATATGATGACAAACCTGCTAATGCTGCCCCAAGCCAAGGATTTACTGTGGATTGCTTTAGTAAATATTCCTCTTAATAGTATAACGATACACAATACAGACCTAAAAGGGGGGTGGGGATTAACTGTTTGGAGTCTGCCAGGAATTTAACAGCCGGTTTCACCCAATGATGCACTCACACTTCAGCAAAACACTGCAAAAGCACACAATAACAAATGTAGCATTGTATCTGAGCTATTAAAGCTTTTAATAATAAATGTAATGCCTTAAGAGTTAGTAACATATGCACATAATCTGAGAGGACACAGAAGTCAACATATATTAAGCTATATAACAAAGAAGTTGACTTTTCTGAGCAGTGAGTGGGAGGAAGTGTAACAGTACAAGCTATCTTAAATGTCTGTGCTTCTCGGAGGCAGACATTTTTCCAACTAATGTATAGGAGCTTTTCAGACAATGAGAAGTATTCACACATGTACAGCAAGCGAGTTACAGCCTGCCTTGAGTGAAACACAACATCCATTTGACCACCGGGAGTTGCTGCTGCGAACTATTGAACTCTATAGCCTAAGCAACATGCTAAAGCAGCTAAGCTGAGAAAACAAACAGGCTAAACAAGTTTTCCTGTAAGATACTGTATGGGAGGTTAGGGCGAATGACGAGAGACAGGTAGATAATTTCCTGACTTGCCATAAGTCAAACAACAAGACCTGTAAAGTTAAGCATTCAGTGCACAGATATCGCCAGATAAGATTAGCCTAGCTTAAACAGCAGTTAGCCTTTCAGCAGAAGTTAGCCTTCAAACAACTGAAACCTTTTCCACAATGCTTGTCATGTTCACTGAATATATACAGATGTATTCTATACCCTAATTTGTGTTTATGACCAATATATAATAACACTTAATTGTGGAAAAATGTACTTTCAGCTGACTGGTGGACTATAAGCTAAATGCTTATGTGATGGTGACATCCTTTCTTAACCTCAAACCTAGTTGGAAATTCTGTACTGCAGTACTTTCTTCTCTATAGCCAAACATAACCTATTGACCAAAGGTTTATCAACCTGTTTTATACGCAATTTATATTACCAACCCTGCCTCTTTTTGGTGATGGCTATGTAGGCTAAAGCCTGCCGTTTTAAAATCCTACCCAATTTTAAAATCGGGTAGCCTACCTATTAGTCTACGCACGTAAGAATGACCCCACGTAAACAATGGAGCAGCGGTTAAAATATGCGATTTTAATGCTTTGCACGGGGTGCGTGTGTGTGTGTGGGGGGGGGGGGGGGGGGGGGGGGGGGGGGGGGCTACTCCCGAATCAACCTTTAAAGACATGCTCCTACACCTATAGGCCTATGCTCCAAAAATATTTTTGTGTATCACAATGCTTTTTTTTAATTAAATGTTTTGTTTGACAGACAGTAATGGTCCAATGTTAAAGCTAACATTTTGTTGGCCCTATTTTAAAGCTCCTGTGAGGAACTTTTGGGTTATGTCAATTTTGGCAACCCTTTCTTTGCTGATCTTGTCGTGTTCATGTGACTGTAGGGTTTTATGACAACAAATCTCATCCCTCTTCTTTTAAATGTGTAATGTGCAGCTCTCACTGAATCTTTATTGTGAAAAAATGTAATAGGCTGTTTTGTCACCGTTGGGTCAACAGTCCTGTCTGACTCCGACCCTGGTGACAGTGGTGACAGGCATATCAAATAATTATAATAAATAATCTGTCACAAGGGGCCGTCTGCATGAATTTCAGTCTGTTTTGTTACGATTTAAAAACTCCTCCCAGGACCTTTAAGCGTCATTATACAAACATATCTTAGAATTTGTATGCCCATAAATGAAAGCAGTAGTCTCACTATAAGAGAGGACAAGTGCAAGGCAATATTTCCAAAGTGTTGCAACACAACCCTGATAATATTGTGGTCACATTTAAGGGAAACTATTAATAAGATTTAAATATCAAATAAAACTCTAATTGACTGATGCTGTTAATACAAGTATGGATCAACTTCAGCTGCATTAGACAGCCATACCCTCAAGAAGGTGTCAATCTTGACACGATTGCCGTGATTGAAACCATAACTGATTTTAAATCAGTGACAGTTATAGCTCTTTAGAGTTTGTGCAAAATGGTTGCAAATCACTTATTGGATATTTCCCAGGGTGTTACTTACGCTTAGTTGAGCCACTGAAAATCAAATATTCCAATGTTTTTTCCTGCCTCTCAGTCTAATGTGTGAGTGCTGAATCGTTAAAATCACAGCAAGATGTCCGCTGTGGTGTGGGACACAAGGAAGCACCGTAGTTAGTGCAGTTACACCAGTAAGAGGAGATGAATGGCTTTCCTTCCAAAAGGTTTACCACAGAGCAATTGAGAAGTATCAACAGCGGTGAGACATCCTCTTCTCTGCCCCACAGCACGCTCATGCTGTATGGGTGCTTTTACTGACACAGAATCATTACATCCTATAGGTACTGTAGCATTAATACTACATCCTAATGTCCAACATATACACTCTTTTCTTTAGCACTACTTCTAACAGAATCCCAACAATTTAAATCAATAATCTGTATAAAAGCCAAGACGGCTTCGCAAACAATTAAGTAAACGTCAACATATTTTACAGGGACTATTTTCAGCTGTGGACTGATACATTTTTATAGCAAAAGTAAGTCAAAGAGCTGCTGGCAAAGATGTAATATGATTTTACTTTAAAGTCCACCGTGACTTTTTAGCTGGGAGTGATAGTGTGTAAATTCTGCATCAATCATTTCACTCAAAAAAAACACACCCTCTTTAACAATGTGTTATTTACTGCTGAGCTGAAATGCTGCGACTGACGTAAGTGGATCGGGTATCTACTAGATCTGCTTATCTATATCGCTGATACTACACAACTTCCTGCATTTCACTCACCTGTAATTCATTTTAATGTAAAGACACAGGTAGTCATGAATTTTGTGACTATAGATCAGATCTTTTAGAACAATATTTAGACATTTTCTGTGAGTTGTTTTGACCTTTTTAATGAATGACGACTAAAGTTTCTCCTTTATTACGACATCATTTTAAGAACTGGAGCAGCCATTTGTCGAAGTTTATATGGTTGAGGTTTGGACACTGTGATTATTAAGCGTTAGGTGTTGACTGAGTGCAGAGGGACTATAGAACTTTCTACAACTCGGTGACAGTAAATGTAAAATCTTTTCATTTTGCCCTTCATCTCCTGATGCAGAGTTTTAAGGAACTGCCTGTAAACATTAATTATAAACTTGAGAGACGTTTGTGACAGCCACTTTACACCTGATGACCAGATTATGTAGGTAGCTGGAACCAGTATGCTTTCTTTAAAAAAAAAAAAAAAAATCTCAATACAGGGTTGCGTTCAAAGTGTAATTCTAGAAAAAATACTCTTATTTTCTACTTTTGCATTATGGGTAATGTAGGATCCATCTTCTTTGAAGCTTTATCTATAGTAGTGGTATGGCAATATTGTGTTTTTCAGTGACAGTGACTTTTATTTATATTCCAGAAACCAACTAGTAACAACTAGTACATAAACATTAGCATACAGTTTGTGTTAAGGTACTCAGAGTATTTATGATGGAGGAGAGATAGGAGTCTAAATAGTGAAAATGTCAAAACTGCCTACAATTCCATAATTCATTTAGTAGACGCTTTTATGCAAAGTGACGGACAACAGAGAGTAAGTACAGCACAAGCAAGGACCTAGAGAGGAGGAAATAACGTCAGTAAGTGCAAAGGGACAGCCGTAAATCTGAGATGGACACAGGTGCTGACAGGCAGAGCCTTTTTTTTTCTTAAAGCATGAGGCACAATCTAAACAAAAACCTTTTTTCATACTTAACCAAGGTGCTTTTGTTGCCTAAATCTGACTACATTTGTCAGTATAGAATGAATGAAACAGGAATGTAGTCTCAGTGACGTCACCCATTGGTTTCAGAAGAGTCATTCTGAAGCTCAACAATGGTAGTCGCCATGTTGGAAATGCTCCCTCAACCTAACATTTGATCAATATAGAAACATGCTGCAGCTAAGGCGGGTTCCTGGAAAACCGGTTATAACACACCAAACTGTCGGTGAAATTAACACGCCTCTGATTGTGCACATGTATGCATAACTCTTAGCTTAAATGAAATCAAATGGGTGAGCTATTGAGAAAATTAACAGACCAAAACTGTTTTTGTACTAAGCTGTAAACAAGATTTTTTCTACTGTAAATATCTGCATTCTTATATGGGGCGTAATTTCTTGGCTTTACGAATCAGCCTCAAGTGGACACTCAAGGAACTGCAGTTTTGCACTTCTTCATTAGCCTCATTTTTCAACACTGAAGGTTTCTAAGTAGTTTCCACATTATGTCCTACAACCTCCATGCGGTAAGAAAAGGGTAGCCCCCTTTAAGGTTTCCTAAACATACAGTAATCCAGGCAATTACATTTCCTCAAGATGTAACAAGAAAAACAAACAAAAAGGCACGAGAGACATGGAAATGTTAAAATGCTTCCAATGGGAACACAAACAGTCATTTGTGTCATAAGAAACAAAGATCCTTTTGTTTAGTTCATCAGTTTAATTTACAGTCTCCACTACAACATACTGAGAGCTCTCGGAGGCAGTGAGCTGTATATGAAGGGCTAAATGTCAAGTATTCTAAGTTGAGGGCACTCAGGATGACTGGAGGATATTAGGAAATTAATTATCCTGTAAAGTACATTTTTATGGCAGGGAGAAACCGACACATTGATTAATAAGCCTGAAGGTGTTTCCTTGTAGGAATATCAATTAATTTTTTACATCCAAGTGCAGTCATTAAAATGAATGAGAAGACCTTGACTTAGCAAACCCAACAAACATGCAGAGAACCACAGCGTGATCACAGAGCGAGAGAGGGCTGCACGCCGCATGCTGCCGAAGCTCCCGGGTCACATGCTCCGCCCGCTCCTGACGTCTTCCCCTTCTGCGGCGCTCCACATCAAACCCACATGCCGCGCCAATTAGCAACATGTCTGAAGCACAGGGGCCGTGCACTATCCTCTTTATTTACCTCTTTAATGAAGCTTAATCATCTCGTTCATTTACTTCTTAAAGGACGAAGCAGGGAGTAAGATGAGTGTGGAGAGAAAGTAGCATAGATGGAAATAATCAGAGTGTTTTAAACCTATTAAACTGATTAGGAAACACTCTGAATTAAGACTTGTGTTTCTACATGGCCTACAAAGCCAAACCAGATCATCAGCACTGTTTTTGTACAATTTAGACAGTGTGTAGGAGTTTGTTTTTTAATTTTTTTATCCCTATATTTGGTGCCTATGATTTCTGTTTTTGTTGCTGTGGAATCAAACAGGTATCGATATTGAAGTTCAATTTTTTGGTATCGTGACAAACCAAGCTAAAGAACAATAAAGCTTAAATGTTAAATGTTCAGTGATTGAGCGCAGGTTAAAAAAAAACAAGAGTCACTGTTGTTTAAGTCTGAATGTGCTCTTTTGCTTCTCTACAGGTGTGTAAAAGCTTTATTTAATTCATTTAAGACATTGTGAAGAGTGGCTGTGGATATTTCCATAAATGTCAATGTGGAAAACACTGTTAACCATAAACATGTTTACAACATAAAACTTCATGTAAGCCTTGTACTGTGCTATATTTTTCTAGGTATCATCATTATGAACACTTAACTATAAAGGGAATGTTGATAACTTTAGCTCGATAATGAACGTGAGTGAATTAAACTAAATAAGCTGTAACAGGACATATCATTGCAAGCACATTTTGCAACGTTTTTCTGTCATCATATGGCAGTCATTTATCCTGGATTGCCACAAATAGAAGATTTGAATGATTGCTTAAAGCATCCTTTAAATGGCTATGTTAAAAAAAAAAACATCTAAAAATTAGTCATCCTTCTTGTCCTTCATTTCAAAAGATGATCAATACAACAGCAGAGTTAACCAGTGCACAGAGGCTGCCAAAAAGAAGTAGACATTGAATAACCAAAGTCAGAAAACCATGACCATTCCTCTCTCACAGATACACTTGATCCCCTGCATTCATCTTCCTGCTCAGGTTAAGTTAAGCCATTCCCATCCTGCACTACTCCGATTATTTAACATGGGCTTAAGGTTGCATCTTGGGAACACAAGGGGTTTTAAAAACACAGCCGAGCTCGTTACGACAGAGAGCAGAGTGGAGGATAGAGAGTTGGGCCTTGGCCGGTCAGCGGGGAGCGGGGTCCTCCTCGGGTCTGACAGTACAATGAAGAACAGGCCAGGTATGAAGGGCAAGCTGTTTCTCAAGACTGCAGCTCTGACTGTTTTCTCCTGCCCTCACCCTCAACCTCGTGCCATCTTTAAACTAAACAGGCATAAAAGCTGGAAACAGTGTGTGAACGAAGACATGAAGGGATGAAGGACATTTCTTAAAAACAAAGCAGCGCCATCATTGATCTATCAGTGTCTGCTGAACCTTTCTTGAAAATTCAGTATAACATGTAAGTTGTCATATTTGCATAAAAGAATAATCATTTCATGTGCTGGACAGACGTCTATTCTCCAGCCTATAACTCAGAACAGAGCTTTGATAAACGCTGTAATCAAACAGAGTATAGGCTAGCATTTCTTATTTCCTTTTCATAATAAGAGACGTTTCACTTTGATCTTTAGTGTAAGTGGAGGGCTTCGCTATTATCAAGGAACAGCCTATTTTAAAGATAATTATATTGTCACTGAACTCATAAAAGAATGAAGCATCATACAGAGCCGTATAGACAGATCAAGGGCGATCATTTCCTCTGACACGTTCTTCTGTGTAGCATGGAAGACAATTACGTCAGCCAAGGAGGGAGTATCACAATAATTCATAGTGTTTCATATTGTTTAGCTGTTTGTGGGCAGGGAGAGTATGCATATTGTATAATGAAGTATAAAAACTGAACAGTAGTAGACAAACAGGAAGTTAGTTCACTTTAAGTTAATGATTTGAATATATTGAATGTATCTTTGTATGTATTTATTAATAAATGTATAAATGAAGATAAAACATAATTAGAGCCCAACCCATTAATCAGCCAGCCGATAATATCGACCGATATCAGCATATCAAGTGACTACCAGTATCGGCTAATTTTATTGCAGATAACTGCCGATATCACTAGATTTATTTACCAGTCAAATAACATTTCATTATCATTGTGATACACTAGCATTTCTCTGCCTGGCTGTCACCAGCAGAGTGTGCTCTATAGATTACAACAAACATTATCACTCTGACCATCTTGTCTTCATTATAAATCTTTTTCACAAGTGTTTGATAACAGCAATACATGTGTTTATCTAAATCTAATATTCTCTACTGATAGAAGAAAGATCTAAGAAAGATATCGGCCAATATATCGCGATCAGATTTTTTCTCTTCCTAATATTGATATCGGTTGTTGTGTTTTATCGCTATGTTTTATGATTGTTGATTGTTTAGACAAAGATGCTTTATTGACCATAACCGTTTGTTACCATTCAGGCCAATAAAGCATCTTGACCTATTTGTACAAAGCTCACTGGTCGTGCAGAGTCGAAGCCGACATATTGTCATATCAAAATGTATTTCATTTGCATGAAAAGTCAGAATCAGGTGCAAGAGTTGAATACTGCACTTTTCACTCATCACTTTTTCACTCATCAATTTTTTATCCGTATATGTAACATCTCTGTAGTAGTAGAGCGGCGAAAAGCACCATTAACATATTGTTTTCATGTACAAAAGCAATACTGAGTGAAGCTATTCTTTTCTGTTTCATTTCTTTGCTGTGATGTGATCATATAATGGATACTAGACAACAATATGACTTTAATTTCCCAGATGTACCAGATAAATTGATTCCATTCTGTAGTTAGCAAAATATACTGATGTTTGCTGTGAACAATAAAACCTGGATTTTTATATATGAATAACACTTGGTTGAACACGCGGTATTGACTAATACGGTGCATGCAAAGAAGGGAAAATTAACTAAGCTGTGCTCGCAGAGAAAATAAGGTGTGAAAACAATGATTGACAGAACTTTATTGTCAGATAAGGTCTGAAATGTGTCTCGAATCACGGCGGCTCCTTTTGAAACTTAAAAATTAAAGACAAGAAACAAAAGTGCAAACATTTGACCCAATGTTCAAACACCAAGCAGATATTCAGAGGCCTTCAACGCTCTTTGATCTGGGATTCAGCTCCATATTCAATTTAAGGATTGACTGGGGAACCAAAGAGTGCTTCAGTCTGACCTTATTAAAACATGGGACCTGTGTTTCAGGTTTGATGGTCATAGTTTAGATTCACTGTTCAGAACGTGGTTCGGTTTCTTACAGACCGGAGATAGCATTTAAAGCTTGGCTAACCAAGAACAGATACATGCAGAGAAAGAAGTGATTAAATGAACACAGCTTTATATTTCTATTCAGAATCTCACTTTTACCTGATTTGTTCCTCACCAATGTGGCAGTCACAACTTTCTGCATGCTGGGCAAATCCTGCTGATATTTTTCTTGGATATTAAGCACCACTAAGACAACTTATATAAGGGCCTGTTGAGAGAATCTGAATGTTTCTTGATGTTAAATAAATGAGTGAGATGTAAATGCAGAAGGTTTTTTGCTCCTACCTTTGCAGAATATAAAGCTTCTGAACTGGCAGCCTGACTTACTCCATCACTTACTTCCTTAAAATGTCTCTCCTGACAAGACGTGGCGCTCTGCCTTGGGGTTGTTGGAGCCCAACACTGCTGCTAAGTATGGTATATATTTTTATGACATCCATCATTGGTGGAGATCCACAGACAATAACCATAGTATTACTCACACAGCACAATCCTTACCTCCTCTTGATACCCCGCTTGTTTGTGTCTCCATCTCTGTCAGGGGCCTCTCCACTCTTAACCCTCTGCAGACGACTCCTGAGGGCCGGGTGTTACCTACATGGAACAACGGTGCAAAGCCATCTTAAATAAGCAGATACTTTAGCGGGGCCCTCTGTGGAGCAGAGGATCATTATTTTGAGGTGGAAAAATCCAGTTTGACAGATGAACCACGGCCACAGAGAGACACATCACTGATACGCCATATAACAAGATCTCAGAAGAGCCAAACAGCAACTCATTACAAATCAAAACAGACTGGGAGGAAGGATTTATTTGTTTTGTTGCAGGGGGTGATGATTCTATCGTATGGCAGCCAAAGCCGCACACGAGACAGCCACAGGTTCAGGGTTGTTATCAGCGGCCCCTGTGATGAGCTTCAGAGTCCAAGGCAAGCCCCCCTCATCCCCAAACTGGGAATAGCACGAGATCAGCAGAGATGTCAGACCAATTTAATGGGTGAGTCACTTAGGTGTTATTAAAGTGTGTCTTTTGCTGCAGGCGGGGAGCACTGATGTGGTGTTAAAGAGCAAGCTTCAAATGACCAGTATTGAGGAACATTTCGCTCCATGTACTCTAACTTGTCTCTAATTCGCCTTTGTTCTTTTTTTTTTTAACTAAACTTCTTCAAACGTCTCAGTCCCAGCATTATTTTCAGCAGATATTTTATATTTTAAAATCTCTGTTTGGATTAAAAAGTGAATTAGTTTAAGTCAGACTCAGGCTTCAGATTTTTGTTAGTTTTAATCTTGTTGAACTCTGTTTAGTGTCATTTTGGTCACGTGGTTTTTAATGACAAAAAAAAAATGTAATAGGCCTTTAGAGGAAAAGATTGTTTTTTTGTTGTTGAGTAAATCAGCTATTCCACCTTTATAACCCTTTCTTCATACTTTTCACCATTCAGTAACTCGATGTTCTACTTTTGCTTTAAAATTCTTCTCTAACAGATTTTGGAGCGTACTCCTTTATTGAAATATTTAAGCCTTTAGGGGAACATTGCTTCAGTTCTCACTGTAATTGTAAACTTAAAGACTCCAAAACTAAAACTTGTCCACCTCTACCTTTACTTTGAGTGTGGTTACTATACCTGCAAGTCTCTCTATAGCACGACAGAAACATGGCCACTGGACAAAGGGCTCTTAACCCTAACATCCGTCATCACTGATTAATGTCTCATTGGCATCAAGCGGCCACTTTCCACCATTACTCTTTCTCTTAACCTCCATCCCTCTCTGTGTTCATGACTTGGTGATGTCATCAGATGTGACATCACTGGTATTCTGGGGGTCGGGCTGTGACTGCAGTTTAACCTTGTTTCTACACCTCTCCTCTGTCCAATTGTCCTTCTATTCTTATTGTAGTCCTTCTAAAACTCTTATAAAAAACAACTAAATATCCTTTTAAAGGTGTATATTTAAGAGTGGTTAGCATTGGATACAGGAACAGGAAGTTATAAGCAGAACAAAGGCTGATTGAAGTAATGAGTCTGTAAAAGCCTATGAAAGAATTCTTATGAATAATCCTAAAAATGAACAACTTCACTTCATGAATAAACAGAATCTGAAGTGAAATAACTCAAAGATTGCGTGTTTGTTGTTAAAACACTTTTTTAAGATCAGTCTGGTCACACATGAAGTCAAACACACAGTCACTCAGGTAGCACACAGTTGGTGCCAACAGCTCAAGCTAACATCTGGGCCGCTACAGCGGATGTTTGTAACAAGCGATCATGCTTTTAAAACATATTTAGCAGAACAACAATTAAACTTAGTGTCAAGTTGTAATTGACCTGAAAAAAGTTTGTTGAAACAAAAAACAAAGAAATAAAGAGTTTTTACATTTTTAACACTTACTGATGTTTGGATCTTTTGTGGAGTCTTTTGTCTCTTAATCGCAGGAATAGAAGCTAACGCTAGCTGTAAGCCAACTAGAAGTTTAAAAAGAAGCTATTTTTTGCGTCTTTGTCTTTATTTAAACAACGACATTATCTGTTTTTGTATCTGAATTTTGATATAATGCTGAAGCCATTACAGCAAAAAAGTATTTTATTACCTCATTAATTGACAATGCAGTTGTTGTAAAGCATCAAACAGATAAACTATTATCACATAATTTTGACTAGGACATATTCCCACATCTTCAAATCATCACTTTCCTTTCCCTGTCCTTTTTATTAATAACTTAAAGCAACTTTGTGTGTTTCCATCTCAATATTGTTGCTTTCACCCTTTAACACACACAGAAAGCTACATCCTCACAACATGTTTGAACCATGTTTGATTGAGTGTGTCTGTAGGTGTTTGTGTGGAAACACAATTATTATTGACTATATATATTTATATTCTATTTGGAAGGCTCAGACAACATGGTAAAAAGTATCAGAAATATTTTCCTCTTCTCTGTCCATGCACAAACACTATGCCTTCTTTTAACTACAAGGTTTGCAATTAAAAACTTCATCCTTTCAACTTTACTTCTAATGTTTTTTTTTTTATATAAATTGACTTTCAAACGCTCTCTTGCCTTTAATTAAAACGTTGGGGCTTTCGATTTAAGTTGCAAGGTGCAGAGAAAACTTCTGTGTCAATCAATTTGCCTCACTCCTTTCATTTGTAAAAACATCTCAAATATACTTTGGCACCTGATGGCGGGGGAGCAAGGCTAAATCAAAGTGTATTAATAATTAACTCTAATTAGCAGTGTGTGGGAGAGGTGTGATGCCTGCTTCGATGGCAGTGCTGCACTCCTTCCTGAACCTCTGCCTGTTCTGCAGATGATCCGCTGAGAGAGATGACAGGCTGCAGAGAGAGGAAGACGAACGTTTCACAGAGGAGAGGCGGCGGGTCAGAGAGACAGCGCTGACT
Organism: Tautogolabrus adspersus; assembly: GCA_020745685.1. NCBI lineage: Eukaryota > Metazoa > Chordata > Actinopteri > Labriformes > Labridae > Tautogolabrus > Tautogolabrus adspersus. The sequence goes on from CM036536.1 coordinate 27,345,508, forward strand.
TTTTTTTTGTATCTTCTTTTTTATTTATTATGTTCAGTCGAAGAAACTCGAGGAGAGAGAGGGAGCGAAACAAAGAGAAAGTGCAAAGGGAGACAAAAGTATAGCCATTTGTTACGACTTCAAGTTAATTAAGGAGCATGTTGTGAGATGATGGGGGCACCTGCGTATGAAGGTTTTAACTGAGCGAGAGCATTACGGGGGCAACTGCTGAAAAAAGGACCTGAAAGGAGCCTTAATTAATGTCTCAGCAGGGGTGGAGGGAACATTGAGACGGAGCTAAAACCCTCACAGGCCCACATCCAAACTGGAGCTCTACTAGCTGGGAGAGCATTTCATTTCAGGGTATTGCATCATCGCGGATTATCCTATGAGCACAAGTGACACTAAGCCAATAAACATCTCTGGGACCTCGAGGGGTAAATTAGTCTCTTTCCTCACACCCAAAGAGTAGAAAGTAATAAAACAAAATTCACCCAATTCTGTTAAAAAGCGGGGACATGCCTTCACTGAACGGTTTAATTAGAGCTGTGTGTTTGTACAAAGCAGTAGATCCTCCATTTCCACAGATACATTTTGCCAACAAAGACAATTCATCTTTTATTTAGGGAGGGAAATCTGATTACAGCTAACACTTTGACCCTCTTTGCCGTGATGAATCGGGCAAGTCACATATGCTGATTTTGATTTATCTCCCTGACCTTTTGTATGCAAAGGAGACACGTTCTGTATAACCGTAATGTGACACGTCAGAAAAAGAGGTCAGGCCGGTGAGAAAACAAGCCTCCCTCCTTCTCTCCTCCTCCGTGATGAGTCTATTGTTTTGCCTCGCAGTGGCTCCTTTTATACTGCTGAGCATGGGAACTTTAGGTTACCTCCAATAGTAAATCCATGCCTTGATTCAATGCAGCCTGAGATCTTTGATATCGAGACTTGCACACAAAAATTAAGGAGATTCATAATGCCATTATTCCACTGAAGCTGAAGATCTCATTTAACGATCTATAAAAATGAACTTTAATCAAACAGAAAAGGGAAATACAGAAATATTTACAGTAATAGTTTACTTTTATAAAAAACGTACTAAATAACAGATTACTTGAACTGCAGGACTAATACGTACTGTCATGGTACTACAACCAAAAGTAACGTGAGTACTCTAACAGATTACTTTGTTACGCATGACCCCCAACACTGGTCACAAGTATGGAAGGCCAGGAAGTAGCATGTTATTTATTCCTCCTAGGATTTCCACACGTTCACATTGTTGTGATATTAGTCCAATTTGTCGTCACCACACCTGAAGCCATGAAAGCCAGAAAGCCAGAATTATAACAAGTTACCGTACACTGCAAAACAAAACAATTTGTTTGCTGAAGGACCAAATGTCTTGTTTTCATGTGATTTTCCCAGTTGTTGATTTGTGTTGTTCTTGTTTTCAATTTAAAGACTCTTCAAATAAATGCAATACCAGTACAGGGGGGTCTGGATTTTCAGCTTATAAAGTGTGGTATCTGTGTGCAGTAGAAGTCTGAGCTGTACTGACCAATTACGTAACAGCAGGCTTTGGTGTGTGAAAGAGAAACAGTCCGTGTACACTGCAAAAAACAGGTTGGACCGTTATCCGCGCCAATGACACTTGCTCCCATTGATGGCATACTATTTTATTTTATTTTTTTTATTTTATTTTATTTTATATACTTTATTAATCCCCAAGGGGGAAATTCTGGTTCGCACTCTGTCTGTTATTTAGAGACATGCTTCTCACACACACAGGCCTGAATCACACACATGCACAACGAGACCTGTGGACATGCATTAATGGAAAGATGTCAGAGTGCGGTGGCAGCCCCCACGGGAGGCGCCCCCTGAGCTGGTGGGGGTTCGGTGCCTTGCTCAAGGGCACCTCGGCAGTGCTCGAGAGGTGGTCTGGCACCTCTCCAGCTACCAGACCAACTTCCATATTTTGGTAAGCATCGGGACTTGAACCGGCGACCCTCCGGTTCCCAACCCAAGTCCCTTCGGACTGAGCTACTGCCGCCCCCCCTAACAATGATTATGTGTCTCTTTAAACAGAGATCTGCATAAAAGTGCAGCTAACAATCAACTATTGGTCGAACATTTCAATATGAGCCAAACATCTGATCTATGTTGTACGGCGTAAGCCAATCAGTGGTTTAGATTCCCTGAATACATTAAATGCATCAGAAGTGATAAATCTGATCTCCATTCAAACTAGATGAACGGGTGATACAAAGAGATATTATGAACCAAGAAATGACGGCGTTTAGGTTGCAGACATGAAAACCATGCGGAAAATGAAGTCTCCTCTGGAGTTACTGAGAAATGTGCATCCTTTCCCAGAGGCATGAATCGTCTATCAGACGATCATAGAAGACGGTTTCTGATGTGTTCTGAGATTATGTTATTCTTTGTGTATTTCTGTCTGTCGATGTGTGGTCATGTCTGTACAGCGTAAAGCTTAACAAGAAAATTACAACAAAAATGCCACTCCTAGAATAACATGATGATTGGAATCAGTGCTAACATTAAGCTAGGCTAACAGTTTTCACTAATGAAGGGGAAGTGAAAGGCTTCACAACTACTGTCATAGAAACTACTCATTCACAGGTTTAAGGCATGGAGTTGTTTCTATATAAATATATCTATATTTAAAAAATGTATTTGCTTTGCTTTATTCAATATCACTACAAGTTATATTTCCTCTCATAAAACATAAGAATTCAGATTTATTTCCCTTAAAGAATCACTTATATGAATGTAGTGAGGTGTACTGCCTCCTTTTCAAAATGTGTAATATGAGCTTGAAGATGTCAGATTGAAACAGGATTCATCTTACCCACCGGATTATAGAACAATCTTAAATTTGAATGTTTCAGCAATTCATGCATCCGATAATACACAGGCCTACATTATGCTTTATCATAAATCCCAAATCAGATGAGGCTTAAGCCTCGGAGATGCGAGTACATATGTATAATTGTGTGTGTATGTGAGGGGAGAGCAGCAAGCACTTTAAATATTAATACCTTCTTTTCTTGCCATACTTCAAAAAGGCGACAATAATGCAGGGTTGCAAGGAGGCACCTCGTCTCAGAGGAGAGGTCTGCAGAGAGAACGACAAAGACACAGAAAGAGAGAGTGTCCTGTTATAATTAAACATGCATGGGCACTTTTTTCACAGACGCTGTTTGTTCCGCTGGCCTGGGTTTTGACGCCAAAACAAGCCCAGGTGGAACGGGGTGTGCAAACAAGCTTGTGAGTACAGGCATGAAACACACAAATTAGCACCTAGACCAGATGAATATGCAAGTACTGGGATCAGGGCCAGCACGCCATCCCATGATCAGAGTACACAACCAAGTCAGGTGAAAGTAAACAGAAAAACAAAGACGAGGCATGTGGTGATTCTGCAGGTAAATATAGCAGATTTGGGGCTTTGAGGCCGGATTTTGCATACAAAATATCAACTTATCTGATGTTTTTTTTTACTTACTTATTTCCTCATTGAGCAACTTTCAGGCAGGTCATCTCCATTACACTTAACACTTTAAATCCTGACCTTGGGGGTCAACCATGGGGAGTCATTTGTTTTTTAAACTGATTGAATCTAAAAACTATGCAAGCTAGAACCCTAATTGTCTTTGCTGCTAAAAAATACTTGATTGCTTTGGTTGTCACTTAGTACATGTGTGATGATGTCATTACCTTGGATGATGTGCACAGACTGTATAAAACATGAAGACTCTCAGTGACGTCACCTATTGATTGCGTAGTTTTGAAACCCAACGATGGCGGTCGCCATATTGAAAATGCTGTCTCAACCTGACTTTAGGTCAGCCTTGCAAAAATCCAAAATGTGGAGTTGAGGCGTGACTTAAGCCTCCTGGCAAACATTGGTCAGTAAGATCAGCATCGCCTATAATTATGCATGAGTTTTAACCTTCCTATATTCAAACAGATGAGTTATAAAAAAAATTCAACCCTCATATATTGTAGGCCAATAACGACATGAGCTACAGTACTAATACTACATTTGTTTTTGAACCAAGCTGTAAACACGTGTATTTCTGCTGTAAAAATTGACATTTTAATACGGCTGTTTATGGGACTCCCAGGACTTTTGGAGGCAGCCTCAAGTGGGCACTTGATGAACTGCAGTTTAATGCACTTCTGCATTGGCTTCATTATTCAACACCTGAGGTTGCCTCTTGGTTATATGTGACATAAGGCCTCAAAATGGGCAGGGGCAGCAGGCATACATAATCTGGCTGCCTTGTTTGCAAAATCCTGTTTAAAAGTGAACAAAAATTACAACCACATCAGAATCAGAATCAGCTTTATTGGCCAGGTATGCTTAACACACAAGGAATTTTACTTCGGTAGACTGTGCTCTCTTTGTACAAAGGTATAACATTAAATATCAACAATAAACAAGTAATTAAAGACTAATATGTACGAGACTAAAAAAAAAATATTAGTGCAGTGGTGAGTAGTGCAAAAGATGCTGAAGTAAAGGAGATTATAGTGAGATTGTAATGTCAAAAAACATACATAAAATGTAAATGTTGCACATTATATAGAAATGAAGACTTGAAGATAATCCAGGAATGACATAATAAGCCAAAAACAAAGTGTAAGCGGGTATTTCTATTGCAGTAGAAACCCCCCCTCAACAGTTTTTGCTGATTAAATTGTGCATCTCTTTAAAAACTAGAACATTTAAAGAGTTCAAAAACCTCATGAGGTAATAAGTGATGGGGAAATATGTTTACTTTGTATTTAGAACAAAATCTGATGAAAAAAAAGCCAAAGTTTTTATTGATTAATGACACAAGTTTGACAGTTTTGTAAATGAATTAAGTTTTATTGACTTGCATAACATTAAAGCTTAAAGGGATACTTCACCCATTGAAACATGAATCTGTAGTGACATTGGGTCATATATGTAGTAGAAATGTGAAATACATTTTGAAATTGGTGCCTTCTTGACCGAGAAAAGGCAAAAAGTGTATTTTTGCCTTTTCTCTGCAAAGACACAGCACAGCACCGCAGGACACTCCCGCTGAAGGAGAGGTGCATTCATGTGGTATCGGAAAAATGAGATTCCAAGTTGTAAAATGCAAATGAAATACCTGCTCAAGTCGGTTTTGTGTTTTGTTAACATACTTTTTATTCAGGCACATATTGCACATCAACTTTTTGCTTAAATATAACTTGACAATAAGATTTCTCTGAGTTGGGAAGTCGGAAGAATGACTTCCCAACTCGGAAACTTAAACCACCCGAGCAGCACCTGAATGCAGCATTACTCGCGGACATTTAATAATAATAATACAGCAGTTTCCACAACTGATTCAGAGATTTCTTTCATAAGGAATTGGCATCTTGGAAATTCCTGGAAGAAAACAGACTATATGTCTGTGTCCATAGGTAAACAGTGACAGCACCGACAACACAAGTCTGCCCCGGCTCCTTCTTTTCTCTCACAGCCGCGGACCTAGCCAGCTAGGCTAGCTAGCCTGCCTGTCGGCACCAGCAGCCAGCTCGCCGCTATATTGCGGCTCGTAGAAAGAGCCACGAACATCCGATTCAAGCACAAGACCTTCAAAATCCCCTTCAGTCATATCAGTTTGAAGTTGAAACATACGTTTTTCTTCATTCTCGGTCCTTCAGCGTTATCCATAGAGACACCCAGCTTGAGCCGGGTCCCTGTTTAGCCGCTGTCTGTATGCAGAAGGCACCTGGCAGCAATATTGCGGGCGGCTCGTAGGAAGAGCCACGAACATCCGATTCAAGCACCAGACCCTCAAAATCCCCTTCATCCATATCAGTTTGAAGTTGAAACATACTTTTTTCGCCATTGTCGGCAGATATTAGATTTCTAAATAGAGCCTGGTAGCATAGCCTTCAAGCAAGATGGCAGATGTTAAGTTTCGATTCTGGCAGTGAAGCCCCGCCCACTGATCTGTGATAGGTCTGTAGCTTCAGTGGTTGAAAACATGAGGAACTAGCAATGTAGTTTTACCCTGCTAACAACAACCTCCGCAAGTGACGCAATATGACGATTTTTGCGTCTATTGCGGAGGCATCTCAGAAAAGAAAATACAGATTTTTCCCGTCTCAGGGGGAAATGAGGGCTGGATGCAAGACCATTCAATAAAAACACAAGTTTACTACTGATACAAAGCTTAATGCAAATGGGTGAAGTATCCCTTTAAGTTGGTGAGATTCTAGGCTTTAAGCATTTCAAGATATTCAGTGAAACAACATCACCTTAAGAAGAAATGCCACTGTATGCACGTGCAGACTTATTTCTGATGCAGAGTTTATCCCTAATTTATCAGTGAAAAGCTAAGAAAAAAATGTTTTTGGCCTTTGGTATTTCATTCAGCCCTCCATCCTGCTTCTGCAGTAATTGATGCAAGAGAGCCTGAAACATTGGTCAGCAGGCTGCAAACCATTTGTGAATACAGGCCTGCCAAGCCTAAAAGAAAAACAATAACAAGCGAGGATGTGCCGGGAAGACAACAGATGGATGTGAGAGTCCGGTGATGGATGGGACTGGGGCTGGAGGAGAGGTAGAGAGGGAAAAAATTAGGTTGAAAAAATTGATAGAATGGAAAGAGAAAGGAGACAGGGGAGGGAGCTGAGGAGACGGATCGAGAAAGAGTGAGTGGTCGGCACCGGGTCCCACAAGAGAAATTGTAAAGTAAAGCTGAGTGAGTGAGCACCGGCAGTCCAGGGACATCTTGCAGGTTTTTTCAGGCCGGACACTTCAGAGTGCATGTCAGGTCCCCGGGCGCTCAGGAGCCCAGGCACTTCCTGACATAAGTAGCCTCCCAAAGATGAACAGCATCACCTCTGCTACTGTTAGAAGGTCGAGAAATTGCTCCCACCGCACATGGCCCTCCTTCCCCTGAACATCATGTGACCTGGAGATGTTTCCCGCTCCACTCTGGCCTCTGAAAAAAGCAGCTTTTACACTTCTTAACTCTTCCACTTGGCGGGACACGGAGACCAGTGCAGCACAGCAGACCTTTTTCCACATGAGTTTACCCGTTAAGGCTGTTCTAAAATAAAGCCCTCTTAGTCACACATGAACTGAGGGTGAATTATGGATGGGGTCTTGGTGATGAAGTTGTGGGATATCTTAATGACACCCAACACGTCTCTCTTCGAGTCCCAAGATGCCGTGAATTAACTAGCTCTCATAATTAAACTGGGGAGAGAACAAGCTCGGTCATCAATAAGTCATCGGCGGCAGCTTCAATTTACGAGCCTGCACTCACTGATTGTGTCGTCTAAAGTGATTCGGCACGCTCCTCGGGGTGGGCGTACACCCTACCCTAAAGCCTCCTTTCAACACAGCACATACCTAATAATAAGCACTCGATGAATAACTTACATTAAAACATTGTAACCGTGGATTAACCATAATAGCGAATGATTAAATAGTAATACTTTCTGTTTACACGATAAAACTCTTTCTCCGTATAACCTGTGGCTACAAAAGCTGTCTCGGGCCATGTAATGACACTGTAGCCTCCCTCAACGCTCCATTAAGGCTCTCTTGAGTTCCATCATCTTCGACTCGAGAGGAGGATATGCCGAACACGCGAGAACAAAGGGGAAACCGAGATCCGAGGTCCATTTATTTGCATTATAAAGCTGCATGCACGCTGCTGTCCTAAATAAGTTTGCAGTGTATACTTCAGCACCCCATCTAACATTCATGTCTCCTTTTTATGCTTTTATCACCTTGGATACGCCCGACTCAGCCAACCGTGTACGCGCTTCCCTTATCTGCCAGTTCAAGGAACATCTAGCAGGCCCCGCCAAAGTAAAACACATACTGCGCTTTTGTGTCTGCGACTTTGCTTTTTACCATTTAGTGACACAAACATCAAGGAGGATTATATGGGTGATAGATAACAAATGTTGACCTGGGTGAAAGGTTGTTTTTTTTCTTTACACAAAATGCATCTTACTGAATATACAATCTTGTCAAATGTGCGTTACATTAGAGTCAAAGTGCTCAACTCTGACTCTAATTTCTTGAAATGCACTCAGATGATAATCGAATGTTGCGTATGTTGGGGTTTTGCAGAGCTAATACGCGGGCAACATTTCTGTTGGGTTTTCTATAGTAAAATTTGGTTATCAAATTAACATTAATAATTAACTTTATTTAATTATTAATCTAAATCAACAATGTTATTAAACTGAGTTAATAAACCTATCGGGGCACCACTCTGAAATCAGAGAACAACCAATCTTACCATATCAGTCTCGAATTAATTAATTAAATACTAGTATTATTGATTAATAATCTGTACTTAATAAATTGAAGGCGTGATATCCGAACACAAAGCCCTTGCACCCAGCTTATGTCACAATGCAAATACACCAGTAATCACAAACAACTGCTCTTTAAATTATAACAGAGTTTATTTAACAAAGAAACATCAAGTCGATCAATGAAACTCAATCAAACAAATCACTATTATAAACTAAACTACAGCAAACAAAGTATAAACAAACAGTGGCACGTGTGTGTGTGTGTGTGTGTGTGTGTGTGTGTGTGTGAGAGAGAGAGAAAGCAAGATGGCGGCGTAACCACGTGGTGGTCACGTGATGTGTGTGTGTAAGAGAGAGAGAAAGCAAGATGGCGGCGTAACCACGTGGTGGTCACGTGATGGCGGCCACTCACACAGGCCTCCTCGCCGGGTCTATCGTCTAGCCTGGCGGGGCCGAGTTAAGCTCTGTCTCTGTAGCGTCTGAACGACTACGAGTGTACAGGCCTATATGTGTGAGTGTGCCTATGTGTGTGCTGGCGCGATCTCAGACTCGGTCCCCAGATGTGCGTCTGCGCCAGAAGGTGTGTGTGAGAGAGTGAGAAAAAGACAGCGTGCCTGAAGAGGCTGAATCACAGTCTGGAGCTCGCGCACAACTCGGGAATAATTAACTTCAATACCAGAAGCCAGTGGCCGAATTTAAGTTAGACGGTGTTTACACTGGTCGTCCTGATCATGAAGATATTAAACCGGCTAACGCTAGAGCTCACAGAGAAACACACACAAGACAACAAAAGAGGTTTACACTTCGGACGCGGCGGTCCGGGAAAAAGTAAACACAGAGGTTTTAACCTAATAAAACCCGAGACGCAGTGGTCAAATGACAAACAAATATTACCCCAGTTTCACATTTAATAAATCAATTATTAAATACACTCTCTAAAGCTAACTGCCCAGACCTAATTAAGCCTCACTTGTGAGCCGCTATGTCCCGCGGTTGATGAGAGGGAAAAAGGTCCGATTATGGATCCAGATCTTCAGTCTGCTCCGGTGCAGTTGAGCGTGATGGCGATGGCGGTTCTCAGAGGATGCGAAGGTCTGCGTGTTCTCCCTTGAGCGAGATGATCTCCGTGAAGGTCCTGTTCGTTGCAGGACGAAACTAGACGTAATCTTTTACAGTCTCTAAATACCGTTTTTAATTCGGTCTATGAATCAGACGCTCTCCGGCGGGCTCCGTCGAGATGCGTTTAAAGGATGATCTGAGCTCGGGATTTCGAACACTGCCTTTGCTTGAAGCCTAAGGATACCTGCGCGCCAAAACTTTTAAACAACGAGCAGCGTGCTTTAAAGCGTGAGGGGGGGGGGTGTCTCCGGATGGAGAACAGAGGAGTTGTGTCCCCTAATGCTGGTAGCATGTGAAGAGAAAGAAAAATGGGTGACATCTCCTTTTATTCACCCTAAGATTCACACCTAGGTGTTAGGTGTTGCAAAGCATGCTGGGAGTATCCCTGCAGTGCATGCTGGGAGTTAGAGTCTTTTTTCCTGGTAACTGATTTCCAGTCAGTATTCTCCAAAAAGGGACACAGGCCTGAGTTTTGTCTGGCCTTCTGGCTGGCCCCAACATCCCCCCTTGGCCTGAAGAGTGGGAAGCAGGTCACGGTCTTTAGGGCACTACGGGCCAACAGTCCATGTATTTTGGAGTCAAGTGTTCAAAAGATTATTTAGCAAACAGTCCATAAATTCAAGAGGCATTTGGTCTGGGCATTTACTGAGGCAAAGTCTGGGCAGACTGTCTAACTATGTCTAACGATAAACATTAAAACATATTCAGGCATTTGCAAAGCTTTGCTGTTCAAGGTGCATTCTTGAAAAACAATAAACCTCAGAACAAAACAAAAATCAGAAGAAGAAAGGAAGAAGGAAAGGAAAAGTGAGTGTTTAAGGTGCTGATTTGTGGGCTAGACTGAGCAGGAGTAAGCCTGTGGGGTGGTGTTTGACATGTAGGTGTGTAATGTATGTGTACATTATGTGTTTCACTACTTATGTCAGGCCACAAAACTAAGAAACGTTAGCGTCGGTAGAGTGACCTTGGTGGGCTTTTGAAATGGAGGCTACTCCCCGATGTGGAGTCAGAATCTGGTTCTGTGCTAGGGCTGAAGGCCTGCCACTTCTTACCACCTCTGTTACTGCATCTGTTCCACCACTCCGAATCATGTTCCCCATCTGACTGCTCAAAACGTGCTTCCTAAGGAAGCTCTTGGGAACTCCGGTTATACCAACCCTTCTGTCTTGGGCTTTGGCCATCCCGAGAGTTCCGTTTGGGTCTGTTGGTGATCGGCTCATCAGGCTGGAACCTACCCTGTGGCTGTCTCCATCCTTCACCCCCCTGGCTCTGTCGTCTTTTCTGCCGGCGATGTGGTCTCTTTGACTTATTCATAGCACGAGGCAATTTCTTGCCTTCAAGTGTGGCAGAGGAGGGCCTGATGTTATCTCTGCCTTTCTGGGCTGAGAAGTCACCCCCCTTACCCTGGGGTGATTCAAACCTGTGAAGGTGTGAAAAAGTGTCATACCTGTCAGTGGACCGGAGCATTTTCTCAAGGGGAGGGGCTCCAGAGTTGAAGTCTTTGTTTTCAGTCCTTGGAGTATCCTGACTGCTCGGTTCTTTACTGAGCTTTTTCAGCAGGGTTGTTTGATCTCTAAAGGGGCTTGGTCCAAGATCAGAGTCATATCCTGACGATGTCTCTTGCTCCATGCTTACCTGTGCTCCCTGAATAAGCTCAAACACGTCTAACACTTTCTGCTTGGCAGTTTGTAAGTGCTGACAAAGGGATTCGTTTTCCTTCTGCAAGGATCGGACCTTTGGCGGGAGTGTCTCAATGAAAGTAGGGGCACTCTGTCTGGTCCGTAGACCATGAGTTAAAGGCTGGTGAGAGTTGTCTGAGTCATGTGAAGACTCATAAGCCCTATGGTTGTCAGGGTAGTCAGTATGTTTCAACGGTAGCAGGGTTAGTGTCCGGCCCAGATGTGGTTGTCCATCGCGGGACAGGTACTGCTCGGTACCTGCTGTAGCCCCTGACTCTTCCATACCTCTAGGGGGCGGAAATAACCTCCATCTGCGGGGTGGGGGACCCCCCTGCTCGAAGCGTATGGAGTGACTAGACTGTGAGACATTACCGCTTGACGGGGCTTCATGGTCTGGAGAGGTTGAATGGTTTTCATCCCGAACACCCAGACTACCTACAGGGTCATTAAAGGAGGAGTGCGCCCTTGTGCCGTGGTCGACTTGGCGGCCCTTTCTCCTTTCCTCCAGGTCTTGCGACATGTCTGTCTCCTTCCTCCAGGGACCTGGTTCAGTGTCCCATCTTTCATCTGAGGCTTCCTCAGCTGACCCGGGGGCTGCGGTGCGTACCTGCCCCTCCTGAATTCTGGGTACCGTGACACTTTGTTTCATCTGTCTGGCCAACCTGCAGCTTTCTTGCAGTATTTTATTCTCCTCCTGCAGGGCCTTGCATTCATCTTGCAAGGTCTTAAGTCTATCCTGCATTCTTCCGAAGTCGTCCCGTAGGATCTGTTTATCTTCTTGCACCTGGGCGAGCTGTGCCTGGTGTTTTATATTCTGCAAATATGATTTGCTCTGATAAAGGAGGAGAAGTTGGGTTACAACATTTGAAACTGTGCACTGTGGTTTCCCAGTTGGATGATTCATATCAACCAACTCCTTTAATTTTTCTTCACATGTGCTGAGGGTGTAGGAGTTCAGACTGTCGACCTTTAAAGGGAGGTGGATTAGACCAGCAACTCCATCCTGAGGGGGTGGATCGTCTGATCCGCAGGGAGCCTTGGTCCCTGCCTGATGTATGTCTTCTGCATACATTCTGTCTTTGTAGGGGGTGGTCCTGGCTCTGTGGTTGGCCTGACCTAGCTCTTTTAACTTTTTATAACAAATGCTAATTAAATAGCTATTCAGACGGGCAATCTCCTCTAAGGAGAGGCGCGTCGTCAGACCAGAAACAGTTTCTTGCAGAGCTGTGTGGTCTGACCCAAAAGGAGTCTTAGCTCCTGGCCCACATAGGGTCTTGGTACCCATTTAATGTGGTAAAACAGAAACCCAGTGGATTACTGTTAGCAAAGCTGCATCAAAATTCAACAGGAGAGCAGAGCTGATCTAAGTATTCAAACTGATCACTGAACTCAATCCTGGAGGCTGCTAAGCTAAATTTAACAGGAGAGCAGAGCTGATCTAAGTATTTAAACTGATCACTGAACTCAATCCTGGAAGCGGCTAAGCTAAATTTAACAGGAGAGCAGATCTGATCTAAGTATTTAAACTGATCACTGAACTCAATCCTGGAAGCGGCTAAGCTAAATTTAAACAGGAGAGCAGATCTGATCTAAGTATTTAAACTGATCACTGAACTCAATCCTGGAAGCGGCTAAGCTAAATTTAAACAGGAGAGCAGATCTGATCTAAGTATTTAAACTGATCACTGAACTCAATCCTGGAAGCGGCTAAGCTAAATTTAACAGGAGAGCAGATCTGATCTAAGTATTTAAACTGATCACTGAACTCAATCCTGGAAGCGGCTAAGCTAAATTTAACAGGAGAGCAGAGCTGATCTAAGTATTTAAACTGATCACTGAACTCAATCCTGGAAGCTGCTAAGCTAAATTTAACAGGAGAGCAGAGCCGATCTAAGTATTTAAACTGATCACTGAACTCAATCCTGGAGGCTGCTAAGCTAAATTTAACAGGAGAGCAGATCTGATCTAAGTATTCAAACTGATCACTGAACTCACTCCTGGAAGCTAGGCAAAAGCATTCACACCTCAAGTCCTCTAAGGATCGGGGGAAGTCACGCCTCTTAGGCAGCTGGCTATGCAACAATTATGAGGTTACACTCTCAACTGGGCACATTGTTGTCTCAACAACAAAGAGCACACAAAAATATTAAACTACTCAACTCATCAACACACAACGACACAACTAGAACACAACTTGATGTCTGCTTTGCTTAAATAACAAACAAAATGAGCTCTTCCAAAGAAAAGAGAATTTTCTTGAGAAGACTCCCTTTAAGGATTCAAAATTTGGATTACTGTGTATAAACAATGCAACAAAGCTGGTTTATTAAGGGCCTCACACGGGGCACCAATTATGTTGGGGTTTTGCAGAGCTAATACGCGGGCAACATTTCTGTTGGGTTTTCTATAGTAAAATTTGGTTATCAAATTAACATTAATAATTAACTTTATTTAATTATTAATCTAAATCAACAATGTTATTAAACTGAGTTAATAAACCTATCGGGGCACCACTCTGAAATCAGAGAACAACCAATCTTACCATATCAGTCTCGAATTAATTAATTAAATACTAGTATTATTGATTAATAATCTGTACTTAATAAATTGAAGGCGTGATATCCGAACACAAAGCCCTTGCACCCAGCTTATGTCACAATGCAAATACACCAGTAATCACAAACAACTGCTCTTTAAATTATAACAGAGTTTATTTAACAAAGAAACATCAAGTCGATCAATGAAACTCAATCAAACAAATCACTATTATAAACTAAACTACAGCAAACAAAGTATAAACAAACAGTGGCACGTGTGTGTGTGTGTGTGTGTGTGTGTGTGTGTGTGTGTGAGAGAGAGAGAAAGCAAGATGGCGGCGTAACCACGTGGTGGTCACGTGATGTGTGTGTGTAAGAGAGAGAGAAAGCAAGATGGCGGCGTAACCACGTGGTGGTCACGTGATGGCGGCCACTCACACAGGCCTCCTCGCCGGGTCTATCGTCTAGCCTGGCGGGGCCGAGTTAAGCTCTGTCTCTGTAGCGTCTGAACGACTACGAGTGTACAGGCCTATATGTGTGAGTGTGCCTATGTGTGTGCTGGCGCGATCTCAGACTCGGTCCCCAGATGTGCGTCTGCGCCAGAAGGTGTGTGTGAGAGAGTGAGAAAAAGACAGCGTGCCTGAAGAGGCTGAATCACAGTCTGGAGCTCGCGCACAACTCGGGAATAATTAACTTCAATACCAGAAGCCAGTGGCCGAATTTAAGTTAGACGGTGTTTACACTGGTCGTCCTGATCATGAAGATATTAAACCGGCTAACGCTAGAGCTCACAGAGAAACACACACAAGACAACAAAAGAGGTTTACACTTCGGACGCGGCGGTCCGGGAAAAAGTAAACACAGAGGTTTTAACCTAATAAAACCCGAGACGCAGTGGTCAAATGACAAACAAATATTACCCCAGTTTCACATTTAATAAATCAATTATTAAATACACTCTCTAAAGCTAACTGCCCAGACCTAATTAAGCCTCACTTGTGAGCCGCTATGTCCCGCGGTTGATGAGAGGGAAAAAGGTCCGATTATGGATCCAGATCTTCAGTCTGCTCCGGTGCAGTTGAGCGTGATGGCGATGGCGGTTCTCAGAGGATGCGAAGGTCTGCGTGTTCTCCCTTGAGCGAGATGATCTCCGTGAAGGTCCTGTTCGTTGCAGGACGAAACGAGACGTAATCTTTTACAGTCTCTAAATACCGTTTTTAATTCGGTCTATGAATCAGACGCTCTCCGGCGGGCTCCGTCGAGATGCGTTTAAAGGATGATCTGAGCTCGGGATTTCGAACACTGCCTTTGCTTGAAGCCTAAGGATACCTGCGCGCCAAAACTTTTAAACAACGAGCAGCGTGCTTTAAAGCGTGAGGGGGGGGGGGTGTCTCCGGATGGAGAACAGAGGAGTTGTGTCCCCTAATGCTGGTAGCATGTGAAGAGAAAGAAAAATGGGTGACATCTCCTTTTATTCACCCTAAGATTCACACCTAGGTGTTAGGTGTTGCAAAGCATGCTGGGAGTATCCCTGCAGTGCATGCTGGGAGTTAGAGTCTTTTTTCCTGGTAACTGATTTCCAGTCAGTATTCTCCAAAAAGGGACACAGGCCTGAGTTTTGTCTGGCCTTCTGGCTGGCCCCAACACGTATTAGTCATTAAATGTATAAAGTTGTTTTATTAATATTATAAAACAGAGCAACTTACAACAACAGTTTCTCCAAGCAGCCCAGTCATTTCCTTAATGAGCCGGGTCAAATTAAGTTAAGCTACCTCATTCAGTTTAGACAGTTAAAGTGTGTCCCAAGCATTTGCATGAAAGGAAGTGTGTGGCTGGAGGCCTCGCTAAGAGCGGCGGCAGAGTGTGAATAGAGTGCAGTAGTCAGGATGATTGAACTTGGCTGTCTTCAGGGAGGGGGGAGTACATGTGCTAATCCTAATCAGGACCTGTTCCCTGCCATGTAATGGAGTAGGAACAACCCCGAGCTCCACGCTGGACACGCTGAGGCTACATTAGTGAATAATGTTTTCCAGCGTGGGACACCGTTTCTATTACGCTCCACATGCGGGAGGAAGAGGAAGCTGTCACTGTGAATTAAGCGCAGAAGCATGCCATGCAAACATATCTTGTGTAATTGGAGTAAAAAAGTGAGCGAGGGGAAGAGGGTAAAGGCTTTTTAAAATAACACTCAGCCTCCTCTACATCGCCGGGACGCTATGTTTGAGACATTATGAAGCTTTTAGCAAACTGTCAACCTTCAGGACAAAGGATTCTTACACTCCATCCTCCGGAGGCTGTTTTATTTACTCATTCTGCAGCGTACTGTGGCTCGCCTCAAAAAGCCTATGCCGGTATTCGGCTCTGAGCGCTGCTGCAGTGTTTTTCACACACATACACACACACAAAAAGAAGATGACCAGTTTACCTGATTATATCGACAGCTCTACTGTAAAATCTCCTAGAGGTCATGCCAACTATGTTTTCTTATTGTCTCGCTGAATTCACTTCCATCTTGCAGAGAGTCAATCTCAGAGTGGAATCACTTTTCTGACAATAATCCATAAATTATGCACTGCTTGTGTTTGAATTGAGAAAGGCTTTCATATCTCTTCCATTAACTCAGATTAAGATTTCATACTGATGCTGGGGAGAATGCTAGCAATATCCCCGTCTCATTTCAATGAAATTTTTATTAGTGCTTTTTTCTGTAGTACACTCCTATTGGGATGTCTGTGAATCTGAAGCTTGGCTTTGGACATGAACTCCCCTCAACCTGCCTGCCAGTGGCTCTGAAGGTTTCAATATTTTATGGGCTCCGGCTAACTCAGCCGTGAGATTCCAGCTGCAGAGATTTAACTCTAATGTAAAAATTCTGAACGGATGAAAACTGGAGTGTCATAAGTAATACATCTGTTCCAGGAGGGGTCGTGGTTATCATCCACGGAAGAAAAAAAACAACTAATAATAAAAAATAAATAAAAGAACAGAGGAAAAAAGGCATTTAAGGATGAACACTCTACTCTTTTCTTCCTCTTTGTGTCTCTAAAATGAAAAGACCTATAGCTATAGGGCTAAAATATATCAACCCTAATCTTCCAGTCCTTCAATTGACTCCTAATTGTGTGCCCTTTTTATCCCTTTTAGTGCAGCCATCAATAAAAGCGGTCCCCTCATGTCATGCTTCTGAAGAAATGGGCATCACGCCACTTACACTTTCTAGGCCAAATCCATTTCTTTGAGCATCTTGCCTTTTTCTTTCTCGCTATCCTAACAGAATTCAAAGCATTTGGAAAATCTGTCTATTCAGCGTTAGCGTCCGGGCGCATTCTTCCCCAGAACCAACTGAGGTCAGATGAGATGGGTCTGATGAACTTTCCCATTTCTCCCATCCCTGCAATCTATAGCTTTCCCCCTTGAGCCATATGTTGTCCAGTGTAGACAAGACTGCTTGTAATGGCCCTGCTAACAATGCACTCTTTGTGCTGGATAAGGAAAGGAAAAAGCCTGACGCCAAGGGGCACGAAGAAGAAGAAACACTTTTAGTGCCTGCTTATATATCTTTTTTTCATTCCATTATACAAGTGGACTCTGCTGGAAATATTTGTCTTGACAGTAGTTTAGCATCGCCCCCCACTCCACCGCCCTCACTGAAAGATTAAACTATTGAAATTGTCATAAGCACAGATGCCACGCTCTTTTGTGCTGCAGAATTCAGAATGTCCTAAACTAACATTTCTTAACAAACTTCTTTGTTAGCTTCTTTGCACAAATGCTAAAGGGCTGTTGTTTTTTTTATTTAGTCCGAGGGAATAAGACGGACAGAAATTCATCTACAGCAACTCTCAAAGGTGCCTACACCCAGTGGAGTGTAACTTCTATGGAGGCATACGCTTCGCTCACACTGTATTTATCGCTTCTTATTACCAATAATAACATTGCTCCTCTGGGAGCTCAAGGGTAAGTATGCCCCCTAGCACTCCAGCCCTTTTACAGACTCACTATACTGGACTGAACACAGTCCTTGCACTTGCTTACAACATATCAACAGCTGAACACTCTCAGGAGGATTTTATGAAACACACAGATTTATCTGCAGGAAAGATCAACAGATATCACAGAATATGAGATAATAAATAAAGGGAATAGAGAGATGTGGTACATGTATATTTGACACTTACTAAACCTCTACACAGTGACCGGACTGAGAATAATGATAATGATTGTAAATTAAAAGATGGTCTGATTACTACTGCATGTTAATATCTTTCCACTGCAACAATGATTCCCAAACAGGAATGTTTTATTTGCCTTGTGAGTGTTTCTGCATTTTCGTAAGATTTCAATTTAAACTTTTCAAATAAATCCACTGATGTGTTTATGAGAGATCCAATAAATACACAATTAAGAGGATGAAATGAGCAGAACTGTAGTGTTTGTTTGTTGTTGCAACATTGTGAATGAAATTGCTTAATATGTGCTGAGCGGACAGTAAACAGCTCAAATTAAAATGTATAAGTGACAACATCTGAACATCAAGTGCTGCCATTCAAAGTGCATGACATCTAGTAAGGTAGCTCAAATGAGAGCCTGAGCTAATAGATATGGGGTTAAAACATAAAAAAAAAAAAATGAATAAGCAGTTAAAAATACTTCCGGGTCATGGATAAATGATTGAAATCGACAACTTTGAGAAAAGCATGATGGCACGTTGACCTAGGTGAGCTAAATGATGACAATTATGATGTTGGGATGAAATGAATATTTATAATCTGCACCTTTTGGGATGTTACTTACATTTAAGTTGAAATGAACACATGTGAATATGACAGGTGTTATTGACACGTGGTGATGAGTTCAAGGGTGTGAGGGCACGTCGGATTAAAAAAGAAGTTTGAATAACAGCACCGAAGTTATGCTGAGAAATCTGAAATCATAATGCTGCTAAAACTGGATGATTTACTGACATGTGGGAAATACTGAGGCTTTAAATTACAACAAGATGTCAAAAATCATGCAGTATATTCTTGGAGTCTTTTAAAGGCCAGGTTATAAAGAAATGTATCATTGTTAAAAAATCCACATCTCCCTTTAATTAATATCAGTATGAGTAAGCCTAGCAGGTTTGGGTTGGTGCTATGTGATGAGAGCGGTGCTGACATATATAAAGGCAGGGGAGAGTCAGAGGCCGAGCACGTAAATGTCCAGGTCAGTGTGTAAACACGGCTGATTGTTTGGGACACCCTTGTTATCTGAAAGTCGTTTCCATCATTAACACAGAAGGACACACATCTCCTCTGGGAGTAGACGGACAGCTCGGGGGTTAAAAGGCACATGCTGAACTATCAATAACTTCCACTAATTGTATGCTTTGTAATTAGAAGCATAATCAATTATGAGATCGTTTTTTTTTTCTGCCAATGGGATGAGAGAACAGCGAGGGATTGTTTGACTCGTGCATACAATAAAATAAATAATACAACTGTAAAGTTGTGAAGCATGTGATAGCAGAACATTATATGTCTGTAGAAGGATTTTTTTTTAAAGGAGGCTTAACGCTCCTGCGACAGAAAAAAAAAACTTGATCGTTTGACCTTTACATTGTTGAACTGCAACTGATGCGCTTAATCGTCAGCTGTCACTTCCTATCTTAATTAATCCTAATTGACTATTGATGCGACACAACTGTTAGGCTTTATAATTAGTATTGCAATTTAGACCGGATAATCTAACAGGGCAGTCCAATTACTCCAGAGGAAATAGAAGGCTGTGAGGCAATAATTATGAAACAGTCACTGCACACAAAGAAAAAAAAAAAATCAAGAGCTTTTTCTTTTGAAACAGAAATCCATGCATACATTAAACAATAAACGACAGAACAGTACCTCTGCTAATCTCATCAGCCATTCAACATATGAGAGACAACTAATTGAATTGATTGCTGCTATCAATAGCAAACAAATCTGTTGAGTTGTCCATGCTCATATAATCTGACCTGATTCCTTCAGCTGTCACTCTCTGTGAGAAAGCTGCCACGCGATGCTTCGGCTAAATCCGTCAGGCTGGGGCATTTACATGTCTTTGTGTTGCCATGTTGATAGGGCAATTAATAAAATATATGTTAATAGGAGCTTAATTGTTTTACAACAGTGGTTTGACAAGGCTGAGGGAGAGGAGACTTGTCAGCGATCTGAAATGCGTGGCGACTCTCAGGCAGCGTAGCCCTCAGCCTAACATATGGTCTCCTTTCCAGGCTTTAACTGTACCACATAATGGGAGCCTGCTGTTTATTTTTGAAACATTAGTGATGCCACTACTCCTTTTGTCTCCTTCAAGACAATAGCTGCTGTCTCTGCCTCGCAAGCAAGACAGGCCCCCCCCCCCACACACCCAACCCCCCCTCAAAAAAATAAAGATGACATTTGAATAATAATAACAACAAATCCATCACTGAGAGCTTCACGATCCTCAGATACACACATAAATATGAAGCTAAATGTATTTCTTTAAGATGATAAAGGCTGATCTTTCAAGCGTTTTTTTTGTTTGCTCGTCTTGGAAAAACGCCAATTTAATTAGAAATGGATTATAATTTCAGGATCATAAAATCCTTGCCAATCATGGGTTATTTATGAAAACATATATTTTTGCCTTTAAATGTTTTATGTTTATTTTAATTTGTTTACCAAAAGTAGCACTCAGCTGATGATGCTTTCTCACCCAACAGAACCATAACTTGGTTATTAGTCGTCACTGATAGGACAGGGCTGATTTTAAATATGGTTTGGCACATGAAATCTATAAAATCAAAAAACTAATAAAATGTACACATAATAACCGACTGATTTTAATTGAGGAGCTTGCCTACATCTTTTGCCGTCAGTGTTTATGTGGGGCTGCTTTCTGAGGCAGAGCTGTGTGTTTCAGAGGAGGTCGATGCCAAGTGATTCATACACAAATGACCTGAGGGAGGCAGCAGTGCAGCGAACAAATGTGAGCACAGCATCTCACACTCCTGAGTGTGCTTTAAAGGCCATTTACATAGTGAAATCTAATTACCCCAGCTCTCTGAGAGACTATTTGATCTCAATCTTAAACAGAGCAGAACATATTATGAAGAAGAAAAAAAGGGGGCTTTTCTTAGATGAAGGTGGCTTATACTGAACAGACGAATCAGCTTGTACACAATTCAGCACTCCCTTTTTAATTATTTTCTAACATAGATGAAAAGAGGAGAACACTGATTTATTTGTGTCCTGGGAGACAATGCAGGCTTTGGAGGCATGAAACCCCCAAAAAACAGGGGAACTTTGGCGGACAATGGTGGGAGAACAAAGTCTTTCTTTTTCAGTTGTTTCGCCTTAAAGAGAAATCAAAAGTTCCCTGTGTGGTTCACCCTGATTTTAGAGGAAAATGCTGCTGTTATCATCAAGTACCAACATAAACATGATTACAGGAGAGCAGCATGATGCTTTTTCAACACAAAAGAATGATTTTCTTATACTTCAAAGGTTATTTAGTGGTTAGATTACAACGAGAGTGTTATAAATCTTTAGGTATTAGACAAACCCACAACTATTTCTTGTAGTAAAGTACTCAACAAATAAAGGCACCTAAAGACAAAGTGTATTCATCACAGCTGGGGGAGCCTGAAGTCACAGTGAAGTCATTTTCAGTGTGCAGCAGATTGTTTCTTAATTGTTTGACACAGACCGGCACCTGAGTACGTACTGTAGGTGAACTGTGCATGAGGGAGGGGGGTCCTGTTACCCAATCATGATCATCTTTATTCTATCATGTAATCTATTCAATTCAATTTAAATGATGATCATATAACAACTATAATAACTCTGATACTTTCTAATTTACACTGAGTCGGAATTTTTTTTTTAAATAATTTTGCCATGTTCACCCACATGTCCATTTTAGTAGTTATTGGAGTTCAAAATGTTGACTCAAGTCAAACCAAAACTACAACAGCTTCAATCATTTAAAAAAGTGACAGGTCTATGGAGCAAAAATAATTATAATATCACATAATACCTTCGATGTAATGGTTTCTTATTGTGGTTTAATGTTGTATTCCATGTTTGGATCTGTTAGCTCCGTGCTAATTTAACAGTGAAAACACAGCAGAGAGCATGTGCTATTTCTGGAGCAGAACATGCTATTGTTTCACTTTTGGCTAAAATGTTGGAGCACAATGCCCGAGTATAAATTATAAATGACTTCTCATAAGCACTCCCTATAGAAAGCTGGAAGGAAAGACATGTCAGATATTTGTGGGAATATTAAAATATCAACATGGACAGTTTCTTGAAATGTGCTTCATGCTGCTACATGGTTTTTTTACATTTGTGTCTTGTCACGTGTTTGTGTGTTCAGCATCAGGAACAGTCCATTTGCTCATAAGCATCGTTCTACATGTTGAACATGCACACACTCTTGCCTCTCTGTAGGCTTTGTACCCCCCCTTTGTTGTCGCATACAATTCTAATACCTCCCCAATTTCTGTCTCCATAATCTACAGGATGTTCTTTCCATTACTCGAGGATCTTCTAGTGCTTCTAAACTTGCCCTTATAATGTATTACAAAATTAGAGCTTTCTGAAAAATCACCGCAGGAAAAGAGCCCGTGCACTTTGGGTTTCTTTGTTCTCGCTCTCGCAAAAATCATACATAATTGGAGACACTCCATGACGATTTTTTAGCTCTGACCTTTAGAGCGCAGAAATACAGAAAATGATGGGGAGCAGATTTCCTGCCTGAGCCTCTTTCTGCTTCTCACTCACATCTCAGTCTGTCAGGGACACACGCTGTCTGGGAGGTAATGTTTACACTAAGTTATATTACAACTAAAACTGGTATTCTGTTCATGTATTATCTTATTTGAATACCACTACTTTTTGGATTCAATGTCCGGATTTAAGCAGCAGAATTCATCATTGGTTTATACAAACGGATGCATTCGCCACTTTCGAGTCTTATTGGTGCTTTTTCCTGTTAGAGAGATCCGTCACAGTGGTGTAATTGACATACTTCATAGAAAATAAGTCTAACATTACTATATAGGATAACCTTGAAAGAGAAAGTTTATCAAAGATTTTCAAAAATCCACCCAACAAAACTCCACCAGAGTGAAATCTTGCACTTTCTTTTGTATGAGGCAGTTTTTCCCCCCAACACAAACCCGACTTCCTGCGGACCCAGCAGGGATCTACGTATAATAACATTTGTAGGAGCCTATGGATTTGCTGTGTAGAGAACTTGTTTGGTATATGTCGACTGTTAGAGTAGTGCATTGTGGAGGCAGCAGGCCTCCAGATCTAATGGCTTCACCAGGGAAAACAATCAGGATGACTTCACTGTATCATCCAGGGTGGAGGTAAGCTGCAGGAGAGAGCAGCGAGCCCTCTGCTATTCCCTTAAAGCAACGTGAAGTTCGCTGCTACCCCAATAATCTGGGCTGGGATCTCAAAGTCACGATAGGGAGCATTGTTGTTCCCTCGGTCTATCCGCAGACCCAACATGTGGTGCGCTGCTCATTTCCGTAGCCGCCCCGTGGTTTCTTGTGGACTTTCTCAACCAGCTCATGAATGCTGGTTTGTAAAAGTGAGACTTCAAGGAGCCTTTTCTCATCAATCACAAAAGTAATACTGCTCACTTTGTGCTGTTTTACAGAACTTCACACACTAATGTTGAATGAAGAGCATTCAAGCTGGACATCGAATATCACAGCGATCAAATCAAGACCCTTTATAAGGACAGAGGCAGGGTGTTACATTTTAGTCATTTTACCAAACTGCTACGCTTCAATCCACATTCACAACATTTTTAATTCACATTTTCTACAAAGCTTTAGTTACCTTACAGATTTGATATACAAATATCAACTTCACTGCACACCTTCACCAATGACTCAAGTAAGATGCTGACACACACTAAAACATTAGTTATTACCATTAAAACATAACATATAGTATTACTGAATCCATTGTGATTAGGCGAGACCAGCAGGTGAATCTGTGTCCGGCCGGACAGTGCGACTCTGGTCAGTGACCTCAGAGCACCAGATTCTTGTGTGCACGCAGAGAGCTGATTACTTACAATACTCATTCACTATTACTGACAGAGCCAACACAACTCCTGATTAAAAGTTGGTGTATATATTTTGTATTTTAATGTCTTATTTTCGCATTATGTCATGTTGTATGTATGTATTTATTTCTTTTGGATCATATTTGGTCTATTTATTTATTTTCAACATATTTTCAGATTTAATCGTCTCTGTGGTTATTAATTGTTTGTTTTAGTGATTTTTAAATGTTCTATTTTAATGTTTCTGTTTCTCTTTGTCATGATGATTTTGATGTCGAGTGTGAAGCACTTTGAATCGCCTTGTTGTAAAATGTGCTGTAGAAATAAACTTGCCTTGACTATTATAATCCCCTAACACAGTGGTTCCAAAGGTGGGGGTCAGGATCACCCCGGGGGGTCACAAGCCTACCACGAGGGGGGGGGGGGGGGGGGGGGTTGTAAGACGCTTTCCAAAAAAAGACAAGAAAAACTAAAACAGTTTAAATCATTCAATATACAGTATATGTTGCCCATTATTGTAAAAATAGATACAGAAAAGTAGTTTAATCTCAAATAAAACCAAATGATCAAGTGAAAAGAAAATGAAATTAATGTCAAAACAATCCTTAAACTGTAAGTTTCTTCATGACGGTGACAATGTAGGTGTCTGCTGCTCTTCACACATAAAGATGAACACACACGGGTGTCTATTACATTTCGTACGTCACTTGCTAAGTCTATACGTGGTAATCACTTGTATTCTGCTTCTAGCCTTTCTCAAAAAGGAATTACTACTGTATATCGTATAATGTTATGGTTTTAAGGCTGTTGTTTTCTTTTGTGTTGTTCTTTTGTATTACAGTGTTTTGTTCGGCCTATTAGTGTGTATATTAGAGATTAAAGATATGTCTTAACCACCTCCAGGGTCAGTGGGGGGTCCCCAGTCTCTGGCACCCTTATTTTGGGGGTCTGGGGCTTAACCGCTCAAACAGGCCATATTATTAGAGTTATTACATAAGGGTACTTTTCTACTTTTTGATCCAGTAATATTTCAGTTCTTCTGCAGTGTAACTAAATCCTTTGACGTATCATTGAGTTTAGTTAGAAAGCTGAACTTCTCCCAGCCTCTCTTTTTGTTAATAATGGCAAACAGT
This sequence comes from Tautogolabrus adspersus, assembly GCA_020745685.1. Lineage (NCBI taxonomy): Eukaryota > Metazoa > Chordata > Actinopteri > Labriformes > Labridae > Tautogolabrus > Tautogolabrus adspersus. The sequence continues at coordinate 27,370,390 of CM036536.1, forward strand.
AAGACACGACTACTAAGTATGTTGTGAACGACACAATCATTGACATGTTCCAACACTTAGTAACTCTAAATGAATCCATGGTTCTCTTCTGTAGCATCTGCAGTCTCTTTATTTCAGCTATAGTAGCACCACCATACCATCACACTACTTTGAAAAGTCTTCAGTCAAACATCAGGAACAGTTTGTATTTTTGTAAGATAAATAATCATGCTTAAAAAGAAGCCTTGGTGATAATTGCAATGAATATTCTAAGTGTATAAACAATAATGAGGATGAATGTGTGAGCAGCATGTCACTGATGTGATTGATCCAAATTGAGCTAAAATGAGCAATTTCTTTATACTGTTGGGTGGTTTGAACTTTAGTAATACACCTGTCTCCGTCAGGTCTTTGAACTGGAGTGAAATTAGAAGTATAAAGTAGCATGAAATGGAAACACTAGACCCCCTCCTCATAAACATTTCTATATGTTCTCACCTCTGGGTCACTTTTCTCCTGCCTGTGCAACTAATGACTTTTTCATTAATGACCCTTTCAGGTCACATAATGAGGACTTACAACATACTAACAGAAAATTAAAGCTTTAAGGAAAGCTCAATTTAAAACACTGAAGCAGACTTTATTCTTAATCATTTTATATGCACAACCTGGGGCCTGCTTCCACCCATGAATGAAAGCTTAAAGGGGCGCAGGCTTGTTCCTGCCTGGACATTGGTAATGTTTTTTTTCTTCTTTAAACCAAGCAGCAGAAAATCCAATTATTAGCAACAACCCAATTACTTTCCCCTCAGACTCAGCGGCTGAAATCCAAGGTTGGATTTGTGGATTAGCAAGGTTTACCGATAGACTCCTAAAAAGGGAAGCAACAATGTCGAATTTCCTGGCCGCCTGTGCTCTTCCGGGATTTGGAGTCAGAGGGTGACATGATCATTGAGAGGTGGGATAATGACAGAGGGAGAGAGGGAGGAAGGAAGGGAAGAGGAGGGAAGAGAGGAGCGGTCTCTGGACAGTAGATCACAGTTAGCTGAGGTCAAAAGGGCAAGTAGAGCCTGTCAATGGAAACCTAGCTGCTAATAAAGTCATATTGACTTTACAGCCATACTTAATGCTGTGAGTTACTTGACACCAATAGCAGCACAGCATTTGTAAGTCAATTAGAGGGGGGGGGATGAAGCAGGTGGTGTGGCTGTCACTCTAACCTGAGGAGGATAAAGCTGGACACTGACCTCTGACTTCACCAGTCCTCTGACTTCTAACACCTGCAGGTCACTCGTCTGCGGAGGCCGGTTGTAAACGCTCCGACTCGGTGCTTCTATTGATCACAGCAAACACTGATTCATAATTAAATGGAATGTTTAAACAGAGATGAAGCCGGTGTCAAACAGCAACTAGGACGGGCGCTCCTCTCAAGGTTATGAAACTGCCATTAAGTGGCTTTTTTTAAAATGCCAGACGCCGTACTTCTACTTCCATCAAAGTGGGTCAGAAAGTAGCAGGGAATGAATTACTCATTAAATGAAACACTTCAATCTCTCTAATAAGGAGATCCATGAATGATATGTGCCACCTGCTAAATTCGCAAATATCCCCTCTAAAAGCTTTGTAAGCTTCATCAAACTAATCGGAGTGGACAGCCACCAAATAGAATCTATTCTGAATTCTCCATTTGTGACAGAGCGGAGCAGGTGAAGTCTTTTGGCAATAATTGACTGGAAGGTATGCCGTTCTCTATTAATGTGCAAGGATTAAATTTAACACCCACCTTATATCATTCGGCGAGGAATCACATTGCGCTAAAGCCCACAGTAACCTGAGGTATCTCTTTCATTATTGCCTAATTAACCCGCTAATAGCCATGTCCTCACTGCTTCTTCTCTTTAATTATCCGGCGGCCTGCACCGCGTTCGTACTGAGATTACAGCTGTGTCAGTCAGCTCTCTGTCCCATCACATCTTTTATGAGATCAATTTCTGTTGGCTTTATTCTAAAAGACACTGTTTAATTAACAGCTATTTTCATCCTTGAAGAACATGCTATTCATGCCCACGATATCACTCTCTACAAGTCGTACCTGAGACTATTACAGCAGGGAGGTCGTGCAAGCTGCAGACAGAAAGCAGAGGAGGCAGAGGGAGTGGGGTTTCGCCGAGTAACCACTAGATGTCCTTTGCAGTGAAGTGAACAAGCCTGACTGAGCCGGGCCATTGCACTGGAGAGAAGCCAAATCAGAGGGAGTCATACCACTTCATCACATGTTAGTCACTCAGACGAGACGCTGTCATTAATTGTAATAACGACTGAGTGTCAAGTCTCTGATTCACAGCCAACGCATCATGCAAACATTTCTGTCCTCTCAGCAGAGTTTGATTTAAGTGTGACTGCATTTTACTTTACTTTTCACCCTCCACAACTCCAGAGCAGATCACAAGTGCAACAGAGTTTGTTACAGAAGTCGTACTTTCATAAGGTCATGCACAAGTAACTCATGATTTTATAATAAATCAACACATTTTGTTCCATTTTATAGATAATGACACAATTTAGATTTGTTATGTGCCTTTCCTTTGCAGTGATTTAACCTCCTTTTTTTATCAGCTCTCTGTGGAGTTACGACATCACTTAGCCAGGCATGTGATATATTATCAGCTTGAATTTACAAGTTTTAGGAACATTTTCTGAATGCAAATAAAAAACTATAACCATTCCTGTCCCTGTGTTTCAGATGTAGTTATTATAAATAAAGACCTGCAGCTATTATCAGGTGATTAAACAGTTATTGTGGTTTAGATGTAACTACTATCTTAAAGCCTAGCCAGGGTCAGGGGTTGCAAATAAGCCGCGGCTAGAAACCTGTATGTTCGATTAATGTTGGGTCTCTGTAGATAATATGACAAAGAGTAGCGTCTAGACCTGCTCTTTTTGTGAAGTGTCTTGATATATCATTTTGGTATGAATTGGTGCTATACAAATAAAGATTGAGAGTGCTAGATACTGAGGTGGTATCCCAAGTCATTCCCCCCTCTAAATATCTGATTGACTTAAATACTTGGAGTTGTTGTGTTTGTACAGATTTATACACATAAAACACATTCATAAGAGAAGTTAAGAGAAGGCAGAGCAATGCTTACTGTGCCCTGTTTTCCTGAGTATAGCAGCATTGGATCGCTGATATTACTCCAAGGCTGCGACATTCAGGGCCTCTTACCTTTTTACCTCGTTAGCTTTCTACATGTGTTTTGTCTTTTTCTGTCCTTTTAATGCCTTGCTGTAAAACCAATCGCCCTTCGGGGACAAATAAAGTTGACATTTTCAATATGCTAAGCTAAGCTACTCAGCTGCTGGCTGTCGTTTTACTCTGAAAAGATTGATAAAAAATGATTTATCTTCTCATATTACTATTGGGAGGGCTGAAAATCAGTGTTTATCCAAAAAGGTTGAGCTATTTCTTTAGTAGATTAACATTTAAAATGAGGAATTAATGGGCAAATAATGGGTTTAAACAATAAGTAAGATATGCTTATACTGTTTTTTTTGAAGAACTGACATTCATTAGTGTGAATCATTATGATTTACTGAGACATTCATAATTCAAAGTTCTTTATAATCTGCTCATATGTAGATCTTAAAAATAGATCTTTATTGCATTGGTCAATACTTTATTGACCATTAATAAAGTCATTAATGATAAACATTTGAATGAATGGTGCCTTAAGAGAAAGAGGTACTCAACTATTTTATTTAAAAGCTCTCCCATTTATTCCTCAGATGTTTTCAAATAAAAGAAGAACCTTTAAAATGGCAATAGTTGTGATTTTTTTACGGCAAAGATCATGACACTGTATATAAAACCAGGACAGGAGGCAACAGTGCAAGTAAAAATGTTACTATCTGCTGTCATTTCCCTCTAGACATACAACCAGTGGAGCATTTAAGTCGCTAGACGCACAGCCAAGACTCAGACAAGTGAATTTATGTGTTAAGTTGGTGTCCCCCTCCCTCTCCCTCACTGTCTCAGAGGCCCAGCACAGATAGCGAGTTCCATTAGGAATTTCAACTCGAATTAAGGTGCTTGGGGAGGACACATTAACACATGTGCCGCTTCTGTAGTTAAATGTCAGAATGGGAATGAGGCCTGTGACTTTATATTCCATTAGCCACTGCCTCATGTTTCCCTGCTGTGTATCTAAATAAATAATCAAGACAGCCTCCAAAACACGAATCATCTTTTCACAATAATAGAAAATTAATGGCTCTGCTTGGGTAAGTAAATTACACCAAGAACATCCCACAGCCTAAATCACTGCTGAGAGATGATGACAAAGGATGCATTATAGGCCGCAGGAAAAAGGAACCCACTCGTCCAGAAAATTCTGAAATCTGAATAAAATGTTGGGGCTTTCAAGCTCTTTACAATCACCTTGCATGAAAGTCTAATTCAGTTTGGCCTCTTATTAATTCATAAGCCATTAGTAACATATTTCTCTAACAAAAAGCCCCTGACAAAGGAAAAAAGATTGTGTTTGGGAGAGGTATGTGCATTTAACATTTAACCATGGGCGATTAAAAACAAGTCTCAAAGAAATGGCTTAGAGTGGGGTCTTGAAACATGCAAACGGCTGAACTATTTTATGGAGCATTAGCCAGATATATTTAAATACAGCTGAAGTGTGTCCCTGCCATATAGTAAGTATAACACCTGTCATGCTAAATCATGTACACAAATGGCTACTATGAAGAGGAAAAAGCCAGGCTAGTATAGACCACTATAAACCACTCAAGCAAAACCAACATTTAACAACTGCTCTGCTCTGCAGTGGCTGCATTCTGCAGCAGTGTCAGGAACAGAGAGCTTGAATGTAGTGCTGGAGTTGTTTGAAATATGACATCTTAATTAATCAGCTGATTATTGAATGTATTTGATCACTATTTTGGTACTTGGTGGCTTGTTTCAGACCTGCATCAAACAACACAATTCACTACCAATGCAAATACCATAAGGTCATACGGATTGATCCTCCTCGCAACAAACGCTTGTACATACATTTGATGCCACTCCATCAAAAGAATGGATGTTTTACCAGAAAGTGACAATTTTGACCTGCCGATGGTGCTCATCCTTTGGGCACCATTATAGTCTGATTTGTGTCAATCCATCAAGAAGGGTTTTTTGTTTATAGAGGGAAGACTTTGACCTACTTACATGTTACAAGGGGAAATGTCAGGGACAAGCAAAGTCTTAAGGATTCATCCTCTGGGCACCAAGTACTGTACATCTCTACAAGACTTGCTGGCTGAATTAGAAGAAAAGTCAGTTAATAGAAAAGTCATTTGTATTTATCCTCAGGGCACTAAGAATGCCCTGGTGATATGTTTTTTGTGCTAATCTATTAAATAGAAGGAGAGATATGTAACTGGAAAAGCAAAGACTTTGACTTTCTGGGGCCACTAGAAGAACAGTGAGAGTATCAACACATTTTCTAGGACACATCGTCTGGGCACCAAGAATATCTGAACAACATTTCATGGTAATCCATTTTATAGTTGTCAAAGATAATTTACTTTAAACTCACACTCAATTTACACTTCACCTAGATGAAATGTTTGGGGAGTCATTGCAATTTATCCTCTGGAGACACTGAATGATAAGGAACATTCTACATTGTGTTGGCGCTAGAGGCTAAGAAATCAATAGAGTCTCTAGGATTTGTTTGGACATATCTGCTGTAAAGGAGAAGTCGGAATATTTAACTTTGAAAGCGAAGAGTTTCACCTGCTTGTTGAGTTGGAAGAACGTCATTTAAAGTTATCCTCTGGGCACCATGCATGCCCTGGTATAGGATAATTAACTGACTTTCTAGTGGCACTAGAAGAAAAGTCAGAAGACCAGCAATGCCTTAAGTATTTTTTTCTCTAGCACAAAGTATATCTTTACTAACTTACATGGCAATCTATTGATCTTATAGCTATCAACACAATTCACTATAGAGAAACAGCCTCATGGGAGCAAGAGATGAAAGGTCAGGGGATTACCAGTCATTATCTTCTGTGGACCATGACTTCCCATTATGTTTTCAAACCATGAAGTACTAATAGAGATATTCAAGTTCAAATATTGACTTAATGGTGGTGAGTGGAAAATTTAGGGTAAAACCTTCATATCATCAGCAAGTTATTGTCTGTGGACAAAGGATATCTCCATCAAACCTTGACCCAATCAATTTGAAATTAGTCAAGATATGTCACTAAATACAAACAATCAAACAGTGTCACTAGATGGAAGGTCAGGCAATTCATTGGGATACAACTCTGGAGACCGTGAATCTCAAAATGTTTGTGCCAAGCCATCAAGAGAGATAGGGCTATTCTACGTGAAATGTGAATACTTTGACCTGTTTGTTGCAGGTCAATTAAAGTTAAAGGATCAACAACTTCTCCAGAATGTATCCTCTTGGCACCATGAATTTCTGGATAAGAGTTTTCGTTCCAATCCATCAAACAGAATAAGTTCTTCTTTTGGAAAGTAAAGACTTTGAAAAGTCAGAGTATTTGACCCGCCAATGGCCACAGAGGAAATGTAGGAGTGGATCATCAAAGTATGTAGGAATCATCCTCTGGGCACATTGAACGTCGATACAAAGTTTTGAGGCAATCCAAAACAAATAACCAAGGGTACTTTAGTGGAAAAGTAAAGACTTTAACCTTGAGAAAAAGTCACGAGATTGGCAAAACCATTAGAAACCATTATTCTTCCTTTGGGCAATATCTCAAATTTCATGACAATCCTATAACAGTTGTTCAGACATGTTCTCTAAAAATGAACAACATCCTGTGGCATATTATATGTCAGGGGATCACCAAAGTCGTTGGGATTCATCTTCTGGAGACCAAAGATGTCTTTACACCTTTCCATGGAAATACATCCAAAAGCTGAGGAGATATTTTAGTCTGGACCAAGTCATGGCTGCTGGCATGGCTAAAAATACTAAACGTTAGCTCGATCCAGCCGCCTCTTCAATGCAACAATTTGCTGCTGAGAATCATTGCAAATTGAATACCCTTGGTAGCTTGAGTTTTGATAGGGATGTTTGAATTATTTAATAATTAATCAAAACAATCCATAGATAATTTGTTAATGAGTCTATTTTCAGTTGCAAAACACTGCCCTTCTTAGCTGGTTTGGTTTTACCTCTCATGCTATCATTATTCTTTCTTTGGCCTTCATGTCACCTGACCTCTTATACTCATTTCCACTAATGTCCTTCTTCCTATTAACACCATCCTAGACATTCACACTTAACAGCTGACATATGTTACCTTTATTTTCCGTTGGTCTATTCCTCAACCAAAGAGATAGATGTCCAATTAAAGCATGAAGCAGTGAAGCAGTCGCTGATGTGCCATTAAGAGAAATGGTTAAAAAAATCTTTCAGGAGAAAAACCTACAGTGAAAGATGCATAGACCTCCACTGGAGCTAATTCCACAGTGGAGAAGGTGTTAATGCCATCTCATTTCCCCACATAAACACCTTTCTCTCTCCCTGCACATTAATTATTAGCACAGATGCAATCTACTGTTTACTTTTTAAACAGGATGAGGGAGCTGCAGCATATGAAACGGCAAAGAGCTGGTCTGTGAGCCAAAACAGGTTACAGAGCAGAGCAGAAAGACCCGGGACGAAGAGCACCAGGAGAGTCATGAATAAGTCACACAGCCTCTGGACCTTCCTCTGAAGGTACCAGGCCTCTGACATGGAGCCTTTTCATCTGATAGCCCCGAAATGTCCCGGAGACGTGGGGAATTCAGATACATGCAAGGAGATACTGTATATGCATGCAGGCTGTCTTGTGTATGTGTGCATATACATCACAATCCTTTGGATCACACAACAGGCATCTTCATTCATCCTCTAGAGACCCCCGCAACATCCACTCAGTTTTTCAAAGCGCCTTTTTTCCCAGTAAGGCCAGCATGGAGTCAGGGTGCCAGCTGATTGTGCTTCCAATTCAAATAATGACTGTAATTAGGCAATTACGTCCTGAGAGGCAGAGAGGCCAAGAGCTGGCTTTCCTTACACATCACAGCAGACAGCAAATGAGGATTCACCGGGGAATACAAAGATTATGGCTATAGCATATGCTTCCTCCCTTTGGTGCACACAGCAATAGCTTATGTCAAGGGTTAGAAGGACAAGCAGAGGATCAAATGATGTGAAACGTGTACAAATATACACACGTCAACTCTCTTTCCATTTTTATACAGTTTAGCAAAAATGTAGTGTGTGCTAAGAAGAATAAACAGTCATTTAGTACTCATATGCAACAACAGAAACATTTATTGCAAACACATTGCCCTATAATTCTTGTTTAAAAAAATACTACATATTTCAATAAACGTAGAGTACATGGAGTATGTTTTTATGGCCTTTTTATTGGTGAGATAACGCTACAAGAGAAAAAAAGAGACAAAAAGAAAAAGTGAAAAATATGGCAAGAAAATGAACTTTATACAGACATGCTGTAAATATTCAAACTACTTAAAAAATGAAATCTGAAATAAACGTTGTATTTTCACTATGCATGAGTTTAGTCAAGAGTGCATGGGTGTAGATTAGACTACGTTGTGTTTGTTTAAAAAACATTATTTTACATTGTTTAAACTCAAATGCTACAGATTTCCAGATTTGCAGCTCAAAAATAAAAGGAACAATAATAGGAACAACCAAAAATACCTGATCACCAGGGAAAATGTCAGCCAGGCTTTACACAGTGAGAGAACATTCACATTTCAAACATGGACTTAAGATATAACTATGGGGGCTCAGGAGGAGAATCGTCATTTTGTCGTAGCCATCTCTACCACCACTAAATTAACTGCCTGATCTGAGTGATGTTTGCTGTATACGTTCAACCATGGAGACGTACGGCAACTCCACAACAACAAACAACAAGCAGAACTACAAGAACACAGTTTATTATCTTTTGAATCCGATTTAAAAAAAAAATACATCAGCTGACTTCAGAGCAAAAGTAAGGAGAACATTCATAGAAAATTCATAGAAAAATATTACTTTTGTAAAATACAGATACTCAAAAAATGTACTTAAAGGAGCAATCTGTAAGGTATCTACTGAAATATAAAATGACCTTACTATATCATCAGACATTAAGAAAACATGCTTTGTTGAAGTGCTGGCTTCTCTGACAACAATGCATCAGCCAGTATGTCCTCCTTCTAAGTTATTTTTATTATTATTATTTTTATATTTGTCCTGAATGGTTTTAATTTGGCAAACGGCCAACCAACAGGTGTTACAACGATGAAAGCGGGCATTAAGCGGAAATTAAGCTTTTGAGCTAATTCTGGCATACATGCATATTGCTGATAAGTTGATTAATGTGCACTGTACTAATTCAATAAATGTAATTTAAAAAACTCCCATGACAGATTTAGAGCCGGTCTAGACCATTCTCTAATAGAAAAAAAAAAATGGATGAATCAACATCTGTGATTTTCTTTTGCATCCAGAGTAGTACATAAATGTAATGTTTACTCTTAAAAAACATTTATATCGTGTTTGACATATTAGTGTGTAAAAGTGTTTGACGATATAAATGTGATTCTTAAGGAGACGTGGTTGCTTTTTAAAAGTGAGATTACAATCATTTATTGTGGAGAATTCAGAGCTCCGTTGTTTTGGTGTTATTTATTGTTTGAAACCAAAGGGTCCGTACAAATCATCTCTTGGTCATGGACTGTTTTCTGTGAAGTACCAACTTGAGATACAAAGGTTTTCTGCCTTTTTTTTCTTTCCCTGGCTGCTTGAATAGCCTTTCAAGGACTGCAGTGAGACACTGGGCAGCAGATATGAGATATTTGGCATTTTCAGGTAGGAAAAAGTCCAAGCTGGCCTTACATTCAGAAATAACACAAGTTCTTAAACTATTGACTGCACTGAAGCAGTAGACTTCAAAAGGTCCCTCTGACCTGTTTGCTGAGGAGCCTCAAACCAAGTTTTTTTTCCTTCTTCTTCTTCTCCTTTCCCTCCCCAGTACTACGCGTTTCATTATTAATTTGTTTTTTCTCAAGTTTCTCCCTGACCCAGGACATTAAATAAAACATTGTATGGTTCATGAAAGATTATGAAAGAGCAGAACGTAAGCGGCAGGAGGTGTAAACTCAGCACAATTCATTCTGGTATATAATGTCAATGCCAGCAACCCCCCTCTCACCCTACCTCCATGCCCTGCAGGCATATTGGCGGAACTACCAATGGATGCTAAGCTTTTTCCGACAAAGCTCCGAAGATAAAGTATCTTCCTTTTATCCCCTCTGCAAATCAATTCTGGGCCTTACAGCAAAATCCCATAAAATAACTTCAAACACCACTACTTACTCCAAAAATTTGTATTATGGCTATATCTCTTTGAACCCTTACCAGTGAAGTTTTGGAGGAAAATGATTTAAGTGTTATCTGCTAAGACATCAGCATGTCAGCACTTCACCTCAGTTTTTCTTCACATGCCAACCTAAACCTTGTATTTCTCTCCTTGTGTTTGGTTTTTGATTGCTTGGAACCATCCAGGCCTGGTGATAAATACAAATGCTGCTTGTAAACTTAATGGCTGTAGTAAGTGCAAACAAGACCGTCTGAAGCCCTCTCGGTGCTTCGAGCTCACTCGGCTGTTGAAATATTCATCTCCCTTCACTCTTCCTCAACAATATGATATAAACCGAGGCTGATAGCACGACTACCTGAAAAGCCAATGTGTCAGTCAAGGTGTGATAACTGAAACAGCAACAGAAGCTATTGATTAGCCTGAATCTGAAGACAAGAGAAGAATGATGCTAATAACTACTGCATGTATTCATGTCAGATCACTTGAATGTCACTAAAAGCTAAAAGTAAAGATTTACTCATACAGTATGGATCCAGTAAAGCTAGTAGCACACAATTAGACATTTAACATCCCCTTGTTTCTAAAAAAAGATGAGCCCCCCCTGAATCAACAGAATAAAAGTGAAACATTGCTGTCAAAACATAACATAGATCTTGAATGATTTCAATTTAACCTGAATTAAAGTGTGGGTGACTAAGTAGCCAGATGGTTTTGCATGAGCACTAATACTTTTTACACAGTTTTATTTACAGATCTTTGATTCTACTATCCAGTAAGCGTGTTATCATGTTTTTTTACATATGCAAATCAAATGTTGACAACCTCAGAGCAGACCGAGCCTCGGAAAGTTTGATACAAGACCACAAGGAGGACATGTGTTGGTTGTTGTGTGACACAGATGAGATTAGGGCGGCTGTGGCTCAGTTGGTAAAATCAGTTGTCTCCTAGAGGTCGGGGGTTTGATCCCCAGCTCCTGCACCTACATGTCCGATGTGTCCTTGGGAAAGACATTTAACCCCAAGTTGCTCCTGCTTCTTCGTCAGTGGCGTATGAATGCGTATGAATGGGATTAGTTACCTCTGATGGTCACTTTACATAGCAGCCTCTGCCATCAGTGTGTGAATGGATGTGAATGTGTAGGTGTGACATGCGCTGTGAAAGTGCTTTGAGTAGTCAGAAGACTAGAAAAGCATTATACAAGCTCAAGTCCATTTACCATTGAAAAAAGGGTTTTTGTGTAACCAAAATCGAGGATGTGCTCTTCTGTTAATACACGATTTTGATTATGTTGTCTTTGGCTGGATTACTTTGAAGAATTTAAGTTGTCCTTTTGTTTGAGAACTTTTGGTGAAGCATATTTAGTTTTCCAAGCTTCAGAGAGAAGGCAGAATATTTTATGAAACATGAAGCTGAAGAACAAAATGTAATATTTGAAGAAATATTTTTCCTACTGCACCTGTACTTTTAGACTTGCCCTTGATGTGCAGGACAATAAGTCAATAATTAGAATTTATCAGTTTTATTACGATATAAAATATATATACCTCCTCCTCATACATAGATAGACTAAAGAAAGAGATAATAATGAGCAGCAGTGGACCACATGTACATAATTTTTTAATATAGAGGGCTTCATCTTCGTACATCAGTTATGTAAATTTCCCCACCTGTCAGCCCCGGGTGCATGTTTTAATAAAAGGTCCTGATAGTGAACGCTTGATTGCTCTTAACTACTGCATTTGGAAGCCAAATTAGAAACTCTACGAGGTCACATCAGTGCATTTAAAAAAAAAAGAGAGAGAGAAACATTTTACCTCCCACATGATATATTTTAATGCCAAATCCACATGGTGTAGCCCTCAGCTATATGCAACCGCTACACTGTTAATGTGAGATAGGGTGGTGTTCTTACATTTTTAGTGGGCCGGAGTGCAAATTTAATCTTTCTGCACAAAACTACACGTGAAAGCCCCCCCCCCCCGTTGTACTAACAACAGCATCTCATGCATAGACACATGCAACCTTTCTCTTTGCTGTTGGCCTATCTGTGGGATGCGTACAGAGCTCTGAGATCAGAGGAGGCTTGAATAGATGACCTGACAAACACATGGTCTTCCTGGACTCCTCCGACCTCTGTCAGTACACACAGCTCCAAAATTTCACCTTAAGGAGAAAGAGGAGACATGGGATGCCCACGGAATCGATAGCTTTACTTTTCTGAGTGGATAAACAGAAACAATTTCAAAAGTCAAATTCATGGAGAATAATCCATCCTGGTCGTCCACAAATGTTCTCTCTTGAGGAAAACACGTCTTACTGAAGCATAAATAACTTTCAATATATAAGCTTGTCAAATCAAAAACAAACGTCACCTTTTAAAGCTTTATAAACATGATGTATCTACTCTGCCTATTTGGTACATATTTTATTAAAAACTCTCATTTGTTTTTATTTTATTCGATTGCATATCTTTATATTTAATACCTAGCCTTTGTCAAAGAAGCCTCCTACTATAGCACAAGCATTTCACACGATTGCACTCGTATAACCAGAGTGACAATAAACATCTTGAATCTTTAAAACCAGTCAGTACAAATTAAATCAATCTTCATATGTGGTCAATTCAAACAGCGCTGTCATTGTTGTTCACTTCACACGTGATTGTTTAAAAGCATTTTCACTTTTTGCAGCAGTAAATCAAAGAAAGCCTAAAGTCCAAACTTCAGGATAAAAAAGGATGAAGCAAAAGCAGAGGAAACCAACATCAATAGATTATGTTTCAATGTTTCTATGTAATCGAAGCAGGTGACTGAGCGCGGCCTGATGAGCAGCCATAAGGTGACCCCTGACAGGGGTCAGTCACTCACTAAGCAGCCAATTAAACCCACGAGGCCCTCCACGAGTCAAAACATGACCCAAATCTGCACAGAACTGAACATCCTGCAAACAAACTGACAGAGACAGAAGACTGTGGAGGCCAGTTTAGGATGTCGCAGCAACAACTACATATGTTAAAATGATATTTTATGCATTTTATACTATGACAGTATTCTTACCGGCAACTTTTGTTTTCTCATGAAAGGTTTGTCACAGTTTGGATTTTCTGCAAAGATCTGGGTTTTAAATTTGATTGGGGATTAGTGTGCATAGTGTTTCAACTGCTGTACTTTTAATGTTAGCCTATTTTTTTTATTAGTGTTGTTTTCTCTTGTGCTCAGCATGGTCCCCATCCTAACAGCGTAAAATATACAATGTGAACATGTGATTACAGGTTACAGCCGGAGTACAAGCATGATGTTTTGATTTGATAAATGACAACATTGGGGCGTTGCTCTTGTGGCGACCAGCAGCTGGTGTTTATATTTTAGTAAAAAGTTTCCCCTTTGTTTTGAGCTCTTGACTAAATGTACTAAGATGTATTTATGTTGTTTCATACAGTATTGTGTTCTTGTGTTTTTATTTTGATATTACTGTGATGTTGTTCTTGTATATGTTGTCTCACTGTGTTCTCCTGCTGCAGAACTAATTTCCCCTTGGGGGGACAATAAAAAATTTGAATCTGAATCTGTGTTACACCCAGTATTTTCAAATCAATGCAAAACTCAGTTAAAACTTTAAAGAGCTTAATCTGTGTAACAGCAACATTTCTTGTCTTATATCTTTGTTGTGACCCATCTGCAGAGCGGGAGAGAGCATACAAACATGGCAGTTCCTTAAGTCCTGTCATTATGCTAAGAACACATTCAACTAAAATTAAAATTAAAGCACAAGAAGTAGAGTCTGACCCATCAGAGATTTTCAGATTGAGACCAACACCAAAACAATTTATGAGGGAATGATAATAGACTTTTTTTGTAGACAATGCAAAGCTTCAGCATCGTATTTCTATGAGAAGGCATCACAGACTTTATAAATGAAGGCACTAAGAAGGCTGCTCTCATAAACAAATCACTCATTAAAGATTATCATTAAATTTAACTTTGTCGTAAAACTTTGCTTCTAGATTTGTCAAGAATGTTAAACTACCTAAAGCATACATTTTGGTATTAAAGGTTCTGATTTTATTTATATTCTTGAATATTGACGAACACACCTATATCTATAAAAATGTGATAGGGCATTTAGGGCCGGATATAATATCTGCTCACCAATAAATCAGTCTGGCTCTCATTAGCATTGAAATGAACTTAAAGCAGCAGCTATTATCAAGTACGTATGTATCTATATCTGACCTCATATCGTACCTCTCTAATGTATACTGATTTTTGGGGCTGATGCAGACATCAGGAAGAGAACAAATCTGATACCAATATATCGACCGATATCTTTCTTAGATCCATCTTCGATCTTTAGAGATAGATTGATATAGATAAACACTTTTATTGTGTTGATCCCTCAAATACTGTTATCAAACACTTGTGGAAAAGATTTATAATGAAGACAAGACTGTTATTATTTTTACAGTTGAACAGAAGCCAGAGTTAAACAAAAAATATTATACTTACAAATTCACAATTATACAAATAAACATTTATAAAAATAAATAATACACTTTCATTGAATAAAGTTTTATCAGCACATATCGTGAATAAAATGAGCAAATACTGATAGTCACGTTTTCTATATGTTTTCTAATGGACTCCTGAGTCTGGCAATAAAGATGATGATGATGATGATGGTGATGATAAGCTTATATCGGCCGGCCGATGAATCGGTCTCTAGTAGACTGCATTGCTTTCTGTATGTTTTTTCTCTTGTGTGTACATGCTGCTCCAAACTAACTCACCTGGAGAGATTCATACATTTGTTTGAATTGAATCAAATTGATACAGTGTACAAAGTAGCTCAGGATAGTAGAGAGGTAAGAAAAAATGATTTATCTTTTTAGATTTAAACAGATTCATAACTTCCAAAAATCTTTTTTTGGGGGGGCTAATCAGTCACTCCCTGCTAAGCGCTAAAGCTAGCTCTTTAACTCAGTAGAATGCCAAATGGAGCAGCAAGAAATTCAGCCAGTCTCGCAGATGACGGGAGTAGATCCTGAAGTATGAACTAATTCATAAATAGACTTTGAATCATGAATCATGAATCGTTTTGAATCGAAAAAAAGATTCTGAAATGAATTGTGACCCCAAGAATCGAAACCGACACCCAAAGATTCCCAGCCCTATAGGATACATATACTCACATAAGTACACGCACCTCCAACTCTAGAGTTGTTACAGAGTAAATATACAAACTGACTTTCTACTACTTTCCCTCAGAGTTATCTTGAAGGCCCTTTGGGAAATCCTAACCCTCAGTTTGAGAACTACAGATTTACAGTACAGAGCATGAAGCACAACAGAACTGTGTGCTACTGTATAACAATGAACGACTCCTCCCAAACCTCAGCACTCAATGCTCCAAGTGTGCGCACATCCCTCACTGCTGTGTCGAGTAAGAATTACAAAATAGAATATGTTACTCCATTTAGATAAGTGTTATTTGCCATCAACAGTGTTGTAAGCTGCACAAGTATTCATGAGAATGCATCTGAATAATTCAGAGTGCTCTTGCCAACTGCTGAGGGAGGCCAAGTGACAGTCTGTGCATTATCCTTTGATCAAGGGTTCTATAAGAGCGCTGCGTCGGCCACACCGGAGAAAAAAAGCATATTTAGGCCAACAAATCCAAGATGAGAGAGCAACGGAGCAGCAAGCAGCATCCCAATCTTTTTTACCAGCTGCAGAATACGAACAAGCTGAAAAGATCCATCCAATAAAACGTTACCATCTGGTCGCAATGGATTTAGTGACCCCAAAGAGAAAAACCCCATAGTCCCAATGGTTATTGTCTTTTGGGGACTCAAGTTAATTCTCTTTTTTGTAATAGCTGACTCAAAACCAGGATGCTACAGGTTCAGCTGAGAAGGATTTGTACACACAGGATCCATTTAGTTAACACAGGATTATGAATCGGCTGCTTTACAATACAGTGGAAACACGGCATTTACAGTGTGGTGACGGGACATAGCGTGAATATAAACCTCACAACAGCAACACTAAAAATGTATATTCTGACTGCACAAGCACACAGAGAACCATTAAAGGAGGCTCTATATCCTGCAAGCACAAAGTGTTAAGACAAACAGAACAAAGGAAAATGGAGCACTAAGAAGTGCCGCTCAAAATCCAGACCCAACACCTTTGGACAGCAAATCCCCGGACACATCCCGCTACAAACTAAATCATTTCAATAAACTGTGTCACGAAATCAAGCACTGCACGTCCCAGGCATAAGCTTACGACATAAAAAAAGTCACCCACCGCTCTGGAAAGCTTTGTCACTAAAATGAAATGTGATGTAGAGCGATTTTCCGTGCATTTGCCTCTCAATTATGGATAGTGATTGTAATTAGTTCAGAAGGCGCCCAAACACTGAACTTCTGTTCAGTCCCATAACAGTTTGGAGGGGATGAAAAATATATAAGGTGTGTATATGTACACTTTTAAATCATCTCTTGCTCATGGTTAAAACACATGAAATCCCGCAGAGATTCTTGAAGAGCTTTTTCCTTTTTTACCAGAATGATCCGTGACTGATTCTGAAACAATTAGAGATTTGGGTAAACATTCAGCGATGGTATCTGGAGGACTGCGGGGCATATTTATGATGCTGACAATCCTGCAAGGACTGCGTTACTAAATCCAGTTTAGGGTTTTGTACTTGCAGATTCTGAGTACATTTATGCAGCAGATCCTTAATGGAGAATGATCTCGAGCTGCCTGGTTCAAGACGAGCACTTCTCTGTCTGCTTCTCAACAACAGGGCTCCAGGGTAGAAGAATCTCTCTGTATGCAACACGCCTGTAAGTGCTGTTTGTTGTCCAAAAAAAAAATCTACTACCCAATGTCCCGGATTAAAAATGCAACATCTCCGGTTTATTTTCTATCTCTGCCTGTTTCATTTCCTGTAAATGAGCTCGCTCAGGTTAAATAAGAGATGCAGATTGACTGGAACAGGAATCAGGGGATAAATGGACATGTGCTCAGCTCAGAGCTATCCAATCTGTGGTCTCTTCCAGACATCTCTTCTGTCATATTGAGCTATGTTACAAGGAAAGCTGTTTCACGGCATATGTAATACGTCTATTTCCTACATCAGAGAATGAAAAGTCACAGATTGCTCCTGTGGAGTCTGCTTCAGGTGTCTTTGGTGCTCCAAATTGTGACCCGTGTTTTAACTCTGGACAAAGGACTAGCCATAGAAATCTGATAATGAACAAGACTTCAACTCCAACACAATATTGTTACAGTTGGAATATTAGATTGCTGCCTAAACATGTTTGATATTAAAGACATCACTTGCCCATATTACAATGCACACACTATATCTACACCCCTGTTTTCATTCAAGTCCTTTTGGTGGTGGTAACATTTCTGAGCTTGTTTTCAACACTATATAAACAGAAGAAGAAGTAGTTATTCACTTCCCTTTTGTTTTTCTTTACAGTACGAACCAGGAAGTCACAAGATGTCTTCGAGAAAAAAAAGGATCAACGTGACTTTCACTCCTTTAGCTTAATATGAAGCCATATCCCCTAGAAAAAAATATTTTAATTCTTACATAGCTTACTTTTAGGAGCTGTGTTACCCATTAAAAATGCTATTTCCATTGCTAGCTTAGGCCCTGTGTCCACCTAGCGTTTTTTTCTCAGCGCCAGTGTATTTTTTCAGTTGTTCGCAGCAGAAAGCGGCCGCCTGGATGAAAAGCGCAGCGCCCAGTGTCTTTTTTACAAGCGCTCTGCCGTTTTTGTGCGGCCGCTCCGAGCACTCAAGTTCTCAAAATCTTTTCCACTTTTCAGAAAGGCGATGTTGATGTCACTCTTTTCCAAATGTATGATATTCCCTGTATTTTAGCCTCCTTGTATAGTATCTTGTACTCACGTCCTCTTTGTCAGGGCAAATAACGATCTCAAATATAAAACATACAGTAAAAGGTAACGGAGCAGTGTCGGTCATACAGCGGCCGTTGTCAAAAGACTGTTGTCATAGAGACAGGACGGACGTGCAGTGCTTTTCATCCCAGCGCACAAACGCTTCATGCGAACACTACCAAGCGTACAGCCAGAACTTTACTGCCCGGAAAAAACGCTAGGTGGACACGGGGCCTTAGTTGCCTCAGTCAGCTTCTTGATCTTCATTGTTGACATCCCTCCGTTCTCCCCTCCTAGGAAGTGCCAGCTAGCTGCTGTTTGCTGAAGCAATACTACAAATAAAAATTACAACATGTTGTATTGAAAATGATGTCTTTCCATAATGCATTAAGAGTAAAAGCTAAAAAAAATAGCTAAGCCAAGATACAGTAGTTGAATAAAAGCCGTATATTATATTTTTGTGACTTTTGCACAAACTGCTGAGCCCAGGTTGGATGAAGATGATGGATGACTCAGAAAAGTAACCATTTTTATCACACTGATTTTGTATTCGAATGTTCATCCGCAGAGCTTGAGCCACAGTGTTTCTTGTCCACCAGTTGCCTTTTCCCTGGCTGCTGCCATCCACTAGAAAGAGCAGCAGTAAACTGTGTTATCTCATCTGGGCCCTCTGTGCCATGTATGCGGCGAGCAGAGACTTGGTGGGGAGGCTCTGTAAACACAGCGTTACAGGGAGCACACATGTCTACCTTCTGAAACATCAGTCTCACACTGAGGCTGTCAAAGAAACGAGGCACAGACTCACAGCACAGCACACACAATGGGAGCGGACCTGTGGCACCGCTTTCAAATGCAATCAGAGCCGGGAAACCAAACAGTAATATGAAAAGGCTGAGTGTGTTTTAGCTGAGTGTGTCATGTCTGAAAGATGAATGAAACCATGACCCGCGTTTAAGGCAGGTGAACAGAAACAACCTGATGTCTTAAATCTTAAAATACAGCGAACCCAACAGCGGCTGATCTGAAGCGTATGTTGAGGAAATGTAATGACTGTGATATTTGAATGAAAATAGTCACTTTGCTGCCTCTTGACATGAGAGAAATATGCAAAGTGTTCTCGCTCACACTGCTGAGAAGTAGTATAATCGTTCATAAACTTGAGATTTTACCAAAACTAGCAGCTTTCCTGTCATTGTTTCAACACCGCCCACTCAGAAGCCAAAAAAAGCAGACAGCAAGAGAGTGAAAACGGAGCCATTTATGGGATGTCTTATACCCTGAGCACACATTCTGCCATCAATCTGAATGTTTTGAGCTTTTAGATGCTATAAAAGCACTGGATAATGATTGTCGAAGACTCTACCACTTGCTGGTTGTTCTCTCAGAGACGTGGGGCTCTTAGTGTCAGCCGTCACTCTCTGCCTTTAATTGAAACCATTTCCTTCACTATGTCTCGACGCCTCATCACAGTCTCCAATGAGCTCCGCAGAGGTGCTCTGAGGCAGCCCCGATGCTAAAAGGATCAGACCTCTGGGGTGATCCGCAGCCAAGAGAAAGACAGCGTTTATGCCTTTTAAGCTGCTGTTTTCCTGGCTGTGTGACTGGCTTTGGTCCAGGCTTCCTGTGACTGGGACAGTCAGGGAGCCAACGAGGGTGCAGTCGCTGTGATGTCCTCATTTAAAAAAGTTCTCGCTCTGAGTTGTGTGCCGTACAATCCCTCGCCACTTAGGGAGAAAACAGCCGCTTGAGAGCGCTTTGATATGTAGAAATATGAAGGCATCATATTTATCCGCCACCCCCTTCATGGAGAATGCTTGGATGAAAGCAGCAGTGGGAGCGGGCTGAAGGCTGAGGATTAACAATGACATAACATGAAGAGGGGTCTGTCAGCACAGTGACACCTCGTTTCGCCTGCCATTGTCTGATTACCCTAACAGCAGCCCACCAATGACAGGGATGATCACAGGAAGGCGGGAAGAACACAACTGTCAGGCTTAGGCTGCAAAGCCAATTCCCACCATTTCTGCTGCTTCAAAAACAGATTTTAGACAAGACGAAACAAGAGACTAGTGGAGAGTGAGCGAGAAAGGGTGGAGGAGGAGGAGAAAGAGTGAAGGAGAAGGACACACGGACAGCTTACAGGGGATACAAACCAAAAGATTATGGTAATCTTCCCTCCTTTGTCCCCCGCGAAATGTTTTCGTACTACGCCTTTTATCTGTGTAAGAAGGGATGTGAACCTCTTCAGTTAGTGACAGTGGGCACTTTCTGTGTGGTTTCTGGGTAATTAGCACCAGTAGCAGGCCCTTTCTTTTTCTCTGCTCAAGCTTATGGTCTTCTTAGGGACGGCAACAGGGGATTTTCTCCCTGCAACCCTCTGTCTGCTCTCAAGGAGCGATTCCCAGCCCAGGCCGAGCCACAACAACCATCTGTTAGCGCTGGAAGGATCAAAACCTTCTGAGACTCTCGGCATCGCTGACAATCAAATGGACAGCTTAAGTTCAGACAGGTGACTGAATTAATTATCCTATTCAGCGCTGCAACAGAGATGTTTTCAATAGAGTGGTCAATGGACTGCTCATATGCTCGGCTTTCTGTTTGTGCGTCCATACTTTAAAAAACAATTCAAGCCCAACTCTTTTATTCGTCATTACACATTAATATCTGTATTTCAATTGGTATAAAAAATCTAACTTATCCTTCCTTCTTCCAGCTAAATGAATCAATTAGAAGCACAAAAACTTTTTAGTTTGTGTTTTGAAGTCTCGGGCGCTGACTTTCCTTGGTGGTCATTTTGCAGGGTGGGGGGTTTGACTGACTACTAATCTTTTTTCCCATGCAGAGTGACAGAAGCTAAAGGATAAATTGGCCGCTGGCACCACAAACACGCCTTTTCAATTGGGGGATAGTACCAATATGAGATCTAAAAGAACACCCAAAGCTTACGCTCATCATATCAACTGGGGCTTTTCAACGGGGGGTCAGAGGTGGCCCTGAGATAAAGTGCTATACAAGAGATCAGTGGGGCCGGCCCTTCTACCCCTAATAAAAGCACTCACAGTGTTAATAGTGATAAATTTCTCGATGAGAAGTGTTGGCACTTCTTTGTGAATTTGTCCTCCTTTTCTTTTATCCTTTGATGTTTTTTTACTCAGTTTTTCTTCAACAACACCTCTTCTCCGCACTCCAACGGATGAAACCTCTTTTTGTTGTGGTTCAAGCTGCATCTTATTGTCTCTGTCACGGGTGCTTTGTCTTACCAAGGCCTGCTGCACCCACAGAAAAGCAGGGGGGCTTCATCAAAGCTGGGGCGAGATGGACTCAACAACAGTGGATTAAGGTCTTCTGCATGATAAAGTCCCTACCTAGGGGTGGAATTAACTTAATATGTGAAAGAATGTTATTGAGAGGGAATAAAGTGCCAAAAAGCTCTGTCATTCTCTTCGTAATGTCCTAATCCAGCGCCTGACACAGAGACCTTGGGCTGGAGTTTGTTAATCACAGAGATGCCCATCTGTATTGCCTGTCCTTTAAGCTATTTAAACTTCGCCTAAACTCAATTATTGTCCCTGGGAGACCAAAATGGCATATTAAGTTACGTGAAAGGGTGGTCGACCAGGGGGAAAAAAGAATCCCAGCCTTCAAACGAGGAGATGTCAACGCAGCCAATTTAAGTACAGCTAAACAGATTAGAGGCAGAATCTATAGACCTGAAAAACAACGTGACAATGTGTTAAAGAGAGGAGGAATCTCACTTTCAAAGCATCCTCTAAACTGTTAAGCAACCTAATCATGGAGGATCTGAGGGACTGTGCCCCAGCATATATTTCTCTATTTACTGCTCACACAGGGCTAAGATCACTGAGGACCTTACTTATCCGAGGGATAGACTGGCTGTGGACAGCATTTAATCTCACACCAGAGTGACTTATCTTATCACAAAACATTATGATCAGAGGTAGGTTTAAAAAGTGTTATGCAGATCAAATGTCCCGTCACACAAATATAATTTTCCTTTTAAAACGTTTGTTTATGTCAACACACTCAAACAAATGAAACACCCACTTGGCTTAAGTTTCCTTTTAAAGACTTTAAGTATGTTTTTATTTAAAATGTTGCCTTGAACTGTTTTAAATAACCAAATAAAATGATCTTATCAGGTAGAGAAATGATTCTAAAGGCTAAAAAAGTGTCATTCATCAGCATATGTTGATGCATTTTCTTCTTTTTGATACTTCGCAACAATTTTCATTGGAAGCAGAAGCATTATTGACTATTTCAATAAAAAAAACAGTCACGCAAAAACCATCAAGACCTAGTCCTGCGGTCAAACTCATGCATCAACATTCAAGAGTAACTTCCTGTTACAGGGTTGTTGGGTGAGGTGAAGCGAACTACTTTAAATATTGTTTGGGAGATGAATTAAAATAATGCATCGTAACTTACAGCATTAAATTAGTATATGTATTTATGTTAAACGCACAGTATGTAAATTCCACCACCAGGGGGCTCTCAATCAAAACAATAACAAAAGATGACGTTGAGGCTGGCGGGGAATCCTGGGAGTGATTCTCTCTGCTACTCCCCCCCAAACCCCCATAAAAAACAAACCGCGAGTTGACCGTAGTCAAGACGAACGGGCGAAACCGACCTGAGGAAGAGAATATGTTTACCAACAATGTATCCAAGTATAATTCACATGATGTTTTTGTCACAGCAGCACATACAGCAACAGAACGGCAGCTTTCAGTAGCAGCTCTTGCTTTCGTATGCACCGGTTTGACGTAACATGTTGTGTCTGCCATGGCGGCCCCCACAAAAGACATGGCCCGTTACAACTATAAAATAAACTATTTCTCTGGCTTTGATAACTTTTGGAAAGATGTGAGGTAATTCTAGTACTCAGCAACAAAAAATATATAACACAGGTGTTTAACTAATTTAGATATTTAAGAGTAATAATATTATTATGTAATAAGTCTACATATTAAACGTTTAAATCTGCAAATCTTGTATTCTACTTTTCTGTAGAGAAGAGGAATAAAATTGCAATTTTATTTTGTTACTAAAAACAACAACACAGCTTGGTGAAAATAAAAATGACATAGATGGTGTCAAGCAGCTCCGGTTAGAACACCATCACAGTGGAAATGTTAATGACGATACAGTCTCTGCAGCAGCAGCAGTGAAGCTGCATGAGCTCCTGTTGACGTCCACAACCTGGTCAGTGCCAGTCCCTGCGACGGCTCATCTCTGAAGAAGCGCTTGTATCTGATCAGTATCTGCAGCACGTTGCACCAGCACGGTGTAAGTTCAAACGTAGCATAGTAATAATATGAATTATCACATAGTTGAGTTTTATACGGTACCAACATTAAAACAAGTGCACCACAGAGGTAAAACCACCTCTAGTAGAAAAAAAAATCACCTTATAGTCGGATATGATGTTTTTATTTATTTTGCAAAGTTGTTAAAAAAGTTGTTTCTTTTGTAATTGTTGCGATGTTGTATCACTCACCTGCTGGTCGAGTAATTATGTGTTTTAGTGTAAACAAGGCCTCTGTTAACAATTCTTTCTGCTAGAAGTTCAAACTGTGCTTGTGTACTTGTGTACAACATTTTAAATGTACTTTCTGCTGCAGAAAATAACAAACAGTAATCAGCACAATGCGTGAATCATATTGTTTTAATGAAATGGTGTCAGATCACACTAATATAGGTGTGTAAAAATCACATATTGGCACAGCTTGATTTCCAACACTCCAAAGTGCAAAACAACCACAAACAAATTTGATGCAATTTCATGTTCAGCAAAGCACATTAACAACGAATGTATGTGACAACAGTTCTGTTCCATATGCAGCCTAAATGTCCCTTCATTTCAGGCGCATGGTCAAGTAAAAGCGCAGTGGTCAAGCCAAATGGGCTCACTTTGTGGCACACAATCACGCCACATTTGCTCAGAAGCAGAGCGAGAGCCGCGTCTTTAAAGTCAACCAAATACTTAAATGAGAGCATTTGTGCAGCAAGCTTGAGAAGAGCTGGCCTTTGTCAAACCATCCGTCCAAAATAGCCAAACGCGCTCAAGTCTAAAAGAAGCCATCGCTCCCTTCAATAAGCATGGTTCGTATATTCTGTCATGCTGGGATGAAATGACACAGGACTGTCGGGAACTCCAACAGAGGCTCCACTTGTGCCCTGAAGAGTGTGATACCGCTCAACAAACTGTAAACAGGCAGATTAACAAGGTTTGCTACACCATGATTCACACGTTTGCTGTGAAGATAAGTAATGCGACTCGTCCATGTGATGCTGATGTGGCTTTATCAGAGCCTGCGTAAAGACAGGAATGATCAAATTAGCTGACCACGAGGTATTTCTGAAATAACCATGGGGTCAAAATATGTCTCTGAAATGTATTAAGTTTTTTTTAAATACACACAGCAAATAACACCAGTTTTCTCACCTGTACTCAAACTCATATACCTCTGATTATGTCTCAAATTAGAAACACACACACACACATCTCCCGTGGTTTTGTTCCAGTGGAATATTCCTGACAAACAGGTCGGAGGTAGCCGTCACACCAGAGTGCACATCTCGTGGAGAGGATGCCTCTGCTGACATGCTGTATGGAGACATTAACCTGGCCAACCATCGTGACAATGGTGAAAGCTGCTGAATAAAAAGGAGGACACGATTGTCACAGCGTGTTTGCTCTCTTTGCTCCCCTTGTCTGAGCCATAAGGCCCTCGCATAGCGGAGAGGAAAACCCACAAAGAGGGTCTCTCTAATGAAACCAGAGGCGACCAGTATTCAGAACATTCTATTACAGACAGCGAGCGCTAATCCTGCAGCATTGCATTAATTTTCCTTTAATGAAACAGACTGCTTTTTGTGCTCCAGAGATCCTGAAACGATCTATTAAACTAATGGTTAATAATACACATCTATACTAGTTTTCATGGGAAAATGAACAATAGAGGAGTGCTCACACAGATGTGTGAAAGTTGGCTGCTCTCCCCTCTGGTTAAACCTTTGAGCAAAAACACCACAGGCTATAAGAGATATGTGTGTCTGCTTAAGAGCAGAGCAAGTTTAATTACTGTGAATAAAATGGTTACGCCTTGTGGCCTTAAGGGAACACTACAGTTTTACTTTGAGTCCAAATGTTTCTTTATCGTTACGACTTATGAAAATATTAATATCTCAAAGTGTTGGAACAAGTTTCATACTCCTTCATTTACTCTCAGCGGGGGCAGGGAGTCACGTTTGTCTTTTACGTGCATACAAACTCCATATGTAGATGTTTTATTTGTCTCTGTGATGGTAATACATCGGGAAAATTGTGCTCCAATTTGGCTCTATGGTCATCTCCCAGTGGACACGCCATTTCCTCCCATCACGGAGGAGTCTGACCCTTTGGCGTTCAATTTGGAGCACTTTCCAAAGTCGGGATGTCCGTCATGCCCTCCAGTGTTGAGGACAAAAAACATCCGATGCAGATATTTCTCCAAAAGACATCGGACTGATGTCAAAAGATCATCAAAACTGCAGAGCACGATTTTTCTGTTTACACCTAATTCTATAACTCGTGTGTCAGACTCTTATTAACGAGATAAAAAGGGGTTGAGGGCTGTATTGGGTAGAAAGTGGAGCTAACATAATAAAAGAAATGACCTTAGGATAGTTAAGATAGAAGAGAAAGCACACATCTCTAACTGACCACTCATGCTCCATCAGAATCATATTTTTTCCACTTCATGCTTGGTTTGCCAATGAACCTTTTCCCCTTCTGTAAACAAAACACATATTTGCACAGAAAATTACATATACAAGGAGATGTGCGCTTTACACTCAATGCTTTGGACACTGTGGCTTCTCCAAATGGAGCAAAACAAGGGCCTTTATATCTAGTTACGGACAAAGTGCACTTCAGCATGGCTAAGTGGTTTTAGAGGGGGTAGGGACGGAGGTGGAGTCAAGATCTGTCTTGACATTTCTTGCACCACAATTCTGTAGGATAGAGAATTCAAAGACAGACGTGAATACTTACAGAGACAAGCTTTAAAGAGCATTAAACAAATACACTTTGGAATTCAAACCAAAGGGTGTCACAAATGCATTTCCTGGAACAACTGCAGTGGGAGACTGCAAGGATTTTGATGTTTATAGGTTATAATGTGGCCCCCTTGTTGAACAGTCTGAGATGTTTCTGGAGCACATGGCACAACAACAGGAATGGAATCGCATCTGACATGTAGATATTCCAAATACAATTTATAAATAGCTTAATAAATGTAAGGCTCTCCCGCACCACAATACTATTACTTTGGAAATAAATGAAAGGAGACATTTGCCCTCTGTCTCCTTCGCACACAAAAGAAAGGAGAGTTGTTAGTAGGTAGGTATGCTAGCAGCTAATATGGCAGCTTATACACCCAAGAGGAAGAAAGTACGCTCATTGAACTCAAATCCTTTAAAAGCTAAAAAGTAAAGAAACAAAGTTCTTCACATTAACTCTCTAAGATGAGAAACACACTCACTTTTCAACGACAAGAACACTCACTTTTCAACGTTTCCTCTCAGCTTAAGACAGCCGTGAAAGAGTCTGTGATGGGAAAAGGTCAATTAGCTTATTAGAGCCTTTTCAGGTGAAGGTGATTTCATGCTGTTGACATGTAATATTTCTCCCCTACCTCTGATTTGACAGCATACTTACAGTCTGTAACATATGCAATTTACACCAAAGGGAAATGTAAAGCCTGCAGCTAGCATCACTCATTCGGATGGATGGGATGAGATAGGTGGATGGATGGACGCATGGATGGATGGAATAGTAGTTATACTTGAAATGGATATGCATTTCAAGTACTATTCCAAAGTCATTGTCAATATTTTAAATTTAATTAAAAATGTTGCCAGTAACTACTTTTCTCACAGATGGGCTAGGATGTATAGCTTAGTTTGTTAGCTTGATGCTAACACATAATGGAAATTGCCATTAACAGGCTTATAGATTTAGCATAGCGGTTGAGGTCATTTTAACTTATAAAACGATCGATTGTACTTATCATTGTTAAGTAAAACAGATCACTAAGAGATGCTAAGTTAGCTTCTTAGCATCTCTACAGATTGTAACAGTTGTATCAGTCAACTGATACTACTTTCTTCTTCTTTTGTTATTTAATGGCAGCAACCAGCTTACAGATGCCCTACAGCCCCTCTCTGGGAGTATTACTGCATTACAACCTGGCACCAGTAATAATAATGTGTCATAAATGTCATAAAATGAAATAAGAAATGCATGAACCCTCTGACTTTTTACACATTAAGGACTATTAGAATATTTAAATATATAAAAATAACCCATCCCTAAGACAGATAGACATTGAATGAACATTATCTCAATGATCACTAGTCGGAGAACCACTGAAACCCACAACTCAAACCTCGACAGCTTCTAACCCACCAGGAATAAATTGTGGCAAGGTGAAGAAAAGGAAAAAAAACACACAATTGGAAAAATACCTGCTGGCATGGGCTGCAGAGAGGTCAGCTCATTGATACCGCCGACCTGTCAACTGTGTTCTTTTTGATACAAGTCCCGTCCCAGGGGTCACCGCAGGGCAGACACTGCCTGCCGACATTTGTGTTACTTTTCAACGCCAGCCCCCCAAAACATAGACTGAGACCATTTTTGTTTTCCTGTCGCCAAGTAAATAAAAAATCATTGCTTTATTGATGACTGATTCCAGTTCTTCAAATCTATGGATATTCAGTAAAAGTGGAAAACTTGAATAAATTATTATTTTATTTCATGGCACGTTTGGGTCTTACTACTATTAAGTCAATTACTAAATGAAACACCTTATTAATTTTTTAACTTGTGCATTATATGCATTGGTGTTGCTGCACTTTAAGTCACGGAGATTTTCCTTTAAATGCACTGAAATGTATTTCTGCTGATGTTCTGCACAGCTCTCTTTAGACTACAAATCAGGCCGCTATAATAGCGATTCTAGTAAACACAAAAAAACAATTTGCATATTTTTCACAAGATAAATATTCTTTAAAGTTCAGTATTTAAATGTCATATCTGATGCATCTGATTTATATTTGTTCTTGGATACACTTTGTAGTTACCATTGTTACTGTGTCTTTAATTTCAGTGTTTAGTGGATCATTTTTTTAAATACATATTAGATGCATAATGAATGTGGCATTCTTACGCTTTTTAAGGTTATTTATCAGTATAATGCATCTACTTTAGTGCTTTCTATTGCTGTTACTGTTTCCAAGCAAAGAGCACATAAGATGTCAGTGCATTATATTTGTGTATGGCCTAAATATCAGTAAAATTATATGAATTTCAATGGTATGTGTAAACAGTTTTCACATGGATTACAAGGCCTTTAAATATTAAGATTTAAAACGTGATAATCCAAAAGGCTTTGATCCATTCCTATCAACTTCAATTTTAAACAGGCGTCCAATTAGACATAATGTATTACAGCATTGTGTTGATATGACAGTAGTAACATAAATCACACAAATATGTGCATGTTTGGTGTTTTTCTTGCTCTGGTGATTTTAAGGACGATGTAATCCTAATATAGACGTTGTTCTTCTTCAGCTATGGGGTTTAACGCTAACGCAGGCAGCCAGGCCTGCTCCATCACAACGTCTTCCTCTAATGAACAGTGAGACGCTCCATTGACCAGGAGAAGGGAGGGCGCTGGTTTGAGATCACAGCAGATCTGTCTACAACGCTAATGATCATTGCGGGTAAATTCAACTAATTAGCCACATGCACGCCTGCTGAATTCGCTGCTGGTTTCAGATCCGCGACAAGAAACACTGAGCTGGTGGTTTCAAGCGCGGAGACATCTTGAAGTGCAAAAAAAGATTCCCCCCAAAGGCTCCTGTGGCCGTGTTCATGGCACCCAATATAAGTTAAAGACATTCTCATGCTTATGAGAGAGAGCAGGCAGTGTAATTTAAATTCTGTTGACATTTACTGTCAAGGAGTATTAATTCACAGGCCTCCTCTGCTGCATGGGCTTACTCAGCACCAGCGGGCCGCGGGCTCTGGAGAAAGACATGCTCCCTTTACTGTACTCTTAGCAGATTTCCCCTCAGACTGTTGCTGTGATCGGAGGCGCACAACCCCCAACCCATAGGTCACAACTGCAAAATGCAGGGATATAGCCTGGTGGAATGTCATATATACAGGTTGTGTCCTCTAAGCACAGAGACACCTTCAGACTGCATTTCAGGGGATGTGCCTCCCTCACCATCCCATGTCACAACAGAAAGGATCCTATATTTCCTTAGTGCTGCACTTAGAGGAAAATATCCACCCAGTTTGCTTAGTGTGAAATCTAGTTCTGGTCAGAGTATGACTATTATCTGGTTAAGCATCAGGGGGTTATCAGAGGGATAAAATAACACGTAAAAACATCCATACAGACCACATCTGCTCTTACTCCTGCAATACATCGTATTTGTTAAAAGAGAAGAGGAGAGAAAACCTTCAGTGTGATTTAACCTTAACTCACAAGCCTTCCTCTCACTTAACACCTTCATTTTTCTACTTTTTCCATTCGATTATACTGTCACACGTTTCTAAGAATAATATCTCTATGTGCCTATTATACATGCCCATGCAAAATATGCATGCACACTTGTGTTCATATGCTCTCTAAAGCGCAGTTTACCATGTGCGCATGTACATTTAACCGTTGAAATAAAGTCTACTGGACAGGACTTGTGCTTGGTTTGGCTTCCGGCAATGACACAATCTTGAGTGAATAATGCAGCCCTCATCAGCAGATGAGCCGGGGCTAAAACTAGAAGGAAAAGCAGGAGCCTTTAAACATAACAGAGAACAATTACTCCTATGCATGGGACTAATACATAATTGACTATATTTAAGGAAAAGTGTACTATGTTTGAAGATAAAAATCCAGTTAGGAAAGAATCAAAGAGCTTGGAAAAACGTAGTAGTTGTATTAATATGTGCTCAAATGAAACACTCAGCAGAGCAGAGAGATGTTTCTGCTCTTTAGCCATTCTCTATTTTCACATTTAAATAATCCGGATGCAGGAGTAGCCAGGAAACAGGGAAATATTAAAAGCTAAAGCCGATAAAAGCACATATTAAACCAGCAATGGGAATTGCTCTTTTTTTTTGTTTTCATAAATTAAGAGACTTGTGAACATAAACCCTATTTTTTGCTGGTGGATTGTGACCTAAATGGAGGATTAAACTGCGTATAACAGAGCCTTTAACAGCCTGTGCTGGAGCTGTGACAGGTCCTTGGGAGATACACACAGACTGCTTGGAACACATGTCATATATCATAGCTTCAATCTGTACCCCAACCAGTACCTGCAAGCTACAAATGTGCACTTCTCCTGTCATTTCTGCAGAGACACAAGAGGAGGGGAAAAGGGGAGAGGGGGGTTGCGAGCTAAAAACCAAATAGCATTGCATTGTTTGTTTGTGTCTAGACTACATTGTTTGAATCTGGATGAAAAAGGAAATGCTGAGATTTGAAAGCATAAGCATGCATTAAGGCTTTTTTTTCTACTAGAGTGATGCCTTTAGACTATTTTCATCGTAAACACTGACAACTATTGCCGAGATGAATCATACAAATACAGTTTTGAGGTATAACATTTAGAACATCTGTGTCAGAGGTAAGGAGGTTTTGTTAAATAAAAGCTGCATGTGCCGAGAGTGTAAGACGATGCAGGAATCTTTACATATTTTACAGGGACACTGTCACAGTTACAATTTAGTTTTTCTGAAACTCAGAGATCAGTAATTCAATAAAATGTTCCAACAGTTTTATCGGCGTCTAATTGTGAAATTTAATTTTTCAGTGAAAATGCATGAAGTGTAGACAGAAACCGATAATAGCAGTTTTATAGTGTTGCTGTATAATTCAATACATTATCAACCTTGATAAACTAACAATCTAATTGTATTTCATCATCCAGATGTTGCAAAATAAAAAAAACAGGTGTTAAAAGTTCCTTTTTTTATGAGTAATCACGTTTTTATATCCAAAGGCTTCTGTGAAGATCGTAAGACATCAGGTGTTTGCTTCACTTTCTGTGTGCACATTTTTCTTAAAGGGATAAGAATCAATTGTTCTTCGTTGTGCTCTTGTGTTAACTCTTTAAATGAATGCTGAACAAGCCGAAAAGCACGTCAGCTGTAAAATACTTCTTATGATTTGTTCTCCAGGTCTTCAGAAATGTTTGGACATTGAACTGCAGTCTGTCATCAATTAGGGACATTGTTTTCAACATTCAGCTGCCAGCTTGTTAGGTGCCAGGGTAAAAAAAAAGATGTATATTACCTTGTTTTATATTCAAAGCCATTAACTAAAATGATAGAGCCTCAAAGCTCAGTGTAATACTTTTCAATAAAAATGTCTTTTACATTTTGCTCACACTTCTGAGATGGTTCTTAACTTTAGCTCGTCACTTTCCTTTAGACTTTTCAAAGTGCCACGCTTTAACATCATATCTGAGGTAAAGAAAAAACAAGTAGCTGTAAAGATAGTAAAATAAAATCTAATATGAAGATTTGGAAATAAATAGTAGCATTCTAAAGGTCGTCATGTTCGTTTTTGGGTGGAAACTGTTTCAGATTTGTGCTTATTCCACTATTAGTCATTTTGGAGGCTGTGTTTGTGGAGGTGTCAAATTGTAGAGAGGTGTTTTAATCTTTCGTCAGCACTATTTATATCACTGAGGGTGAACCTAAATATTGGAGAGTGAAATGTTTTCCAAGCATCTGCTGTTCAAAGTTTGTATCCCAGAACTTACATCTTGATCAAACACAACAGAATCAATACAAATTCTTATCTCAATCTTTATGATAATTACCTCAAAATATACCGCTTAGTAGTGACTGCCGAGCTGACTTTACACACAGGCATCTGCATTTCAAATTATCAACTAACCAAACCAATCCATCACACCAATCAAGCTTCAAGTGCGAAACGAGTCTTGGTGAAAATCTCATCTCCTGTCATGGAAAAACCCAACATCTGCTGGTTGACCTAACATGGTGGATACACAGATCTGTTTTTCCTTCCTTTTTCTTGGTAAGTATCCAATCACATGATGCAGCAGGAGGAAGGAGCAACTACACCTTGTTTCTGCAGAAGAGCCTTGGCTGGATGAGCAGGTGTTATGGCTGAATACCAATGCAACTTCAGAGAGGAAATGCTCCGAGGCTAAATCCCACACTGCAATTACTAATTCATTTCCAAACAAGCATTTAAGATCACTAAACTAAATCAGCAGTGAAAAATGCATTGGTGTAAGATTTGCATTTATAAGAAGATAATTAAAGAGAGGCCTCTCACAGTGTAGTAAATCAGTTTTTACTGTCTCTTGAATTAAACAGGAGTGAAGGGTCCAGCTGGTGGATTTCATGCAGATTTTTTCACTCAGCTTTCAGACGGTTTGAGATTGTATTGAATCTGTTTTTAATGTTCTGTTTTTAAAGACTATTTTGTTCTCTTACATTCACAGATAATGTAAGTCAAACTTTATGATAACACAAAGTTTAAGTTAAGTCACATATGGGTAATTTATTGAACCTAGATAATTTTCCTAAACCATCCAAACGGCAACTGTTTCACAATCTAAAACCTTTGTTCGTTATTGTTGCATGTCCAAATCTCATAAAATGTGAAATATTTCTCAGCCATTTTTTAAAAATCTAACAGGAAGATTAATTATTTTTGTATCTTTATTCTTTAATGCCGTATTATAAAAGTCTAACGGGACATTACTGTATGTAGTTGCTTGTCTGACGGTTTGGCCTTGCAACATGCAAAAGTAACGCTATGAGGGTAACAAATTGCTCAGATTCTGATTTGATGGTAGTTTTGAAGTTTTTATTTTATTATTGTGTCATACATACATTGATATGCCCAGCCAGCAGGGGCTTACATGACACCATGAATTAAAACATTCCAGAATCAGAGTGTAGAGTAGGTCTACTCAGTGTCATGGAACAAAAAGAGAAAGCCAAAACAAGACAAACCCTAATTCAAACTAATATATTGTCTTCTCTTCTTTTCCAAGTTTTTGAGACAAAATTAACAAGCTTAAATAGCCATTACAGTTTTTGCGGATCTGTCCGCCCCAATATTTCAGGTTTTTCATGAAACAATAATTCTCTTAAATCATCACATTTTGTACAATGCAAAAGAAAATGGGTCTCAGTTTCCACTTCTTAAAAATCACACATCTCACAAAGTCTGTTTTCTTCTAGAATATTTTCGACCAGGGTAACGGACCTAGCAGACTTATTTGACCAATTGTGAGAGAAAGCATGTTGAACATAAGTAATGGACATGAGGTAACAAAAAAAGGTGATCACTTTCAGCTTCTAATATAGATTACGTGGATTGTGATGGTTTTTAATCAATGCCGTAGAGCTGAAATTTGCTCTTAATTGCAGATTTGAGAAAAAGGCTGATGTCCTAATATTTAATATAAGTTATTCTTATAGATACTTTAAGGCAGAAATAATGTGTTAAATGAAAATGATGAGGTCCAATGGTTTGATCTTATCCCCTTCAATTGAAAGTTCCTGAAAAGAGTAGCATTAAATAAACAGATCTACACAATATGCTCCTTTATGCAGATGACACCCCTTTCTACACATGCACTATATTATTGGAGAGCTAGCACATTTTTTTAAAACCATGGTTGTTGTGGTTTGAATTGTCCAAATGTCAGGCTACTCAATTCTTGTTGCACTGGTTGCAAGTTTCATTCCTGGTCCTGACGCTGTTTAATGCACATCACCCCCCCACTCTCTCTACCCATATTTCCTGTCTGCCTATAGCTGTCCTATCAAATAAATACGCAAAACCCCCAAGAAATAATCTTCAAAATGTAAATGCATATATAAACACATAAAGGTACTAAGACAAGACTTTGTGAACCCTGAAACAATGACATTACACTCTTTTATCACGGGACTAATAAATCATATATAAAATGTAAAAAGGACAAACTAAAGCTGAGCTGCTTCTGGAGATATTTTTGCTCAATATAAAAGATCTGGAAGCGTCTGCAGCTAAATAACACAATATTTTCCAGAGGTTGGATGTGACGTAAAGTATAAACGTGCCAAATTTTAGAACTGGTGTACAAATCTATTTTTGAGTGTGTCTTAATTTTCCATCCTCCTTCCTGGTATGGTCACTTGAGCTGTAGATTAAAGAATAAACTCTCTAAGATTGTGTCAACAGCAGGCAAAATAGTGGGCAAACCACAAAAACCTCTGTCTGAAGTTGTTACTGATAGGAAGAAAGCAAAGAATATCCTAGCAGAAAACTCCCATCCTCTCTTCTGCCAATTTGAGCCTCTGAGCTCTGGGGGGTGCTATAGAGTCCCTCTGGCAACCAAAAAAGTATTTAAGAAATCATTTATCCCAAGTGCAGTAAACATCCTTAATCCTACAACATGACTGATGAGATCTGAACCATGACATGAACTGTTTTAAATGTGTGAACCTAGCTACTACATTGTCTGTGTTATTGACTGTCTGAATGTTATTATACTGTTTTATGTATCTGGAGAGCCTAAGGCAAATTTCCACCTCTGATTGAAAATAAAGATTTATTCTATTCTATTCTTTGTTAGACATGATTCCATCCTGTTTCCATCATGTTGTTTCTTGCCTGTTGGGATTGTTACGAGAGTGAATGGCGTCTAGGGGATGCTCATTCTCTAACACACAGATACATAGACTACGCAAACAAAGGCTGGCTGGCGGTGTAGAGTGTGGGCTTACCTCCGGTCAGCAGTCAGCGGCGAGCTCCGACCGTCAGGCTTCTCACAAGCGGCCAGCACAAGCATACAGTCTCTTTCTCAAGTTTTGTTGTTTGTTTATTAGTTGGTCAATCGAAAAGGTACTACAAAAAACGGGAGGTAGTGCATGTCCGTCTGTTGGGTGCATGGATGTCGGGCGAACACTGGCTTCACGCCACCTCTTATATCACCTTTCACACCTGTGCCACTGTTAATTAATAAGCCCCACCCACTACCAGCCAGCCAAACTCAAAAAGAGGACGTCATGTTTACTAAGAGACTTTAGAACCTAACAGGATAGTAAATTGAAACTGTTGTCTACTGCTAACTGCTTAGCCAAATGCTAATCAATACATTCTAAATTAAATTAATTCCTTCGTTAAATTAATGGTGTCAGTTTGGTTCAGAGTTGTTCATGTTTATACCAGTGACTAACAATGTCCACATCTTTTTAAAGGACAAGAACATTTAGATCATTGGAGTTCAACTTGCACGATGGACTTTTTTATTTTAATTAAAAGTTTGAGTGGCACAATGATCATCTCAGGCCAGATTATTTTTATTTCATGAATTCCAATCTGATCGCTGCCACACGGAGAATGAGCAGATTCACGCTGGCTTTTTAACTGCTGACACTGCTGGTCAACCAGATGATTTTTTCCCCTCTCCACGGGTGTTTCTCAACTTGAGATGGAGAACATTGGCAGGGCTTAAATTGGTGGCATTTTGTGGTCTTTAAAGAAAGGGGACTCATTAAAAGTAACCCAGAGGAGCCTTCAAGTTTCTCTACATCATTAGCCAATGTAACAGCAGATAAGAGAAATATAATTATAGATCTGGGTAACTTGTGTTGTCAATTTAAATGTGACGGAGTTGCAACCTTGTAATTGGCTGATGGTCCCTGCATCGTTATCCTTGTTTTAATGAGTGTTAGCCTGAGCGGAGGTACACGCACAGCAATGGTAACTGCTGATATCACTGCTGCTTTAAATCACTGTGTGATAAACTTACCACTTTCAAGTCTTGATACCTGTTTGGTTTAATATGACTTACATTAAATTGTATACGTTCTGTTTGGGTTCTTTCACTGCTGGGGTTTTGTTGTTGGTTGGGTATCTCTTCAGTGGGTTCAGTTGTTGTCGTGATTTTTTGTTATTTGGGTGCTCATGCTTTGTTGTTGCAGAAAAGGCTGTGCAACGCTGTGCTCATACATCATAAATAAAGGATGTCTTATCAATTCAGATTTTTTAAATTAACTATTACTTATTCCTCCTGTGAAAACAGAGACAACTCAAATGGATTCCAAATGTGTTTTTCATTAACTGTTAATGAAGTAATTAACTGGCTACCTACATAGCTGATAGCCAGATACATGTTAAGGTACAGAACCAATATCTGCCAGAAACTGGGCTTAAAATAATCTACATTTGATTCTCTTTATGAAGTTCTGGTGTCTCTGCCAACATTTCAACTTTATGTTTATTATTACACGGTTCTATCAGATCTTAATGGCTAATTCCATCTTTTGTACATTTTGTAATGTGGCAACTTTTAGACAACTTGCAAGTTAAAAGCCTAGGGAGGTTTTGGTTGTGTTTGGTTCATTTACCAGTGCAGATCTAACTGTACTAGTTGCTTCTTGCATGTTGTCCATGCAAACTCACCTACATGCATGATTTGTCCTTAATGGGAAATATAAAACCAGTAACATAATTCAAACGAATACTTTAGCTGGTGATGCGGGTGATACTCTTGGAACAGCATTGAAAGGCATACATGTATGTAACGGATATTACATGTTTACTGGAATATCTTGTTGCCACATCTTTGCAAACTACATGATGTTTTACCTAGTTTGAATCTTCATTCAATGATCTTGTCGTAACTTTTGGGAAAGACCAAGTTTTTCATGAAATTGTGTGAGCAAACAGTTGGCTAATT
The DNA here is from genome assembly GCA_020745685.1 of Tautogolabrus adspersus. NCBI lineage: Eukaryota > Metazoa > Chordata > Actinopteri > Labriformes > Labridae > Tautogolabrus > Tautogolabrus adspersus. Next base: position 27,407,504 of record CM036536.1, read on the forward strand.
ACACATCTAGTACACACTGAGCAACTTAAGCATTTCCTTGGTGTTGAGTTTCAAGAAACTTGGAAACGCAATTCCAATATTCTACTTTTAGCTCTTACCACCAGCCGCTAAAATCAATGACTTCATCTGTGGTAGCTGATGCTGCAAAATGTTGACCAGCTAGAGACTTACTTTTATTAACGGGCATTTGGTGCTGCACATGGATCATTTCAACACTTTTTGCTCCAGCTGAAAACAACACTAAAGAAAGCAGTGAGATTCAATGAAAATAAATAAGTTTGTTGATCATGAAACTAAAACAATGTGATAAAAAAGACATACATCTTAGGCAAAGCAGAGGAGAAATGCAGAGATTGATGGTGATCCAATCAAGGGGGTTATTTGATCAATTTGTCAGTTAAAACTCTGGTAACACTTTAAGCTCACAATGTTCACCATTAACCAGTGGCTTATTAGCATGCTAATTATTAGCATACTGGCTGCTTACTAGTCATTATTTTCCACTTACTGCACAACATGTCTGAATGTCCTGTATAGTTTTTTGTTTGGAAGTTAATGGGTGTATACTTTATACTTCCTAGTTTATAGTTGTACATACATTTTATTTTTATTTTTTTCCCATCTATTCTTATTTTATTTGCATTCACATGCATGTTCTTCTTCTTGTCTTTTTACTGCTGCAACACTTGAATTTCCCCATTGGGCATCAATAAAGAATGATCTTATCTTATCTTATTAAGCACTTATTAGTACCTTATTCTACATGACCAGGGTTAGGGTAAGGGAGTCTATAGCTAATAGGACATAAACTAAGAGTTTTCCCTCAATAACGTCCTAATTACTGCTTGTTGAGAGTAAGTTAGGAAGTTGTTGAACATTTATTTTGATGTAAATGTGCTTTTGCTTACTTCTAAACTTATAAGGTCCAAACTAAGTACTCTTAGTTAATGGACTATTAGCTAAAGACTATGGTCATGTAGAATAAGGTACTTATATGTGCTTCATAATGAATAATAAACAGCCAGTATGCTACTAAATAATGCTAATAAGCCACTATTTAATGGGGAATATTGTGACCTTAATTTAAAGTGTGACATACAGTATTGATCAAGCCAGCTTTAAGAAAGCATTTGTTATTAAAGTTTAAAAACAGATGTATTTTAAATAAGCTCAAAAGATCAAATATTCTAACACACTGATGTAGGGGTGTCATTAAAGATCTAATTCTTGGGCAGTGTAGTAGATCTGAGTAATCGAAGTACGTGATTATGTCAGTTTTTTGATGCAACAAAACTTATTTTATAGGTTTAAATAACAGACCAAACACTCTTCCACTATTATAAAATAATAATAAAATGTATGTATATATCACTTAGTAAAACACAACTTTACAAAGTGCTGTACACATATTCATACGTATAACAAATATAAGTATGAACAGTTAATGTGAAAACATTGGCTTTGAGACAAAGCATTAAAGAAGATCCCAGTATCATTTGTAATTGTTGAGAAAACTTTAATCACAGCCATTTTAAGTCTTCCATCAGATTATTTGGGAAACTCTAAGTGTGATTAATCATTGGAGGATATGGCTCAAGTAGGCATTTTACCATTAAATTGCAGTCACCCCCCTGAAAACAGATCAAAAAGCGAGGAGAAAAGGAGCTACACAGTAGTGCCACACATGTGGTCGAGGGTTTAAAAAATTAGCAATGCTCAACTGGAACGGAAGTAGCTCGGTGTGAGTGCCTCAGCAGAGTTCCTCTAATCATATGTAACATCTACCTTTGGAACGGAGCGGAGGGAGTTTACAATAAGCTTAACCCCAACTTTTATATTGCACTCAGCAGGTTTCCCCCTCCATGTCGGGGACTTTGAACACTATTTTGTTATTCTGACTTCACTTGGTTTAATAATCCGCAGTTCCCTTTTTTTTTTGTCTTTTTGTAAAAGTCTACCTCGCAGGGCTTTGATGTTTTGTGGATGCACACTGTAGCCGCTTTAGTCGGCTGGTGTTTGATGGGTTAACTATGAAACAGCTCTCAGCAGACACACTTAACAGAGAGGTTAAATTTTCTGACATTCTTTCATTTTCAACCAACGTTAAAATAAAACAAGAATGACATAAGCGTGAAAACTGAAGTTTTTGTAAGGTCAAGGAAGGTAATTTGTTGATGGTGGGAGCGTCGGGGAATTAGGAGAGTTCCCTCCTACTGACCCGTTTGATATCACACAACGGAGGCTGTTTGAGAAGTTTGGCAGCCGTAGTGGTGCAGTGCGTTTGGCGAAGTTGGAAACGTGGGAAGTAAAAGAGAGAGAGAGCTGGAACGTAGACGTGAATTAATTGAACTCTGTACATAATTCTGCGTCAATGGCCTCCTCTGTCCTCGCGCTGAGGACTGGGACAGACTGGGTCCGATTGCTCAATATTCATCTACATTTTTTCCCCTGGATAGGCACAATATGGCGGGCTTAATTAACTTCTCTCAAAGGTGAAGCAGTGCGCACCATCTGCTGTGAGACAATCACATTTGTATGCCTCTCTGAATAATCCCGTTACTCTATTTAAGGAAAGCAGAATGCAGGAGAAGAGAAGTCTGGGGAGAGTTTGCAAAACTTCTCGATTATATATCACTTTGAAACTTGAATAGTCTGGATTGTGCTTTTTATTTTGTTCACACGTTGCCAAGACGGAAGAATTGCTGATGATTCAAATAAATCTTTACTGCGAGTCGGAAAATGAAACATTTCAGCATTAAATGAGCATCACAGACAATCTCAGCCCAGTCCTTTCAGATTGATCATTTCATACGTGTGATTGCGAGACAATTTGAATTCTTTAATATATCTAAAGGACCACACATCGCAATCAAGGGGCTGCTGAACTTGCCCTAAAGCCGGGTCATTATTTGATCTTTGTGCATCTTAATCTGATTATCTCATTGTGGAGGTAAACTTCAGACTCAATCTTGTTAGCAGCTGGCCAAGATGGATTACGACGGCCAGTGAGGTGGAAAATGAACTGAGCAGTTCAGCTTTGGCCTTGCTCTCTTTCAAGATCCTCGCCACCACTACTTCAGCTCCTTCTGCTTTTCTTTCTGCTGGCCCTTCAAACGAGATATTATCCTCAGGAAAAGCATCGGCACCCCCCCTCATTCCTCCCACACACACACACCCTTTTCTTTATCTCTGACGCTTTTAACCAAGTGAGGACAATGGTGAAAAAAATCCTGACCTCTTAAACATTCAGATTTTCAGACACACTGTGTTATGAGAAAGATGGTAAAGTGGCTCCAACCTTAATGCCACAAAAAGACGAATCTGGCCCTGAAAGGCTTAATTTCTAAGACTTTGTGTTTGAGCTGTTGTTGGGCCATTTTGACTGAAACACGCAGTAACCCAATAGGTCGAGAGAGGTATGCGTTGCCTCGATTCTCATCTTAAATGAAGAGGGTTGCTTTTTTGCCTTTTCTTTTTTTCCTCCCCTCCTTAAATTATGCAAATGCCTCAGATGTGTGGTCCTGCTTAAGACACTCAGTTTTGCTTGTGGTCTTATTGCGGTATTGAGTGCCTTTACAGTGAATGCACACCACAGTCCACGGCACAAAAAGTCCCCCTAAAGGCTGAAAGGAGTTCAAAGCATTGAAAAGACAAAAAAGACTAAGCTGGGATTTTTTATGTACACTGAAAAGAAGAATAAAATATAAGTTCCCTATTGCAGTGGCACCCATATTAAAGCATTATGTTAGGACATAAAGGCTGCATGAAATTTTTCTTGCGCACCATATGCGCAGAAGAAATGAGGATAACTGAGAAGGGCGGCGATTTCGTAACACGAACCACTGAATGCTCTTTTTGACACACTATTGAGGGAACAAGGAATTCAAAAGAGGTTATATTCGATCAGGTTTTCTGCCTCAATAGGTTATAATCACTCCTAAAGTATTGAGCACTACACAGAGAAGAGAGCTTCTAAGGAGGCTAATCAGCAGGTTTTCTCCCTATTATCGTTTCCCATCTGAGGGTAACAGCGCACAGAAGTACCCCCTTCTATTGATTATCTGGACTGGAATTTAAATATTAATACACTGCCCGGCCCTGCTTGGCACTCTCTCTAGAGCTGGCCTGCATGGCAAAGCACTCATTCCCCAGATTAAAAACCCCCTCGTCTTTTTTTTTTAAAGCACAATCCTGCTCTCTTTTCAGCTGCAAGAAAAAAAAACTTCAAGGGGGAAGTTGAGAGGAGAAAGGGGCCAGAGCTCTGTGTCTCTGCAGCGAATTCAAAGACGACACTTTTCCTTCAGGCCTGGCTCTGCTGAAGATGCACGAATCACACGGCAGCCATTTAACCACTGCTGTCTGCCATAGAGAAAGAGAAACTGGCCAGCTATGTTCTCTATTTAGGCGGCCAAGTGAAAAACTAAGGATTCAGTGAGCATTTAGCCCATTTTAGCACATAAATTATGTTAGGAAAATTAGGAAAAAAAAGTAATTCAAAACAGTGATGTCACAGGAAAAAAAATGTAAAGAAAAGCTGGGCAAAAACAGTTGAAGAGGCAGTCGACAAATGTTATTCCAATTTATTTCTTGTATGTTCTGTACATTTTGTCCATGAGGCCAAAGAGCCTCGTCCACTCGACCTTGTGGATGATCACATTTGCCTTCAGGGCTGGCTCTGCGCAGAGGGGACAGAGCCGTGTTGACACCAGTATTGGTAGAGCCACCCTTACACACATGTTACGGACCCCACTTGACACAAGAGTAGTGAGCCACAATGGATACAATTATCTGTAATGTAGGCTGAATATTGTGTGGTCAGTGAGATAAAAGGGTGAAACTAAAAGTGGATGCAAAATGTCACCAAAAATCTTGGAAATATTCTCTGTAGTCACGTTATGAAAGCAGCTCCACAGGACCCATATTGTGTTGATTTTGGCGACACCTGTGGACAAAAGTGGTACAGCTGGTGTAGAAAAGATCTCAATCTGGCTAGCAAGTGCAATTATTTGTTTTGGTAGCTAGTGAAAGAAAAATGCGACCCCTAATTATTACTATTTTTCTTTCTTAAAGTATCTGTTTGCATGTGATGAGTAATGTATTTATAAGTTGAATGTAAGATAACTGCTGTAATATGATCACACTGAACCTTTGTAAACTTTGTTTTAGCACCGTTTATACAACTTGTTTAACATACAGCAAAGTAATTTGGTTGCTCATTATCATTTTGTTGACAAAGTTTGATGTCTTAACATTACCTCATGATTCAAAGCTATAAATATAGTCACATCTCCCGGCTGTACAGGAAGGGAGAGAGCACATTCAGGACCAGTTTGGTTGACTCGTCTTTATGCCTGTTTTTTTATCACTGTCAATTTTAGCTTTTTTTGGATTTCAGGATAACATTCATAGTTTTCAGTAAAGAAAAATGTACTCACAGTGAAACATTGGCGGTGGTGGGGGAGGGGACTCTTCTGGTTTGTGTAGCGTAAACCTCTTTGTAGGAATCAGACCAAATGACGGACAATGACAATGAAACCGTTAGGGCTGAAAAAAGTTGGTTTCTGGGCTGCCTATAAATTTTACATTGACTGAATTTGAGACGATAAGCTGAGATTAATTTGTGTCCATTTGAAATACAAAACCTTCGGAATCAAACTTGTACTAATAATCCTTAGTGGGTCGGTCGACACAGTGTTTGCTTTTCTTTCATGGCTGAACCAGGATGCCAATCAGGGACATTCTGTTGGTAAGGCAACAGCAGTAACCACTGCTCTACGTAGCCGCTAACTACAAAATCATCTTCATATTTAAATTGGGGTCAGCTTTATTATTAGGTATATTCTTTTGAAAACGTTACAGGAATGGAGATGGCATCAACACAAAATATTGAGTTTTTATAACATTTACACTGACTTCTAGTTAAACTGATGATGAGTTAGATGTTACCATCACCATTTCTGTTTTAGCTAACCATCTTCCTGATGGTCTGGTTTGACTTTGTTGGTCCTAAAGAGGCACTTTATTAAACTAGGACTGATTTATTACAAGTTATACATTCTTCTTTATACTAAGTTCAAACATGATATTAACAGAATAGATAGCAGGTGTATATGACTTTAAAAATTCAAAGTGATTTATTAACATCCCTCCATTTCATTTCCCCATATGCCACTTCAATATACACCTCAGCGTAGTTTTCAGCATTCACATTATGAGTCAGAGGGATCACCCAAATCCTGGAGTAATCCTCCTTGAGCCATATAATGAAGAGATCAACCCGGAGCACAAGACAAACAATTAGCATGACGTGAAGTCCCCATCTCATACAGTGAGAGAGATGTCCATTAATACACCTAGCTTGATTTGCATTCACTCAAGCTGTGGTTCATTCAAAGAAAAAAAGGATTGTTGGGCTCCTAAATCCATCATCTCTTTCTCCATGAAATTAGGACGAAGAATACATAAAGCTTTGCCTCTCTGTATGAGATATATTGCGGCTGTGATAGAAGATGTTGGTTCATTTGTAATGACGCACTCCTCTTCTGTTCTATTCGAAGCAGGAAATGAGCAAAAAGGCCAGAATTCCTCCTCAGAGCCTGCAAAGTATGTGCATATCCCCCAACATTTACTGTAGATTATTAGTTGACATTTTACAGAGTAGGGTTCAATCTGGATTATGTTAGCCTAGTTTAGCATGAAGAGTAATAGATGCGGAAAGCAGCTAGCTAGTTTGGCTCTGTCCAAAGTGTAAAAAGTGCACTCCAACACATATTAAGACCGATTAATAAATATATTGTTTGGGAACAAATGACAGGTTTGTGTCATTTGGGACTCCACCTGGGCCTCCTGGTTTAGTTTAGTTGAGCAATCGTCCCAAACTGCCACCCCAAATGGACTTTCTACTATGTCGGCTGCCTTTTCACGTGCTGTACAGCACAGCCAGTTGTCCTGAGTGTGTTCCATTTCAGTGAATGGGTCCAAACTGGCCAATACCAATTATAGTGGAAGAACAACTTGGCTTATAGACACGTTAAACAATTGGGACAACATTTACATGCAAATGTTTCATGTTGGATATAGCCAGGCTAGTTAAGCTAGGCTAACAGGCCATGCTTTTAGCTCGGTATTTTCCATAACAGACACACGAGCATATTCCAGTAAATAGAAATAATCTGCCACCTCTGTTGTTCTTATTATATCGCATACAAACATCCTCACACTATTATAGGTGATCTACAGAACTATTTTTTGTCCCATGTCATCGTCATCCCTGCATGTCCTAATTATCTAACCTCATTCCGAGTATTAGAAGAGCTTTTCTGATTAAACTGTCTCAGAGAGGTGAGGACCTCTTCATACACCTCTGCCACATGATAATGTGACAGCAAAGGCCATTAATGCAAGAGCACAGAGGTCATTAGCATCGCTCCATGGTGTAGCATAAAGTAATCACCTCGTGAGATATGTCTCCTGTGACTGTGGTACTGTCTGTCCTCCCCCTGTGGTTATTCTCAACACGTGTAAGGTCACTTAATGATGCTGGACAGAGATAACTGACCAGGGGAGAGCTCTGGCAGCTGATTATGCGCAGATCCCGACACTTCTTAACCAGCCACGAGATGACAAGGCCGACACTGTTAAGGATTTTTAACATTCCCCGCTGCTCATCAAAGATTTGGCAATGAGAGCTGGCTGATCATAAATTGAGATTTAGCTGGTAGGTGTGAAACTCTGGCTTTCCTGCAACGTTTCTGTCTTCCAGAGAGCTTAATGAACGATGTCTCTGCATAGCAGAACATAAAAATAACATTTCCTTCATCATTTTTTATGTAATATTGTAGCTCAGATTTTTATCCCAATTTATCCTGCTGGTAATTGCCCAATTTAATGACCCAACTTTGGGGGAACAAAAATATGGCGCTGGTGTGATTATACTGCCCAGTATCAGGGATTTCTACACTGATGTGGCCAGCTTGTGGAAAAAAGTCCAGTGCCATCATCCCTACAAATTACACCCAAATTAACTCCATGGATGTACCACACCATGTGCTTTACATCCAGTTCCAATGATCAGCTTGAAAACACATTGGAGTGTGTTCTTTGATGGTGGATAGTATGGGAAGCACTTTAAGTGTCAGGGTAATAAATGGGCCAGCAGTAAGTTACATTTGTAATTTCAGAGTTTGCCACCTCTCTCAGCTCTGCAAGTTTCAACAACTGTAACCATTACTTTTCTTTGAAAGTGTTAATTTAAGTTGCCTCTCCAACCGTAGCCCAGACCTAACCTTAGCTGGTTGAGGGAGACTGTCCTATCATAGACCACAACTTAATAACTACATCTTATTTGACATAACTACAATCTCTTACTTTGAACTGACATTAGGTTTGAGCAGACGACTCCATTAGTGTTTATACTTTGAAAAAACTTATTTTTTACAAACTTTTATAGAGTGAATAAGAATGTATTTAATGTCAAATTAAGTTCTGGACATATTTACGCTCTTTCCAAAGGTAAACTTTTCTGCTTGCTAACTGATTACTCATTTGTTCATAATTATCACTTTTCCATCATTAACCAGTAAAACTGCCTTATAATTAAGTATTCAAGAGAGAATAATAGAAAATAACATATAATGTTTGACAAATCACTCTTTGGTGATGGAAATAGACTCAAAAGCTGTCGAAACATGAAGGAAAAAATTAGCTACTTTTCTTAATTAAAAGCACCATATCACTATTTATATTGGTTTTAGTGATTCTAACACTGTTTTTTACTTTTTATGAGTTTGCAAACTAATTTGGGATTCTATTCTTTCCAGATCAAATGTTACAGGAAGCTGGAGAAAGCCAAGCCAAACACATTTTTTACCCTTGCAATTTGAAGAAAGATTTTAAGGATTAAATTGCAACATTAAACAAATAAAATGTCAAACCAAAGAATTTTTTTTTTTTTAAATTGCAAAGTTTAAAGTCCTTCTCTGTTAGATTTAACAGTTATAAAACTGGATTCACTTCATCAGCTCTCTGTGTGAATTCAATGTGTCACTACTTGATCGCCTGAAACCATGTGTGACTGATGTGTGCTGATTTAGCAGTAAGTGGCTTGTTGTGAAGCCAGAAAGAGGCAGACTTATGTGTGTAGTCATTCATATATTTTCAAGTGTGTGGTCTGAGCATCAACAGTGTTATTGGATCAAAGCAGAAGAATTCTGCAGATCTGAAACCCCAAGTTCCTTTAAGCACCTTCAAGAAACCCAGAGTGGCATGTTAACATCCCTGTTGCTGCAAGGAGACCAAACAAAAGGAGACAGCGGTGACAGTTTAGCACGGATGACAAACAAAGATACAAAAGAGAACATCACACCAGAACAATATATCACTACAGCTGATGTTTCTCCTTCACATAAATGGCACCCGAGTCATTTTTCTTTGAGATGTGTGAATGATGTTTGCCACCATCCGTCATAAAAGGACATAATGGAGGTTGGGGAAGTTGGAGAGATTCGGGCACCCCAGGGAGCTCATTACTGGACCTATTAATCTGTTATTTGACCCCTGCGAGAGCTCTTCCCAATCTAAAAAAGACCTATGCTTCCTTAATCCAAAGATAAAAACAAAACCTCCACTGTGTCTGTGGGATCAACGCTCCAATTCAGACAACAAAGCAGAGAAATAACATCAATGCCTTAGATTGGTTTGTTCTCGGTGTTAGATAAAAGCAAGTTGATACAATTTTTCTTCATCCGACTGAGTGCTTTGAAAATGAACTCCAAGCAAAAGCTAAATTATTGATATTCAAGGGAAATCTTAATGTTGATGTTGGGGCTGAACCACAGTGCAAATATAAAATGAAGCAGGAGAAACAGAACACATGGAAATCAGCGGCCGGTAAACCTTTGTTATGACTGAGTGTGTAACCACAATAGTGTGGGGTGGTGAGTGCTTACCACTTTCACTTTAAAGAGGAGTCCTCCTGCCATTCTGTGTATGCATCCTCCCTTCAGGGGTGATTGTCTCCTTGTTAGTGGTCTGCTGTTGAGCTCAGCACTTTGCCAAGTCAAAAACAATGTCATGCCTTGGAGGGCTGTGTGTCTCTCTCTGTCCTTTAGTAAGGCTTCTGCTCTGCTCAATTAAACTTCCTATAAACAGCAGACAATAGACACAGGTATCAGTCCTACTTTCTGTCATTATTTCTTTTCCTGACAAAGACAGTTTGACATGTACTTGTTTGAATTATTTTTTTTAAGTGACACAATTTGGAAACCATGCCGACATGTTCTAACTCCGAACCGAGCAGCAACCTCCTGTGCTGCCAAAGTGCAAGAACATGCAGTTCCTCCAGTGTCCACTTGAGGCTGGCCCCAAATGCCCAGAAAGCCCCATATTAAAATACCAATTTTTACAGCAGAATATAACATGTTTCCACTCTTGCATGAAAAATGAAATATTCATCTGCTTTGATTGTATTACTTTTAAATGTTGTGCATATATTTGCATTACTATTTGCGTAACTAGCGTGGCTGATTTGACTAACATGATCGCACGTTATGGCTGAACGCAAATCTTAAAACCCCTTAAATCCCTCTCTTTGCCTGTTAGTAGACTCATCAAAAGCTAAGTGGAGATAACATTTCTAGCATAGCAATGGCTATCATTAAGCTTCAAAACAACTCTTCAGAAACCAGTTGGTGACATCACTGAGACAACGTCTATGTTTTATACAGTCTATGCTCCAAACTCCCAGGGTGACTGACCTTGCAGTTTTGCATCACCTGTGTCAGCCCTGTGTCCTGGTCCTGTTTGTTCTCCTGCTCTAAATGAACATTGAAAAACATTTCAGAGCCCTTTATTGCTGAGCTCTTCATTTTCAGCTCAAAGCTTAAAACTCAAATTTTTAATTAAGGGTTAAGGTTATATTTCAACAAATCTCATAATAATGCCCCGCTTCCTTGAGCGTCAAACTCATCTATTATATACTCAATTAGCTTACTCTGTAGGTGACAGCAGTCAAGCTAAAGATCTAAATTCACTGTCTGAGATTAACCAAATATCTTTTGAGGTCAAGTTTATTTGTTTTTAACAGCCTCCGCTTACCAAAGTGCTGTACAGACAAGACATAATAGATCACACACTTTATAGCATTGAAATGTATGCTGATGCATCTCCAACCAGGATGTAATGGGGAAATGTGCCATCAATAAAGGATTTAATGGTGTTTTTTTCAGGACTAGCTTGTGCAAATGCTCAAAAATGAAAATCAATCTTTGATATGGACATGTAAATTCGTTCTTGACATAGTTTTGATTTTTTTTAGCTGGCTGGACTGAAACTAAAAAAGTGATTTTCTGTGATCTAACTTTTTAGGAGAAGTGCTCTTTTCAGTAACTGAGTCTGAACACTAGTGGTCCGCTTCACAAAGTATGAAAGACACTGGTGTGAGAAGAATTTACCAGCAATCAATGTTGCATCCATTAACATGTACATTTACAACAGTATTTACTCAATAGACATATCACTGTGAGTCAAGAAACACACAAGGACAAATCCTTTGTTAGTTTATCCAAACTAAAATGAATAGTGTCGATGTTTCAGTAAAGTGATGAGCCTAGAAGAGAGAGTTTGAAGCTGTATAGATTCCCAGCAGCACATTTTAGACTTTGTGTATTCATCTTAGAGCTTAGTGCTGCTGTGGCTTAACTTATAGTGGATGTTCATGTTTCGGAGGTCATGAAGGGCTCCGTGCGAGGCTGAAGGTTAAGAAATGATGACACTGTATGGACACTCCGTTTCAAACTGACTCAGAATCTTCCGGCTTTGATTTTCACCTCAGATGGCTGGAATGAAAAGGACAGTTATACATATTTCAAGGCCCAAGGATCCACAAAGGGACTTAGGAATAAAGAGGTATGAACCTTTGAACTAAACAAAGGTCCATCACCCACATTTCATATCAGAAGTGCTGTGTAGCCCTTGTAAAGACGTGGATATGGAAAGGAAAAGAGAATGGAACCAGCATGCCCTTGCAGACAGGTTGTCTGAGTGTTGTCTGACTGCATGTCCCATGACCCCCATCTTTCCCCCTGCCTCCGTCTCTTACCAACACAGCATTTGTTGGCCACAGAGGTCTGCAGAAAAGCCTCCACACTCTTCTCCATCTGTGGGCCCTCTTTGAATCGGCCCAGAGGCTCATAACAACAGGCAGTATTAGTTGCATTAAGTTGATTAAAGTGGTTGGCGGACACAGGCACTTGTGCTCTCACAATGCAAGATGAAAGAGCAGCGCAGCGGCGGCCCCTCTCCTGGTTGTCAGAGAATCCGCCTTTGCTCTCAGCAGAGGTCAACAAAAGACCAAATAAGAAGAGAGTGAAAGCAATCGAAAGCTTCTTTGCCAAATGATCTCTAATTGGCCCTTTCTTCCTTGTGGATCAGTCGTATGACGGTTGATAGGTGACAGTCGACTTACCCACAATTCTACCTTTAAAAGCTTTTCTTGAAAGTGGACTTCTTGAAAGAAGTGACCATTAGCTACCTAAACTACAATTGTTGGGACAAAAAAAACCTCAAGTCAAAAAAACTAAAGGTTTCCACTCGCTGGATTACATCTGTCAGAAGCAATTTATCGCTGTATTGCATTTATTAAATCAAGAGAATATTGCAGTCAAAGGGAGCAAATGACACATAATTAAAAAACAGGCTTCGGAGAATTGGAGATGTACTTCTAAAAGAACTTTTGGTGCAAAAAAAAGAACAGAATCTGATCAAGATCTGACAGCACTTCGGTTTCATTTATCAGTGCTCGGCTGTAATTTATTCAAATAATTACGATGCCAGATGCCATCCCCTCTTTAACCATCAAAACAAACTACAAGCTTTGTCCCTCCCATGCAGCTGAAGAGGTGTCATGTGAGGCAAGCTTTTCCTTTTCATTACAGACACCATTTGAGGAACGTGCCATATTCCACTTTTGGAGAGAAGTGGAGACAGAAAGTGACAGTATTGTTCTAGTATCAGTGTATAAAAAAAAACAAGAGGGAAAAAAACAAACAAAAGCTTTGGCACTAAGGAGCTGTTCCAGGGATGATAACAATATAAAAAAGGCGAGGTGATCAATGCAGCTCTGGATTTTGATAACACGTTGCTCATGCCTGAGACAAATGATGGAAATTCTTAAGGAGAGAGGGCCTGCAATATGCCAAATCTGCTCCAAATTAGCCTTCAAGAACAGCTCTCAGTGTGTATACGGGAGCTGCGTGAGTAAATAAAGGGCCAGCATAAATTACCTTTGGATGTCAATCGTGATAGCGCACCCTGTTTTTCTTTTTGTTATCGTGTCGCCTATTCGTCTCGCTGGCGGATGACATGAAATGAAAGTCTTCTCTCTCTAGCACCACCACCAGTACTCAGAGCGCTGTCTGACACTTGAAAACGCTACGGGTTGGTGAAACCACAGCTGGGCCCCCACTGATTGGCTCGCACACAGGCTGCCACTAAACTTTCGCTGCTTGAGGAGTTGTCTGTGCCGGGACAGGTGGTGTTTATGCAGATGAATGAACACATTACCGTGTGCTCTTCCTTTTGGTTTAAACATTAGCGTTTCAAATGTGACAAATCAGATGTTCATCTCCTGCTCGATGCAGCCATTGTGTATGCTGATGGGAGACCTTTGTATATGAATTCCCAGTAGGTGTTTATGTGCACATACATACTGTTTGGACAATGCATGTGATAAAAATGTTCAAGGAATTCTCTTTTTATACCAGCATTCAGTCATGGTAGTGATACTTGAATGTCTATGTTCTGTATAATCCCGTTCTGTGTATTCTAATGATAACTAGAGGCTATAGCTGTGCAGCAAATTGAGCAAGCTAAAATGTATTTTTCATACAGCAGCTGAGTGCAGATTTAGCTGCTAGGTCTTAAAATGAGTATTGTGAACACAATGCAATTATCTCCTTATTATCACACATATGTTCTGTTATAATTGGGCCTCTCCCCTATAGTCATGTCAGAGCAGTGGATCAGGATCAGGATTCATGTGAGAATGTCTATATGTGCTGCAAAAGGTCATGTAATAAAACTCTATGTGTGTCTCCATTACACTTTGAACAATGGATTTGTATGCATCTTACTTAATATTATTTGATATTTATTTCATTGAAGCTTTTTGACTGAAGGGGTTCTACTATTGTAAGATAGATATTAGATTATTTTTGGGACGTTTCATTTGATAGATCTTTATTTTTCTCAGATGAGATGATAAACATCATTATATTTAAGGATAATTTCATTTGTATTTATATTTCGTACTTTGCATACAATTGCAGGAGTAGCTGTTTGACGGGATGCACTTTGCCTTAAACGGTTGCTCATGGTTACGGTTGGTGGAGTGATATTGCTTTAAGATAAGTGAGGTATCACTGTTGTTGTTGTTGTTGTTCGGGCTGTGTATGTCATGCTATGCTACAGACATTAAAGTATATGAGACACTGCACAGCAGAAGTTGTCCCTGTGCTTTTGCTTACCCACACCTGAAGGTATATTTAATGAAGTATATGTAGTGTGCAGTTAACGGCAAGACCACCAAGGGTTAAACTTATAATCAACGTCACCCCAAGAAACGTTGTTACACTGTCTGCTAGCTTTCTATTTTTCAATCTATTCCTGTGGTTATTTTTATGTACAAACAAATCTATGAATTCATAGTTTGTGTAAACCTACAAGTCAATAAAAAACATTTCTGATTTAGATAAAGAGTTTTTTCTTAGTATTGATTCATCTTCTTGGTGTTGGACATACTGTGTTTTATTTCATTCTGAGATGTTAAACAACATCTGGTGAAGGGACCGCCGATGAAAATCTGCTTTTTGGCTAACGTGAGTACATTTACATTTGTCAGAATGTTATATTATTATATAATATATTGATCTTTAAATGTTAATTAATACATAAAATCGCCGACCACATTTACACAAAGTCAAAGCAGACGTGTCGTTTCTTTAGCAAAAGTCCTAAAACCCAAAAAATGTTTGATTTATTATCACAGCATATGAAGACAAACAGAATAATTACACTCACAAAGCCTAAGATAGTGAATAATTGTCCAATTGTTTCTGATTTGTTCTCACTGCATGCATACTCTAGTTATTGCCCTCTTCTAAATGTGATGGTTTGTGTTGACTATAGTGCCTAATTATGTTTTTCAAATGTACATTTTATATTCATGTTAATGTTTTTTTTAATGTGGACCCCAGGAAGAATAGCTGAGCTCTTGTGTACAGCTAATGGGGATCCAAACAAATAAACAAATAAACTAATTATTGGACTTTGTGTTATACGGTTAAAGTCAAAGCCACGTAATCGATCAACTGAACATTACCTCAAATGTTTTCAACACATTTTTTTGTGCTTATTTGTAAAAGCACTTTGCTTGTATTCAATGGTTTTGATGATAGAAAACAGTAAAACAGTTAAATAAAATAGATGTGTGGTTGTTTTCAAAGTTGTTCACAGTTAAGTATCACAGTCGTCTTTTTCACTGCACTCTTCACAGGAAACTTCACGGCAAAGCTTCTTTAATAAAAGTGACGTATAAAAATAGCACAAAAAAAACAAGCTTGAAGAATATTCTCCAAAATCGTAGGGATCTGGCATTAGTAAAAGAAAGAAGTATACAATATTTAAAGGGGTATGGGTTTTTTTTCCAGGAAGGTATGAGAAAGGATGCGAGCTGTGCTTGATGAGAGCTAACAGATTAGAGCGGACATTTATAGACTGAGGCCACGACTTTATGAAATGTTTGCTCCACTTGCAGCGAGCTGGCTTTGTTTCTGCGACACTCTGTGCTGTGGGTGAGACACTAAAGTCCCTATTGTCTGAGTCAACTTGACCTGACCTAGCTGGTTAAGCTGAGGCATTGTGAACAGCAAATCGCTTCAACTAGGGGGGTAGCTGCTTTGTGTGGCTATGGGGAAAATAAGCTAATAAAAAGCCCATAGCCATAGTTAATGCAGAGAAAGACCAGTTTTGTCCCTGAAAGAGCTCTGTTTATTTCCAACTGCCAGTGAAAAACACAACCATTGTCTCTGTGTACCGTTCTGACTCCCTTGGTGATCTGATCCTTCCTTATCCATTTAGCAACACTTTTAGCAACTCTAATTGTTTATGCACACGCATATGTCCAACTTTCTCACCACTTTATGTGCAAAAGATACAGACATATGTCTGCATATGCATGTGTTAAAAATTCAGTCATTTAAATTCTTGCAGGAGATGACAGTTGTGAAATATCTAGAAGCACAGCACCAATCAGCACGCATTCTGGCCTGAAGCCCAGCAGCAATAAAGTGGTGAGAGGGCCAGACAGCGCTTAGCACAAGCTCCTAATCACATTTCAGCACTCGGCAGGCCTGTGCTTGCACATCGCAGGTACTTGTAAACTCCTATCAGTCCTTCCCTTCACACCCAATGTTGTTCTCAATGTCACTCCTCAGCGAGCTGATCTGGAGACAGCGCTTAATTTAAAAAATGTAATTAACTGTGCCACAACACAACCTCCAGGAAGCACCCGCTGCTTTGTCTGAGATTCAAAACAAAAACAAACAGTGTGATGGAAAACGAGGTTAACAACATCAACCTCGATTTGTCGCATTGGAAAATCAGATCTCTGACTCCAGTCCTGTTTCGACAGGGTTTCTTTTGCTGCTTCAGTCGATATTATTTATCATGAAAACAGGAAGCTGATTGTTATTTACACAGTTCCATTTAACAATCGTTAAAGAGAAGAAAGGATAGTCTCTTGGGCAATTTCATCACTTGATTCTGCCTTGAAGCCATATCACACTTTAAAAAATGTGTTTCTGCCTGAAACATGACAAGCAACGATACTTACCTACACTTGTGAACACTAGTGATGGCTATGTGTTTGTACACACAATAATCATGCACACTTCTAATGAATCAACAATCACAGGCTGAGTTACTGGTGGTTTAGTCCAGACCAGTCCAAACTTGTATGATTGTCTGGACTGGGCACAGCTCTTGTTTGTGGTCTCACACTGACTACCGAGTAGCCACAGAAGGGGACCGCCTTTTTCTCCCCATAGGCCCACCGCCACCTCCTCATTTCCTGCTGGACCTCACCACTAGACAGCTCCTTGCCTCTAATTACCGCAGCGTTAGTTCCCGTTCCAGCAGCAGAGCTGTCCTCCCCGAGCAGCACCTTATCCTTGCAATGAACTGCATGGCTAATTGTTCCATTACATCAACAATAACGCATCTTAAGAAGAACAAAAGATTAAAAAAAAGAAAGGAAAGAAAAAACACAGAGGTAGAGACTAACTTGACATGCTAATTTTCATTAACCCTGATCTTTCGGTTCTTTCATCATCCGCCCTCCTCCCCGTCGTCTTGCTCATCCAGGGTGGCGAAGCACTCAAATTATCCACAAGCATTCCAGCTATCACTAATTATCCAAAGAGTTCCTCATTAGGCTATTTCAAATCCAACCTTAGATCAACACTTACTCAGACCTCGGGGATTCTTGATTCCCAGCAGCGGTTAAACAAACAATCAGTTCAAAGGATCAGGTATTCTACTTTAAGAGGAGGAAAAAGCCAAGGGTAAACAACTGCTCATTTCAAAGAGTCGACTCCAGCGGCTCTCTGGCATGGATGCACCAATCTATAATTCATTTTGCTCAAATACATTCGATTTCTCTCTTAATTTGGGTCATTAAGTTATGAAGAGGTCTAAATACGAGGGTGCTAGCTTAGCCTGGTCTAAAGCCAGGGCTCTCCACTGCTAATGCTCACTATCGCTTTGTCTTATAGGGGCTATGATCAATACTTTGCATTTATAATGCTTTTAATATGACTACTTGACATGTCATGATCAACCCAACAAAAATCGTCAGTCTTTTTCTACAGTTTTAGAGCAACTTCCAGCTCATTGTTTTAATCGCTGCGCTCACAACTGTACTGTTTTAGTACAGAATGATCACTTCTTTCCTGGCGCTGTTTTTCATCCACAGCAGGTAACTGGTTAGTCAACATCAGATGTCCAGGCAATGCCATCCTTTTTAGTCACCCAGGTTATTGTTCGCAGTCCAACACGCAACTTGAGACTCAACTTGTCCATGAACTCATATGCAGATTTGTTTAAATAAAGAAAAATAAAATGCTTAATCGTCAAGGCTGATTGGTTCTGCATGGAATTGCGTTTGACCAGTGGTGTCCAACCCTTTAGCTTCCCACAGCGCCTGCTTTCCAGCATACAGCCAAAGCTGGCTCAAGTATAACTGGCCGATTCTCCTACAGGCTCTGCATTCATTTAGAGATCAATAAAGTATACTACATACTGTAGCATTTAGCAGCTCATAAGGCAGATAGTTTTCCTCAAGGAGTTGGTGGAGACCAAAATGGAGCTAAAATAAGAGTGACTATAGGACATACATTTGCGAGGTGGCTATTTAAATACAACATCAACATAGGATAGATGCCTATGGTTGTCTGTGACTGCTGTCAGTGTAAAGAGGTAACTGCGTGCTAAAATGTTGTGTCATATTAATGTTAAAGCTAACCTATTAGCATTGTGTTTATTGTACGCTCCATTTGATCTCAGGTGTTGGAAATACCGAGTTGCCGGTCTGATACGCCATCAGGAACGCCGCCCTGAAGTCAGAATTTTGACTTGGAAACTCTGAGAACCTTCAGTAGCCTGAGTTAAAATCCAACATGGCTGCTATGTGCATCAACAGTAACGTTTAAGCTGTAACTATTGTGTTTATTAGCAACGTCGTCCTCTTTTTGTGTAATGAAATCAATCACACCAATAGTTTCGTGCAAGTTCCATCTGTTGACATGTGATGTTATTTTCGTGCACAAACTATCACATAGTGTGTTGTTATCACCTTGTTTAAGCTAACAAAACAAAGGTACTCCTCGAGGCGTCCATGTTGCTTGTTGGACTTGTTGCCAACTCACAACTGGAATGTGGTTTACTTGTGTTTGACGTCATTCCCAGCACCGAGACTCAAGTTCAGAGGTTAATGGAACGCACCATTAGTTGCAAAAGAACAACTTTTTTAAACGCAGATTTGATGCTATACTAAAGTCCCTTCTGACCTTGGGGTAAGGAGTCCTACAAGTGGATTTGAGATAATAGAGCAGATGTGAAAAAATATATATGACATTTGTTTTGCCTTTTTTCTTTACTTTTTTTTTCTTAAAGGTGCAAAGTCTTAGTACAGATGATTCTTTCCATTGGATCAATTCTCTCTACCAGCGAAGGTTATTTGGTGTTTCAAAAATGGTCAACTTGATTGAAAATTTGCAAAATGCTTGTTTTTTTGTCCTTTGTTTCAGACCCAAACACCAGTATCTATGTGAACTCCTTGGAGATTTACTGCTACTGGCACCAATCACAATCCTAATGTGCAGTAAATTCAATTTCTCCTCAGCCCCCCATCCACCCAGCACCCTCCCTGAATGTCAGCTCGGCGCTCTGCGAAACACCACCAGAATTTGAGTCTGTCACTTAAAATATAATGCCGTCAGATCTGTTACTTTAACCTTGAAGCAATTAGCTGTTGCTGAGCTGTAATGAATCCTGACATCACTCCGCTGTGATGAAACCCCTAATTGCTCTGTAAAAATTGAAGCTTTTGACATCACTGCTGACAGACTTTTTTCTTCTTGGTTGTGCGGTCGCATGTGACGGCGCCATGGTTGAAACTTGAAAGGTAGCGGAGCTTTTCTGCCATCGGCTGTCCTGTCACTTGACAAAAAGAGAGAGGGAAACTGGCTGGATTTGCTGAAATGATGAGGCCATTTAAACTCTGATATGTCGCAGCTATACGGCATCATTCAGCGGGACGGTTGCAGATGTCCGTGCTAGTCTGGACTCAGACGTGAGGTGGGTGTTTATGAGATGACGAGTGGATGGCTTACAGCTGCCGTGTCAACAAGTCTGAGACTCGCTGCTCTTAACAACCAAACTTTAGCAGCATTCTTAGCCGAGGAAAGCTTAAATTCCCCCTTATATCACAAATAGCTCCTGCCAGTAATTTGTTATGTTAACACAGATAGACAAAGGTGACATGTTGCCAGGTCAGAAAACATGGCAACCCTTTTCCATATGATGAAAACTGTGATTGATAATTGTTTTTATGTCTTTTAGCTGCATAATCCTGACCTCTGTGCACTGTATGTTTCTTAGATAACAACAGGACCTGCTAAAAAGACAAACTAGTCTTCTGTTATGGCTTTTCTGACACCTCAAAATAACAGAACTTAAACTTAATCCAGTTAATTATATTGATCAGCAAAAGACTTTTGAATAAATATTCCACCAAAATATCTGTGAAAGATTTTTGTCAACCCATGTAATTCTCTATAGGCTTTGATTTCCTGCTCACATAATTTAATAAAGCATCATACATATATGTTTCAGCATCAAGATGAACTGTAACATTAATGCTAATTAATCATAAAAGATATTTACTGCTGCTGTCTTCTATAAAATTATTTGACCGGGTTGTGGGTAAAGTAGTGCATGCTGAATGAAAGGAAACACAGTATGCATCATATATAGTTTTCACAATCATTTTGAGTTGCCAGGCAAGCACTTACAGCATGTTTAAGGTTTGACATTTGGAAAATTGCAAGCAAACCCTGAGATTTCAGAGTGCTGATGATTGGAGAAATAGTAGATGAAGTGACTATCTAGCTCTATTTTCTTCTCAGGTTAGCTTTTAAGTGTTTGGACTGTGATCAGTCCATAAACCATGTTGATGCATTCATGTGATAATATGGCAAAACAGCAACCCCCCCCAATATTTCCATCTGATGCATTTATAGCAGCAGAAGATATTATTTAAAATGTGATTTGCCTTGTTAATGCTGCTGGTCAAATGCCTATTTATGCAGAGTTTAAAATTCTCCTGCAGGCTCTTAATGAAAACAATTGCAGTAACGTGCATTAGACAGGCAGGGGAGCGCAACACAGCAGCTGTTGATTATCGTGTACAAGATGCATTGGAGAACTTAGGGTGTTTTTGGGGAGAAGGGGGTGGGGTTAATTTTCTGTTTAGTGAGTGATGTAGGAGATGTGATAATGAGAGGCCAAGGAGAGCAAGTGTTACCTCATTATTGTAATGAAAAAGATATCCCACCATTACATCAGTTGGAAAAAATAGCAATTAAAGTGCCCAACAAGGTTCCTTGAGGCAAGAAGAAGAAGAAAACGACTCTCTCAAGCCCATCTGTTGTGGATAATATGCGCCATGTAAAAGAAAGGCCTAATCCTCTTTATTCAAGTCTGCTGCGCTTTTTTCCACCACTGATTGTGTTTTCTCAAGTATTGCTCTTCTTACCCAAAAACTCCGCTTGGCCTCAGCAACAAATAGCACCAAAAATAAGAAGCATTTCATCACATTTAATTATGTAAGTCCACAGTTTTCTAAAATAATTAAATGCTGTTTTGTTTTTTTGTCGGTAATAAGATTTTTGATTATACTACCGTTTCTAAACGTCATCCCTCAAGAATTTAAATCATAACACAAATTATTTTACACATGTATTTTTGCCACTGACTGAGCCTTAACAAATACAGAACATGAAGCCTCAAGCTGCCAGTTCAACTTAGCCTCACCGTGGCCCACTTTAGTCTGACGGAAAGCTGCTTTGTTTTGAGCGATACATTTGCGCAATTGCTGTAAAAAAAATTGCAGGAAGAAAATATAAAGCAACGCCCAAAATTACCAGGTAGAGCAGGCAGCAGCCTATTAATTCAGCGCTGCTGTATATGGCTTAGGCTATTATTAATGAATTGGAACAGCCCGCACAACCGCCGACACCCCCACCCCTCCCACCCGCAGAGTGCAATAAATAAATAATGCTGCTGAAGTCATGCATATGAACAACATGCGTCGGCTCTATACTGCTGTAATGGGCACAAGCTGTAGGGTCAATATGGTAGGCTAATATTTTTCAACATTGGCGATATAGGCCAGGGATGTTTTCGCAGTAAAAAAAACAAAAAGTAAGGCCAAGAAGGAGCGATTTATCCTGAAACGCACTGATGTTTTTTTTCGCTTTATTATCCATAAACGCTGAGATTTAATGGGAATAGACGCTGTATTTAGTGTAATTATTCTGAGTGTACTATACGAGGAGCGAGCCATAATTGTTCTGTGAACACTCGAGCCAATAATAACTGTGATCTGGGTTATTAAGTTAAATGGAGAAAACGCATGTAATTAGTGTAATGTGTCCTTAAAGAAGAAACCCACGCATGCAAAAGCTGCAGAAAAAGAAACCAGCGACACTGTTATGCGTAAAAATGACAGCGAGAGTCGTCCATGCAGTGAATGACAAGGAGGCGGCTTAAACAGGCGACATTATCATGTGTTCACAGTATTAACTTAAGCCTGTGTTCACTGCTTCTACTGGCAAACTGTGTGTGTTTTTGGCTGTCGGTTTGTGTGTATGACCGCTTTGCTTCTGTGATAAATATTTAAATTATACTCCACAACGAGTAGTAAAATTCAGCATTTTTGTATTTTCTTTCAAATTTGCGTAATAATTATATCAGCATCCAAAAGGCACAAATAAGCGCTCAGACTCTTTAACATGCTTTGTCAGAAGACAAAACTAACATGTTGGTGGCTACTGCAGGTTTGCATATATGCCTTGTTTTTTATATGGAGCAGCAAAGGTCAAACTGGCTCACTGTAATAATGTTCAAAGAAGAGAAACCCAAACAAACGAGCCCCGAGGCGCTAATTCACATGGAGAGCCTCCCCGCCATATTCTCTGGGGTGCGCGCTCAAAGGAGGCTAAATAAAATCAAAGTGTTTTGATAACATTTAATTTCACATCCGCGCTCTATTTATTTAGTTGTGCTGCTAAAGATGCATCTTACAGCAGAGAAGACACATCAGAGCAAAACGCTGAGAATCTCGAGGAGATGATCACTTTTACGCACACAAACATTAAAATTAAATCTACGAAAAATGTGCCAAGTGACGCACAAAGACGAATGATGCAAGAGGGATGCAAAGAATTAAATGATACTGAAAAATGAAATAATGTGCATTAAGGTCAGGGCAGATTATTTCCCCTCAAAACTTCCTGAAACAAGTTCACCAACGGCTATTGGTTACTGAGAAACAGCAGATTATCTGAAGGTTTTTTTTTCTTGTCCTGATCGCTCACGCTGAGAAATTCAGGCTTATTGTCTGCTGCGCTCCCAGGGAACAGCTGCTAAGCCAAGGCCACATTCCCAGTATCCCCGACTCATCAAAACCATTCAGGCCAGCACCAATCAGCTGCTGCGCATCCATATGTATATGTGCTGCTGAAGACAAATATCAAGGCGTGGAAAAAGTGACCTCCAGTCAGTGGTTAAGTTTGAAACTAAATCACTTTTTTTAATTTAATTTGGCACCATAAAAATATTGACGTTGATCCATTGATGTCAATAAAAAATATACCAGCCTGAAGAAATGATGCTCTGCGATTAAGTGGATTAGACAACTACAATTATAGATAACTGTCGAAATACCTACACAGTTATTTATTGTAAAGCATATTTATGATAAATTAAGGAAGAAGAAAGCTGTCAAGTATTTGTATAGAATACATTTTGATTTAATTATGAAGAGTCATTGAATAACCAGATTTCAGTTAATACTCTGCATATATATTCACTAAGTGAATTGTTGTTGTTGTATTTGTTTTTGTTGTTTTGCATCGCCTCTTTCTAAAGTTTGCGTAAAAACTGAAATTTAAACTCGGGTTTAAATAGAAACGTTTAAACAATTGCATTAGTATCATTGCTTCTTTATTCATTCCGTTCTTCTCCATCTAATAAACTTTATAAGTTTATTCGCTAATGTAAGTGTATTTGTACAAAAGACAAACAAACAAACAATCAGACATGAGCAGTCCTGGAGTCTGTCTCGGCCCGGACAGAATCAGTCTTTATAGGACTGGGCTTTTAGGCTATCTGGGCCTATATTAAATAGCTCCTTTACTTCTGTAAAATGTCTTTAAATGTGTCTTTAAGGGGGGGTGGGAGAAAAAGTCCTGCAATGTTGATCCGATGCAGTTACTCACATCACATCACGTGTTCAACCAGGTATCTGGTCATCGTCTTTGCTCGTCTTTTTTCGTCTTTTATCGCGGATGCGGTGTGCCGGACATGGGGTTAGAGAGGGGGTTTAGTGCCGGTTGCCCCCCCGGCCCAAGGCCATGAATGAGCACCCTCGGGACCAGAGGTCTCTGGAGGCTGGGATGCGGTGTAGTAGGAGTCCGGTACATACTGCTGTACATGGCTGCGGCCGCCGCGGCTGCCGTCGTGCTGTCCACGGTGCCCAGCAGGCTCGGGTGGTAGAAATATGGCGACGGGAACATTCTCTGTAAGGCCGAGTAGTTTCCTGCTTCAGCCAGGAGCTCTAATCCCACCGCCGTTTGCCTCTTCCACTTCGTCCTGGATATCAGATCAAAATACAACAGATGAATTATTTAATCACAGAGCTCTCTCCTTAATTCCCCAAACGCCCCTTTTAATTGGCACGCGGAGGCCTAATTATCGCGCGCACCAATTTACCGTTAGAGTTTAATTAGGTTAAGGACAAAATAAGAAATATGAAGATCTTCTGATATCTTCTGATGGTGTGCTTTAACCCAAACTCTTCAAAGCAGACTCCTCTCACAAAGATTCAGACTTTAATTAAGCACTGAATGATTACTTTATTTTCATAAAGTTAAAACACACAAATCAGAGGATTGTTTTAACAAAAAAACAACTCAAGAACATTGTCAGCAATGTGCATTAACAACATGCGGTGCAAGAATAATTGTAAGTGACACCGAAATTAAACACATGCAATAATTCAATGTTTTAATATCATATGGATAGTGGCGCTGTTGATGTAAAAATTAAAGGAGTATTCTTGTAAGAATAAAAGACATTTTCAGATTTTCTTTTTTTTCCACCGAAATTCTACATGCCATTAACAAGCCATGACTTTTATATACGTCATACTGTCAGTCTTAAGTGAGTCTAAATGAAACAGAAAATAAAGTTTAGAAATGTTCTTTCTTTTTTCTTTTTTTTAAGGTACAATTGTACAAAAACAAAAAAAACACTGGGCCTGAACGGGGAACGATTTAAATACAAGTTTTGCATCTTTACATATAAACACAAAAAGTTTGCATGGAATAAAAAATGCAAGCAATAAGAATTGTGCCAAAATAAAAACCGTGTCAAAACACAAGTCATTTACGTTTTGAATTGCCTCTGGTTTGACTTTGAAATAAATAAATAATAATAGGAAGAAAAGTTCTGGGTTAATTTTGGCAGCGACTTTAATAATTTCACAGCGTCCATAAATATGAAGCTGCTTCTAAAATGATACAGCATGTTACTGTTCATTTTGATTCTGCTGACACAGATCAGTCTTTTTATTGAAAATAAAAACATGCTGCTGTGTTGGACCTTGAGTGTGTGTGTGTGTGTGTGTGTGTGTGTGTGTGTGTGTGTGTGTGTGTGTGTGTGTGTGTGTGTTTGTTGTGTCTGCAGTGAATGGCTCGGTCAGTGGTGAGTCTGAGGTTTCTTACCGTCTGTTTTGGTACCAGGTCTTGACTTGTGTGTCTGTCAGGTTGAGAGCCGCGGCCAGGTCCATGCGGTCCTGCACGCTGAGGTATTTCTGTCGCTCGAAGCTCCTCTCCAGCTGGTTGAGTTGGTGGTCGGTGAAAGCTGTCCGTGCTTTACGAGGCTTTTTCGTGCGCATCGGAGGACTGTCTCTGCTGCTTGAGATCTCTCGGTCTCCGTCTTCTTTAGTAAAGACAAACATTATTAGTCATAAGGCCTGCTTGGAAATGTCTTCACATGCTGTCAATAATCTAAGTAATTTTGATCTCCAATACAGGGCACGAATAAAACACCCACATGCCTAAAGAGCAACTACACAAACTCCCGCAGACTAATTCTAGCTCAGTGTTTCACTCACACGTGTGCTGCAGAAGTGAAGCAATAAAAAGAAATTTGTGTGAATTTGTCACTTGAAGATTTTTTTTATTTGCTTCTTTTCCTTCAGAAAACGAGAAATCAATATGTCAATCCATCTCTATTTGTAGCTGTGTTTCAGTGCTCCATGATCCCCCCTCCAGGAAGAACAATAATCTCTCTAATTGACCCACTAGGGAGGCCTCGCGCACAGGGAAAATCACCAGGCTTACATCTGTTTTCACATCTATTAGACTAATAAAGGAGGCTGAGATTTAGACAAAGAATCAAACATAACATGATGATGTTGGTTTTAATATTTTTACTGTATTATTTTCTTAGTCTTCTTTTAGGTTAAAGCCTGGTCAATATTTGATTTTAATGGCCACATTTTTAAGCATGAAATAATGTATTTAAACTTATTATTTTAGCAAAAGTAGAATTATCTTAAAGTAGCTAGCTTCTGAAATAAATGTTCTTACCGTTGCATTTCATTTCACTCTGTATATCGTCTCTTTTGTCCAACTTGCTTCTGTTTTCATCTTGTTCCAACTTGGGCCTGAAGCCGTCCGGAGCCGTGGCACTTTCTGGTTTTGGTGTGTGATGTGGTGAGGATACACTGGTGCTGTAAGGTGCGCAGGCTGCCAGTGGTTTACTGTCTCCTAAAATGTCTTTGATTAGAAACGAGGAGGTGGCAGTCCTCGGGGCGCAGCCGGCCCCGGCGAGCGGCTGCTGCGGCGACAGCGGCAAACCCTGCGCCTGGTTGTGGAGGTGGTGGTGATGCTGAAGGCTGTCCTGGACCAGATGCGGATCGGCGGAGTGCTCCATGGTGACCGAGATGGGGGATGAGGGCGCCGTTCCCACAGTGTCTATCTCCGAGCATGGTGACGGGGTCGCCTGGCTCCTGAAATCCGCTGTCCTGCTGTCGCCGAGCCGAAAGTCTCCGTTCATTAGCACGGGGTTACCAGAGTTTGACGCGCCAGATAAAATAGTGTCTATCCCAAAACTCGACCCGCTGGATGCTTCCATGTTAAGAAAGGAGAGAAGAAGCCTTCATAACAACAGTGACACGCTTCTCCTCAGATCACAAGAAAGTCAGAAAAATTAACTCGGAGGTAGAAAAACAATTAAAGAGTTGACAAATAAACCCAAGAGAGAAACAAAATCCACGTTTAAAAGCGGCTCACGCAGCCGGTGTATGGTCCAAGATGTTACATTCAGGGAAAATGCGGAAAAGCAAAGTGTGGGTCTGCGTAGTCCACGTCGCTTTTTGTGTTTGGATATTGAACTTTGTGTTAAAAGTTGAGGCGTATAGAGAGATATACATAGGGCTGACTCCTCGACATCAGGCTCCCCCTTTTTGCTGCTAATCGCTCCAGTGTTGCTCTACAATGACTTCCTATACTGACGTCACGGCCCACGGCGAGGGGGAATTAATATTTTCTCCTTTATAATAAACACTCGACGCCTTTTCTCTCCTCTCTCCCCCCCTCCTCTCCACCTTCCTGTGCTGCCATTGGCTCACATCCTGACCGGCTCCGGCACCTCACCAATCAGGGAGTTGTTTCTTTATCTAGACAGTTCAAGCCAACCATTGAATTGAGTTTAATTCTGGAAAATCTCTTTTTTAAAAGCTGGGAAAAAATCAGGCATGTGCTTTAAGGCCATGTTGTAAATAGTTTTCTATTAAATATCTGAGCTGAGGTAGAAAAGACTGACAAAGTAAGGGGAGGAAAAAAGAAAAAAAAGCTATGAATCGTTTGGTTAAATAGAACTAAAAGGCAAAACTCACCAGTGGCTGTTCAGCACTATGGTAGGATAAATTATAGATACTAAATTTTCCTCATAATATAATCAAAATATTTCATCTTTTTAGAATATGTACCCAACTTTCTAAAGTAGGCTTTATAAGATGTAAGTAACAGTTCAAAAAGGCTAAACAATTGAACTGTAATTTAGCCAAATTTCAGATGAGGTTTTGTATTGAAAAATCATTAAAAAAAATAAATCTTTTTTGTAATGTAAAAATCCGTCCATGCTCGCGCCCTTCATGCTGAGCGCTCGTGGTGTCACGGTTATCATGTATCTCTATGGATACATCCTCAGAGCCGCGAGGTCGCCAGATTTAGGCACGAGGCGGAGTGCTGGTGACTGTCATGACAGCGCATCTTGTTAATAACCATGTCATCTTAATTAGTAAAGTAATTATGAGGTGCTAATGAGCGTTCAAAGGTAGTAGGAAATTCAGCACTTTTCTTCCCCCGACGTGGATTCGTGGGATATGGAGGAGAAACTGCAGTGCGGCGCGTGCATCTGACAGAGGCTGTCTGTGTGTGCAGACTATCCGGATCGTGTGTGTGTGTGTGTGTGTGTGTGTGTGTGTGTGTGTGTGTGTGTGTGTGTGTGTGTGTGTGTGTGTGTGTGTGTGTGTGCGCGTGTGTTTTCAGGGGGAATGCCACTTCTCTCATAAGGTGAACACACGCTCGTGCTCCACAGAGTTTTTTTTTCTTTGCGGACGTTACATTTTTTGCAGATTGATTTTTCGTCTTTACATCAGCCTCCGCACTTTTCCGGAATTTGAGGATGAATCATGCAGCGGGGCTAGCTTACTGTTATTATTATTATTATTGTTCTATTTTTCTTCTTCTTCTTCCTCCTCCTCTTCAGTAGGTTGACGAGGACGATGGTGCTGATGGTGACCATTGATGTAAAACGGATGAAGATTTTATTCCGGATTAGTAGGTTTGTTCATAGTTTATTGTTCGTTTTTTTTTAAATTGCACGTATCCAGAAATGTTATCACTTAATAAACGCAATGTTCGGTTTTTTTCTTCATTTGATTCTGTTAGTTTTTGCATGCAACGAATAGTAAATGAATTATTAGACTACTGTATTATTGTATATCTATAGCCTACTGTAGTTTTCTTGCTTAGCCGATAAAAAATATATATGTTTAGACTTGTTGTCGGTAGGTTTCTTTAGATTTGTACAGCTTTGCCAGAAATTAAAAATAAGTCAAAAGCTTTGAATTACCAACACACTGTAACTCAGCAGGCTAAATTATCAGCCTTTTTATATTTTAATTATTACCATGTGCATAAACGATCACTTTTTTGTGTGTCTTTATTTTTTCGACACAATTCAATTGCAAACGTTCTTTTTAATTTCACAATTTCCCCCCAAAAAAATATTATCTTCTTTAATGCTTAGGCTACACCTACTAAATTAAATCAGTATTGTTTTGTAGAATATTTTGAAATGTTAAAGTGAGTTTATTGTCAGAAAAGTGAGTTTTTTATTCATCTAACAGCGTGAATCAGTGCAGAGGACTCCTCTCAGTGGATCTGGGTTTCTCCAGCATTACATGCAGGCAGAGTTTGAACACCAGGCGGCGACAAAGAGAGGGCACGGTCTGCAGGAGGATCCGGAGCAAACGGAGGCCTCAGCCATCCATTAATGAGCTGAATAACTCCACACTGCAACTTGATATGAAATTAATAGGGACTTAAGATAATTATCAACCTGCAGCCTCAGCCTCAAACAAAGTGACAGTTATAGAAACACATTGGAACAACAGACAAACAACAGACAGGCTCTCCACGGTGGAAACCAATTAGAATATCCTGTCCACATATGATCAGGCCTTTTCTGAACCTTATTACCTTCAAACCGCTCACATCAGATCAAAGCGATGCTTAAACACGTCACTCAGTGTGCGCATCAACCGCAAACAGGAACAATCAATCGCTTTATTAGGTTTAAGGGCGCCGCAGGAGCAAATTGAACGCTACCAGTTCGAGTATCGCCTTATTGGCCTCAGCTGATGGTCGATGATGGGCCGCTGTAACTCTGGCTGGCACCATATTGATTCTCTGGCGGCTTTGCGTGTAAGCTGTCACTTCACCGCTGGCGACCTTTAGGTTGCACAGTTGCAGCGTTTACAACAGAGACACCCCGCATTTAGACTGTCAATCAGGGCGGGGAGGACGCGGTAGCGGCCGGACACGCGCACACAGACCGAGGAAGTGTTTTTTTTTTTACAAGTTGTAAATAAAGAAACAATAAAAGAAAGAAAAACATTTAATAGTTGTAACCCTGTCTCTCTAATAAACGTCTGCTCTCTAAGCGATACAGTATGATCCACCCTTCATGAGCTAACATTAGAGGTTCATTTTTTTTAATTGCACGCGCGTCATGAATGCAAGATCCAATCAGGAGAGGAGAGAGATTATTAAGGGATCTGGAGATTGGATATGACTAAATTATGAAAGCAGACCATGTTTTTTTTTTATTGGTTCGTTTGCAGGATTTTTGTTGTTATTAGCATCCAGTTTTATTAACATTAAAATATATATTCTTAAACATGCAACTTAAAGAAAACAATAGAATGCAATTGGTTTTAAATAGTCAAGGGGCCAGAAAAGCAAGCAACAACATAGGACAATGTTACCCATAAATTCAATCTGAATCGTTCCTGCTTTGAATTGCAAATATTATTTATTTTACAAAATGAAGAAAATCGATCTTGAAGTATGAACAGTACAGGATAAAAGGGTCTAAGTAATCAACAAACATGTTATTTGAAAAATTAAAAATCTGTATTACTTTGACTGAAAAGTAAATGTACAGTTTGAGATTTATATACATGGTCAAAAAACATTAAAACATTTTAGTAAAAAAAAAAAAATATATATATATATATATATCAATATATATATATAAATATATATATATTGATATTCTAGCAACATTTTCTCAGAGATACCTGGACATCATGGCCAACGGGCTAATTGCACTTTTGGGTCCTTAATTGCTAATGTCTGAAAATTGTCAGATCAGTGGCATGTGCAGGGTGACGTCTAATGTCTGACTGACCGTCCCATTAAAACTGCTGTTGTCCTTGACAGATGGTCAGGGACTTACATTGCTGAAAAGCTGCAAAAGGACAAGCTGTCTGCCGGTATGTGTGAAGTCTCATCAAACCTGTATCACGACCCACATGTCTCCTCTGTTTGCTGGTCAGTGTTTAGAAAGTAAATTATGAAATAACAACATTTGCTAAAAGCCTGTGTTCTAGAGTTGTAGGAGTTATAACTTCCATCAGGCAGAGACTTCTGGATCATCCACAATCCTTAAAAATCCCAGAACCTTGTTGGTGCAAATCTTCTTGCTGCAATGAAGGCTTACTTCAAGTAAGGGGAAAAAAAGTGAAAATGAACCTGTGAGAAATATCTTCCTAGACTGCAAGAGCATTTTAACACCTGCACGCAGAGGTCTGTGTGTGAAGAAGTATCTGGTTCAGGCAAATATCACACACTTTATCTTTTTGTGTGTTTGTGTCGTTCCCGAGAGGTCACGCTGCGAAGCCAAGAGAGAAATTATGATTGTAGAGGAGGAGACGATGTATCAGAAGAGTAAACTGTGTGGTAACAGTACATCCAAAGTCTCTAATGGTCATCTATGTGACTGGTCAGCTGGAGATACTGGTTTAAAGAAGCACAGAGAAAATCATGCTCATAATATGTCTGGTTGCTGTGAAGCACTTAGGTTCCCCAAAAATGCTGTGAAATAAAATTCAGGGAGAGCATCTTCTTACGTTTATTTGTGACAACACCTTCACTGCTTTGTAATCCAGAATATAAGAAACAAACAATAGAATAAAAGTCTTCCTAAAATGTGATGAAGTTTTCTCCCTTGAATAAAACTCAACTCATGGCGCTGTTCACTTTTAAATAGTGGCTTTCTTTCCTAACTGGAACTTTCTGGTTGTATTAATGAAGCAGTTTTACAGTTATAAGTAAACATTATAAGATCGACTTGTAATGACAGCACCTACACTCTTATTTCTGGTATCACTGCCTGCCTTATCTCCAACAGGTTTGAAAGTGATCGGTGCTTTAACAAGTTGCAGACAAAAGTGTAAGATTGATATTTCAACTATGGCAATAGTCACCTCAGCTCGAGCTGAATGAAGCTCAGGTGGAACAATCAGTCAAGTTTGAATCTCACCAATAATTGGACGTTAATTTTGACTGCTGTTTGCTTTTCTTTAAAAGACTCACATTGTCAAATATAAGAAGAAAAAGCCCTGAAATCAAAGCAGAAGTTATTCACTGTCACCATCAAGAAGAGGAAGATGATTTTATACAAGGGGGCTTACTCTTGATTCAATTAAAGACCCTTTAGGTAACACGTTACCTGCATAACGCATGGGAAGTAAAAAAAAAAAAAGAGGAAATAAATGGTTTCTAACTCCCTGAGAGAAAGTCAGGAGCAGGATCCATGATATTTTAAGTTTTTAATGACGCATTAACAATCAGTCATAACTTTACTATGACTACAACAATCTTTAAATTAGACATGCAAGATAATGAGAAAAATATGCAATGTGTGAAAACATTGTTGAATTGTGTGATGAAATGTGATAAACAAATAAATATTAAAGTGTGCTTAGTAACTCTAACTCACAGTTTTAATATTCCCTATTCTTTAGTTTTAACCAGAGCCTGACCGATAAATCGACCCGCCGATACTAGCCTATCACGTGATTATCAGTATCGGCTAATTCTATCTTTGATATGCCGATATAACTGGGTTTATTCAATTTAAGGTTATTATTTAATATTTCTTGAGAATTGATCATTTCTAAGTTAAAATGAGTGTTTCAGTGCACTCTTGTTATTCTGGCTTTTGTTCAACTATAAAAAAATAGATCGTCTTCATTATAAATCTTTTTGACAACTCAAATGCTGTCTAATAACAGCATTTCAGGGATCAATGTGTGTGAATACCTATATCTATCCAACTATCATCCATAAAGATTGACGATAGATCTAAGAAACATATCAGCTTACATATCGTCTCTCTACAATCGGTATCGTATCGGCCCCAAAATCCCATATCGGTCGGGCCCTAGTTTTAACATTACTTTCTAGCATCATGAATCTTCTGAATCCTAAACATAAACAAAAGGCAGTTTAGTTTTCACTACTAGATTGGCATCAATGAACCTGAGGCTATCTGAAAGCTAGCTGAAGCGTAAAACTAACTGCATCAATACGGTGTGAAAGCTCGGACATTATGTCCAGGTTTCCATCCAATACTTAAAATGTATGTTTGTTTGTTTTTTATTTCACTTTTATTTCACCAGGTTTGTCCCTTGAGATCAAGAACCTCTTTTCCAAGCGAGAGCAGCCCAAGAC
Organism: Tautogolabrus adspersus; assembly: GCA_020745685.1. Classification (NCBI taxonomy): domain Eukaryota; kingdom Metazoa; phylum Chordata; class Actinopteri; order Labriformes; family Labridae; genus Tautogolabrus; species Tautogolabrus adspersus. The sequence goes on from CM036536.1 coordinate 27,440,716, forward strand.
AGTCAGCAGCAAAAACACAAAGCTACAGACCGAGGCACAAACAGAGACTAAGTACAATTTACAAACTGTATTAGGAGAACAATAGAGAACATATGTTGGAGTCAGCTTTGACTTATAGATGATTTTTGTTGTTTAAGCTTCGTGAGAAAGCATTGCTCATTTACAAAAAAGAAGTGATCTGAAAATTCAGACTTGTGTGGTATGTTTGTTTGAACATCGCGATAACGATGAAAATGGGGATAATTGCGCAGCTGTAGTTTAAATACATCTGTAAGCTTTCAGACAGCTTTCTTAACCACTTTTTAACAAACTGAGTTCAACGTTGGCCACTTAAGCAGTCACTTTACACAAACAAAAAAAACCTCCATTGATTTGTCGCAGAGCTTTCAGTCACAGCCAATGACCTGCATCAAGTTTTGCTCAGTTGTCAAGGAGACAAAATAAGTTTTAATAAACATACAGTAGTGATCACAAAAATGAAAAGATGAAAGAGATAATAGTACCAGTGCTTTATGATAACTTAGAATCATGTATATAATTAAATCTGCTACAGCTGTTTTTCAGCATTAGAATCTATTTGTATATCCAGAGTGACGCTTCACTGAAATAAAACGTGTTTGAAATACACCAATAACCCTTTCAAAAGATCTCTTGTAGGAGTATACCTACATTATAGAGTTAAAAAGCTATTGTATGAATGCTGAAGTTTAGTTTGTGTACTCATTAATACTGACTGCACTAGCAAACTATTGATTTGACTCGCCCTGGTTATTCTGCTCGCCGTTACAATTATCCAGCTGTAATTTGCATCTGTGAATCCAATTTAGTTCTTCAGACTGTCAATAACAAACACCGCACGTGACTGTCTGCCAGTGAGCCCAGTAGCTGATAGCACATCCGAGTTTGTAGTTTTCATAAGCTTTTCAAAGTGTGAGCGTGTTTAGTTGTACAATCAGTGTGCTGGATATTAAGACAGTTTGGGGAGGCGGAGGCGGAGGAGGTAATTCACACCAATTACTCTCTTTTACAGTCATATTAGGGATCAGATTACACATGCAGGACGACACACTTCTCCTCTAGCAAATGGAGAACATTTTTCATTTCCGTGTGATGGGGGGGGGGGGGGAGATGACTTGATGATGGGAATCAAATTTCAGTGCAAAATTACATCCTGGGAGCTTTGGAATGAAAGGTTGCAGCGTGAGAGCCAAGTGACATTTAGGATGGACAGAATGTACCTTATTCCAACCTCTAAACGTCATTTCCACTCGTGCTGTAATGAAACATTTGACATTCAAGTTCAATTTGAAGTGCAGGTTAGTGTGCAATTCTAGATCTGATAAAACAGGAAGAAGAGTCAAATCTACTGTTTGTGCATCTAGGGTTTGCACATTTCTGGTCTGCGTCTCCAAATAAAAGACTAAACATCTGTATTGTGAGTGTGTTTTTTTTGTTTGTTGTTGATGTGTCAGACAAAGCTTTTTGCTGCCAGGACAAATATTCAAGGAACGTCTCTGTTTCCGCTCCTACTGTCTGAGGTGGGTAAAACACATTGATTTGAGTGTGCTCCAAACGCAGACTGGCCCTGACAAGGTTGTTATAACAGTCAGAGGGGTCTATACAATCACTTAATTACCAAAGCTGTCAGTCAAAGAGGGTCGCTGCTGGCTCCGTCCATGGCTGCGAGCTGCGTTTCCACTAGCAGCCTCCCTGAGTGATTGATCCATGCTGATGGCATCGCAAAAATAATTACAAGTCGTCTCCTGATGTGTGATTCCGTACCACGTTCACGCTTCACGAAGGTAATCGGGGAGATCAGGAGGGGTCAGTGCCATTTCCGATTACCTGAAGTCCAAGCGAAAGGGTAAAACAATGCAAAGGGAGTGAGGGGAAGGAGAAAAAGGTGGAGGAGGAGTTGGAGGTGGGCTGAGGGATAGACTAGCCGTGGAAGCTTGTGTGCACTTTGTCAAACTGTGCTGTGTGATTTTTTATTTTTTTTTACCCACTCCCCAGAGCTAACAACAGCACATACTGTAACAGATTGATGGTGTCCAACACGAGGGGGGGGGGATGAAGATTCAAAACAATCACAGGGTCATTAAGTTGATTGGCATCACAATTGTCAAGCTGTTGGAGGCTAAACGGGGAGGAGTGGAGCTCATTCACAAGAGGCTGCTTTCATCTCAGAGAGACATTTGGTGTCTGACATTTGGTGTCTGAAATCTGCCGGAAATCTGCTCATTTAGGTGTGGTTCTTAAATATCCACCAAAAAAAGGATTTACTGAGAGGAAAACTTAATCACAACCATAATCTACAACCTTCAATAAAAGATGACATTCACACCCTTGTAAAGATTTCCTAAATTCCCCTATAGGTAAAAAAGACTAAAGAAAAAAACTCAGTTTTCAATGGTCGTCCAGATGTTAGAGAGTAAAGAGAATTGGCAATGTGGTGAACTAAATTAAGAACATTTTCAAGACGACTTAAAACCCCTATGATAGCTGAAATTAAGCTTCAAAATCCTGAAATGTCTTGATGCACACCTGAAGGGTTGCTTCATTTAGTCATGCTTTAAAGTTTGACTGGTGTTTCTCGAGCCATGAACAAAATGTCACTTTAAAGGTTTATTTCTCCAATAGTGTACGCCCTACACTATAAGCCTATGTAATCTTTATGTCACCTTTGGTTTCCAGGCTCTTTTCCTATCTAATGGTGTTTTGTAAGCATGTTTTTGGACGGGCATATGATTTTTATGCATGAAAAACACAATCAATCAAATCAATCAATCAAATCCAACTGTCATATAAAAGAACAGAAATAGTAGTGTAAGTGCCAGAATCATTAATCTGTAAATCTACATGTCTCTATGTAAAATGTGTTGATTATCTGTGGTTCTTTACTTGCAGGCAAAAGGAGCTTCAATCACAAGAGGAGTCTGCCATATGGTTCCAGATGCACTCTGTGAAGGTCTCATATTCACGGTGTGCATTAACCATCATTTACCGTCTCCCTGGTCATGAAACAGAACAGCAGCAGAAGGACGCGCAGAGAAATGGTGCATTTGTGCCACACATTACCCGTCCTTTAATATCTCACAGCACCCCCTTCAAGGAGAAAAAAAACACACAAACAACTGAGTGTAAATTGTGAATCAAGAGAGTAAACATTGTACATATGGTTTGTGCACCTGAAGGGACCATCCCATTCTCCTCATGTTATTGTGAGCAGGCATAAAGTGGAGGCGTGATGTCACTAATGAACCCTGCAAAATACGGCGGTGAATAATGAAACACAACATTGCATTTTGCAACAGAAGGAATAAAAGGTGAAATCATCAGCAAGCGAGGGAGGAAGGAGTGAAAGAAAGCAAGCAATGATTAAATGATCAAAAGCTGGCAGAGCGAGTCTCTGTGTCACTGCGAGGCACACTCATCTACCCACAAGTGAAAGTTAGGTTTCAAGCACAGTGTAATTATAGCTGGGGATGTCAGTTTGACATTAATGCAGCCAGCAGAAATTCCCTAATTGGCCTCAGAGGAGAAAGTGAACCAGAAAATATATTAACATTTTAAAAAAGCATATTTTGCCTAATCCTTTCACTTTCCAACAATATTTGAAGACCAAAATGCCCCAGGCATGAGAATTTAAATGAGCAATTTTGTTTTTGAAGGAAACGGCCAATGAGACAGAAAATAGACTAAAGGGAAATCATTAGTGTATGAGAGATCCTGACAGGCTCGCCTTGCTGACTGGCTGGCCTGTCACTAGGAGTCTGTGTTCTTCAGCTCCACGCTATGAGCTAAGCTGATAACATGAAAAGACCCATAAACGTGCAGCCAGAAGTCAAAGCCTATTATCTAGAAATTCAAATGCGGGGGTAAGGATGTGAAAAAAAATCTGGGAGGGGGAGGCCCAGCTCTCCCTGTCTCCTGTAGGGGAAAGTAGCCAGATCCAGAGATCTTGTAATAGGCCCTGTTATCCGACACAAACGTGTGGCAGCAGCGCTGCCAGGAAATATTGCAACAAATCAAAACATCACTCAAAAAGGGGAAGATAAAAGCAGAGCGAACATGGATGGCAACAAACTGCTTAAAGTTAGAAAGAGATGCAATGTCACATGTGCCCAGGCTGATGTGATATGACCGTATCAGAGAAACACAGCTAAGTGCAGTCAGGAGACGTTAGCCCGCTCCCCCGGTGATGAAGCAGCTGAGGCAAGCATCGCCCCTGGCGTGGGACTGCAGGGCAAACTGCTCAGGCTGCAGAGCCTTGCCCTTTTGAAACAAAACAGAGAGGAATGGCCAGGGGAAGCTGGCCGGCCTCAGTAAAAGGGGGCCAGGTTTATTTCCTGCAGCAATGAGAAGAAAAAAGAATGATTGAGAAGACAGAGGAAAGTGAGAACAACAACAGATCTCAGAGCTGGCGTCTCTTTTTGTGCGACAACAAAGGGCATATGATATTCCAGCCTGCTTTACAGCTGGCTGGTCAGAGGTTTCTTCTGGCACCTCGCTATCCTCCGCCTTTATTCTGCTCACAATCATACAAGGACGGCTTGCGGAGGAGTAAGGATTTGATTTTTTTTCTATTAGGCTGTTACCCTGAACACAGCAATTTAATCAGGCCCTTTGATAAACATTTGACACAAAGCAGTGGGCTTCTGTCTCTGCTGCCTACAGCCCAGGGCAAGAGATTGAGACTGACGAATTTTCATCCACAATTTTCTCTATTTTAACTCCACCTGTCAAATAGTATGCCAGTCAGAGTGACACAAAGATGGGGGAAATCAAAGCCTCTCTCATCTTAGAGGAACACAGACGTGCAGAGGGCTGCAAGTTTAACAAGGATTACAACAGCACACAGACAATGAACTCATGTAGATCAGTTCACACAAAAATCAAAATTTTCCACATGCATTATGAATAAATATAAACAGTGACATAATGTTAATCACCAATCAACAGCCAGCTCATTGTGTATTCACAAGAAGATGGAAGCACAATCATCTCCTTGAGCAAAATATCAAAAACATCCCACACCCCTCCCTACCTGAGATACCTCCTCACTATCAACCCGAATCCTCCCACTTCTCAACAGTCATTTGCAACAAACATCTAACTAGAGGAAACTACAAACTACAAACCATTTGACCCTGCAGCACAGAGTATGGAGCGGCCCTTCCTCGCCCAATGGAAGCAGGTTCAGGTCATCCGGGTCAACACCTTCTTTACTGAGCCTACAGCAGGATGGAAGCCTCAGACTCGAGCAAACAGCAGGGGACTTAACATGGCCTGAGAGCTTTGTAGACCCGCAGCAACACTCCCCAGAGAGCGTGCAGGAAATGTGCGCTGGCTACAATAATGCTACACAAGCAGCAAATCTAAATGCAAAATGTGATTATCTATTCATTAACTCCTATAATTGAGGTGAACAGCGCTAGTTACCCGACTGTCATAGAGGCTGATATTATTTGGCCCTCTGGTAGCAGCAACATAGAGAAGCAAAAACATAACAACATACAGCATTCCAGAGGCATGGGAATAAATGATATGACCTCTGGCTATAGCATGGCCTTCATATCTAAATCCCTACCTGACCAGCAAGAATCATCCCCCTTTATTCATTCTTCCTGCATACCAAGTACACCCCGCACTGAATCTCCACCAAGCTTTTGATTCCTTTCAATCAGTTTCAAGGACTGTAAACAATGGAGCCGCGGATGTGATAGGAAGGGAAATCTACCTCGGCTCAATTAAGGAGCTGCCCTGCGGCCTCCCGCGGCCCTGAGAGATAGGAGCTATAATTAGAAGAGGGCAGTTAACTTGCAGACATTATTGATGATCCGCTCCTGACACCTCCCTCATGTTAGCATTAGCATTTTCCCTGAGCTGGGGCTCATGTCAGGAGAGGCTGGTCTCTCAGAGTCCGTGTCAGCAGGGGGGCCGTATATGAGCTACACAGCGAGGCCACTTTATGGCTGCAGAGAGGGAGAGAAGAAGAGAGGGAGAGTGAGAGACACCCTGGCCCTCCTTCAGGCCCCTCTCGGCGCTCGTCCACCTGATGGGAACATGGAGACTTGGCTGTTCTCCGCCTCATCAATACAGCAGGGCTCTTTTGTCAGTAATTTGCAATAAGTGTCCACGCCACATCTTAGGGGACCTGGAAATCATTACTGGCTGAGGCCTTGCTCTGCTACTAATTGGATGCGTTGGGCCTTATCAACTGAGGATTTTCCGAGACCTTTGACAGATACCAATTCGAAAATCATTGTTCAGTTGTCAATTTAAGAGGCCGTTAAAAGAGCTTATTTTAATTTTAATTGGAACTTCCTCCTGACTTCACAGTGTGCTGCAAGGATTAAAAATGAGCTGTGTGTGTGTGTGTGTGTGTGTGTGTGTGTGTGTGTGTGTGTGTGTGTGTGTGTGTTCATGCTCCCTCAGAAAAAGAGGGAAAGTATGCAGGTCAAATTGACGGGTAACAGTTAGCGTACAGATGAAGACAGCAAGCAGACACACATTTAGTTTACAAGAATCCTCCAGCTTTCCTGGGACTTCATCATCAACATCAAATAAGTCGGAATCTGAGCTGCAAAGCTCCCAATTAAGCAAAACCGCATCCGCTTAAGATGTTTGTTGGGCGAGTGTGCTGGGACCATCATCGATCACCTCGGTAAACTGACCGGCTGATAGCGCTGCCCTAACATATTTATGTGCTGCACTCTCTCAATGACCCTGAACTGGAACGCTTGCTCGGCTTTAATAAGGCCTGAGAAGGCTCGGCCCTGACTATGTATGCAGCTGCACAGGGAGGGGTGGGGGCTGCGAATGCTGGCAGATGCGGCAAAAAGCTAATATGCGTAAACGGGCGTAGTGGTCGAATGAGCCGCTGACGGTGACATGGCCACCCAGGAGCAGAGGGCGCAAGGCTGAGGGCGAGGGGACAAGGCTTGGCAACGAATGGGAACGGAATCGTTTTGACACCGCTGATAATTTAAAACGTCAGTGATCCTTTTTTTCAAACTGGCTTTGAGGGACGCCAGATATCACCCCAACATACTGCCAATGCAAAACTTTCAAGTTGCAGAAGTTGCAGGAAAACATGTAAAAAAATTGAAAGCCATGTTTTTCTTTTTTTTAGTAAATAGAGCCGTCATCTTATAATAAACCTGCATTAATGTTAATTCTAGCATCCAGTATTTGCAGTATTAGAAGCTTAGAGCAGGAGAGCAGCTCTGTTCAGAGGGTAATAAGTGTCTAATTAAGGAGTAGACAGGAGGGAAATTGCCAAGGTATAAAAGAGCTTTTTTTCTCTCCCTCTCTCTCCTGCTTTTTCACAACCATGTCTCTGGGAGCCGGAGTTGTGTTTGCCGGCTGTTTTACTCGCTGTCAGAAAGGATTTGAGGCGAGGAGCCATCTAAGCATGCGTACGAGGGGATTCATTTGACCTCATTATACATCAATAAAGAAGGAAGCCGGTTTACTAAATATCACCATGCTGCCCGCACTTCATGTCAGATCATGCAGGAGTGTGCTAAAAAGATGATTCCAGAAACGTCTGGTGAACAGAGAGGAGGGAGAGGAGGGGATGGGAGGAAGAGAGGAGGGAGGAGAAAGGGGGAGAGGATGAGGGAGAGTGTTGGTGGTGGTGGTGGGGAGGGGCGAGGCAAGGGGGGTTGAATCCTAACTAGCCAGGAGGGATTCTGACAAGCACAGAAAAAAAGCAGATACGCAAAGCCCTGTTTAAGAGCAGAGCAAGTGAAGAAAAAAGATTTATGCTTTTAATTAATGGCAATTAAACCATGCCTGTTGGGCTGGCCTATGGCAATTGTTCTCAGTAAAAAGGAGGCCGAGCTGGTGACAAGCATTTGAATCCACTAAGTTCTACCAGGGGAGCTGACACTGCAGGCATCAAACCTAAACTAAATCAATAAAAGAATTAAACTTTTATAAATCGCATTTTGACAAGTATCAGATAGCGCTAAGCTTTGATATTACGAATTCCTCCGAGGTGATGCAAACAAGGAGAGGCACACTTAGAGATCCAAACAATCAAAGGGTCTCGTTAGCGCGCGCTGTCAGATGCAGCAGTGCTTTTAATTACTACAAATTAATGTGACTCTCTCCACCTCTGCTGATTGGAATGATAATCAAGCTCGGCTCCGCGCGGGGAACATATGCAACCCTGCCAAAAATAATAAGGACACAAAGCAACAGACGCTCCTCTTTGCTTGTGTTTACAAGCCCAAAATGCTTGTTGCTTATTTTATCCTGCAGCCACACACAAATGCACACTAGCGCACACACACTTGCACACATACATATGCAATCATCCCCATGCTTTGCTAATTTGAAATGTATGTACATAAATGTACATAATGTGGTTTTTCCATTTGATTTTCCAATAACTCCAGCGAAGACATAAACAGCCTTCAAGGTTGCTCATCATTTACTACTTCTCCCTCCCAAACACACATACATATTATTTTAAGGCAAAAAAAGTAGTACTAAACTGAGCAATATGTGTTCAGACAAAAGTAGGCGTGACTCTGTCTTGAAGGGGAGCAAAGAAAAAGGGGGAATAAACAGGAAGTGTTCAAAGCTGGCATGACAGCTCAAACGTCCTGTCACTTAAATCTCTGTTCATTTCTGCACATATCACAAATCCAGAAACTCATCCAGCATCGCAGTGACATCATGCTCCCGAGCGCCAACAGGCTTTCTAAATGAGACTGAAAGCAGTAATTACTGTACACCCCCACGGACGCTAAATTGTTTACCATGAGACTGATCCGGCTCGCCAGTGCTGCTTACTCACCCAATTTTTCATCCTTAACGTGGAGATCTTTCATGGCATTCAGCGAAAACACTAGTAGCCGGGCACGCTGGAGCTCACACCAGTCTCATTTGCTCAGCACTTTATGTATTATTCATTATTATTCAGTGCATTTTCAGAGTGATTTGCAAATTCTATCAGTATACTTAAGTTTACACACATAATACAAAATGTAAGATTTTATGTTTCCCTACAATCGCTTTAAGGGGAATACATTTTGCAAAAGTTGGCAATGTAAATTTAATGGCACAGATAAATGGATGCTCTGCCTTGTGCACATTACTATGTGGAAATTATTTTTAGACAGTAATGCCCAGCACAGCATTTGAAGGGAGACACACAAAGCGAGGCAGGGTAATGAACTGTGGTGGAAACATCTTCATTGTTTATTGGCAGGTGAGTGTTGTCGGTGCCACGGAGCATCAGCTGGCCTGCAGGTGTCTGCCCTTGTTGACGCTTCTTTAAGTGTAGCCTACATCATCTCATTCCCTTAATAAATTTGTCACAGAATCCACCTGGCTTTGGTGACCTCTGACCCCACCAGATCTGTGCACCCCTGAGGACCCTTATCGTGACCCTAATAGAGACCTGGAGAGCACAAAGCAGGATTTTATCTACAGCTGAATGATAGGCCTGGGTGAAAAGAATAAAAAGTTTGTAATACATTTTTATGTACTGATTTGTATCGCTTTTTATCACCATATAAGGTTGTCAACATTTTCAATATTTTGACACTTTTAAATACCACATGTTTGAAAACGATACAATCTTCGTTATTTTCAGCAATCGTTTGTATCACAAAGTACCAAAGCTTTGAAAACATTTTGATCTTCAGTCATATTTTTAACCAAAACCTGCCGCGAGCGGAAAAAGAGAGAGCCCTGTCTAAATTGCCAACTTATTTCTGCAATTTTGTAGACAGTGTGAAGGAGTTTGCATTTTTGGCAATTAAGAAATTACCCAATATTTAGTGCCTAGGACTTATTTTTGTTGCCAGGATATCAAACCAGGTCCTAATATTATTCGATTTTTAGTGATATCATACTGAAATCTAAAATTCTGGTGTCATAACAACCCTATTGCCATAGCTATACTATAAAATAATAAAAAATAATGGTACCAGTTTATAATGGTGGAGCCTTTAGAGACCAGGGCTTCATTGGAAACTTTAGAAAATAGTTTATTAAATTTTCTTTCAAACAGTTCGGAGGCTGTCCTCTTTTTTAAATGTAAAAATAATAAAGAGTATTTAAAACACTGAAGAAATCAGTTTCATGATAAGAATCAGTACAAGCAGCTAAAGTTAGCTTAGTTTGTCTCTAGGCGTTAGCTTGTTCTTTTAAGTTAGCATTGACGTAGTGTTCCATCGTTAAGTTTTTTAAAGAGAGACTAATTAACAGCAAATGTCTTCTCTTCAAAACAAACAGACACTAATAAAAACCAGTAAAAAAAAACTGAATAAAGCAGTTTTAGGTCAGGAATCAGTTGCTCTCAATGCTCTTCAACACTGCTGCTAACAGAAGCTCATTAGCTACTCTCTAGTAGCCTTAGCATTTATTTATTTATTCTAGGTAAGGACTCCTGCAAGCCAAATGTTCTGTTCTTCTCTCCAAAATGAACAGACGCCGTCATTAAAACCATAAAAAAACACCAAATGAAAAAGCCAGTCTTATTTAGTCTTTTCAAAACCTTTTAGCAAGAACAGGATGTGTGTGTGCTAGCAGAGCGGATAGAGTGTCAATACAGCTGTCATCTAGCTCCCATTTTAAAACAACATTTCTGAAAACTACATTTTACTTTCTGCAACAGATTGTGCTATTTCAGCTACATGAAAGGTAGTTTAATATATCCATATGGAGTTTGAGTTTCAAGTTTATCATCATAATAAACTTAATTTCTCCCAATTCCTTATCTACATCTTTATCGCCTGGCCTGGCGTATCACTCTGCAGAGCTAGAAAACTGCAGCGATTTGACTAAAGCAGAAGCTGTCAAGGTCCCAGCGGCTGAGAAGATAACCTCTGCTCACCCGTCTCTTACTGAGGAACTTCGGAGGGACGGCTCCCGTTTCAGACTAATTTCTATGCAATTCTCACTCTCTGATCTCGAGTTAAAAGACAACGTCGACACTCTTAAGAGCACGCTCAACCCTTTTGTGCATAATATGCTTAAAATTCAGGTCATCTGTTGTATTTTTAATTTTTTGACAAAGTATTCCACCTTCTTGAAGAAGAACGATGTAAGACAAAGGCATGAAGACATGACGACAATGCTCTATGATTACCAATTCTCACTGTCATTGAGGCGTTCTAATACCATGAAATGTGGTACGATGCAAATTAATTCAACAACATAAAGACAAGAACCTATAAAAATATATATCTTTAAAGACATACTGTGCAATTTGTAATAAAGAATGTATCGCATTATGTGTAACCTCTTTCTTTGGTTTTAATGCTTAGCATTTATATGCAGTTAGACCTCATTATGATAATTTGATATTTTGACTGGATGGCTTGAGGCAGGATTATAAGAGAAGTCTGTTTTAGAATGTTAATGTCTGCCTTTGAAACTAATGCATGTATTTATTGATTTTTCACCCTTAAATCTATCCTTCTTAAGTTGTCATGGTTTTGTTGGAGGAGGGGGGAGGGGAAACAGGGTGCGAGTGTCTTTTTTAACAAAGTGGTCAGGGCCCAAACTGGGGAATGCAGGCGTAATCATTAACATGGAATCCCTCTCAATCGTGTCACGCCTCATCCTTTTCTCTTTTCTTTTTACGCACATCTTCAATGTCACATTTCACAGATGTAGTATTAGCTACGAGACGTCAGAGAAAAGGAGGAACGTGGTGGAGAAAAACCTGGCGGAGGAGAATCTGAGAGACAGATTAATGCCTCGCTGGTACTTCAGTGTATCAGGACAAGGATTACTGCGGTAACAGCTGCGCCCATGAGTCCCCTGACTGAGAAGAATTACAAGTATTATCACCTACATCATTAAAGTAGGGTTCATAGATGTGGAATGGCTTCAATCAATTCATCCCCAGATAACACGGAGCCAGCTGGACCCCCTGCGTGAGAACTTGACTTAATTGGCCAATAAGTGGTGGGGAAGGGTGCTCGCTATTTGATCAAATTACAGGGCCCCAGCGAAGGGATTACAATTTTCGGATGAGTGCAGAGGGAGGCTGGCAGCGGCAGACTGCAGGTCACGGCTACCGTTAGCATGGGCCCAAATCAGCCTGTCCGCGGCTAAGTGTGAGGCCGGTGAAAAATGGTGGCCCACTTGGCACAGGGGAAGGGGAGGAAAAAATCAGTATCCAGGTCAGCCTTTTGCTTGGGGAAATATACTCATTCATCATCCCCCCTTGGCCTCATTTCTGGCTGGTGATACTTGTAAACTAATAAGTTCCTTGTGCTATTTAGTTAGGATCATTATACTACAAATGCTGTAACTTTTACTTTATTCACACAGTGAGGGGATCAGCAGAGAGAGGGGAGGAAGTGAGTCAATGAAAGAGAGACGGAATAATGAAGGCTTAGGAAAACTAGTGACTAAATACAATATGCACATTTAAAGGTTATAAATAATAACAATAATTTACCTATGATTTAAGATATATCACAATGACTTTCATAACACTCACATAAGTGGCATTACAAAAATGGCATTTGTCTTCCTAAAATGCATAACATGACATGTTTTTTTTTATCGTATTAGCTTTTAATGTGGTAGGAAGAGCTGCAACTCCTGATCAATCAACTGATCTGAATCTTAAGAAAAAAAATATGACGACCAACAGTCAAGAGAACTTCATTTACTGTAAATGACAAAGAAAAGCAGCAAATGTTCACATTGGAGAAGCTGCAGCCTGTAAATGTTGGACATCTCTTCTTGGAATATGACCCCCCCCCCCAAACATTAACTGATCATCAAGATAGTTTGTTATGAATTCTCTTTCCCTTTATTAATCCATGAATCCTTGCAGCTATAGATCAATGTGTGTATTTCTGGTAATGACTGATCACATCAAAAATAAATATTGTAAATTAAAAGCTGCAGTGAAATCTCTATTAGCAACATGAAGTCGCTTTAAACAATCTAACATGCATGGTCGTTGGTTGAATGTGCAAAAATAAAATACACATAGCTTTGTCTTTTTGACCTCTAACTTTAATCAGCTATCTCAAAGTTTCAGTAATAAGGTGATTCAAAAATACTTACCAGCTGTTTCCATAAAGCCTTTGAGCTGCGTCTGAAGCAGAAATCAAACCTTTGTGTAACATTTAAGGTGTGGTAAGATTTTTCTATTTGTTTAAGGGGATTCTTTGTGCAATAAAAGACAAGGAAGAGACATCATTTTGGTATTGATTATCTTATTGTGAAGAAATAACAAACATTTTAGAAACATTACGATGGACTGCATATTCAGTGAAAGCTAAATGTACTTGTTCAAAGGTATGGTACACAATAACCAGATGTTGTACTTCATAGTTTTGGAAATGTGACAACAGGCAGGACAAAAGGAAGTTAATGAGAACTGCATTTGGTCAAAATCTGTTTGTGCAAGCAGAGTTTCTGTGCTAAGATGTTAGCATCACATACTACAGAGAAGCATTACCCATGCTGTACTACTATTCCAGCTGATTATTCAAATGTTTAATTAGCATTCAGATTTATGGTTAGGCTCTCGTGGCCATAATGCATACACAACTAAATCTCCTCCAGCAGCCATAAAACCGGCCAAAAAGTCGAGGAGATAACAGGAATTCAAATTAGTTAAAATGCCAACGCTTCGCTGGAATTACCTCTTTGCAATATTCATGGCTGAAATGGCTTGGCTGAGAGGCATTTTCATTATCATTATTCCTAAGTAGAGTACAATTTAGTCATCAGTGCCCGGCTCGGTAGCTTTTCTTTTTGGAGGTGAGAAGGAATCCACCTCTACAGGACGTGAGGGTAAAGAGAGTCTAATTAGTGCTGGGACTCTGAAAGGCCATAGCATACCTGAAAATGGGTCGGACTGGACTCTGTTTACAAAATGGGGATTCATGATGCAACTCCAGCTCGTGTGTGTGTGTTTGTGTTTTTGTGTGTGTGTGTGAAGGGAGGAAGAGACGGAGAGTCTCCGCAGCCATTTCTCAAGATAATTCCTTGCTGGAGAGCATGTTTGTCATCGCTGTTAAAGTGTGCTGCACATTAATTCTAGTTTTGCCGGGGTGTAATTCTGGCAAAATGAGCGGCCCTCCAGGGGGCCCTGCATGTAGACTAACTACTGGACAGAATTAGACTCCACTGCTCCACTGCTATTCATAATGTCATTAATATAAAGGCAATTAAATGAGTTTTTAACCTCCAACCTCCTATCGTTATTAATGAACATGCGCATGGAGCAAAAACCCACCCGAGATGAGGCTGGTAATTATCTTTGCATCAGGCCTTTGAAACAGGTTTGAAAATTAAAGCTTAGCGAAGGAATCGTCAGGGTTTGTTTCCAGGCAAACCCAGAGGGAGATGATGTGGTTTAATTTAATCACATGATGTCGTACCAGGAGGGTTAATTAGATGGGTTTTTACTGTCGCTCGGCTCTGTGGACGAAGCGCTGGCATCCTCAAACACACACAGCATCTCCCCCCCTACGACTATCAAACTGTCAAACTGGTCATTAGTATCTCGTTGGCTTTCACTGTAAAACACTTGTGCAGGGGAAAAAGAACAGTATGATCAGCGTAATTAAAAGAAGAACAGAGATGGAGCGTCTGAAGGTCGTGTGTTTCAATATGCTCATTATGGCCTTATTACAATAGTAATTATGTAAGTGATTGTGCAGCCAGTGTTATCCAGCTCCTAACATGCTGACATTATGAAGCACGGCGGGTCAATTTCACAGTGAGGAAAAAGAGAAATGTTGCTCTTTTTTCTCAGCGAGAGGATATTTGAGATACTGCAGCCGGACAGCGGAGTCACAAAACTCGTTTGACCAGGAGCAGAGAGCGAAGAAGCAGCACAGATAGGGCAGGTTTTTCTTCTCTAACCCCTCACTGCTCCCCAGACGGTGTGGGTGAAGGTCAGGGGTCTTTGTCACTGTGTACCCAGTTCTGCAAACAGCTCATTAGTGAGTCGGCGTGCTCACAACAGACAGCACTCATGGGAGCGGGGTCGCGCTGGTACCTGCTCCACGCCCCGTTTGTTTAGAGGTCTCTTTAGGGACTCTTTCAAGCTTTTCTCTTCTTCTGCTTCATGTTTAATTAATAATTAACTTGTGTCAACCGCTTGTTTACCCACATGGGGTAACACACAAAAAGCAATGAAAATGCTGTGACAATGATAATTCACGTTTATTGTAGCTTGTTAGCCGAGCCCTTCTGCTCCTGTAATTACTGTCCATATAGATCTTACAGAGAATACTTTTGTCTTTTATTGATAGCAATAAAAGTAAAGCACATAAAATCTTTAAGTCAAGGTCAGAACTCTTTCTTATTGTGAAAAAGATGACACATGCCCAGTGGGTACTGTAGCTGCCGCTGGAACCTCAGATTATTCTCACAACTTCCAGTCTCACATTCCCGCATGGCTCTCAAATTGGAAAAATAGGTGTGAGTGTGATATTTCACAAGTCTTTGGACTGCTAACTAAGCTGTCAAACGGGTAAACTGCGCTCCATCTCGCTGACAACAATCTGCAAATGAGCTACAAGTAATTTACTGTGATTATACCGGCAAATGAGTCAAGTTGTGTTTAGAGGCAGCCGTCTCTGACAGGAAGACAGAGAGGCTGCCCTTCAAAGTCTCCACCTCTCCTCATTTGGCTGATTCATTTGTTTGAAATCTTTGTTATTCCACAATCATGACAATTACGGGCGAAATGAAGAGTGACAGGGGTCAGAGCCTGACATCTTTATTACGGTTGTCTCCTATCACAGGAGGCACGGCTGCAGCGGGAGCGGCGAGACTCGCGCAGAGACTTGACAGTGTATAAATCTGTCTGTCTGAAGGTCAACAGAAGTGAAGAGGTTCCCCGACCCGGTGACCTGCAGGTCCGACTTGACAACTCTATCTATAGCTTGAGCCCATGACAAAGGCTCGGCTGACAGATGGAAGGAGAAAATAAAAGAGCAGGCTGCACTTGTGATGACCTGAAAGGTGTCTTTTGGAGGAGGATAAGCGCATGGTTAAATGTCGGTGTTATAGATTGATTCTCTGTGTTTGTTTAAATGTCTTATGGAAATGGGTTCCTCATTTCGATGGAATATAATTATCTCCTTGGAAGTCTTTAGTTTAAATTAAACGTTAACCCAAGTGTGTTAACTCGAGCAGTGCCTGATGGTGGAAAGAAAGAAAAGACATCGACTCAAGTACTATTCAATTTTAAAGTATTTGACTTAAGAATATAGGTTTTTACAACAGTGTAAAAAGGTGAAATCAGTAGCATCTTGATCAACTACAACAGTTAAATGTTGCACTCATATTAACTTCAGTAATCAAATGAGTCACTTCAAAATCACATGAAATTAAAAGGATTCATTATTGTTCATAAATAGTTCTTTTGGAAAGAGTCTAAAACCAGGGGGAGAGAGAGAGAGAGAGAGAGAGAGAGAGAGGGGAATGACATGTGGGAAAGGAGCCATAGGCCGGACTTGAACCCGGGCCACCCGCTTGGAGGTCTATTGCCTTCATACATGGGGTGCGACCTAACCGCTAAGCCATCTGCACCCCTTTAATCTTATCTTATGTATATTTTGCAGTGAAACTTATGAATCTTTACTTGAGTAACATTTTGAAAACACATTTACTTCTTATGGACGTCTTGCTTCATTTACAGTTAGATAATAAGGATCTGAATATTATAAGGTTACTGTGTTCAATTTTTTATCGCAATACCAGATTAAATGATGCGCTTTATTTTCATGGGAAATATATGTCAGGTAACTCTGAAGTAAATAAACTAACAAGTAAAGCCTTGAACATATATCGGCCGATATTAGCATATCCAGTGACTATCGGTATCGGCTAATTTTATCGCAGACGTGCTATATTACTAGATTTATTCACCGGTCAAATAACACTTTATTTGAGTATCATTGTATTACACTAGCAGTTCTTTTTCACCAGCAGTGTGCTGTATGGATTATAACAAGCATTATCACTCTCCACAGTGTCAAGTGGTGATACACATACATGCTCAGTAACTTTCCAGTTGAGTGACCATCTTGTCTTCATTATATATCTTTTCCACAAGTGTTGATAACTGCATTTGAGGGATCAACGCAATAGATGTGTATTATCTATCTCTACAGATCGAACATAGATCTCAGAAAGATATCGGCTGAATTGTCGGAAATCAGATTTTTTCTCGATATCAGTATCGGCCCCAAAAATTCCATATCGGTCGGGACCTAAAGTCCTGGGCCTGAAACGAATTAAAATCAATACTGAATTATCATCCAGCCCTTTGTTTGAAAATATGTACAGCTTAGTCGTTGTCAACCTTTGGTCAAGTGATATATCCTCTTCCCCTGACAGAGAATATCAAAGAAATTGAAGATTAATTGCAGCCAAACTTAAAGTAAGTGAGAAAGTGTCCTCTGATGTGTCTGGGTGTTATTTTGCCAGCACATGCTTGTGGCTGGCTCCGCCCCCCTGTGGCTCTGATGGCTTTAATTGACTGTCTTGCTGTGATTAATGGTCACATGTTAAACATGCACATCGTGGACATTCTTACACAGATGCGGGCGGCAATTTGAGGGAGAGGGGGCATCTCTGGAGAAGCACTTATCTCTGACTGTGAGCTCAGCATTCAGGACGGGATGGGAGCGTGGAGCACTGCTCTGGTCTGCAGGCCCCAGAGCCGACCTACGCTGCATCGCTGTGACATTGAGGATATTTAAAGAAATGGCCTCCCCCCACTGGGCCTCAGACAATAGGCTGTGGTAGCAAGACAATTCATGGCTGAGGAATGATAAAAGGTTGGAATATAGTGAAGGGACTATGGTTTTATAAGTCTGTGAAGATCTTTAAAAGGAGATATTGCAGCCTGTTCTCCCAAATTGTCCAAACAGCAGCTTGGTCAGTGGGCCAACTCAACAAATGATGATACTGAAGGAATCCCTTTATAGTATCATTCCTGGAAGCTGTTGTGTAGTTTACTGTTTCATATGGTGTTAAAGTCAGGTGACGTAGGGGAGCAGGATAGCCTACCTGTTATGTTGCACGCCCCATGTGCGGAATCTGTAGTCCTCATTGCAGCGGCCGTGGGTTCGAAATCGAACTCGGCTCTTTGCTGCATGTCATCCCCCGCCCTCTCCTTCCAACATTTCCTGTTAATAAAGGCAAAAACTTTCAATAACTTTAAAAAACAGACAGGTGATATATAATAAAGATTGCATTATTCTTCATGAGGTGAAAGTTTCAGGCTCTGGACAGGTCAAAAAAGACATGGAACATTCATTCAAGAGACACAGCCTCCATTACTAGGCGAAACAAATAGTAAATATTCATTCTTTTTTTGTGTCTCTGATGCCATGGTTGGATTGAAAGGTCTCTTAAATTAATGACAACAAATAACCAGTGGAGGTGGGCAGTGCGACTCTGGTTGTGTGTTTGTACTTCAGTGTTATTGTCGGCTGAGAGCTCAGCTGCTGTACCGGTAGCTAGCAGGATTACAAACTCCACATGGTGAAAACAGATGGTACTAGAAAGAGCTACACAGCTGCACACAAACTGCATGTTGTAGAATTTGCTTAACTCAATGGAAATCGTCAAACCCACATTTTTTCCTCTCTGAGAGATCCTTAAAAAACAGACTGGGTGTTATATACCAGTGTGACTTATATTCTGGATTTTATGATAGTACTTTAAATGTTTGTTACCATTGCTGCCTACGTGAGTTACAACTAGAGCCAGACCGATAAATTGGCTAGCTAATAATATCTGCCGATAATCGCATATCCAATGACTATTGGTATTGGCTAATTGTATCGCAGATATGCGCAGTGTGCTATATGGATTACAACAAGCATTATCACTCTCCAGAGTGTCAAATGGTGATGCACGTACATGCAGTTACTTTCCAGTTGGGTGAACATCTTGTCTACGTTATACTGTATATCCTTTCCACAAGTGTTTGATAAATGCATTTGAGGGATCAATGCAATAAATGTGTGTGTCTAAATCTCTACAGATCACCAAAAAAGATTTAAGAAAGATATCGGCCTATATATCGCTATCGGATATTTTCTCTCCCCAATATCAATATCGGTATCAGCCCAAAAAATCCCATATCGTTCGGGCCCCAGTTACAACACACATAAGAAACAAGCTTTGTTTGTGTTTTCCACAGGGAAGATTCACAGTGAATGAGATGACTGAGTGTAAAAAAAAAAAGCAGGATGAGATGTTTCATCAGAAAACACTAATTACACCTGTACAGGATAAAATAACAAAAGATAGGATGTACCTCTTAGTCCACAGGGGGCGCCAACATTGACACAAACCACACTCCTCACAGGACCTTTAACTAGTAATTAATAACACCACAAACATGTCAGTAACATCATGTAGAGTGCATTAGTGAGGTATGCAGCATCATTTTCATAAAATATTAGTGAGTTTTTCATTATATTCTTTAACTTTTGTACTTTTGGCGACTTTCTTAAGACACCAATGGTAAATTGGACTTGAGCTTGTTTAGCTTTTCTGGTCTTCTGATTACTCAAAGCGTTTTTACATCGCAGGTCACACCTATCCATTCACACACTGATTGTAGAGGCTGCTACTTGAAGTGACCATCAGAAGTAACTAATCCCATTCATAAGCTGCGACGAAGAAGTGGGGGGCAACTTGGGGTTGGGTGTCTTGCCCAAGGACACATCGACATGTAGCTGCAGGAGCTGGGGATCGAACCACTGACCTTCCGGTTGAGAGACAAACAACTCTACCACTGATCCGCATCTGCCCCATTGTTCCTAAACTCAACCAATCTAAAACTGTGTGACAAATTAAAACATGTAACCAATGATTGTGGCATTGCATAACATGTCAAATGTTTGTAACCTTTTTTATTATTTATTTGTAACTTTTATTCTGTTTGAATTATTTATTTATTTATTTATTGTCCTGAGTTCATGTCTTTGCTTTGTCTGTCAAATCACTTAAACATCTGCTTTTAAAGTTATTATTATTATTTAGGAAATGTAACAGGATTTTGCTATTTTAATATCACAAGCTTGACCGCCTCAATTTAACATAAACATATATTCAATTATATATGATGAATCAGCAGCAGTGAAACTGGCCAGCATTGTAACACCTAAAATCAGTTGAAGCTTGGACACTGAGGTCTGCAGACGAAACGTTGGTATTGTGCCAATTCTGTCACATATACTTTAATGTGTATTTAATTACTGATAGGTTGATTAATGTGTTTGGTTCTAATTCTATAAATATACAAATAAATAACAATGATAATCAATCAAATCATTTCACAAACCTATCATTGTATAGGCCTATATATTTTAGCTAATTTGACCACAGAGCTCCCTGTTTTTAAATTGTCATCAACTCACAGATTCATATTTTGATTCTTGGGGCCATGTGTTAGGAGTGATTTTGTCTAATGTTGGGCATTTCTTTTCCCCTCATAAGCCAGATTTTGTGTCCATAAAAAATATCCTCCAACACAACCAAGTTCTGTATTTGATCGCAGTCCTGTGATCCTCCTACTCCCCTCCTTTTGGTCACGCCTGCAGATTACAAAGCTTGCCACTGATCCAGGCTTTAAGGAACGAAGAGATTCACCACAGTGACAGTGTTTACACAGTGGGGTCCACATGGCAGGGCTCTGTATGAAAGCACAGGCCAGCATCAATCAACCCAACACCAGGCAGCCACCAGCCATCAGGACCAACCACTGTTCAGACTGATTATCAGGGTAGCTTTTATACCATTAGCCCAACCCTCCTCCACTCTTTCCCCACCTCCTGATGACCAACAAGGCTTGGCAGGCCAACGCTGAAATGTCTTGGCCAACATAACCAAGGACCCATCATTTCCTGGAGCCACATAACCACCAAACAATTTGACCCAGGTCGCCGAGGGCCAGTTGATGCAACGTGCAGAGAAGATAAAATGCAGCTAAAGACAAAGCCCTTGAATCGGAGAGGTAAGTATTGGAGCATGTGATTGAGCTAATTGAAATCAACATCCATGATTGGACACACAGGCTGGGGCACTTGGCAGCACGTCTCATGCCAACATCAGTCACTGTTGTCACTGCCCTGCCGGCACTGAGGGCGGCCTGCTGAGGAGTGGCAGGGGTCGCAGGCCTGTCATGAGTTTACACAGAGAGGATCATAAGGGAGCTTCTGTGATGTCACTTCTGTGCCTGCATCAGCGCTCCTTCACAAGGACATTGAAGATATGGATCCGAGGGAGCTCCGAGCCCTCACCCCAAGTCAGGACCTGACTGGGTCTCGAGCACTCTCACCTCCCAGCAGGCTGCCTATAGGCCAGTGTTAATGGTGGCTGCACCACAGAGCCATGCCAGCCCCCACATCCCCCCTTAGCAACTCTGGCACCACACTAGCCCAGGGCTGCGCACATTAATGCTACACTAATTAGCAAAGGAGCTGACCAACCAATTATGCACAGTTCAGTCAAGATCCAGAGGTTAAAGGGTACTCTAATGCCACATCAGCCACACTTTTTAATTATCTAAATGTTCTGTACAAATGAGCCTGCTCTGGGCTTCTCACAGTGCATTATAAAACCAACCATCCTCAACCGAACAAGGTGCAGTTTAAGCCCTAACTCACACCTACTTTAAATAGTACAGCAGATACATAAGAGTGGTTAGCAAACCAATTTAGCAATAGAGTCATGGTCTACAATAGAAGTTTGTGTTTAGTCTGAATGGAGATGTGATTCGTTACATAAAATACAAAGAAAGGCTAAGCTGCCAGCAGCATTCTCCTGGTAGGATGGCCTCTATCTGAAATAAAAGCTATAAACAGTCCATTTAAACAAACTATTCTTTTAGTAGTTGTAATGCTTTCACTGATGTTCCCTTTGTTTGAGGGCAGTATATATAGACTGATGATACTCCAAAGTGATGTTTTGGGTTTTGCAGTGTAACCTGGAGAAAAGGATAGCAGCTTTATTTATCGGTCATTGCTTTATTTAAGGTACAAAATGCAGTGACCCATTTCTGCCACATGCTTTTGTCAGGGGTTGTTACACACCAACAGCGTGCACGGCCAATCACAGCAGGGATATAGCTATAGTTGATCAAATGTGACAGAACACGTGTCTTTGTTTGAATTCACTGAACGACAACTGACCAATCCCTGTCTGAATACAAACCCTGGCACATAACAAGAGATTATGACTAACTGTATCATTCCATGCTTTTACTACCATCACACAGTATGTCTTACAGAGAGATGGAACCATTTATCTCATGTACATCAGACTACTGCCCTATGATATGTTCATTTGATCATCCTTAGCACTGATTATCACTGCACTTGTGCCTCATTGTGTTTTGTGTTTGAACAGAAAGAGGTTTGTAAACCGCTGTCAAGTCCCTTGGATGTGTACACATACTTGGCCAAATTTTTTTGTTTTTGATTATTATACTCACTGCTAGAGGTGGGAAAAAATCTATTAATGTAAAAATCGAGATTCTTATCCTCTGAGATTTAAAATCGATTCATAATTCCCTAAAATCAAAAATGTTTTTGGCTAATCAGTCACTCCCTGCTACAGTATGTGCTAAGGCTAGCTCTTTCACTCAGTAGAATGCCAAATGGAGCAGCAAGAAATTCAGCCAGTCTCATAGATGACTGAAGTAGATGTAGTATGTACTAATTCAAAAATAGACTTTGAATCCATGGATCCATGGATCAATGAATCCAGAATTGTTTTGAGTCGAAAATAGTTTCTGAATCGAATCGTGACCACAAGAATCGAAATCGAATCGTGAGACACCCAAAGATTCCAAGCCCTACTCACTGCCCTGTCTAAAATGAGATCCGTGAGATTTCCGAAGGTAGAATGAAAAAAACATGAAGATACTTTGAGCAAACATGGGTTCACTGCCAACCTGTCAAATACAGAGGTTTGCTGGGTGGCCATGGACTGAATGACGATATGTGAAATCATCATATGACAATCTACGTACCCTTCTATATCAGTTTTGCTAGTGCAGGGCTCTGAAGTACGCAATAAAAATATGCTAAATTATAAAACTTCTAATGACTTTTGGACCTGCAACCACTTCTTTAAAAATGGTTGATACACAAATGGTTATGTGCCAAAACATCACTTGTAAGTAATTACAAAAAAGGATCATGATTTAGGGATGCAGGAATTTCTTTTAGTAGAAGTCCAGTGTTTGTTTGACCCACTAATCACCCTCAACTGCTTCCCTAAGAGGACAGTAAGCTAAAATAAATAGAAGCCAAAAAACAGTTTTAAGTGTTCGGTTGCCGACTAAGTTGCCATATTTAAAGAGTTTGGAGTGAGAACAGGCTCTCTCTGCAAAAGCCCAAAATAACTAATGACAATGCATTCTTCAACATAGAGAGATAGGCAAATACTTTGAGTTAATACAAGAGCAAGCGCACAATAAATGGCAAAGCCGTATATAGTACAAAAGTATGGGTGTGATGTTATTGAAATCTTATGGATTATAAATGAAACTAAAACAAGAAACGTAATGTTAAATGAGTTTTGATGCACATATCTTAGTTAAACAATCAACCCTAAGTTCCTATCTTTAAAGGCCTTCATGTACTTCATATACATAACCATGATGATATATTGGAATGTGCTGGTTACAGAGTAGTGAGATCAAACTTTGCATCTGGCACTGATAACCAGGGGAAAGCTGGTCTCCTGAACACTTTCTGAGATCTACCCGCAGCCCAATTAGCAGGGATGTTTAAAAGAGCAGACTTGTGACCAGAAGGTTGGAATCCCAGCTGGGACGCTGCTGTGTATCTAAGGTACTTAACCCGAATTGCCTCAGTAAATATCCAGCTGTATTAACAGATATAGGACGTACAATAGAAGCACACTTACCCTTCATATGGGATTTAATGGGCAGCATGAGCTCATGTCAGTTTTGCAGCTTTCTGCAAATAACTTCAATAAGTTTGCACAAATGAAAAGTTTGCTGTCATAAAAGCAGCCGCAGCAGAAGGCTGTATTATCCCAGAGGCGGCCGTTACTGTGCCTTTGTCCTAACGGGATCTTCAGTTCACTCTATCGGATCGCAGTCATTTGTATTCTGTTCACACGGCGCTGATCATCTGCCACCATCTGCATAGTTTTACTGCCTGTGATCATGGTGCTGTTCTGAGGGGCTGTCATTATGCTTTACAGCATTGTTAAAGCCTGCCTGGCTTCAGCATCAGAAGGAATGTCTCGTTCAAACACGGCGCTCCCCTCCTCTTCTCTCTGTATATGTCTAGATCAAGGGTTAAAAAGTACACCGTTACTACACACAAGTGCCTAAAGACAAAACTGACCAGCTCTTTACAAAGTGAAACGCAGAGCGTCTGAGGCGAGAGTGGATTTAAAAGGTCCACATTTTTCAGAGCTGGGAGCAACAGAGACTTTTGACTTTGTATTCTTCATTAGACCGTCACAACAGACACAAACATAAAGTATCCCCTCATACGGCTGCTGCTGCAGCACCATCATGCAGATGCTTATGTATACTGTAAATTGCTTCACTGTGAAATACATCAAGCCCAGGGTTATGATATGTAATACCGTATTACCTATTCAGGGTAGATAAATCATGCATTTTAGTATGCTATGAAAACAAAAATACAGAACTTCTTTGAATAATGACTTTCCAGTGATTTAATGCTCAAGTCTACTTCCTTTTGAGAGTCCCAGGTGCTGGCACTTTGCATATTGTTGTGAATAACATCCGTTAGTATGATGGGGGAGAACCTAGCATTGCCCCTTCGGCAATGTAAAGCAGTCCTTTAGTGTGAATCACATAGCCGGAGGTTATCGCTTCAAATTCTTGAACTCGGAGGCAAATCAAAGGCCTGATGTAAATGTAATTATTCAAAAGACAGTCAACACATTTGTATAAGTGGGTTCATCCAGATAAACAGTTTATATTTAAACTCCGCAGCAGTGATTTTAATAGTTTAAATTGTGGTTTTAGTAATGCAATGTTTAGAGATGAGATGCAAGGCTTTTACTTTGCAAGAAGGACAAAACAAACTGTGCACTGTGTAAACAAGATGGAGTTCCTTCATGGTGCTCAAGTCTGCAAAGTTACTTTACCTGTTCTGAGAAAATGATATTTCTTCTCATGTTACATGAAACACTCTGTGGTTTGTAGACAACAGCTGATTAACTTAGCGTTCATGTGGCTGTGCAAAAATTATTTTCCTATTTTTTTACAAACAACTTCTACTGCTTCTGTTTCCGTCGGTAAAGGTGATTCTTCCTGCTACAGTAATAGTTAAAACAGTAACAAGACATGCTTAATGAATCATCTCAAAACACACAACCATGTAAAGAAGTGATTTTAAAAAAGCATTAGGGATTACAGAAGTAAAAAGTATTTCTGTGTTTTTAAACTGCACGTGCTTTACAATGTTGTAAACTTTCCACTCAAGTGAGGCAGAACAGAAAGAGTGAATTAATGGAAACACCATCAAATGTACATCTAAGATTAACCCTTAGACCCTAGACTCCTTCCTAAGTGGGTCAAAGATGCCCCGTTTTAGATTCAATGTGTCTGTATTGCAAAAAAATGATGATTTTGCTTGATACTGTTACAGTCACATTTATTGTAATCAGATTTAATGTTTGAATTATTTTTTCATTTTTCACTTTTTCCCAACTTCTGACAGAGATAGTCTCCCACTGTGACGTGCATATGTGAAAAAGGCTATAGAGAGACAGCTGATGACTGTGTTTCAACCAGTGTTTGGGGCCAACCATAGGCCACAACCACTAATGGTATGGGAGGATGCTGGGAAAACTCTTGGCCCAAATTTGCATGTACAAAATCCCCAATGGCGAATCAGGATAACAAGACAACAGAGGAGGAGGAGGAGGAGGAAGAGGCAGGGAGGGAAGAGTCAGCAGCATCTTTAATAATATCAGGGAAAACTCAGAAAATGAAAACTCTGCCTATAGGTATGAGGCTAATTAACAAAGTTTTGTCTCAGAGAGGAATCCAGGGCAAAAGAGAATGGTTAGATTCAATATTCCCCAAAGATTGTCTTCAAAGCTTAAACCGAGGATATTAAATGCATCAGAAATAATAATAATGCGAGCGTGTGTGTCACTGCTGGCGGCTTCTGTCTCCCTCTCTCTGTCGGTAGTAAAGATGTGTGTGTGTGTTAATGTGCACTGTGAGGGAAAGATGCTTCAACTCATACTGTATTGTACACAACCAACAACAGTTTTCAGGAAAGGTAGAATATTTTCATGTATGCATATATATTCACAGACAACATGCACATCCCCCACCATGAGACCCATCCCCCCTGAGATCCCCCATTACTTATTAAAAGTCTTGACAAACCGTCTGTCTGTTGGGGACATGGTCACCGTAGGACCCAGAGTGTTGATGAGATGATGATGAACAACACCGATGAGCAGAAGTTTATTTTGTTTCACAGTCTCCTCTACGCAGACGACAGCCACATTTATCTCAGCAATAATTAAACCTACGTGTGCCTTTATTTCAATAAATCATCAGTCAGGACAGCAGCTTCTTCTCATGTGTGCTCTCATGGAGCAGCTCGCCTGCTGCTAAGTCAACATATACTGTATGATACAGCTTTGTCTTTCCTTTTTTTCTGTTTCATATCCAGCATATATTTTAACAAACTACATATCATTTATCAAAAACACCCAAACAAGGAGAAAATTACTCTAACTTGTATAACGGTGGCATATTGTGAATTCCTCTGTAATTCAAACAAAGTGTAATAGGTGGCTTTGAATCCCTAAAATAAACATGCAGGCAATGGGGTGCAGGTAGCCCAGTGGTTAGTGCGAGTGCCCCATATACAGAGGCTGTTTGAATCCGACCTGTGGCTCCTTTCCCGCATGTCATTCCCCACTCTCTGTCTCTCCCTGATTACTGACTCTATCCACTGTCTATGTCGTAAAAGCCCAAAAATAAATTAAAAAAAACCCTACAAGTAATATACTTTATTGTGAGTCGATCACACACACTCTGACATGTGCTAGAGCACTGAACAGTTATTAATCTCGTGAAAATAGTTTCCAACAACACACTATTTATTCATATTTCATTCATTTCTTGGTTAAAAAAACTGCAGTACAAAGCTGTTTGAGGGAACTCTTTAAAAATACATCAGTAAGTACCACTAGATACCATGTATCACAGTATTCAAAAAGCACCTTAAATACCAAGTTCATCTTATTTAAACTGTTTACATCAAAGTCTGTGTATCCAAATTAGGGTACAACACACTTTATTGTCCCCTTGGGGACATTTGTCTTGGACTCACAGTGCTGCCAAACATTCAGCCGCTTCCACTCAAATCAATAAATAAAAACAATAGAAAAACACATCCACATGTAAACAGAAAGGCACCAATGCAAGACAACACAACATATATTGCACATTACCCATAATGCACAAGATCTGCAAAAACACAGCATGAGAGACAAAATAACAAAGGTAAGAGAAAATAAAAACAGGAACAACATGATGTTATTGCACAACTCACACAGCCTCACAAACAAGCATCATTAAGAATTTTGATTAATACTGCCAAACAGTGCTGCTCCTACGAGATGCCATCTGTTCACAGTACTTGTTTACATCCAGGTAGTAGAGCGGGGAGAGCAGGCGCCTTAACCAGAAGTACAGGCAGGCCCCAGCTAGTGGCTGGTGGCTGCATCACAGTGCGAGCATAAGGGCATTATGGGCCAAAATATTAATAAAGTGTTTAACCTACTAGTAATTCTTGTGCCGACTGCAGAGGGAGACGAGGTTTAACCGTTGAATCAACTTAACATGTACATACTTAATTAAAATCACATTTAAAGTGTTTTCTCAATGCTGAGAGCAACACAGACACAATTTAATTTACTGCCAGTGAATTCAGATAGTGAGACAATGCCATGTAAGCCTTGGTTAATTTGAACAAAAGTGATATGTAGTTTTGGACGACCTTGCTCAAGTTGTCGAAGATTACCGACTCCAAACCAAGAAAATGGAGGTACATGGATTTCAAGGTGTTGCTCAAAGAATTAAAAAAAAATCCATTAAAAGACAAGAGTTCTGATTTATCAATTTACAGCATAGTTTGAGGACTACCCAGCCTAACCAAATTTTAATTCTGGAAAAACATATTGATGAAATTTCCATTTCCATGTGTTTATTTAACTCCATTAAATTGAGGTGGTGGGAGAATCATGTCAAAGTCTTAACAAGTATAACACAGTTAGTCTTAATGGCTCAGTATTGGGATTAACTTCCTCATTTCTGGACATGTCCGTCTTCAACTGAACCCGTTGTAGGGGAATGCTGCATGTTGTTCACAGTTTTGCAAAGCCACATTTTAAAACACTTAATAGTTCTGATTCAAACGTCAACTTCTGTTTACTATCCAGAGCTGTCAGGAACATTACCGGACATATCTTGGAATTTAAATTTGAATGACCTATCTTAACTATTATGGTAATTACAAGCAAAAATCTGTTTACATCCATTGTGTTGGAGCGGAGGCAGAAGTCTGCCCCAGTTGGAGTGAATATAACCCAGTTTATCTGAATGGCTACAAACCACTGGAGGCAAGTCAAACATAATGTATGTAGGGTGAACTGAACCTTTAGGATCGCTTGCAGTGACTGAGAAATATCTAAAGTGTATACTACTCTATAATTTCTGTGACTTTTGCAGCAGCTGCAGAAAACACTGGTGTGGTACACTTACAAGACCTTTTCCCTCTGAGGCAGCCCTCAAATATCCGAGGCCAATTCGGCATGGCAATAAGTGAAGAATTACCATGGAAGCACTCCTGATTCGAGCCCTTTAGGTTTCTTCCAGCAGCTTGTTTACAGTCGGGCTTGCTGAAGGTTGACCCCGGCTCTTGTCAACCTTGAGCAGGTCTCTGACCCCAGGCCTGTCCCGTCCAACGCCTCCATCCATTTGTGGATCTTGGAGGGCTGAGGGGTCAGCTCCGTTCTTACACCGTCAAGCCCCCTCGCCTGGATCCTCACTCTGCCAACTCCACTTACTGTCTCCTGCCCCATCTCCTGCTCCCTCTCCAATCTGCCGCTACCTCCGACCGACCCTGATACATAGCAGAGCACTACAAGACATGTTTCTCTCTCAGCCAGCTGGGAGGGCTATGTGTTGTGTTATCTCCCACTATCTGTGCCTTTCTCAAGTTTTTTTTTCTAACTGTCGACTCGGATTGCATTACAGCTGCGTGCTATAAGACTGGAAGCCATTGCAAAGGATCAGCTTCTATTAGGGCACCTATTATCATCCCAAATCAGTCGCATTTTAGCATTTAAGTGTCGAAAGTTCACGCCGAAATCTCCAGCACCGTGCCTGAAGGTATAGAAGGCACATCAGGCAGCCGCCGATAACATGTTCACTCTCTTTTTTTTCTCCCCTGCTTCTCTAACACGCTGACTGTTTGTAGAATTACAAGGGATTTCACAGGGCCACAGTTGGGTGTGATGAAATGCTTGCTGAAAGTTCCTGGCACTAGCAATAAATGTTCACAATGTTCAGCCAGTGTTGCGTTGTGCAACAAATATTAAGCTAATCATCAGTCACTTTTGTCTTCTAGGCAACACTGGAGCCCTCTTTATAATCCTATTTACCATTTCCAGTGAAGCCACCCCCCTCCCGTACCCACTGCCCACCCCCTGCATCCACACACTCGCCCCCGCCAATCCAACCCGAGGCTGTTCATCTCTAATGAAAGAGAAGATAACGCACAGACAGTCGGGATCACACACTAAGATGCCTGCCCTACATAGTGCCTTTTCTTCCACCAAATACTTCACAAGATGTCACTGACATTATTTAAAGTGATTACATTTAGCAGAAGTGAATGCCACGGAGCAGCACAATTACTCTCATGGCAAATTTAGCCCTTTTGACAATCTCCCCCACAGGTTAGCCCCTCCCCAGGCTCATCACAGCGTGCACCCACACCCACCATGTTTTTAACGCAGACACAAACACAGAGTGTACTGTCATCCATACTGTGAAAACTATACATCAGGAAACAAAGAAAACGCTGGCTTATGTTTCAGTCCAAGAGGAAACGTTTGCTGTCAGGCGAGTTTATTTCAATGAACACTTTGAGGAGACTCGTGTCGGCTCTGTAGCTGCGCGTTTACAACGCTATCAGCATCAACACCAGAATAATTATATTAAAAAGTCTTCATTCATAAGTGTTCCTTTGAGTGCATTCTTTTATGCACATTTATCTTTTTTAATGTTTTTTTATTGCTCTTTAAATTAGCTTTTGGATTCTTTACAGTAATAGCTACACACCTCGACTAACATCATTTAATTCTATAAAAACTTAAAAAAAACTCAAATCAATGCACCTCACATCTAAAGAACGTGGAAACTTTTTTTGTATTTTAATAACTGCACAATATTACCAATTTTATTTTTAAAAAATGCATTAAATTGGAAGAGTCAAAGCACACCAGAGATTTCAAGTAATTAACTACATTTATAGCACTCTCTTTTAACCATCAGCTTGATGCAAAATTAAAACTCTAATGTCAACCAATTAAATTGAGCTGAGGCATAGGCAGACTTGTACACACACACACACACTCTCACTTACACACACACACAAGTAATTGAGATTTTTTTTCACAAGGACATGCAGAGCCTGAAGCCAGCGCTTAATTGCAACGAGCTATCATTACACGGAAAATCAACAATTTTAAAAATACACCGAACACCTTTCATCTTCACCCTCCTCTAATCGCACCAGTAAGAGCCGTCTGGAAGGGAGCTTGATGTAGTCAAACTATCTAAACAGCGCCAGCGGGTGCCTCACAATCAGCACCACTGATGCAGATACTTTTGGACATGGCGGAGTGCTGCAATGCTGCCTCGCACCGCTGCCATCCTCTCGCCATCTCATCTCCAGTAGGGAATCAGATGTGACCCGAGTGCCATGTTTGCCTGTTTCGCCCATGGTGAACAGCAGACAAATGAACCAGAATCACAGACACCGACACAAATCTCTCCCCACAGTGTTGGTCTCTATTCGCGTTTGAAAAGCCATTTAGAGATTGGTGTTGAAACCAAACTGTTACTCGTCTCTGTCTTTGTGGAACAGCGAGGATGCACTTGTCTCCCTCCTTTCCAACTGAAGCGCTGTCCTCAGCCCTCAGGGAAATGATATAATGAGGATCCCTATGCCTACACTCTGCCTCATTTCAATTGTAAACGCTGCACACACCCTGCACTTTGGACCAGTGATGGTTGCATTATGGGCCGCGCTCACAATATGACAGTCCATCATGTCCGCACAATGTGCCGCTTCACTTTTCACTGCTGTCTCCTGCACTTTATTTTACCCAGACTCCTTTCATTTCTGTTGATGCTGCTTCGAGAACATGCAGCTTTTTCACAAAGAACTAGCTGCTTGTTAGCATTCATTTTAGCAGCATATTGCCTCTTGTCAATACAAAGCACCTAATTAATGAATGAATTAATTATACTGCATTACTACGATTCACAGCTAACCGGCCGTTACAAAACAAGATGAACTTGTAAATAAATCATGATCTCAATCTGGGCTTTTCAGAGGGCCTTATGAAGAGGTCGTAACACAACACTGAGCAAAGTGTGTAAAGATCTCTATTAGTGGACTTCTCTCATTAACACCATTAAGTAGAAAGTAGGAGGTTATTGAGGGAAAACTTTTAGTCCATGTCTTAGTTGTGAAAAATAGTCTTGCAGAATAAGGCCATGGTATGCTTTAAGTGTCTAATTATTAGCTAACATGCTACTTATTTTGATGCTTTTAAAAAAGTAGTTCATGTTATACGGCTGTACCTTAATATACCTTACCTTGTATCTATTTTCATTTAGCGCAGAAATGTGTTTAGTGCGATGTCCAGCATTGTTGAAACATCACAATTCAAACAAATTGGTCCTCAATTATTGCTTAATTGCCTTCAACATTAACTAAAGCTAGCCTAGCTGTAAGAGGATTAGCACAAGAGAATCCTTTGTATAAACAGCTCATATTGTGTTGTTTGTACAACTGAATAAATGAACAGCATTGTTGAGGCTGAACGTGGCAATTAGCGAAGACAAGGTTAGCGAAATGAGCGACATGCAAGGACAGAGGTCAACTCACATTTAAGGTAAGCTCTGGCTCCAAACTCCCAATTTACACACACTGGCCCAACCTCTTAGCCTTAATATTGACAAATGCATAACAGCAGTGTCAAATGCTCAGGGGTGATCTACTTTTTTCCTGATGTGGGGCTCCCTGGAGTACAGTGCAGAAACATATTCTCTTCAAACAATCCCAATGACAGCCAAATAGCCTGCTTGTCGCTTGTAAAAAACCTTCTAATGATGCGTGTCGAGGGAGCGCCCTGCCTTCTTGTAGCAGACGACTCCCTTGTGTACGAGGGAAAGCAGAGGGAAAAAATAATCATGTTTCCCCCCAAATCATTCCTCCTCGTGAAACCCAACAGCACCCGAGCATCTAAACAAACCTCTTCTTCTCTCAGGATCTCTCGTATTTTCTTCAACCTGCTTTTCTGATCTGCTAAGTCAACATTCATTACAATAACCATTAAATTCCCTTTTTCAAACAACATTTACGCACATGCACTGACTGGAATATCTATTGGGGAAAAATTGGACATGATAGGTACATGAGTCGAGGCACAGGGGTCTTCATGCTGCTGTTGCATCAACATAGCACAGAAGCAAATGTTTCTGTACTGGTGCATACAGCTCAGGTTCCCCCCTCCCCTTTCATCTTATAATCAGAACTAAAATTATACAGAGATGGATGTTTGCTGTCTGGGTTTTAATGTTCCCTCGTGAAATGTTGGGGAAAGAACACATGTGGTTTTCTAAAGCACACGGAGTCTTTGCTTGTCATATGAAATGTGCTACATAAATAAACTTGACTAATGCAACTTTTTGTCAGGTTGGCCGCTGCATATTGGGTTTCGAATGGCACCAACTACAATGAGATAGTTTGGTATTTATTGAAAATGTTGATTTTATTCATGTGTTTAAAATTCATATCTAACAGTCAAAGGCTGTAACAATCAAGATCAAGAATCTGAGCTCTGATGTATTGTATGTTTTAAAAACCTTCTTTATTATATATCAACTTCCAAAAGTCTTTAAGGTATTATTACCAGTGTCACTTTTTGAAAAGGAAATCAATGGTTTTATTCAAAGAATTACTCATATTTATAAAGAAAATCGAGGAAAGGGGAAATTTTTATTTTTTTAAGATCAGATAATTTAAATAAAAGAATCATTCATTCAGAATTTGACTTCAACCTCGTTCCTCAAAATGTGAAAATCACGAAAAAATCGAAGTGTTGTGATGTTTATAAGAGCATGAGTGAAGTGTATTTTTACGTCCCTATAATTTGCTCTATGAATGATTCTCCAAACAAGTTAAATTTGCAGAAGCTTTACATTCAATAAAGTACAGAAAAGCAGTGCATCCTCATGATAAAGAAAACCTAAACAAGACAACATTAAGTGTGTTCCTTAAAGAGAGCAGCTTGTATTATTAATGTTTAAAAAGGTTTGCCTTTTGTTTTCAAGTTGTTGACACATCATTACAGCTCCCTTAAAGTCACATTACATTACTGCTTCTTTATCTAAATTCTTCCTTGTTATGCACCTAAAATAAACCTAATTAGACCATCTGTGTAACTATTGTGATGAGAATCAAAGAAGAATCTCAGACTTTATAAAACATGAATTCACTTAGAAATGCGTTGGTTAATAAGATCATTACAGAGGCAGGATGTTGATCTTTTGGGAGCAGGCTAGTTCATTGTCAGATCACAGAGCTTCTGTTAAAAACATATCTTTTTCATGTTCACTGAGCAGATGACAGGGCGGCCAATGAGAGAGCAGGAGGCTCTGTGTCTTAATGCCAAGAAAGTGGGAGTGCTAACGGGCCCTGATTAGCTCCGTTTATCTCTAATTAATTACCTTTACCTAATTAGATGCTCTGTTTCAGCTAGACACGGAGTCAAGTAGACTAGATTATTAGTGTGCTCATCGGGCCTTTATAAAGAGCTGAAATTAATGTTACGTGCAAAAGAATCCGCTGCCTTAATTGCACAGGTGTTGCCTTATGGCAACACTTCATCATCCAGCGGCTCCCCAGGATTATTAGCAGGGATTCATACAAAGGGACTACTCTGTGAACTGCACCATCGTACAGCTCATTAGTTAGGCTTGTTATTGTATTATTTATTACATTTGGCCTTCCCCCATTGCCCATATTGATTCATAGACCCTGTTTTTTTACCCCCTCTTCTCCTTGACTGTCTGTTGTTTCATAGCCAGTTAGTGAGTCTAATTTCAAAGCCTGTTTTTTTGCAGAACACCAGAAGCTATAAAGATGGAGAAAGTGGAAGTATGTTTTCACACTTATAACTCTTTTATGAAGAAGAGCCCCAATACATTTCCAAATAGCTTTCCTTGATAAACAAAATAATGAACACAACACAAAGACTGTACATAGATGGGCTAACAAAATTAATTTGATATCTATCTTAACATTGATAAAATTACACATTTAAATCCCCAGTGTGGATTTTGTGGAGAATATTTTGAGAAACACACATTTGTAAAGTGTTAGGCAGAAAGATAAAAAAAAAAACAAGCTCTTTGTATTTCCTTTATTAAGACGCCAAACATCAATCTGTTCAGCTCGCAGTATGTTCTTTAAAAAAATGTTCGAGTTACTGCTGTAAATAGGTTTCTATATTATTTGGAGGTCACATTCTGCAAATTCTAGCAAATGTCATGCAAACATTTAAACATACAGTATGTAAAATCTGCCGCTAGGGGGCTCTCAATCAAAACAATAACAAAAGATGATGTCTAGGCTTGCGGTGTATTATGGGAGTAAAAACAAACGAATCAATAAGAACGGGCGAAACCGACCTGAGAAAGACAATATGTGTACGGACGATGTATCCAAATATAATTTACATGACATTTTTTATCACAGCAGCACATACAGCGACAGAACGGCAGCTTTCAGTAGCAGCTAGCGCCAGCTTATGCAGCGGTCTTTGACGTAACATCCGGTGTTTCCTTGACAACGATCAACATTTCATGTCTATCATGGCGGCTCATCATGGCGGCCGCCTACAAGACACGGCACGTTACAACTATAAAATTATGGATTTCTCTGGCTTTGATAACTTTTGGAAATATTTGAGGTGATGTAAGTACTCAACTAACAAATATATATAACATGGGTTTAGTCCATTTTTTATTTAAGTTAGATATTTTAATGTAAACATTAGCATGCAATTCTACATACTGTACCTGTAACAGTGCGGCTACAATGACCTGAGAACTAGAAACAACAAGCTAGCAAGAAGGAGTGGCTACAGTTCAGCATTAATTGTCTTACTTAAGAGTAATTACATTACTAATGAAAAGATCAGTACTCCCCTCATTTCTGTCATTAAAGTATAACTACAGCGAGCAGGTAGTTAGCTTAGCATGGCAAACAGAAAACTTAAAAACTGAAAAAAAAACAAGCTAGCTTTGCAAAATGGTCACAACTTTCCATTAGTGGAAACTAGTCTCTAAAATGTGCATATGTGTCTTATTGTCACCTACCATTGGACAACACCATGTGGACCGTTTCCCCTCAGTCCTAGGTAGTGTGCTAAGCTAAACTAGCCACATGCTGGCTCAATATGTTGGCCTGCTAGTATGTGTGCTGCTGTGTGGGTTTTATTTGTTGTACTACGCTGTAACTTTGGTGTTTTTTTTTCTGCTGTTGTTGTCTAGTTTGTTCAGTGTGTTTTTTTCATCACTGCGTGGATGTAGCCTATCTAACTGCGACTGCAAGGGTACAGTATTAAGACAATTAGCTTAAAGCTAACTCTAGTGTATCACTCTGTCTTTCTGCAACAAATGAAAAAATGCAGAAAGAGTAGAGCTTTAACTACCATATCTGCTATACCCCGAGTCCAGTTGAATCAAGGTTATTTGTAATAATGAAATGTGAATAACATTGGTATTTATTGGAACCCCAATTTGCAGCTGATTTAAAGCTTCCATGTTGACAGAATTAAAATATTTCAGTTGCCATTGTTTTGAGTACTTAAATGTCCTTTTCAGTTTATGTAAAAGTCAAGGATGCATCATGAAAATGTGAGCAACTAGAGACTGATATAACCATTTGTAAAATAAATGTCACAGTGCACTGTCAGTTTAAATATTTTTAAAATAACAAGACAGTTGTTTTCAGAATCATGAAAGTAAAACGCTGCTGACTGTAACATAGTACGGTGAACAGAAAAGGTAACATAAGGTGTGTGACACATGGGGCCATGACAGTCACAAAAGAAAATGTCTTTAATTGGCAGCGTTAGCGGCTGCAGCTAAAGCTTTCTCCTCCCTGTTTGTGAGGGGTTCCTCTGTACTCATCGCTCTCCAGCTCCACCAGCATTTTTTTTTTTTCTTAACTCTCCTCCAATCTCGCATCATGTTGTTCTGGGGGAAAAAGCAAGGCTGACAGCTTGAGGAAGTCTGATGTCCTGGCTCTTATAGCTCTGGCAAAGGAGTGGATAATGCAGTGAAGTGAGGGATGTGGAGAGAGAGCCTGAGGGAAGCAGTCTACTGGACATGCATATGGTCCTCTCCTGGTTAGCTTCTCCACTGCTTCCTCCTCACCACTTATGGCCCCTCGCAACCCCGTCTTATGGCACCTTTGCCAATAAGAATGGGCAAGGCAGCTGAAACCAAGCATGCTCAAGGCCACTGACCTGGAAACGTGGCTCAACCTAGCAAAGCCCACTCACTAGCCCCTACTGGATTTACATGGCCGGGAGAATGTGAACCCCCACCTTCCCTCCCACTTTGTATCAGGCTGCCCATAACGCTCAGATTACTGTCAGTGTTATTATCGTTCTGAAATGTATGTGCAAATGCTCAGTCTAAATATGTAGACGAGCATGACAAGACACATTAAAATGTCAATACCCTCCAACAAGTTTTGTCATGTTAGCATCAGGTATTAGCGTAAAGTGAAGAGAACGCGTCAGAAGCTTAGCAAGTCAAGAGTCTTTGTTTGAGGGTTTTCTTTAAGGTGCTCAACTATAATTCTCTTTGTGATGGATATATTAAGATAAATTTCAAACTACACCCCCCCCCCCCCCCCATCTTTACTTCATTTCATCACACGTCTGTTAGCTATCACACGGTTTGACAACTTCTTAACAAGGCACACTTCAACATTTATTCCACAATAGCCTATCACTTCAGAAAGTCTTCACAGAGAAAAGAGCAGGCACGCCATGTTTGTTCAGCAGCTCGGAATGAGTGAAATTAACAAAGATGATGTGACACTATCTGTCATCAGCCATTATAAATCAATGGGCTCTCCGCCCGCTCGGGCATATTCCCAGTGGTTTTACTTCCTTAAAAGTACTGCAGGTATTTTAATGTGTGATGAAAGGTACGCTTCATAGGCGAGAATGAAATATGAGGGACACGTGACGACTGCGATGCGACCTCCTGTCTCAGAAGCTGCTGGTGGAGATGCGACGTGAAATCAAGCGTCACTTTTGAGATGTGACGACGGGCTTTAAACTGAAGTATCTTAACTTGTGTCACGTTTAGAAACAATTAGAGCCCACTGATGTTTGATGGTGGAGTGGGGGAGCGCTCATTTTAGACGTTTAGCATTTCAAGTAGGATGACATATTCGACTTAAGACAAAAGGCTGTACTCTGATGGTGTAATGACAGACACTGCTTTAGCTTGTCTTACACCTGTGTCGTAATCAACTCACGTCAGCATAAAACAAGTAACGTTGACCTAAATTTGCTCCATATCGCCCATTGATGTTACTTCTTTTATTCTATTATGATACATATACGTATGACAACATGGCAGTGATTTGAAGAATGATGTTTACAGCGCTGTTGGTTGCTTGATCATTTATTTCTGAACGTCTCGAGGACCAGGGAGAAGTTGGATGAAGGCCCTCTAGCAGACAAAGGTCACTCAGCCAAGAACACAGAGAACATTCTCCCACTTCCCAACCCATTTCTTTAGATATGTGGGTGGAGCGTAGGGGTGTCTCTCACACTCTCTCTCCCTGACACACTCGCACCGCACTGCTGTCCTCAGCATCTCCGTGGGGCGGTGACTAATTGCCCCCGTAAATCACTGTGCGGGCCACGCGATCCTCCGTTTATTTTTCCTGACAGTAATTTAGTGCTTGCTCTTTTACACACTTGTCATCGCGTGTTTTTCCTCACATTAGAGGCTGGTGGAAAAAGGACGGTAATTAACGGTGCGACGCGTGCTCGCCATGGCTCTTTCATCATAGTGTGATAATTGTGCTCCTTGTCTGTCACAGTAACCTCTCAGTTTCCCCTGGAACTTCCTCGGTGCTATTTGTCAACCCTGAGAAATAAGGAAGGATTCTGGGGGCCCTGGCTGCGATTCGGCTCGCCTCGCTACCGGTTTTCCTATTTGTATCAAGACTAGGTCATTTATATTTCACACAAAACTTGTCAGAAATATTAGCCTTATCTTGCAGGGGAAGATAAAAGATATATGGTAAACACACCTGAGTGCTTGATAGCTAAAGGAGCTCCACAGCCTTCTCCTGCTTTTTATTTCCTTAGTGTTTTTTATTCCTGATAGGTGGGGAGGTCGCAGAGGAGATGGCAGGGACAGGCTAATAAACAGTTCCTCCATACTCAGGGCTGAGATGCAAAAGCCAGGGCGGTGGGGATGTGCAGAACAGCTGAGATCGTAGAAAATCCATTCAATGAACTAATCTATTTACAGGAAAGCCCAGTGCACTCATCTCTTTAGAATTTACTGTGGAATAATGCAGTGTATATGCTGTACCACATGTCATATTCTATTTTTATCAGCTGAGGGCAGGTGATTCACTGTCTGCCTTGTTATCCTCTGCTGTTCCATGCTGGGGATGCACAGTATCCATCACCCATAACCTGCACCCCAGAGGTTAAGTCATCAATAACTTTGCTGCTGAAAATATTGCAGAGGACTCGCAGGTTTGCGTAAGGTCCTTTGACTGGCTGTCCGCGTCCCGCTCCGCATCCCGCTGCACCTCCTTCTCCCAACTTCCCCCGGATTTTTTAATATCTTTATTCTCCTGTCACAGACAGAGGCTAATGGGATGTGTGGTCAAGATTTCAGGATCCATCACTGGCTTGCTGAAGAATTAGCATGGGCCCCATGCATCACCTGCCAAAGCTGTCAGGCCTGCTGTCTCCCGCGCTTCATTATAGCACTGGCACTGTGCTGCCTGTCTCCCCTCTGCGCTTGCTTCTCCCCAGCCAGAAAGCACGGCCGCGGAGAAAAAAGGCCCTACCACGCCCCTCAATGTCAGCCCTGGTCACCAGCCACTAAATTAGGATACACTGTCGCGCTTTTTAGAAATTAGGAAGAGGAGCGGACAGAGCGTGTGTCTGCTGAGGATGCTCTCAGAGACAAGCTGTTCTCCCTCCCCTCCTCTTATCCTTTCACTCCTCCTTCTCTCTCTGACATAGCTTTAAGTGTTTTTTTCTCTTTTTTTATCAGGAGTAAAAAAGTCTTTAAAACTATTAGGGTAATTAAGCAGCATTTGGCCCCTGTCGCGCTGAAGGAACTATTTGATTACTCATGTCCCTGTGGTTAGGAGTAGGGGGTACTGCTCTCATTTTTTGGTGGCTAACCCCCTTGTGCCTCATTCAGAGCCTGGACCCAGAAAACCCCCTCGAGAGCCATTCTTTATGTCTCCTCTGCAGCGCAGATTAGACCAGCAGTGCTAAGAAGGTCACAGTGAAAATGAAGAGAGCAAAGCAGGACTACAGCTGGGGACCCTGCCCCGGTCCTTTCCCTCTCCCTCTTATTAGCAAATCAAAGCTGCCTCCAGAAAGATTCACACTCCTCACCTGATTTTGTCCTTTTCCGCTAATCACATAGCCACTTTGCCTTGACTGACAGTTTTCTTTATAATTGGCCCATGATCTGGCAAGGATCTAATAACCAGAAAATCCCCTCTGAGGGTCCGCCGGGCTTGGGCGACCTGTCTACACACACACACACACACACACACACACACACACGCACACGCACACACGCACACACACATATATACAAGGAGCCTCCACCATCCCCCTAACACCATCTGCAGAGGGCCGTTGCCATGCCACACTGTTTGTGCACAACAACGGCAAGCTAATCTTAACGTTCAATAATGGTGTGAATATTCAATGAACAGCCCGGGCTGAGGATCCACAGTAGCACACTCTAATTACTGTTCATTTGCCAGAGTATCAAAGCCTAATTACTGTTCATTTTAATGCTCCAGAGAAAAAGGAGGAGAGTCAAGGCAGGGTTAGAGGAAGATGCCCTCGAGAGATCAGCCAGTCAGTCTTTATCCGTCTCTCTGCCAGTTCATTGTCTTTGTGTGTGTGTGTGTCTGTGTACATCCAGCACGCATTCGCACGTCTGTGTGTTTTATTGTGCAAGCAAACATTCAGAATTTCTTCAAACAAACACGTTAATCAATCACAGAGACAGCTTAGAGGAGAGAAACAAAAGAAGACACGAGAAGGCAAGAGACAGGGTCCGTAATCCCGAGCTTATTGTTTCTTTACTCTTCTTTATCTGTTTAATGTGTTGTGGGTAAATATCAGACAAGAGAAGGGAGGGGACCGCCGTCATATTGTCTTTGACTTCACCAGAAGAAAGCTCCCTTTTTTTTCTCTCCCTCTCACCTAATCCTGACAGAAGCCACCACGATCACTATCTGCCACCCGTTTGACAGTTTCTGTCACCAATTAGCAGCTAAATCAGCATCTCCCCAAACAAGAACGCCAAGCGATTTATATGTCTTATAAATCATTATTTAGTGCATGTCTGAGTGGGTTTTCTTCCCTTTTCATTCACACTCACTCCTTCACATTAGAAAACAGACAATTGCAATGCAGTTAGTGGCTCTCTGGTCCTCTCAGATCTTCTGGCTCCCTGCGTCGACGCAGGAGGCCCTTGTGGGTGGGGAATAAACCCTGTCTTCACCTATCAGGAAGTTTGTCTTGTGAATTTTCTACCCCTTGCTCCACAAAATTTACAAGGCATCGACAACCTCTTTAATGAGGCACACCAAGCTGTTCTCCGGCTTTCCCCATGATAGGATGTTAAATGAAAAGCTGCGTGCAACATGCACGGTTTGTTATCATTCAATCTGC
The DNA here is from genome assembly GCA_020745685.1 of Tautogolabrus adspersus. Taxonomy (NCBI): domain Eukaryota; kingdom Metazoa; phylum Chordata; class Actinopteri; order Labriformes; family Labridae; genus Tautogolabrus; species Tautogolabrus adspersus. The sequence continues at coordinate 27,482,026 of CM036536.1, forward strand.
TAGAGACCACAAACTGGTCATTATCCAGCCATTACTTTCCCTGATTTACAATCGCGGGTGGAGGAGGCGATTGCCGTGGCTTGTTTTCCCCTCGGTGGGACGGATGGGAACCAGCTTGAAAATTTGCATTTACATGATCTGGCTGAGCAGCTTATTAGATCTGGATATTTATTTTCCACTTAAAGCGATGTTTGATTACACTTTAATAAAGAAGAGGAAAAGCTCTGAGCTGGCTGGGACTAACTGATCCTGCTCGGTGGTTTCTGTGGGATTTTGTGTAATAAAATGAGAAGGACAAAAGACGGAGCAACAACCAGGGGGTGCAGAGGGAAGACCCTGTAAAAAACAAATCTGTTCCCTCGATAAACTGTTATTGTAAGAGAGAAGGCAAGCATAAAGGATAATGAAGAGATTTAAAACATTCAGATCAGGCAAAGACACTTGTGACAGGTTGAACCTGCTGTTAGCAAGAACACACCAAAACATCCTGCTGATAAAACATGTCATGATCTCCAACAATGGCAACAAGCAAATCAGAGATGTCTCTATATAAAAGTAACCGCACAGACAATTACACATAAAGCCAAATGTCCAAATGTAGGTCACTTTTAAGAGACAAGGTTTAATTTTAGTGGGATTTACAAACACCGGGCTTTTACTCAAGAGAAAGGTGCTTATAAGGGGTGTTAGTGACATCACGATACGATTAATAATCAATAATGGTTAATAATCTGTCCATTAACACAACATGCAATACTGAAAGTAACTGTGCAATACTCTTGGAATATCCCACTGTTTATACACTGAAAAAACTGATTCTGGCCCCTAGTATATCTTGCATGTTTTAATGTAGCTTATTTTATTGATTTTAATGTGTTATTGAATCTTTCATATATTTTTTAATTAATAGTTACATGTATTCCCACTTTTTAAATCAATCGTAATTTACTCGGTTAAAAGTTAATAGAAAAAAATATGGGCAATTTAATTAGCAGGTACTGCGCATGTGCAGACTGTACTGACGCAGAATGAAATTCCGCCATTTATTTTCCTCCCGCTTCTCTTCGGTCTCCGTCAATGCTCATATCCAGCAGGCTCTTCAATTTCGGTAAGTAAGCAATATATAACCATGTGTGGTTTATATTTCTACTTGAAGATTGTTCTGTTAACACTCACAAACGTGTTATTAGTTAGCTAACACCATTGTTGTGTTTTTGTTCGATTAAATCAGCCCTGCAATGGCTAACCTACATTTAAACTAGCTTAGCTTCAAGCCTAATAGGCTATTTTGCAGACTAGTTTTAAATATGTTTTCTAATCGTGTTAGTGTGATTACATTTGGAGAATGGAAATCGTGTTAAAGTACGTTGTAAAGGGGGCTTATGGTGCTTGTTTACAGCACGGGGTTAATGTTAGCGCTACTTCCAATGTAAAGTGAATGGCTGCCCTGCCACTGAGGTTAAGTGCAGACTGCCTTTTCAAACCATGATTCAGACACGGCAACAACCCGTTTTCTGAAATCCTCTCAAGTAGGCCTGGACAAGGAAACTATAACGGTATCTTTTATTTCATTTTATTTATTTTTTAAATGTTCGCTAAAAGTCAGCTAAAAGTAATATTTACAGCCACCGGATGAGGAGGGGGCGCTGTAGAACACTTTATCCGTTAGTCCCCACCCGCCATTTATTAAACAGAAGAAGACGAACAGTCCGGTAATGTGAGGTAACGTGATGGACTAGTATGAGCTTAATAAATTGTCACAGGCGAAAATAGTGACAGACAAACAGAGAGGTAAGCTGAGGCGTTCTATTAGTCTCAATACTGACGCATATAAAAACGAGTGATGCTACACAGTATCGCGACGATAGTTTTCTGCTCAGTGCCCATGATGACCATCTCGAAGCACTACAAGACAGAGATTTAATGTATTGTACAAATAACAGTTGAGAAACCTAATGTGTTTTGTAATTAATTCTTCCCTCTTAATTTGCACAATTTCCATAATTCTTATTCTCCAAAACTTTTCATAGAATAAAAATCTTTCTACATGTAACATCTACCGTAAAGTCCGGAATATAAGACGCACCCTGTTTTGAAAGTCTCTTTAAGAGGAAAAAAAAGTTTAAACTGTCTTCCTGTGTGACGATTTATATTGTGTTCAGCGATGTCTACAACATGCAGTTTCTGTGCAGCTGTGTCGCTCTTAATGTCCCGTCTGTTTTCACTTTCAGGAGTTTGCACTCCTACTAGCTACAGTACGGTAGTTGAGCTCTCAGCCTGCAGGGAAAGTTGTGAGTAGCAGACTTCTAGCTTGTGAGCTGCGCTGCCCGACTCCGCTGGTCATTCTTTAAATTTAATATGAGTCTTTAAATCAAAAGAACACTCCACAAGGTTTAATTACCGAACAATATACCACTGTTTCTGTAAATGCATGATTATGACCTCGTGAGGGAGAAAAACTGTGGAAAAAGTCACGCAGCCAGACTGGTCTGTGTCGCTGTCTTTCCTTGCATAGCGTGCACTCAGATTTCAATACACAATAAATGGGGACCACGCCAGGTCGCAGTTAGGGGCTGCTGCACCCGATATACACCGGATTTTACTGTACTTAGATTAATAGTATTTAGTTCTGATGTGGTTAATTAATGCTATACAGTGTTTTTTAATGCTTATCAGACAAATATCACACCTATCAGAAAATAGACCAGCAGTGAATAAATAAATAAGTTAATTACACAATTATTTAAAACAATACATTAAATTAAATCCATGTCTGTCATGTTCTACCCTCTTCAAATGTGCAATTTGGTGCAGATTTTTATAGCAATGTTAAAATGTGTTTATAACTTTAGTGATCAGCTTTGAATCATAGGCTTACCTGCTGCCTGTTGACACAAGTTACCTATTATCTGTCAATACATTTTTTTGTCACTTAACAAGCTCACCATTTATGTTTTCATTACTGCTAATTTTGCAGGTTTTCCTGCTATTTTGCTGGTCTCCCTGATGTTGGCGTGATGTGAACCCAACTCTTTCCGACCTCATATTGTTTTGGTAAGTGCATTTAATAAATGCTGAAATCTCCTACCACCTGAGCTGACCTTTTACAAACATGTTCACCACAATGACTATTGTTAGAAAAATGTAAATACATTGTTTGTCCCTTTTTTAAAGGTGGATGATTTTGCTGGTCTCCCTGATGTTGGTGTGATGTGAACCCAACTCTTTTTGGAACTCGTATTGTTTTGGTAAGTGCATTTAACAAACTGTTCTCAGCTTTAAGAAAATAAATAAGGGATAAGGAGCTTAAAACGGGTACCTATCATTGAGTGGAGCTCATATTCATGCTGGGAAAAAATACCACTACAAAGACTCATTCATGATTTAGCATTTTCTATGTTTGATTTTGCGTCTTTGTTCTCTATATAGTACGATAATGACTAACGGTAGTAAAACATAAATATGCCACTGATAATGTGTAACCAGCCTTACACTTCATCATTTGCATACTTTGGGGATTATCGTTCTGTTTAGATTAAGCTGTGTGCTGTCTCTTCAGTTGATGTGATGTTCTAGTAACTCAAGTTGCTGCTATACTTTCCATCCTCAGAGCACTTTGGTTGATGCAACAGTGGGATTTGTAGTTTTTAGAATGAGATTCCTTGGCCTAAACAAAGTAACATTAAACAAATAGATTTTTGTATGCTTTACAGTTGCTGGCTTTATTTAATCACAATTGATGCACACATTCACTAATGTAAAATCCCTCCCCCTTTTTCTCTCTTTGTTGTTTGTCTAGTTTATGTGGCAGTGTAAAGACTGTGGTGCTGAAGTGTCTAGGCGGTCAGAACTTCTTAAACATTACAGACTCAAACATAGTCATTTTGGTCGTGGTCATCATATTAAGTGTATATTTCCTGATTGTCCATGCCTTTTTAAGACTTGGAATTCACTTTCCACACACTTGTCGCGGAATCACAACAATACCTCAAAGCACTCTGACAGCTTAACAACATTTTCCTGTCATTTATGTGGCTTTAGTGAAATCGGAACAGAACGTGACTATTTTGTGCACATACGGCATCATCTAAAAAACAACGAGACAGTCACTTGTGTGTTTAAAGGCTGTGAATACAAATCCAATGTATACAGCACCTTCAAGTCGCACAAAAGTCGGAAGCACAGCTTTCATTCGCTGGTAGATTTTAAGGATGGTATAGTACAAGGAACTTGTCTAGCTGGCACTGAGGAGCCTGGTGTTTCAAACAATGATGACTGTGTGGACAGTCAGTCTGATGTTGTTGAATTAGATACTTTAAAGGATCAGCCAGAGATAGTAGAAAAAAAAGTTGCCGCAGTGTTATTGAAGCTGGAAAATATTTTTCATGTTCCAAGTTCTGCAGTTGATGAATTGTTGGAAGAATTCCAATATTTGTTGAGCGAAGCATCTTTGAATAGTACAAGAAATGTGATACATGACACACTGAATAGTTACAACCTGCAAGTTGGCCAGTCAGTCATTGATGAACTTGCATCTGCCCTGAGCACATCTAATCCTGTGTATAGGTCTATTGGTAAAGGCTGTCCTTTGGCCACATCCTTTAAGCGCAAGAAATACTACAAGGACAATTTTAAAGTTGTTGAACCAATAGAATATATTTTGGATGACAAAGATAAAAGTACGCTGCAGTATGTACCGATATTAAAATTTTTGCAGCAGCTTTTCACTGATGGTCACATTCTTAACAAAGCATTAGATAGTCATCTCATATCAGGGGCTAGGGGAGAAGAAGTGACGTACAAGTCTTTTCGAGACGGTTTGTTTTTCAAAGATAACCATTTTTTATCAGGAGGTGAGTTGAGAGTGCTACTGAATTTGTATGTGGACGATTTCGAGATTTGTAATCCGCTTGGCACATCTCGTAAAAAGCACAAGATCTGTGGCGTTTATTGGAATCTCAGCAATTTACCACCAGGTAGCCATTCTTCGCTGTCCTCTATTTATCTGGCCTTACTCTGCAGGTCTGAAGACGTGAGGAAATATGGCTATGAAAGGGTCCTAGATCCATTGTTAAGGGATCTTGTCATTTTGGAAAATCAAGGAATTTTTATTGCACAGCTTGGAGATTTTGTTAAGGGCACAATACAGTGTGTCATAGCAGACAATTTGGGAGCACATGGAGTTGCTGGATTCATTGAGAGTTTTGCAGGTGAATACATGTGCAGGTTTTGTGTGGCACGCAAGTGTGAAATTCAGGAGAGTGAAGTGTGTTCAGGTGCATTTACCCTCCGAATCAAAGAGATGCATGAAATGCATGTCAGATCAGCACAGGAAAATGGAAAACATTGTTATGGTGTTAAAGGGAAGTGTGTTTTCTCTGCACATCTTTCTCATTTCAATGTCTGCACTGGCTACCCTCCAGATATTGCACATGACATCTTTGAAGGGATTTTACCGGTTGAGTTGGCACACTGCTTCAACTTGTTAATTGCCAAAAAATATTTCACACTAGACAAACTCAACGAGTCCATTCAGAAGTTTCCTTACAAGTGGACAGACAAGACTAACCGTCCTCATGCTATTCCAAAGACATTCGCATTGAGGAAAAGTATTGGGGGAAATGCTCACGAAAATTGGGGTCTTTTGCGGTTGCTTCCATTTTTGGTTGGAGAGTTGGTCCCACCAGATGAGCCAGCATGGCAGGTCATTTTGGACCTTAAAGAGATCGTAGAACTAGTTGTTGCACCAATGCACACAACACAATCCATTGCTTTCCTCGAAGCCAAGATTTGTGACCATAGACATAGGTTACAAGAAGTGTTTCCAGATATAAAGCTTTTGCCAAAACATCATTTTGTCGAACATTATCCACAGATGATAACATTTTTTGGTCCACTAGTTGGGATGTGGACAATGAGGTTCGAGGCAAAACACAGTTTTTTTAAGCAGGTTGTTCGTCACACACATTGCTTTAAAAACATACTCTTGTCCCTGGCAGTGAAACATCAGTTCATGTTGGCATATCACTTGGAGTCAACTACAGTGGAAAAGTCCATCTTGACTGTTGCAGCTGTCTCAACTGTTTCTGTTGACATTTTGCATCAGGCTGTACAGAAAGTTCTGAAGCAGAAAAACCCTGATATTACTCACATTCAGCTCACAAAGCATGCATCTGTTAATGGCGTGAACTACAGGGAAGGCATGGTTGTGGTCCATGGCTCTGTTGGTGGCTTACCAGAGTTTGCAGAAGTTATCCAGATGTTTGTGGTGGAAAATAACCTGAGCTTTATTGTGAAAGAGTTGAGCGCTTGGTATAGGGAGCATTTTAGGGCTTTTGAGTTATGTCCCACATCACAAGTATCTGTCATTCAACTTGCTGCCTTGGTAGACCAGTACCCCTTGGCAGATTACAGGATTGGAGGACGGCGAATGGTGACACTTAAAAGATTCATACACATAGAAGGTTAGATCGTGGTTAATCAATTTGTGTTCAATTATGAATATTACTAACTTATACTAACACACAAAAAATGGTAACAAAAGGGCTGCCTAATATTTCCTGCAGAAGGACTCATGTGGTTTTTAGCACTCAAAACAATTATCCTTCTGAGATTTTTCTGTATTAAATAACCCTCATGATGCCATTACAGAAGTTTGCATGTCAAGAAAAACATTTGTGACTAACAAAAATGCAAGTTTATTTTTAAAGTTTGAAAAAGATTGTGTCAGTGTGTTCTTGCTCAAATCAGTTCATAATGTCAATATATTTAAATTACATCAGTACCAAATATTGATAAAACATTTTATTTTTTCTCCTTTTAACAATTAGATTGAAGAATGGCACAGCAACTGAAGTTGAGAGTCATTGTGGACGACGATGACTATAGAAGACTTGATCTCCGATCAGGAATGCCAGAGACCTTGACAGACCTACACAATACAATTCGTCAAGCATTTCAAATTCAAGCAGACTTTCGTATTCAGTTCATGGATCCTGACTTCAATAATGAATTCATGAATGTAACGTCAGTAAAAGACATACAGGACAGAAGTACAATCAAGTTGGTGTACATGCTAAACGATGTAGGAGTGAGTCCATCTTCTCCAATGCAGAACGCTTGCAGCCCTTCCTTGTCATCTTGGTCACCAGTAAGCAGCCAAACATTGCCCAGTGTGTCCTCATTGTCTTCATCGTCCCCAACAGATTCTGATAACACCATCATTCTGTCACATTCAGACAGCGAACTGAGAGCACGTGCATGGCCACGTGAATTCCCCATTCCTCGCTTTCCATACGATGTAGAGTTGCAGCTTCAACGTGGAAATGAGAGCTTCAGAGAAACTAGCTCTCTACTGAAGATCACTCCAGGGCTGAAGTCTGACATCTTGGAAAAGCTAGCTGAGGAAATTTTCCAGTATACCGCATATCCACAAAATTACCAAATGGATGAAGTAGCAGGGGCACTCATCAAAAAATTTCCCTGTTTGAAAGAGCAATCTGCAACTGGTTATTATGGCTGGATGATTAGCCTGAAATATAAAATGGCTAATTACAGGACGAAGATGCGAAACATTGGTTGTCCAGAAGTGACTATAAATGCTTTGAAAAACAAATCGGGGGATGACTGCCGCCCAGCCAAAAATGTAAAGAAACCTAAAAAGGCTGAAGTGAACTATTGTCCTTCAAACCCTGCTGGTGAAACAGATGAAAGCCTCGAAAATGTGAGGGTTGAACTGTTGAATGAAACAAGAAGACGAAGAGACACTGCACAATGTGTAAGAGAGAAGATGTCGAGAACATTCTCCTACAGAAGGAGAGAGGTGGTGCAGGGAAATCTAGGTGCCGGAGAGATTAAAGCCAGGTGGCCTGCACTTTTCCGTACTGATGAGGTAAGAACAGGGTTGTTGTTTTTTACCACAGTGTAATTCTTAATATCACATTTTGGTGTATTACTGCTGAAACCTCAATAGTCACAAAGAAGGCTAGGAGACTTTTTAAAGTAAATAAATTCCCTGTAGTATTTGATCACTTACTGCAGTAATTCATTTTGACCACTTGAGGGCAGAATGATACATCCAGATATTGAAAAGACATTAAAAAACAAAAAATACTAGCAAGGTTTAAATAACCAAACAGCCTAAGGGTCTAGATTTGATTTCTTCTCGTTACCTTATAGTTATACCTATGGCTAATCCACACTGTACTACACATCCTATCAGATACGTTTTTGTTTTGTTAATGTAAAGATCAACAATTAGAATGTAACCTTCAATGATATAGTAGCTATAAAATAACATTACATCAATGACTGAACACAGTGCCTTTTGCCTTTTTTTTATTTTCTTTTTTTATAGATACATGCTGAATTCCAGCGCATTACAACAATCCCTCTTGAAACGACCTTCACGGCGGAGTTGGACAGCCACTTAGCTCCACTGACATCTGTTTTCCAGAAGAAGGGAGGTGTTTCTGGCCAAAAACTAGCCAAACACCTGGTGATCTTGCAAGAGGTAAATATAAGTATACACTGTTGTATAGAAATTGTAATATAAACTGTAGTAAGTTTTAAAAAATATATGCAATGACTTCATTATACATACCATAAATGGAGTCATATTTCCTAAGAAACGTGTGTTGCACCTTCTCAAATAATCAAAGCTACTGTATATTGTTATTCTTTCACACAGGCTACAAGTGATGCCAACCTTAAAAGGGAAGCTGTCCTCAAGGCACTTTGCATCTATCTTGGTGAGGATGATGGACATCTCATTCGGGAGTATATGGTAAGCCATTGTAATTGTGGTCACATTGCTGTCTTGTATTACAGAAAAGGTTTTTAGATCCTAATGTCACTCCTACACTAGTTATTACAAGGTGCATAAAATGGCCTTTATTATGTGACCTCAAACCTGATTTGACCACATAACAAGAGCAGCACCATTTTTTTTAAAGTATCAGTTTAAAAACATACATTTTACATACCTTTTTATAAAGACCATGAGGTTGAAAATATGTATTAAATAAACAACTATAAAAATGTATTTGCCTCAAAAAATGAATAGCAAGGCATGCTGGGAATGCAGAAATGTTCATGTAAAGTGTGTCATTAAAATTAAATGGTGTATGCATGGTTTTTTAAATTGTATTTTCAAAATGTTCTTAAAATATACAGGACATCCAAGGAGATGATATCCCGAGAGACATGCAGACACACTCCATGGGCATCTTTGTCATCAACAAGGAGGGTGAAGAAAATGGACATTATGATGAGATTGGCATTTTTGTTGAAGGAGTCGTCATTCTGGAAAACATTGGATCTGTAGCCCGAGCTTGTGCAATGATGCTGGGAGTCATCTATGCACTGAACTTGGCTTACCCCAAAGAGCTGAGACACTACTATGAATTCATTCAGAAAGTGCTCTTCAGAATGGATGGGGAAAAGCTTTCCCCCAAAGTCCTTGGACTAAAGAACAAGATTGGGGCTGGACAGTAGGATTTTTTTCCAGCTGCTTTTGTGAACCCCTGGATTTTGTTGTTCCCTGCATAGCCTGTTGTTCTCAGCAGAACCTGTTCGAGCTATGGCACTGAAGAAAATGCTGATCAGCACTTAAGCTGAAACTAAACAAACATTGTTTTTCTATTTGATTGTTTTATTGTCTGCTCTTTCCTGGCTCCCCTACAATGTAAACTGTCTGTGTGCTGTAGTCTAATGACCTACGTTAGGCTTCTCTGGCAGAGAGCAGAAGTATAAAGTTGGAAAATCTGGCACATCCTTTGGGGGTTTTAGTTTATTAAGAGTCCAACGAGAGTTCACGCTTCTGCACCTTTTTACTTGTCTAAAAGAGTTTGTTTTTGACTTGATCTTTATTTTTTATTTTTTGGTGGCTGATACCAATTTTACAGCCTATGAGGACATACGTATCAAGACCGATGTCCCCCTGACTGATGTTCCTTTTTTCTGAACCTGAGCTCTGGACATCTGTTTTGTGTTTAATCTGCATTGTTTGGGCTTGAGTGTTTGGGGGCAAAAGAGAACATTTATGTGAAATGTACCTTCAAGTGAAGAAGAACTTTGGTGCTGCTCTTTCAGTTTTTGAGAATTTACTATCTTCCAGCTGTGGGTGGGCTGGTACAATTGTTTAATTTTTATGTTTTATAAGTATGTTTATGTTAATACAGTAAGAAAGGTTCTCGATTCCTCGCTTTCGATAAAATGTAGTTGCAGCTTCAACGTGGAAATGAGAGCTTCAGAGAAACTGGCTCTACCCCTGTTTGAAACAGCAATCTGCAACTGGTAAATCTGGCTGGAGGTTTAGCCTGAAATACCTACAATGTAAACTGTGTGACTCATTTATCCAAGGCTTCAACTTCATCTATACTATTAAGATTGTTGGCTGATCCCAATTTTACTGATGTCCCCCTGACTGTTTTTTATTCTGTTTCTGAACCTGAGCTCTGTAAATGTGTTTTGTGTTTAAGCTGCATTGTGCGGGCTCGCGTGTTAGAGGGCAAACGAGAACATTTATGTGAAATGTGAACTTCAGAACTGCCATTTCACTTTCTCAGTGTTTGGTGCTAGTACAAGTCAAGGAATGGTTTTCAACAAGTTGTACTTAGCGTCACAAAATAAAGTGTTGAAAATGTTTTCTTTGCTTTGTCTGATTATTAAATGTATTTGGTCCAGCTAAAATAGCTTAAAATGTTTAATTTAATTGAACGTAATTGTATTATGTAGAAATTAAACAATTAAGTTTATCTGTATTAACATAAATCAGTTTAGTAAATAGAAGATAATAATTATTAGTATTTCTAACCAAAAAATATAAGTAAACTCTATTCAAAATAGTTTAGTAAAATCAATGTAATATTTTTAATAAACTAAATAAATAAATTTTATATAAACAAAACTTAAAAAATATATCTGTGTTTAGATGAATTTATTTCGTGCAACCACTTGACATATAAAAATTAAGTAAATTCAAAACAAAAATGTTTTCAGTGTACTGCACTTTGTATATTGCTTATTGTCTTTAGCTCTCTGCACTTTTGTACAGTACATAAGTTCTTGAATAATCTGCGCTTTATACATTTCTTATTCTTATTCTTCATTGACATGTGCATGGGCCGTAGCTGTATTTCTTCAAAACTCTTTCTTGTATTTATTGCTCTTATTTACATTCCTTATTTTATTCATGTTTATATGCAACTGTAACGGCCACATTTCCCCCTGGGTATATATATTGAGTAATTCTGACTCTGATTCCAATATCGATTCTTTGAACAACGATACAATATTTACAGTTATTACAACATCTGCAACGATACGATGTCGGTGTGATTCAACTCAGGGGCCTGCGATCGACTTCAGATAATACTGTGTAGCCATTTGACACAATTGTGGACACCAGAGAGGTGAACACAAGCACTGACTATGAAAGATTTTTTTACCCAGTAGTCACCAAAGTAAGTATTGAAAGGATTTTTTCACAGGTCAAATATTTTCCTTGAACATTCTTGCACTAAAATAGAATTTTTAAATGTAGACGTTTAGACAAATCGGGAGGACCTATTTGTTTCAGATGATGTCTCAGAATCCCAGTCTCCTAAATCTGGCAATACGAATATCACTTTTCTCTAAAGGTCGGGAAAGCAATGCACGTCAAGTCCATACTTCTCGCTTCAACCAGTTTAAAATGGGAAAAAAGCTTTTAAAGAGACTTTAACTTTTGACAAACAAATGTTGCTTTGCCTAAAAATACTATTATTGTATTTTGTGAGCATTTCTTCGAAAAAGACACCAAGACCGCTTAGAGACAGGAAGTACATACCATTTATCATAAGCCTATCTTTCACCATGTCATCTGTTTCATCTGTTAAAGACAGTCTTTGTCCATTTCCTCACTCTGAATGTTTTCATGTACTTTTAATGTACTTTTGTTTCACAACTACAAATGTTCTGAAATTAAAAAACTTTAAAATGGCTCAACAACTTCTGAATGGAGAGTACGCGTCTTCAGGGTCAAAGGTCAAAACTTCAGGATAATGGTTATTGAATAACTATTGACGCAGACTGTACAAAAATGACAGGACATATGGGAATATAAAACAAATGAGGTTGTCAGCCAAAGCAAACATGGAAATACGAGGAGACCTACAAGCTGTAATTGCTTATGGACATTTGCTTTAAGTCAAGTGATGTTGCACTTGATTGAATCAATATTTACCTTGAAAAGTCATTCATAACCGAGTCACAGTTGATGAATAAGTCACCGATAGGGGAGGATCTCTGGTGTAAAGGAAGAGGTCATGATCTGGGGAGGCGGCGGTGTAGGCGGCGTGTGTTTTAATGGACACACTGGGTCATTTCTGGACTTCAAGATGATGCATGTGATCCAGACAATAGGCTTATTAAAGCCACAGACACTGCAGACAGTGTGAGAAGTGGATCTCCACATTCTATTAGAGACACTGTAAAATCTTATCTAGTGTTTGTTTTTTTTGGGTGAACAGATCCCCCATGATTCTTCTACTGATGAATACATAAAACCATTTGGCTATTCAAATACACAGCTCCGTTAGCTTTGTATGTCTGAACTTTAAGCTAGCAGCAATGACTTTTAAAAATAACAATCTTTCAGTTCCAGCTCATTAAAGTCAATGTTTGGACATGTTGGGACGGCCATTATAACATTACAGGGAAAAAAAGGTACACAAAAGACAAATTAGGGGGATGGATTAAATTAATAAAAGAGTTTAAAAAGTGACACCAGCCTCTCCCACAGGGGAATTGTAAAAAAGGGTGACTGTGAAAAACATGAACTATGGAGTTAAACAAAATCGTTCTGTTAATCTACTGCTGCACAAATAAAATAGATCTACAAAATGGAAATTCTCTTACCAAACGATACGATGCGATACAATACTAAACAATATGGTACGGTACGATACCTTGCGATACGAGACACTTTGTTGTGCCTGTAGGGAAATTTGTCTTGGACTCCACAGGCAGACATTATAACATGATGGCAAAAAATATACACAACAGAATATGAAAAATAAGTTCATTGATTAAAGTAATAAAACTACACCCACATCTCAACACAGGGGAGTTATATCAAAAATGGAGAGGGGAAGTAGCACAAGTAGTTTGGAGGGCCCTCAGTCAAATATAAAGTACGAAAGATGTTGTGTTATTTTTAGTACAAGACAGCTAAAGATGAAGTCAAGTAGGCTCTGACCCCTGATGGAGCCTTGCACCTTACGGGAAGCTGACTTTTTATGTTAAAAGGTTGATATCCAACACTTTTAAAAATGATGAATATGAATAAAAAGGTGGACAGTGGACAGACACCTTTCCCACACAACACAAACCCATAATCCCTCTCCTCCTGTAACTGCAGCCCGTTGTCCAGCGAGCAGCACAGGCCAACACAGAGAAAATGCAGAGGTGAGCCTTTGGCCTGGAGTGCCCCTCATTTAAGACGATCGACAAAATCAATAAAATGAAGTATGTTTCCTCGCTCTTTTGGCTCTGTTCCTGCTCCTCAAGCATTCCCTCAAGTAACCCACTCCAGCTGAGTTCTGTTACCATGGCTCTTCCCCCACGTGTATACATCCTCAACCACTCTGTCTTCCCCTCAGCAAATTGAAAACTCCACCAACACAAACTATATGCTCTGCTCTCAATGGTTAACACAGCGGTGAAAAACAAGCCAAGTCTCCACACAACTGCAAGAGAACAATCTCAATAGCTTCTGTTTAAAGACTAACACTCTGCCCAGTAATACTTTAACTTGTGCAATTGACATTTTTGTTCATTACACCCTGATCAAGACTAAAACTGATGGTAAAAACTCAACAGAAGCAGAGGAAGGGTTTTAAAGGGGACATATTAAGAAAAATCCACTTTGACAGTGTTTTTGAACATATATTTTGGTAACCTGAGTGTCTATCGACCCCACAACATGTGACATAAACCCATCCAGTCCTTTGTTTGTGGTCTACATAAGTCTTACAACACAGAGAAAAATGCTGTTTCAAATGTGCTCTCCTTGTGACATCACAGTGGGATTCTGGTTAAAAAAAAAACCCTCCCCTCTTCTGGTATCTCCACCCATGGACTCCACCCCCAGCCTAGAGCAAAACTTTTGTGCAGGTCTGCCATTTTTATTCTCGGTAGCGAAGGAGTGATGTCTACGGGGAAAACACACACCAAAACGGAGCGTTCTGAGAGAGCTGGTTTATACAGGGTCACAAACCTCCTCTGGTGCTTGATTCATGTTATATTTTGACTAAAGCACAGCACAGATGTTTCATTTAGACCACGGGAGACTGTTTGAAAAGGTGGAAAAGGATTATAATATGTCCTCTTTAGAAAGATATGAAGGTTACAAGTTTTTGTCTTACCAATTAAATGAGTATTCAAGTTAAATCAACTATTGATACAATATGAAGCAACTTTGGCATCCATTGTTTTTACTTGATATTCCATTCGATGTTTGCATATTTCCTGTGTTAGTCATTGTGAAATGTTTCTAAAAGTCTTTCAGGTTAGTCATGCTAGCAGCGTTGAGAGGCTGAAGCTTATCACAACAGAGATTTAATGCAAACACTAATTTCAGTGAGCTAACATTATCACAGTGCAACCATACTGATGTCTGATAGGTTCATTATCTGGCATGTTAGCATCCTAATGTTTGCTAATTAGACCCACACTAAAGGAAATCCTACAATTATGAGAATATTTCTGGTACTTGGCCATAAACTACAGAAGCTCTGAAAGTTAAGTAGGAAAAAGAAAGACTACAATGGACTATTTTCAAAGTCGTTAAGGCTTAAGAATCCTTGGGAAAAAAGGTTTGTGCCAACAAAATTTCTCCAACCTATTGCTTCACCCTTTCCAAAACTATACGATTAGGAAACTAATAACTGAGGTTATACCGGACTGTAAATATTAATGGACCAAGCCTGAGTGACGTCATCTATCTGTTACTTCAGGGAGGCTTTGGAGTCCCATCCATGGCTCTTGCCGTCCTGGAAATCCTGTCTCAATCTTTCTTTCAGTCAACATAACAACAGGCTGAGAGCTGGAGCTGAGGTAGGTTTTAAGCCTCTTGACACACCGTAACATCGCACCCGCCTGTCAATCAGGTCAGGTACATGCCTTAATGTGAATAACACTTATCCTTTAAAAAAAATCAAAACTGATGAGTCATCACAAAGTTCACCCCCCCCCCGTTCAGAGTGTGCCGGTTGAGACATGAGCTAATCAGACCTATTTCTTTTTTTAACCAGGCTGTAAACATGTTAATTTGTGATGTAAAAAAAATGGCTTTTTTGAATAAGTGTGTATGACTTCTGGTGCTTCTTCAGCCAGCCTCAAGCGGACACTTAACATCTTGCAGGATTTTGCACTTCTGCAATGGCTTCATTTTTTAATCACAAGAGTTTGCTACTTGGGTGATGCCCAATAGAAATTCCCCCTGTGCTTACATCATAAACTCATGAGAGACATTTTCTTAGATCAGACTCAGTAAATGGATCATTAGATATATTCTTTTCTAACTTGCCGCTTAGTAGTAAGGGAATATTGCAAAAATCTGGGAATGAATTCCTTACCAATAGATTTCTTCACAAATGTGTTCATAAAGGTTTCTTATAACACGTATAAAAAGATTGAAATACAACTCCTGTAGGAAAATCCGTGAGAGCGGCTCAAAGTCGGGGTACCTGGAATAGTATCTTATTGGTACTATATACTTATTGGTGAAAAATTTAAAATGTTAACCTCTGCTTTAGGTAGCTTGTGAGGGGTCAAACTAGGGGTTCTTTAGGATTCTGAATCCATTGCAAACATTTGTTTTGCAAAAAAATCCACTACTTGGTGGACACATGGCCACGCCCACTTTTACATGTAAATTTACAGTAGCTTTATATGTTGATTTTAATATCTCGAATACTAGTGAAAAAAACATACTGCACCACATTGTCAAATGTCTTAGGGGTCCAGGTCTGAGTCTTCTCCACACTTTACTGTTCTTAAAGTGGGGATTGGGACCCCCTGGGGGCTCGTGAGACACTGAGAGGGGGGGTCGCAAGATGCCTTCCATTACCAAATAAAAAAGTTGAATGATCTAAAATTGCATATTTTACCCATTATTGTGAAAAAACATTCAAATATTAGTTGAATTTTAAATACAACTACAGTGGCAAAGTAAGATTGATGCTTCCCATAAGTGAAACAATGTAGGTGTCTGGTGCTCCCTACAAATGAAAACACACACAGACATCACCTAAGTGTCTGTTTATTAAATGTTTAATGTCCACTCAGTCCTACAGTTCATACATGGAGTTTACTTGTGTTCTGCTTCTAGCCTTTCTTACAACAAATTACTAAAATAGGGACAGTTGGGGTCCCCGGTCTCTAGCACAGTTATTTTGGGGGTCCCAAGCTGAAATGTATGGGAACCTCTGCTCTACATCATCATTGATACACTTCTTGCATGCTGTACCTTTACCATTTCTGCATGCCGAGATACATTCAACACCATTCTCCATTACAATTAAAGCTTGTGAACCAGAGTGGCTCCTCAGGAGCCATGGGGTCCTGTGTTGGAACCAGCTCATAACCATGAACTCCTACCACCCATTCCTCGTCACTGGGGTCCAAAGACATGCTCTGCTGAAGCATCCAGTCCCAGGTTTTGATATAGGCCTTGAGATATTGCTTTGCAGCTTCACCCTCTGTTGGAGGTACAGTTTCTAGTTAGATCAACTCAGCCATCGCCTCCCGTAAGAACCTGTATCAAACCAGACAAACTGACACCAGGTATAGAGTAATAGATGGAGCATGATATTTGTAATGGAAAATTTGGATACCAGGTCTTTGATGGCTATAGTAGCTCGCAAAATGTTCACTGTCATAACCAGGAACTCCTGTTCTGATCAACAGATTTGACCAGATATGGTACATTTGGCACCAGGTGCTTTGCACATTAATGCAGCAACCTCTAGTGTTGAAAAATGAAGCCGATGCGAAAGTGTGAAATCTTGCAGTTCGTCGAGTGTCCGCTTGAGTATGGCTGCAGATGCACAGGAAGTCACATACACACCCATTCAAAAAAGCCTGTTATAAACATGTTTACAGCCTGGTTAAAAAAACCAAATAGGTCTGATTAGCTCATGTCTCGATCGGCACACATTGTACGGGGATGAATTTCTTGATAACTCATTCATTTGATTTGATGAAGGATAAGAGTTATTCACAATAAGGAGTGTAGCTGACCAGATTGACAGGCGGGCGTGGTGTAGCTGTTTGTCAAAATGCTCAAAACCCGCCTCAGCTCCAGCTCTCAGCCTGTCGTTAGGTTGACTGAAAGTTAGGCTGAGACAGCATTTCTAGCATAGAAACGATAGGCTTCAAAAGCCCCCTGCAGTAACAGATGGGTGACGTCACTAAGGCTTCTGCCATTCATATTTACAGCCTATAGTAACAACACAAGCAGAGACACAGAACTACGGTGATCCAGAGCTAAATGTACAGGTACACTCACACTGATAGATTACTGCTTAGAAACCCCAAACAGCCGGGAGACGAGCAGATAGTTTGTAAAAATAGTTTGTTGTTGTGTTTTGAGGGATCCTTACAAATGTGCTGTTTTTTATATAATAGATGCTTCTGTGTTGTGCTTATTAAGATCTTATCTAAACAGATATCTGATTTGAAAAATACAAACTCAAATTATAAAAGTCACCTTGTAAGGTTTTCGTCAGGCTCCGGCCCATAAATACAGTTAAAAGGACAGGCTGGGCTCAGAGAGAACCTGCACTGGCTCAGGTCGGGTCGGATTTTTTTGGGCACGGTCTAAGCTAAATTGTAAAGGTATAACTTGCAAGAACTTTATCAATGATGATGTAGAGCAGAGGTTCCCAAAAATGTCAGCTTTGGACCCCCAAAATAACTGTGCTAGAGACCGGGGACCCCCACTGTCCCTATTTCAGCAATGTACTGTAAGAAAGGCTAGAAGCAAAACACAAGTAAACTCCATGAATAAACTGCAGGACTGCGTGGACATTTAAAATTTCCTAAACAGACACAGTTTATGTATGTTTCAATTTTCATTTGTAGGGAGCACCAGACACCTACATTGTTTCACTTATGGGAAGCATCAATCTTACTTTGCCACTGTAGTTGTATTTAAAATTCAACTAATATTTGAATGTTTTTTCACAATAATGGGTAAAATATGCAATTTTAGATCATTCAACTTTTTTATTTGGTATAATGGAAGGCATCTCGCGACCCCCCTCTCAGTGTCTCACGAGCCCCCAGGGGGTCCCAATCCCCACTTTAAGAACAGTAGAGTGTGGAGAAGACTCAGACCTGGACCCCTAAGACATTTGACAATGTGGTGCAGTATGTTTTTTAACTAGTATTCGAGATATTAAAATCAACATATAAAGCTACTGTAAATTTACATGTAAAAGTGGGCGTGGCCATTTGTCCACCAAGGAGTGGATTTTTTGCAAAACAAATGTTTGCAATGGATTCAGAATCCTAAAGAACCCCTAGTTTGACCCCTCACAAGCTACCTAAAGCAGAGGTTAACATTTTCATTTTTTCACCAATAAGTATATAGTACCAATAAGGTACTATTCCAGGTACCCCGACTTTGAGCCGCTCTCACGGATTTTCCTACAGGAGTTGTATTTCAATCTTTTTATACGTGTTATAAGAAACCTTTATGAACACATTTGTGAAGAAATCTATTGGTAAGGAATTTATTCCCAGATTGGCCAAATATCTGATAAAATTCCCTTACTATAGGGCTTCCATAATATAAACCAGAGTATTGGACAAACTGAATTGTTGGCCCAATGACTGCACTAGATGGGTAGTCAGAGTTATTTCAAGTTCTTCCAATTTATCATCTAGGGAGCTTGACCTGTCTGAACAAAATGTATTTGCAATAAATGTAATGGTTGTCTAAGAATTTCACTAAAAACAAATAAACATCACATAGGAGGAGTCATAATGAATGTATCCACATTAACAATGAACATTTATGAGAACATCTGTGGTAATAAATTGAATTTGCACTGAATTTAAAATCAGTATATTAAAAATAACCTAAGATTCATCCTCTGAGGAACACAAATATCTTCAAAATATTTGATTTAAATATATTAAACACTACAAATACAAAGAAGTAACTTTGAGCAACATTCAATGTTCCTGTGAGTCTTCTCCTCTCACGCCATTTCCTGTTTACCTCTCTCTGCTACAAAGTATAACCCCATGACCTAAAAAGCAAAAACAACATAAAGCTAACCTTTTTAAAAACAGATTAAGCATCCTCACTACAAAGCTGTTCTAAAAAACATAAACAAAGCTTTGAACTAAACCATCACCAGTTTCAACAGAGGTGCTTCTTTCTCTTTTTGTATTCCCAGTATGCCCAATTAGCCAGCACCTTGCTGGGTGTGCACCGTCACTATTGGTTACTGTACAATAGAGAGGAGGAGTGAATAAATTCAGGGATTTAAGCTCTTTGATTGACACAGAGACATCCCCAGGCTGTGTACCAATCAACATGAAAATCAATCAACAGGAAAATAATCAAGGTGCTGAAAACTGCTTTTCTGTTTCATATATGATATATTTAAAATAATTTGTCTGGTTACAACTTCATTGCCATAAAAACGTGAACCATTCATGAGGAAGTGGATTTTGTTTAACGTTCTGTATATTGTATGTTTGGTGTCCAGAGGCCTTGCTGCTAAACAAGCTATCTACCCAACAGTTGAACACAAGTTGCTTAAAACAAGCATGTAGCTACTCTCAGATGTGCTAGATTTCAACATTTTCGACAGTTGTCGACTCTTTTTGACAAGATTGGCTGAACTCAAATCTGTACACACCTAGGACACTTATCAAACTACAACCAGGAGAGTATTAGCTTAGCTTAGTTTAGCTCATATAAGCAAAAAGACAGTAAAAATGATAAGATTGATCGGGCTCTCAAATCTGTATGACAAGTATAAAACTACAACCAGGAGAGTATTAGCTTAGCGTAGCTTAGCAAAAAGAAAGTAAACAGATTCCCTGACTCCAAATCCGGCTAAATATGTCTACGACCCCCTCACAACTTTAACTATCATATAATATCTCTTCTGTTGTGTAAAAAACCCATCGTGGTTATTTATGTGAAGGAAATATTTCTGCACGTATCAAGCCTTTAAGCTTCTGCTTTAGCTTGTTTTTGACGCTTGTCTTTGACTACTCTTATTTTAGCTTCTGTTTTCATTTGATCTTTTCTTTGAGTTTTAACTGTTTGTTATAATCACTTTTAAATGCCTTTTTTAATGTCTCCTTTTCCCTTTGTCATGATGTTTTTGATGTCGTGTGTGGAGGACTTTGAATGGCCTTGTTGCTGAAATGTTGTTATAAATAATATCAAAATAATTTTATAAACACACTTACCTTGTATAGCTCATCATTGTTATTTAGAAATTAAAAACTTTGTAAAATAACAAAAAAATATAAATACACTTAAAGGCAGGGTTGGTCATTTTAGAAAACTAGCAAGATTTTGAAAGTAGCATTCCCTCAGTTCTCCGTCTACACCCCCTCCCCTCTGTTCTCCCTCAAAGCCACGCCCCTCACTTACATGCACGAGCGCCGCTGCTCCAGAAGTGGACCTCAGCTCAAGGCATGCATTGTGTAGAAACTACGTCGTCTCATGTTTCATTCGGCGGTAAGTAAACACTAATCTTTATCATAATGCATGTAAAAAAACGTGACGATTTTAATACTCACAACAGCCAACGACAAACTCACAGTATAAACTTTGTCATCGGTGACGCTTTGAGTGTGGGCTAGTGCACGCAAGGGGTAGAGAATGAGCAGGGAGACAGGGAGGCCTGATTGGTTCATCAGATTGGTACCTCGTGGCAGACATTGGTCGAAGTTTTTACAGGCTTACAACTGCTACTGATGACGGATTTTCTCTGTTCCTTTTTCAGAGCACATGAATTATTAATTTCTGTCAGGACCTAAAGACAATTTCAACCAAAATCTGAAAAAGTGTGTCTGG
Organism: Tautogolabrus adspersus; assembly: GCA_020745685.1. NCBI lineage: Eukaryota > Metazoa > Chordata > Actinopteri > Labriformes > Labridae > Tautogolabrus > Tautogolabrus adspersus. The sequence continues at coordinate 27,503,123 of CM036536.1, forward strand.
AGTAAATTACCAACCCTGCCTTTAATAGCCTAATTTTCACAAGTTCAATACTGTAACATTGATGCAATATTATGGGAAATGTTGAAACTGTCACAGTTTACAAAACTTGTGCTACAGCGTCGTTGAGCTGCATCAAAGATTGAATGTATTATGGAGGTGTAAGCTTCTTGTCATTGTTCCTCTTAGTAGTTTTATTGTTGTTCATTCATTTACATTTTTCTCTGTAGTCTGCTTGTTTTTTCCATTCACGTTTTGGTTGATGCTGTGCCCTTTGCCTGGCATTTTAATGACACAATAGTTTTATATTATGTTTTAATTAAAAGCTGTAAACACTCAGAGAAAGGTCTGAGCTGCCTATGTAGTTAAACATTTGGATTCAAGTGAATAAATGGGCACTTAAGATAGAACAGAATAACAGCATGTAGTTTCTTTATGTATTGTTATCATTAATTAAAATAATAAGCTGCTGTTGTTTTACTCAAAGGAACATTTGACTATTTCTGCTCTGTTAAACGATTTAAAATACCTTTCCTCTGTGTTCTAATAAGAACTCGTTGAGGTGTGAGAGATGGGGGGGGGTGAACAAAGCTCAAGTCTGCAAGGTCAAATCTTTGGGTTCATGGACCCCGAGGAGGTAAATTGATTGTTGAGTGTTCGGGGAGGGGCAGGAGGTAAGCATTTAACTGCTGACAGACAAACTCTGGCCCTGCAGGGGAGAGCAGGCAGCACGTTGCCTGACATCATTTCCACGGGCCTGTGTTCCACAATCCTTTTCTGTTCAATGGGGCAAGACCCGGCGCTTTTGTTACAATTAACCTATTAGAAGAAGCCTTTCATTCGCAGGTGATTCCATACTCCCTTGCCTGCCTCAATAAAACTATTTTGATCGGCCTACAGACGACAGCCTACAGACATTTCCTGGCTAAATACAGTTTGAAGAGGACGCAGTTCATTAAAAGGAAATGGTTCACACTGGCATGATTCTACCAAAACTTAAAAACATTCTGATGACACAACATTTAGCACACTTTTTACCCCTTATTTTTGGTATAAACGTGTTGTTTTTGGAGAGTATATTTAGTATATGCCCTACAATAAAAACAAATGATGCTTGCCCTCGGTGAAAAACATAAAGGTATTTAAAAATTGACCCCAAGGGTCTGCTTTGTCCATGGCTGGAGGCATTATTATACCCTGGTTGTCACAAAGTACCCCCTCAGGTCATTACTCCTGGGCAGCCACGGACCCTTTGGCAGAGGGAAGCTGAGCTCCATTATGTGGGACGCAGAGAGGGGCAGAGCAAAGAGGAGAGGGGAACGAGGGGGACGAACTGGCCGTGGATCTGAGGAAACAGAGATGTAGCGGGAGATGGTACCGTTCTGATGTGACGTTTTCTGGGGCCTCGCCCAGACCTGGAAGCCGCCCATTTGGGACAGGTTCTAGTGTTAGCTGGCATGTGCTGGCAGAGAAATACTTAACCCAATCAGGAACATAATTGCATATTTTTTCATCTGCTTTTCATTTGATGCATATATTCTCTTTAGTTAAACTGTTTCTTTTTCGCCAGTTCCAGCCCATTGGAGTGCAGATGAGAGTGATCTGCTTTTTAGTGTATTAAATCAAAGCCAAAGCCCATTGTAAAAAAAACATCAACGTTACCATTCAGAGGCCAAACAAAGAAAAATGTGTCAGGCCACACAGCCATCACAATGCGCACTGAATAATGTATACTAAAATAATGCATTAGGTCTTTAATATGAAAAGTAGTGTGATCCTCTGCAGCACACAAGGTGCCGTCCTTCGGTTCTTGGTGTATTTCTGTCATAATCCAGATAAATTGGGTCAAAACTAAAATACTAAGTTCAAGAGTTTACTTAAGTAGGTTGAAGGTTTTTGGAGTCATATTGGATGATTAAATCAGGACTTCGATTGGCACACATTAAATAACATTTAATCATACAAACAAGATATCAAAGGGATTTAAAGGAGCAGAGTGGACGTTCTCGGCTGCATGACCTCAAGCAAAAAATGATCGTGCAACTCACTTCTTAAGGATGTGGTGGTTATAATCTCTTTACAGACTAATAGATGTCCTTTCTTTGCGTGCACAGACAAGAAAGTCTGGTATTAATACAGTCTTTTTTTTGTGAATAGCCAACAAACAAAGCGAGCCAAGCAACAACGACAATAGTACACTTCAGCGTCTTTTCTGAATGGACAGAGCGTCACTATAACTGTAATAAAAACTGCTTCCCTGTCTCAGACATACGCTCAAGAAACTTCAGATGAATCAAAAGTATTCATACATGTAAGTTTTGGAGTCCTTTCCCTGGTAATGCATGTCAACGAATTTAGGGGGCTGAGGGTTTAAAGGAGCACTGAAAGGAGGGGTGCATTTCTTTGGCTGTTGAGTCCAAATATAAACTGTCTTTGTAAGCAAATCTGAAGTGGCTCCATCAAACGTCTCGAGGTTATTACAAAGGAAGTTACTTACCAAGTGTGTTATAGCTTATGTCTGCTCTAGCTTTATGTTTTGGATTTGTAGCCAAAAATAATTATGTTGACATTATGGAAACATTTAACTTCTTAAAAAGGCAACTAATGGAGACTGTGAGAGACTCGACAGTCATCCTGGAAAGTCTGTGGGGTTGTCTATGGTAGGCTAATATAATGAGCTTAATGCTAATCTCAGCAAGCTAACATTCTAGTAGAGGCAATGCTAACAAGCTGTTGCAAAGGAGGTAATGTTTAATATGTTTATCACCTCAGTTTGGTGCATGCTAAACAGCAAGTCAACACAAAGTACAACTGGAGCTAAGAAGAATGTTTCAAACAAAATACTCGACATCCTCAAATTTTAACCCAAACATGGTGCTAAATTAAAACTCAAGGAATTGACAAAGTTATAAGGATTTATCCTCTGTGCATCTTGAATGTCTGTATGGAATTTCAATCTCTTCGACAGATATCCATAAAACATATTTTGGTATAAACAGAAAGATTCAGGGGCACCAGTAGTAAGTGGTAAATGCGCACCCCATGTACAGAGGCTGTAGTCTTCCAAGAGGGGGGCCCAGATTTGTATCTGACCTGTGGCTCCTCTCCTCACCTCTATCCACTGCCCTATCTCTAACTAAAGGCTTAAAAAGCACAAAAATAAACCTTTAAGAAAACAAAGATTTCAGCATTTCGATAGCATTTGAAGAAAAGCGATGTGTTCACTGAAGTTTTAGGGATTCATCTTCTGGAGTGTCTTTATAAAAAATTCACTATCCACCCAAAAGTTGGCAAAATATGCCAAATATATCAAAAATGCACCAATCTATTGACAGACTGGACTGTTTCTAATTCTAGTCAATAACACTTAAACTGAATGCATCCTCTAATCCGTTGCTTCTAAACTTACTTCATCAGGATAAATGATCAGGTCTGTAAGCTGCACTCATTGGGCCTCATTTATCAATCTTGCGTGAAAACAGGTGCAGATCTGAGCGCAGATTTGGTCTTACGACAGGACACACGTGCGATTTATGAAACGTTCGTATCTGACCAATCTGAGCGTACGAATGAGCGGGCCTTGATAAATGCGGCGGCTGAATTCGATCGTCATTAACATGTTACGCCCATAAATATTCCTGGTTCGGAGGCCTCGCCCACTGAGGTCAAACATGGAGAGACGAAACACTAGTAAGAAAAGAAACTTTTCTGACACGGAGATCGGCATCCTGACATCGGAGGTGGAAAGAAACAAAACAGTGCTTTTTGGCAGTCTGAAGAGTGGCATAAAAGGGGCTCATAAAAACGCTGTCTGGAAAAAAATAACGGAGGCAGTCAACAGCGTTGCCGTACAGGAACGGACTCCAGCTGAGGTTTGAATATAATTCTCAATAACTTAACCCATGCCTAACGACTTAAATGAATCTTTTCATCCGCAGCCTAAAAGCTTATGTCTGCTAATTGATCAAAACAATTCTTTACATTTAGGTCAAGAAAAAATGGTCGGATTTGAAGCTGGCCACCAAGAAACGTGTTGCTGCGTTTAAACGCAGCATCAGGAAGACTGGAGGAGGCCAACCAGACTCCAGCCTGATCCTGACGGGGACGGAGGAAAAAATTGCCTCCTTAATTGGGTCCGAGTCGATCTGTGGCATAAGTGGTGGAGGTGACACAGACGCACTGGCATCAGACCCAGAGCAGAATGGTAACTAACAACCCCCTTTTGCTTGCATTGAAAAATCTGACTGTACACCATTTCTTACAAATAATAAGGCTTACACATGTTACATGGGTGACATTTTTATTGTATTAAATATTTCAGAGCCAGGCACCAGCATGATGTCAGCCAGATCTGCTCCCCAGAGCGGTCCCACTACTGCCGAGAGTGAGCGCGTGCCCTCGGCCCCCCGTGCTGCGCCCAGACCGAACCTGATCACGGCAGAGGTCCTGGAGAGACAAGGGGAGATATGCAGGTTATTGGCCTCAGTCGTCGGCGCACTTGACGCAATTAATGAGACACTAAAAGAAATAAATGAAACTCTAAAAAAGCCATAATAAAATGTTTAAATGACTAAATGTTGTCTGTGTTTAGTATGCCTTTAGCCAATTCCACCAACAATACTTCACATTACTGATTAATACTGCAGAGCATTTGCAAGAGTTTAAGGTATACTTTACGTTTTAAAAGCGACAAATGAGGCTGTGCTGGCCACGGCTCCATGGGCATGGGCTCATCCGGCTGCGCCGGCACATCGAAGGGCACTCCATTCACCAGTGCAATGTTGTGCAAAACTGAACAGGCCAAAATGATATCGCACACTTTGTCTGGGGTATACAGTAGCATTCCCCCCTGCAGGTCCGAGACAGAGCCACCTGCCCTTCAGCAACCCGAAGCAGCGCTCGACTGTGACCCGTGTGCGTGTGTGCGCACTGTTGAACCTGCGTTCCTGCACTGTAGCGGGGTTTGCCAGCGGGGTTATAAGGTATTCCGTTAGAGGATAACCCTTGTCACCTAGAAGAACCATACCAAAATGTTAATCATCTGATACCTTGTTTAGTGTAATGCAATTTATCGAGGGTAGCCACTTACCGAGGAGATGACTTTGGCTCTGCAGTGCGCCCTCCTGCAGCCGCGCGCCAACAGAGCTGTTTTGAAAAATAAAAGAATCGTGTGTCCCCCCTGGCCACCTGGCCACCACGTTTAAAAGTGATAGCTTGGCATCACAAATCACCTGGACATTTATGGAGTGGTAGTTTTTGCGATTGATGAATGCGTAATCATTCATGGATGGTGCCTTCAGACGCACATGAGTACAATCAATCGCTCCAACCACATTTGGAAACCCAGCAATCTCATAAAATTGCCTTTTAATCACAGCTTGCTGGGCATCATTGTATGGGAAACGAATGTATTTTCGGGAGAGAGATTTTATTGCAGCCAACACTGCTGGCATCGTCCTGCTGATCGTTGGCTGGGAGACCCCAGCCCTGTCCCCGACCTCTCGCTGAAAGGTCCCGGTGGCCAAAAACCCCAGCGTGGCGAGCACCTGAACTGGTACAGGTAAGGCATTTGACCGCCTGGTTTCTCTCTTTAATCCAGCAGCTACATTATTGCATAAATCAATAAGCACATGCCTTGGGAGCCGAAAGCGACTGATCAACCAGGCATCACTCTCCATGAGGAGATCCCTGCGGTCCCTGAAGACGCGCTCACGTCTGACACGCGCGTATTGCTCCTCCAAAATAAGCAAGTCTGCCATCATCAAGACTTGATAACTGTCAAAGCATCTGTTTAAATAGGGGAATGAATAAACATCTGACCAACCACAGTGGAACGATGATTATCTCAACAGGTGCTTTCAATTTTTGTTCCAGTTCTGTCACACCCATCGGACAAAAACAAAAACAATTACACCTTTTTGCCTTTAGTTAATTTGCAAACACACATTTCTGCTTGTATTTATGATTCTTTCACATTTTAATGTGTAATAATTCGTTGTCATCTTAGGCTATTTATCCTATTGTTTAATTTTTTGAAAGTGGTATCAGTAAAAACATGGGCTTTAAAAGAAATGTTTTCGTTTTAATAATCCGTTTTGATCTGTTCTAAATATGTGACTGCTTATGCTTAATGACAGCTGAGGTTTGTTCATTATTTTCCGCCAGATTTTGCTGTGCTGCACCGCAAATCCACAGACTCGAATTTGCGTACACGAGCTCAGACCTGACGTGAGATCTGATCGCAGCTTCCGCTTACGTCCAAATTGATAAATGCCGAAGTTTGCGTGGAAATGGTCGTACGCACGGTTTTCGGTCGTACGTTCGTTTGATAAATGAGGCCCATTGTTCCAATAAGTGGTTCAGTTAGAGCATCAAACTGTTTGAATTTTTCATAGAGCAAACATGACTTTTATTTGAATTAAAAACAACCTGATTTGAAAATGTAAACACGGTAGTTACAAGAAATCGAGTATCAGTAGTAGCAACAACGTTATGTAACTTTAAGCTTAATTTTGCTCCAGGGGTCCTGCAGGCTATTCTCAGCTAAACAGAGAAAAGGGGGGAGCTTTTTTTACAGTCACAAAGAAATGAAGAAAGATAGTTTTCTGTTTTTATCATTTAAATGTTGAATATTAAGTGAGTTCTTGAGATTATTCTGTGTAGCTCCTATGAAATGCAAAGGTTTCTGGTTTCATGATAACATTTAAAGCCAATAATGTGGATCCAATCTTGCACAGTGTAAGCCGTCATGGAAATTATGTAAATGTCTCTGCATGAACGCTGAGGAAATGTAGAACACTGTTGGTTTTAGTGTAATTACTCATTCATTCAGGAGAACCACCATGTACTGTGTTCTCCTGAATCTCTTCCCCTCGTACCGAGCATCACACGTTCACGTCAGGCCGTCAATCAAACATGGCAGCTGTTTAAACTCACTGGGAGAGATGAAAGGTTCTGGCTCTATCACTCAGGCCCCGTTTACCTAAGAGAATGGGAAAGGAGACAGACAAAGCGGGAAAGAGGCCTGTACATTTTTATATTCTGGGCTGTCGAGGATGCTTTCCTATGGCAGGCACACCGACGTGCACACAAACTCGCAGCAGCTCTACGGATGTGTGTGCAGCATGAACACAGACACACACATACACTGTTCCTCAAACTGCGGCGCGGGCCTTTGATGTTCAAGGTGCTGTATCTGTTGTGCATGTCGGTCCTCTCAAATCATTTCCAGCACTGAGAGTAAAACATGGAAACAAAGGCAAATAACATATTCAAAAGTGTCAAACGACACATCTGGTGTTTCATGTTAGCTGGATTATGGTGACATGGAAGCAGCTTCAGTCAGAACAGATGCAGGACGGGCTAATTGACACTGGCTGCTGCAGGAGGACGGAGGTTAGAGAGGCAGGAAGTATCCATCTCATACACGGTCCACAGAAAATGTGTCTATTTTACACTGTGGGTAAATAGTTACAGGCTGCAAATGTATTATTTCAAGACGGATAAAGACTGTAATGCAGGCTTTGGTTTTTAAAAAAATGAGTGATTAAATTAACTTTGATAACTGGAGATTTAAACGCACAGCATGTAAATTCCACCACCAGGGGGCTCTTGTTCAAAACAATAACAAAAGATGACGCCAAAGCTGGCGGGGAATCATGGGAGTGATTCTCTCTGAACGGCCTGGCTGAACAGGCCAGAGTAGGAACTTTCTGATTGTTGTTTAACTTAGTTTGTTCTATACACTGTGTTTTGCATATGTACTGTTCTTTTGGTGGGGATTGTCTGCTGGACAGAAACCATGCTGTGAAAAGGAATTTCCCCATGGAGACAACAAAGTCTAAGTCTAACTCTGTTTTTGGTCTACACCACCCCAATGAGGATCTCTGAATTATTCGCAGCTATATTCTCCCCTTTGTTCATCAGCTCGTCCTTAACTCAGTTTATCTGTCTTTTGGTGGTTGACAGGAAGCAAACAGTAAATTTAACTTTAAGTTGTCATTTCAGTCTGAAGATATGATATGATGAAACGTGTGTAAATCATCCAGTTATGAAGTTAATTAATCAATTAATCAATCTTTATTTGTATAGCGCCAATTCATGACAAACGTTATCTACAGACACTTTACAAAGAGCAGGTAAAACGTTGATCCATCATGAGCACTTAGCAACATTTAGCAAAGTTACAGTGGTAAGAAAAAACTTCCTTTTAAGAGGCAGATATCATGGGCAGAATGAGGCTCATGATGAAGAGCCCTAAATAAAAGTGACTAATACTGAACTCTTGGCCTTGATGGAGGTCTGTGCCATGCAGGTGCCTTTCCAGTTTTTTTGCCTTTCCTTCTGTTACTTTTTTCTTCCTGTAACAAATGTGATGAGTGGAAACTGATAGCTACAAGTTATAATCATGTAATGTGTTTCTTGTTTAACTGTACGTCTGTCATGGCAGGACACTCTTAACATTTAAATTTTTGATCTCAACAACTTTCTCCTGGTTAAATAAATAAAATAAAATAAAAACAAGTATAGTAGGGCTGGTTAAAATCACGATTCATCAATGCATTGCAATTATTTTTTTCCCATTACAACATCGATTCAGGGAAATCCTGAGATTGATTATTTCCGTTGTAATGACGCCCCTCTCCAGTGGGGGCGCTGTGGGTGCTGCCATATTTCTGCATACGCTACTTTAATGTTTTATTCTTTGTTTATTAAAGAATAATGCAACCATGAAATACATTTGTGACCTGTTTGTTCTAAACCAACACAAATAATGCTCACATTATATTTAACAAATGTCAGAAGGTACTGTGATGAGTTATCTGGGTATTTCTGTCATCTAGGCGTATTATTAAATCGATATCGAAGCATATTGATCAATATCGAATCGATATCGAATCGTGACCCAAAGAAGTGAAATCAAATTGAAACGTGTCTGTTTTTAAGGCCATTTACTCAAAGGTTATATGTTCTGCACTCACCAAGCTGCATGTTTTCTTGGTTCTTCTAAAGGTGTGCATATTCCTTCTCTTTAGAAGCTGTTTGTCTCAACACAAATACAAATACAGGCCTGTGATTGTCGAAACACAACCAATGACTCCGTCAGTGTCTGTCTGCTAAAGGACAGCTGTGACTTTCAGCTCCAGTAATAACTGCTCACTTCAGTGTGAAACAACACAAAGGCATCCGTCTCGTACCGTGTGCCAACAGCCGCCTCAGAAATGATAATGAAATGACTGTGAAAGGTGTGCGGGAAAAACAACTCGCTCTCTTTTATAAATCACTTCAGAAAATGATAACAGACGCTAACATAAATTTGACAATTATTGGCTGAGGGGAAACTTTTCAAATAAACAGGTTTATGGTAAGTCATATCACTTGGCAGTTGATCATCATGATCGCTCCTGGATTGTCCCAGAAGGTGGCATATTTATTAGTATGCAACAGATGGGGAGCATGCGTTTTCCTTGCTAAGGCTTGTGAAATTGGTCTTTTGGTAGCAGTATAAATATGATGAACTGTGGCGAATAACAGGCACTGGCTCCCACACAAGGACAAAATGTCCAAATGAGCAGCAAAAGCTGTGCTGCTAGCTACTTTACAGCAGTGCCATCAATGATTGATCTACACCCCGCTGAGCCACTACAGGAAACAAAGTATAGAGCCTATAATTTAGTTGGAAAACAATGCATGAGACCGTCGGCTTGTGCATCCATTTCAGCACAAGCATTCCCTGGTGCAGATAGATCATTAAAGTAGCAGGCGCTTTGCAATATGGTGCAGTCAATGTCACTGAAAAGATGGGACAATAAAGTGAGGTAGGGGGTTGCAACAGCAGGGAGAGAGCATGGAGATGTATTAATGTCACATAGGCTTTAGCCTGCCTCCTTAAGCCCTGCAAAGAGTCACCCAAGCCAATTTCCATTATCATATTGATTGAAATAGTTCATCATAGTGTAATTTTAGGTTTATCGCCACCCGGTTGGGAATAAGACCAAAGCATTATCCAACAAAAGCTATTGTTCCAGGGGACGTTTCGCTGTTCCAGTTCATTGATGGAGTTGATTAAGTTTAAATGAAGCAGACACTGGATAAAAGTGAGGGTATTGACCAGCGAGCGCTGCGCCGCGCTTGAGAAAGCCTGATACATGCGGAAAAGCAAGATTTGCTAAATGCTCTAATCTTCAATCAAATCTAACATCAATACAGACAAAGTTTGGTAATGAGAGATTCAATGAAGCATGCAGCAGAGAGAATTAATCCCCCTCGCCTAAACTGAGTTCAACTTTGAAGCTTGCTCCTCAGGATAGATAGTTATCTAAATGCTAAATAAGAATCGTATTGTACTTTTCACAGCATACTAATCATTTGTTCATTTTGTCTCCATTATTTGTTCTCTCACACATCCCGCTTGTTGATCTGGTGATTAGATCAACCTTGGATAGTGGAGGAGAATGGAATAATGAGGCTGCCGGGGAGATTTGATGCCCAGCAGCACGTAATGTTCGGGCCTGCGGGGCGACGCGACCAGTGTGTAACTGTTACTGTTCACAACGGGGGGAAACACGGCCAATAGAATGAAGAGCATTAAATGTGTAGTTTAAAAAATGTTTTACACAGGTCTATAGGTTATGACTAAATAATGTTTAGTGGTTTACTTGGCTGCAAGACAGACTAATTCTCAGATAGGATTCTTATTTGAGAAAATCAGCAATTATGTGTCAGTGTTTTTCTATACACGCACATCTTCACAGTCTACACTGTTGGTTCTCAACTTTTACAGCCTAAGACCAATTCAAATCCTAAACAGACACGTTTAAATACTCATATTTGCCTGATATAGTTTATCCATGAAAAAAGAAAACTTTACAGAGTAAATAAAACAATTTAAAAGAAACATGTTTTGAGGGGCGTTGATGGCCTACTGTTGAGGTAGCGCCCCATTTACAGTGACTATAGTCCTTCAAAGCGGGAGGCCCTGGTTCAAATCCGACCTGTGGTTCTTTAAACCCATGTCATTCCCCACTCTCTCTACCAATTTCCTACTTTTTCCTATCCTAATAAAAGGCATGAAAACCCACATACAGTATAAATCCTAAAAAAAAAAAAAAAATTCCACTAGTTTGTCCAAAATATGCAAAATTGATAAATACCTAAATCTTTTGTAGAATTTGTAAGTGGAGGAATATTTTCTTTCCAAAGGTTTAACTGCTGGACACAAGATGTTTTGGTCTCCTCTGTATAAATTTGCTTTGGAACCTTTAAGTTTCACAGAACTTGTGCTAAAGTTGTTCACTCGACGACAAGCGGCTCAAGCTGTAGATACATTGTCTTGAACTGTGATTCGAGGTTAACTCGTAGAAACTTTTCCCCTTCAGCAATGACAAACTCCACACACTCACTCGAACATCTGTCTGCACAGTGAAGGTGAACCAAAGTTTAGCAACAATGTGGACAACACATTTCAGAGTGGAGGGGACAACAAAATGAACCAATGTTGCATTTTTGTGACCATCTTTTGCAAGTTGTCTTTGCATATGACCTGATAGCAGGTCAACTACAGAGGAGTTTTAGCTTCCCAGACTTAAGCTTGTTTAGGCCTGAAGAAATACAACTATTGACTATTTCACAAACAAAAATGGGCAGCAGAAATATTATGTGTTCCTTAAAATAAGATTGTGACCCCTCAGAGTTATTGTGAGACCTTTACAGGGCCTCGACCCTAAGGTTGGGAACCAAGGATATCTCCAAGCTTTTATAAGTTCTGGCACAAGGTAGTGCAGAGTTAAAAAGCCATACAACTCTCGACCAAGTTTTGTTTTATCACAGTTTGTTTCAGGTAGAGACAAGAGAGTAAAATCAGTTTACCTTCTCTTCATGTGACGTCTTCATTTCGTCTGAAGCTCCATCAACGTCCACGTCAAGAAATCCACCAAAACGTCCACGCAGAATCAGCGCATTTCTCATTTTGCAGTCCCTGGCACTGACTTTCCAACAAAAGCGATGTTTTTGGTCTAACCAGATTGCAGTCACGCTGAATTAATTCAAAAACTCGAGTCCTCATTCAGAGCCTACCATTTTTGCGCCCAAATCATCCTGTTTACCTGCATTTCCTGGATTCACCTGACGTCAGAGTCCAATTTGGCATCGCGTGACTTTAAAAACTCAGGTGAAAAAAAGGCAAGAATTTATTTTTTAAGATGAGTGTAAACAAGAGCTAGAACTAGCTTAAATAAGTAATTGATAAATGTATTTACTCACCCCTATTACTGACTCATTTGTTTATTTAGGCCTATTTATTTATTTATTATAAAGAGGATCTTGGTTGTTAACGTGGCATATAGGCTATGGCAGCCGAAAGTTAGGTCGCATTTTAAAATTTCGCATTTAAATACAGTTCTTTTTATGTTTTTGTTGTGTGTGTTTGTCCACTTTTGGTCCTCCTATAGAAACTAATGGAGTATTAAACACTTAGCGAATGTCTGCAGTTCATTTTTTAAGTGCAGTTACGTTTCCGGAATATTATTGGTTCATATTTGTACATTTTTAGAAATGTAACACATCTCCATGGAGCTTTGTGGTCGACCTGAGGAGCCGTCCATCTGCAGTATGAAGGTGTGTATAGATTATAAAGTGAGTGTGGGTTTGTATAGCTGCTGTATGTAGGCCTGCAGTGGCAGCCCACAGTGGATCAGCCTCCTGAAAGGTGACTGAGTGGAGGCTGTGAGGCTGCTGCTGACATGTAGCCTGGTAGCACATAACAGGTGACAACTCCCTGCACTTGAAGTAAATGTTACACATGCCTTGTGAGGTTTTTTCTTCTTCTTCTTTAGAAAGGCTTCCTGCTGGCGACGCCCAAATCCACAGTGCGTCACTGCGCATCAAGACAGACTTTTCTTGGGTTTAATTTCTATTTTAGAAATAAAATATAATAATAATAACTGTGCACCAAATCCGTCATGTTTATCACACTATGGATTGTATTTTTAATATGTGTGTCTATATCCCTTGAAACGTCTAAATAAAGATTTCTAGTGCCACCCATTGGGTCTTAAGCGGGCCAGAGTTGATATCGGTTTGTCTTAACTTCCTCTGTTTATTTCCACATGCCACCTCATTATTTGCATTTACTTTCTACAGGATGACGTTAAGTGTTGTCAACGGCGCAGAGTGAATTTTCCAACCCTGTGTTTTTTTTTTTTTCCATTGTTGAGATATGAGCTGTGGGACATGAAGTCTGAGCTGTGTGTTGTCAGGATCCCATCTAATCTGCATGTTTGTTTCTTAAACAGGGCATGTTCACTTATCCCCCCTTCTCTCTCTGCAAATCGACAGGAGATGCAACCCGGGAGAAGTGCAATAAAACAAACTCTTGCTCTCAAAGGTGCGCGCGGCTTTGTACCGGCGCGTTTTGCCTGTTAGCTGCACATCCTCCGTCTTTTCATCTGTCAGTTATTCCCCCTCATGTTTTGTCATTTGCTCTGTATATTCATTTGTCGCCTGGTACTTTTTTTCTGTGCCTGCATACACCCGCGGTTGTAATTAAATTTCTGCCTCAAATGCGACAAAGGCAAAGATTTTTTTTTGTTCTGGGATGTGTTTGATGTAATGTTGAGACAATCTGTGCAGCTCCTGCAGACTTGAGCGTCCTGTGAGCAAGGCGTGGATGTGAGCTTTCAGTAGCCTCTGCAGATGGATAAAAATTGAGAGGAATCACCTGCAAAAAAAGGGCCTTTAAGGGAGGACTGGAAGTCAGCATCCCTGCTTGGAGCTCACGGCTCTTCACCCTGCAAAAGAAGGAAAATATCCCATCTGGCTGCAGTAGGTTAATAAGTGAAAAATCAGTGCAGGAATTTTTTGTACCGGCTCAAACATCCACAATAAGCTGCGCATGTATGGCTCAGACTGCATTAAAGTGTGTAAGAACACACACAAATGCAACAATATGCAATGATCCAGGACTTTAATTTGAAATTTGTCTCCTTTAATTTCCTACGATTATGCTATTTTTGTCCCATTTATTTCATTATTATTGTCTGTATCTATTTCAGTGTAACCACTTTGTGTTGATGTGTTTCTCCCTCGGCCTCTCAGAACGAAATGAGCAGCGTCCCCTACCGTCTAAAGTTGGAAGCGCATCGTAGCGTCAGCACATTAAGCTCCTGGGCCCGGTGGTTACCAAACAGTTTGTAATCCCATAGAGCCGTTTCACACCTCCTCTAAGTGATTACTAAATACAATCACTACCGTAAATATTCACTTTTAGTGTGAATGATTGAGGGATTTAAAGAACATGTTTTTCTTTCTTGTGTGTGTGAAATAGGAGGGGAGGTGTGGTGCAAAAATGGACAACATATGACTGTATGTGTGTGGATGGAGGAGCATTATGAAAAGGAAAGCGGTTTCAGTAGTCTGAGTTTAATATGATGGATCACTTAAGACACTTGGGCACAAAAACAGACACGTTAAGATCTGGATTTTTTTTTCTCGTCAGTTTATTCTTTGGCTGTACCCGAAATCCTGCCTGACTCGTCATTTCTGGCTCATATTCTACATTTCTCCCCTCATCCAAATCAAATCCCTCTGTGCGCTCTTACACGGCCTGTCAAGCCTCCAGTTTAGTGATGTAAAAAAAAAAAGGAGGTCAGTCTGAGCCCGGCGGGATGCAGGGCAGCTGCTCCCTGACCGGTTCTCCCGTCACACCTACTGCAGACTGCAGATCTGTTTCTGAAGGCATTTTGTTGGCGAGTAATTAAAAGGAAATAATGATGTTGCCGAAGGTGCGGCATCGCTACCGAGGACGTCAAGACTGGGCATATTGTTGGCTGCATTATTAATCTCTTGACTGTAAATGACACATTAATGCTGGGGAGGATTCTCACCCTTTTATATTTGTACAGGATGTGATTGAGATGAATTAATTGGTACCGTTACGGGAAATTATAAGTACATTTTGCTATCCGAAAACTTGAAATGTTTGCCTTTTTTTTTTTTTAACAGGTTTTGCATTTAAAAAAATGCACAATTTAAGATGCGCCAGTCAGCCCATACCACTGGTGAATGGTGCTTACATGGAATTATTCTTAGCCCGTTTGTATTTGTAAAGGATATGAGTAAACTGGATACATTGCCAAAGTAAAGGGAAATTATAGATGTGTATATCTGAAGCTTGAAATTATGGCACCTTTTGGCGCATTTTGCGTAAAAATGCACACATAAAAATGCACCACTCAGCCCATTCACCTAAAAAATTGTGTTAATATAAACAGAATTTTCCATGCACATTCAAAAATACTTATGCCATTTTACAAACATAATATTCCTTCTTCCTCCAGACAAATAAATAAACCCTCTGACTCAGGTAATTACAGTAGATCATGTAACGTTGTGCCATAACGCACTTGTCTGCCCAATTAGCCGAAACAATTATTGCAACTTTGACTTTAATTACATCTCAATTTGAAGCTTCGCGCTGGTCTATAATTCAGTGATTAAAAGCCCTCTATGCCCCAGTGCCTTTAGGGCAGCGCGTGATTAGGACCTGTCAGCTGCTGCAGTGAACGGAGGCAGCCATGCGTGTTGTGCAACATGACCCGCTGTTGTTAAACCTTGTCAACATATTAACCTGAACTCCCCAGTCATTATGGACTGAATCGACTACATATGAAGACACAAATTTACACGTGTGTAATTGAAAAAAAAAAAAAAAAGATAGTACTTTCTCAACAAGGAGAGTGACGTCACAAACGCCCCAATGCCTAGCTCTTACAATAAGAGCTCATTATGCATAAGCTGCAGAGTTGACAAAATAAATCTATGTTTTTGTTATGTCAGAATATAAAAGGTTAAATGAGATGACTTCAGACATGACTTCAACATGCTCTTAAGTATTAAATCCTGTTGCTAAAAGTGATCTAAAAAAATCATGAGTCATGGGGCTATGTGATCGTTGCATGTAGACAAACAGAAGTAAAGAGGTTTGACAAGAGGAGAAAGAGTGTTTTGGGGAGGGCCAAAAGGTTCATCTGAAGCACATTTGATCCTTGTCAAAATATATTGATTCATGTTCTTTCAGGAGACAGTTGATGTCTTCCTTAATTTCTGACTGGCCATCTGGACGGACTGATGAGGGGAGACTCCTGTTTTCTTGGTAGGTTAAGAGGTGAAATATGTCAGGCTCCTGATATGTGAGCTAAAGACAAGACATTTATTATTCAATGTCATATTAAGACATAAGAAGACATGTTCTCGCATGCATTTCTCAAAAGAATGGGTAACTGATATTATTGTTTTATGTATTTTGCAGAGCATATTCACTCACATATTGTAGGAAGTGTTTGCGTAAGTTTGCAGGAGTGTCCGAGTAGTGGATGCAGACTGGGCCTGAGGTTTTTATGAATTTCCCTTCAGCCACAATCAGTGCAAGCCAGTTTCCTTTGGTGTATCCAGAGGTGAATAATTTATAAGAGGATAAAAGCGTTTGTGCTGGAGAGCTAGACAGTCAGACAGTAGAAGGAGGCTGGCTGGAACACCCCCTGCCCCCTCTCCCCCCATAACTCCTCCAACCTCTCAACCCCTCCAACCGAGCTTGCCCCTCGCCGCGTGGTGGCCTTGCACGATGCCTCCTCGGACGGTTGCTTGAAGTGCAAATCTGTGTTCCAACTTGTTCCCGGTGCCTGTCAGCATGTTTTCCTCTTGTCAGCAGCGATTGAGTGTGGGCCTGTGTCACCCTTGTACCGTCGCTGTAACAGGATCATTGACAGGCCAGTGACACTGCCCAACCAGATAATGGAAACCTATTGATTTTTCTTCTTTTTTTCACACAGGCAGTCTGAATAACTGGCCAAAGGACAGGGTCATGATCAATGGTCCTGATCTCTGGATCACTGCTGCCACAGATGCCAAACACACAAGACTAGCAGAAAAAAGTCAAGATTAGCAAATAAAAAGTATTCACTTTTTGAAGATACAGGAACTTAGATGAGAACAACAAATTGTGAACCATTTCCTGAATAACATGAAAATACAAAATGAGCCATTCTTGGCTAAAACAAAACACAAAAACAACAAAGTAATTTAAGTTTTTTTAATCTTTCCACCAATTTTAATTTGCTTAATCAATAGCAAGTGTTACCTCTAACTAAAATGCAGGTTTGCTCTGTGCTCTGCATACAGGGGTTTGCAGTTTTAATGGAGCAATCTCCAGAGAGGAGGCCCCTTTGATACCCGTGGCAATGATAAGCATGCAATGGCTGCCTACCATTGGACCCCCGTGGCAGATGGCGAGTGTGGGTCCTGAAACAACACATTTCTTTATGTCAGCCTTGTCCCTCTCTCGCTCTCTCTCTCTCTTGAGCCAGCAGAATAATGAAAAGCCCAATTCTGGTCATGGCTAACTCAATCTCATTATAATCTCTCCTTTTTTATTCATTCAGCCCCTTGGGATGCTGTCTGCCAGCGATGTGGCTTTCAACCTCCAGAGAGAACATCTTTTGAAAGAGCCAGGAGACCTAATGAAGTCACAGAGTGGCACAATTATTTCCCAAAGAAGGAGCATTAATGTACTTCAAAATTCCCTCCGGAGAGGCATGATGACAATTGGTTTGTACAGCTTTGATCGCTGCTTTAAATACTGCCCAGGATAAACTGCAGGGTTAGCCCCCTTTGCCACTGGTAAGTAGAAAACCCAGAAGTGGCTATCCAGCATGAAATACTTCAAATAGTCAGCCTGTAACACTAAAAACAGAGTTTAAAATAGCACATAGCCCTGAAGTTACTTTCTGTTGGGAATAAGGGTACAAATCACATGGAAAGCTCTATCTTTCACCCCAAATAACCGCAACAGATTAAATTGGCCTACGTGTTGTGGACGGGGAATGGTAGTTCATCAAATGACTGAGGGTGAACTGCAAAAACTTGGTTCAGGGCTTTGTAATGAAAGTAGGAGTAGCTAATATAAAACATAACATGAAACATAAACACCCAGATTATTTGTGCATTTGCATTTATCACAACTAAACAAAAATAGGTCACAAAATGAATATGAGACACACTTCACCTCAACACCAGACACTCATCTTTGGTTTTATTTGGTCTTTTGTTGTGTTTTAACTACAGAGTACCTCCCGCCACTCTTTCATCATGGTGATGATGGTGTTGAAGTATAACTTCCTGATGGCACCAATCATCTTACATGAACACAAACACTGTTTCTGATGACCGAAAATCACAAAACGTCACTTCCTGTGCAGCAGTTAGTCCTCCTCTTAGGTCGAGACAGTGCTGATACATTAATGACTGAATGAAGATCAGCACTATGATGATGATAATGTATTGACAGGAAAATATGAATAATCATTTGAAAGCAGATTTAGCAGGACTATTCATGAAATAGATGAACAGGGATCATATACAGTATAAGAATAGATTTGATTCAAAGCACGGGCTAAAGTTTCATTGCTTCAGTGTTTAGTATTTCCTCATTTCTGGTTGGCTCTCTAAAAATACATTCAGCACTCTTAAGTAGAAATCGTCAGTCATGTCCACACGTTTGTTTGAATTATTATTTAACCAGGTCGGTCCCACTGAGATGAATAACCTCTTTTCCAACAGAGACCAGGCCAAGACAGTCAGCAGCAAAAACACACAGTTACAGATGGAGACACACAAGCAGACAAAATACAATTTACAAAAGACTACATTTTGCATTAAAAGAGAACCAGCAACCAGCTATGAGTCAAATAGTCAGTAGTTCAAGCAGTCAAGCTAAAAACATGGACATCCTGTAGAATCTGCTTCCAAGTCTTTCATTTTAGATTTAAAAAACATTTAAGGACACCAGCTCCTCAAGTTTCATGTCACTCTGCAACAGATTCCAGGCTGAGGGTGCAGAATACCCAAAAGCCCTTTTGCCAATTTCTGTCCGAGTGTTTTGGACAGAGAGCATAAAGATGTCCTGAGAACGCAAAGAATCAGTACACTCTGGTACTTCTCTGCATGATAAAAAAAACCACATACTGTAGTGTGGGAGCAGACCAAGAATTGCCTTATAGATAAAGGTGTACCACCGTATGAGCCTACGGGTCTCCAGAGCACGCCATCCGGCAACACAAATGTGTTTGCTTATTGTGATGTCACTTCTTAGAGTATCCTGAAACGTTTCATATTCCTAAAATCTGAACAACCTAAAAATAAGAAAGTATCGAGGCTATTATTGTTTTAATCAAAATCATTTTTATTGTGATTGTTACTTTACCACTTTTTCAAGACTTAAAACATAATGTAATGACATCATCAACACGGCTCGGAAAATGATGACAAAAGATGTATGCCTTCTCTTTCTGATGCAAAAAGAATAAAAGCTCTCCATGTTATTTTAGATATATCAAAACAGGGTAATGAAAACAACAATCCTTCTTTAAACTTAAAATCAAAATGAATGAATTTGTGGTTTTCATTTTTATCATCAGTGTCGCTGTCAGTTCAAGCTATAACTCCTCCCTCATAAGCATCTTAAGTTATAATCAAAACTGCTTTGCATTACAACGCTATGTGTTCTTTTTAAATCTCAGACATCTTGTTCAACTAACAACTCAAGTAAAACTGTTCGTCCATGCAGCTAAACCTGCTGTAAATCATCTTAGATCAATGACGTTTACTTTAAGTCCTTATTGAGGGGATTTAACTGTGTTAGGTGAAATGATCAATCTTCTAATAACTACTTTTTTTTTAAATAGTTGTAGAATAAATGCTTCAGTATATTTGCCTGATTAAAAATAATTCACTAAAAGTGTAAGTACATTTATTGGAACTTTAGAATCATGCGTTTTCATAAACAAAGTTCCTGATTTCTATACAAACAACTATCTACAAATCCGAAAATAGTCCGTCAGGGCGCATTAACACCAAAGATGTTTGGTCCATTTCAAACAAACTCTGGTGCGCTTTGTCGGATAGTTCGTTTGGTTTGGGGTGGTGTGAATGCTCAAACAATTCGCCGTAGATGAGAACGCGTTCAGGACCAAATTAAGTGAACCAAAATGTGGCTAATGTTAGCATTGCTAACAACACCAGCCTTAATACCTCGTTGCAGGCTCATGTGCTCATACCTGTGCTACGTGTGGTTACACATCGCCCCGGTCGATATGTCAGTTTAACCTGACACAGCAGACCTATTACTTTATCTCCATTTTATAGATCAAAATACTGCTAAAATGTGCCATGCTATGGGATGCCATTCTTCCACTGTCCTGTTGTTTACTTTCAGGTCATAGTGCAGCATTAGGCTGGATGACAACTGACCGGCGCTACAGCCCTGACTAGTGACGGGTGTCTACCGTACACATCATTTGACAGGCTTTGGTGCGCTTGACAAATTGCAGTCTGAAAGCAAACTGAACAAAATAAAAAAAGCAACAATGTTGCAACTTCAACCCTGAACCGAGCCCACCGAACTTCATGTATGAAAACAACGCAAGTCTACTAATACTATGACTGAGTAGGGAAGTAAGATTTACATGATAGAAATATTGAATAATTGATAAGTTGTAAAGATAAATACTTTAAGTTAAGGACCTCTATGCTACAGTTGTAAAGTATCAAGTGTAACAAGTTGAATATTTTAAGAAAATATTGATAAAATACCTAAAATGACCTCGAGTCATTAAAGCTGAATATCTCTAAAAGTGAAAGCAAGACAGACATTCAAACTGATGAAAACAGATACTACAGTTAATATATATTAATGTTTGTTCACAATGTTTGTGGGTCAAATATACATGAACTGTAGCCATTCCTCTAACAGGCATATAAAGAACAAGTCCTGGGCTACAGACAGTGCTATCTCCCTGTGATGAAACCTGAAAGAAAAGTTACATTCACTTATCACATATGATCAATCCTCTTTGCTCATAGCATCGTCCATTTGCCCGTCTGAAAGTACGGAACTGCCACTGCTAGCATGCAAAATAAGCGCCAAGTTCATGAAATGCAAATGTTCAGGACCAGTTGACTGGTAATCTCTCTGACTTTGTCTTTAAAGGAAGAATGTGCGACATTTTACACATAAATGCAGCAGAAATCAAGTATATCCTCTGTAAATGTCTCTCTGGTTGATGACAGTTAGCAATGAGCGAGAAATGTGAGTCCAGCTGGCTGTTTTATTGTTGGAGCTGTGTTTACACCATGTTTACATGGACGGGACGGCTGACTCCTCCCCTTGTGTATAATAGTGAAAGACTAGAAAAGAAGAATAACATACTCACTGCTTATTTTTATGTCACGTTAGCGATACTAGATCACGGTCATTCCGAGTCAACATATATGCAATGTGAAGCTAAGTGCTAACTAAAGTATGCTAACATTAGCCTGCTAACACAACAATGCAGGCCACAGGCAGTTGCAGCTCGAGCAAAGGACAATCTTGTCCGCTGCTAGCGCTAACTCCTCCATGCGAACTCGAGTGGTGGAGGGTTGGAGGTGTGTTGCTGGAGGAGGCTTTTAGTATGGCGGAGGCGCAGCTTAATAGCAGTTTGTTTTGGTTTCATGCTGGTGCTCCTGGGCGACATCTACTGGATCAAAAAGTTGCATATTCCTTTAAGTATAAAAGCTAAATATGATGATCAATAAAAAAATGACATAATAATAATAATGATGATAATTTGTAAAGAGCTGACATAAAAAAAAAATCTTTCAATTTTATTGTGCATTAAAAAAAAGTTTTTTGTTTCAGTTTAAGATTTTGTTTTTCATCATAAAGAGATGATGTTACTGCTGCTTTAATGAGAGCCTGCTTTCAGAAATTACACTGATGGCGGAGTTTAAGCAGCAGAACAATGAAAGAACAAGCTGTCCCAACATGATGCACATCCTGAATGTCACTTTGATTAAAATAAATATTATGTTGCTTTGGTAACACATGTCAAATGTCATGCCAATAAAACCGATTGATCCTCTGATACAACACAGAGAGGTGAAATCCTTCAAAGCAACAACAAACCAATGACAGCCTTGTGTTCGCTGCTTAACAAGAGCACAGTGTTGTTTTATGTCGGCTCCAAGAGTGGCGATGCTCCTTTTAGCTTTTGTTGTTTTCACATAAAGTTTCTTTTAAAGGCAGGAAAAGGTACAGATGTTTTTTTCTTTTTATAATGAGAAAAATGTATGATGTAATAAGTTACAAGACTCTACAAGAGATAATCGGAAGTTTCTTTTTTTTACAATACAAATATTTTCTCATTATATTAAAATGCCCTGTCTTGACAACAAGGCACTTTTATTTATCATAAACAAAGCAGCATTTTCAAACAAGTGCAGTTCTGTACTGTTCCGTCTAATTTGTGCAAATAAAGAAAATAAACTATCAGTTGTTTTAGGCAAGTTATTAACGCAAAGCATGTCATGAAAGCATCTTATAACAAACCTTATTCAAATATAAAGAGTTTAATCAATAAATACTAAGTAGTAATCTGGATTGACTTTAATATATTTCTACTATCTTAAAGGTCTATAAACACTTACAGGACTCGTTTAAACTTAAATATTCAGGCTCCTGGAGGGATCTTGGTGTTCACCATTCGTGCTTATTTGTATTTTGTGATGAAGATCCAGAACTTCTACCATGCTTGTCCCTGAGTGGGGTACGCTGGTGTGCAGAAGGTGCCTCTGTAAATGCCTGATCCAGTCCTCCTGGATAGACAGAGGACCCTGGAAGACGAGGTCACAGAATCTGCAGGAAGAAGAAGAGGAGGAAGACGCCGTTTAACTGACTCAAGAGGAAATGCAAAACTATATCTTTATAAGCACGTCCTTATGCATTGTTTGTTTTATTCTGACAGGATTCCTCCTACAGCCAGTTACCCAGTGAAGAGATTCAGGTTAGACTATGTATGCAGCTTTCTATACAAGTTAAAATGTTTGCATTAAGTACATGAGATATGGGTCAGATGGAAAGGAAAACCTCTTTTCTGAGTCAGCAGTTAGGTGTACTAGCTTGCTAGCATTAAATTTATGGCTTTACGGCTACTGTCATCGGTCAATGTCACATTATTTGCAGATGGGCTGATGTCTGTCAAAAGAGCTGATATCGGGTGGTACTGATGTTCAACCAATGCATTGGTGCATCCCTTATTTAATGGTACCTGAGGCAGACAATCAAATTAGATTTGGGTGTTTAAAATTAAGTTTTATAACCCTTTTCTTTTTCAGTTCAGTTTGGCACCAAACTTCTATATCAGTCCATGTTATCCATGTTTTTTTCATTAAGACACCAGTCATCAGTTTTCAATAGGCTCTTGCTTTAGGCTCGACACTGAAACATATCCAGCTGACTCTCTTTGTGATTCCAGTCACTGTTGCTTTTAACTTATCTTTATCTTAAATAGACAAGGCTCATCAGCTAGCAAGCTTAAGTTAGCTAAGTTAGTTAGTTAGCACCCCCATTAAGAAGCACTTTTTTTGAAATTCAGAACTGCTTAAATAAAAAGTTTTATGTTTTACTTACCAGTCACATTGGTGTTTTAAAGAGGAGTCCATAAGTTCTAATGATTGGGCCTTACATTAAATCTAAGCAGCATTTAACTAACACAGAGCTCATCCAGCCAAGTACGGGTTTCCCAAAGAAATTGAGAACACCACAGCACAGATTTTGGGGAAATGTTGTGTGTATGCAGTTAGGTGGCATTGCACAGTCTACCCGAGGAACAGCAGCATACTGGGCATTGTGTCAAATTGTTCTTTGTTTGGTTTGCAAGTGCCTTAAAGCTACTGTGAGGAGCATTCAGTTCATCTTGATTTTGGTGCCCCCTATGGACAAAGAGGTACAACTTAACTCTTTGCTGATTTTGTCCTATATCCATGTTAAACTAGTGTTTTCTGATGAAGAATCTCCCCCGCCTTTTTTAACAGTAATAGGCATGCTGTGGAAATTTTAAATAAAGGGGCTTTTTCTGGAGTATGCTGTTAATTACTTCAACTGACACCTACCCCCCGGCAGCGGTTTCAGAGATTAAAGGTAACTCTATAGAAAAAGTTAATTGTTATGCTGATGTTCTGGTTTGCTTTTGTAGGTCATAAAGAGGCATCAGTATTTATTTAAGTCATTTTCAAAATAAGCTAAAAACTCCTCACAGGAGCTTTAAGATGCTCGGTGGTTTCTGTTCATGATTTGGTGGTCCCAGATAAGGAATCATAATTAGTCCAAGTTTTGACTGGTGTGCTGGTGTATGCTTCTTCTTTTCTCTCATTCAGGATTTACAAATGAGTGTATCTGAGTTACCACATCCTAAACTCAGAAACCATGGTAACATAAGTGACCTTCCACTGCATGTACCTGCAGGTGAGTGTGTATATCTCAGCATTCAAAGAGGAACAAATCATCTTCTTGAGCCCAGGCCTTGGTCTCGGCTTCTTCTGTTTATAATCATAGCCTAGAAGACAAAACACTGCACTTCTTAATCTGAGGGAATAAGTTATCACTAAAGAGAATCATAAATAAATCATCTTGAAGCAAAACTATTATTCTCTATCACAGACCGAGCACAGAAAACCCTCGTGTTGACATTTGAGTTCTAGTGTTTTGTCAGAAACTTACCTTGCCCTTCAAAAATGCTAATCCTCTTCCTGTGTGCATTGGATCCAAGCTGACCTGGAGGCCTGGGGAAGATGCTGTTACACTCAATTAAGATGGTTTTTGAATCCCGATCCTCTGAGAGGAAGGAAAAATAAAAGTCAAAGAAAATCAAGGAAAATGATCACAGCATATAGGATGAACTTATTATTGTAGTTTCCACTTGATTAATCTTTTAGAAATATAAAAAGTAATCAAGGTTTTATGATCATCTGAAGTTTGATTCCCTTTAGTAGTTTAGGAACAAAGCCTGAAGGATGGTGTTAAGAGTTCATGCAGTAATTTCATTATCAAGCAAAACTGTCAAACCGCCCAGTGTGTGCTCTACTGTCGTCTTCCACCTGGTTTCATACGTAGCATCTGATTTGCACTCTCTTGTTTGAAAAGTGTTACTGGTGAAGTTTAACACAATTGTGTGACTTCAGGGGGGCTATTTTCACATACACCACCTCCCGAGAATCACAAAGGCTTCATAAAGTACACACATAAAAATCACAGATCTGTTAGTCCTATGACAGAAAGCTGGCGAGGACACTGCTGTGCACCGGGGCCTGTTAACAAATATTTACTGTAGAGGTGGGATGGAAGAAAAGATTCTACACAATTAATTTGAATCTTTAAATATTACTTAAAATGTAAGAATCCCAGGATTAGATCAAATGTTTTAAAAGTAGTTTTCCATATTAAAGACTTATTCTAACTAACACACTGAAGTCTGGCTTGTGGTAAAGTTATAATGTTCACTAAATGATGAAAATGTTTGATTGTTGTCATCTGTAGCCGAGCTCAGTTTTAGGACACAAACAGCAGAAAGTCATCTTTAGGAGAACATTTCAGTCTCCATTGCAAACATGAACTTCCAAATTCCCTCAGATGCGTATCCATCTTTGGGTAGTACGCTGCAATTTTTCCTTGGATTTCCTTGGACATTACTGCTCTGTTTTAAACACACCTGGTACACCCACACTGTTGGAAATATCTTTCAAAACAAGAGCTTTTCTTGCCGATGTCCCGGTAGGTGTTTAAACTAGAGCTCAGGAAAGTGAGACACCGTTTATTGTGATCTGAGCTACCCTCCTAGTGGACACGCGGAGGTGACGTCAGGGCGCTGTGCGAAAGTAGAACATGTTTTAACTTTCAAGGAGCAAGGAGATGCACACTTGCGCGGAGCAACCCAATACACAATGAATGGGCTTGACAGCGGCGCGCACCACCGGCCGCGTCCTTTTGAAGGGCCCTTAAGTGAGTGGCTAATTAGCTCACTGTCACCTAACGATAGTATCAGGATCACAGTCAGCTGACACGTTCAGTCAGTGTGCTGGGGCAGTAATGTTGGTTCTAATGTTGTAATATTTTTTATTAACACAACATCTTATGGCAGGATTAAGATTCTGTTCTTTCATCCCTCTCTAGTGACATCTACTCCTCTGATTTTTTTTTCTCACATGGGACTCTGTGGAAGTACCACTCAAGCTCGTCTCCTCGTTGGTTAGTGCATCCAATCAAACTGTCAAAATCAACTGTCTTTCATATTTAAAAAGTAAAAAATAAAACAGTTTAAAACAAAAAGTTCTGTAACTTCTCCGTAGTGGTCAGCGGTAGGAAGCCTTTCTTGCCCTCCATGTGGGCGATTCCATAAGTGTGTGATGTCACATGATCCATGACGTTAAGTAAGCTGAGTACTCGATTGCGTTGATTTGTACACATTTCCAAAATCCTGCTGAGGAATAAGGAACAGTTCCAGTTCAATATGCTGAATGATGTTGTTTTCTCAGCCTACAGTCTGTGGGCCAGTATAAACTGTAAAATCTGCACCTCTTTAGCTCATGTTAATTGAATAATGATCCTTACTCTCTGAAGTCGAGCATTATAAGTGAAGTAACAATGAGCAAACACCAAAGACCCATTTTAGGTGAACTAAACATGCAAAAGCATTCTCACATGTCACTGTTTCTAACGCAGAGTTTCACTCCTGTGCTGAGACGGCTTGGGTTAAACAATATGAACACTTCTCAGGGCAAACAAGACCCAAACATTTCAGTTCATCATAAAACTCAACAAAGAGCAATATTAAACTTCCTCAGCATCTTTTTCAGGATCTCACTTCATTTTTGCTCTGGACCGACATTAAACGAAACTGTGTAAATATGGACAATGAGCTTCCAACTCAACATCAAGAGGATCTCATCATTTTTTCATATGAACTTCAAAGGTACCGTGGCCACATTCAACCTACAGTAGTGTTTTTTTTCTCACCAAATCTGATCATTGATATGGAACAATAGTCACATTGTTTACCTATCTTCTACCTGCAGTACACAGGTCTCAGTGATTCTGAAATCTGTGATCAACTGTTGAGGGAATTCAGAGGAGCTGACGATAGCATCTGAACCATATAAGGAGTTAAAATGTTTGTAATAAACAAAACTGCCCAACTCTTCATCAGGGGAAATGGGAGTTTGTTGCACCTGCACTTCTTTGTGCATTCTTAGCTTTCTTTACTGCCAAATCTTTAAATCAGAAGTTCTGTCAGAAACACTTGTTGTGAAATTGAGTTTAAGTGTCCTAAAACACTGTTTCACTGTTACAGGCTTGTTTTGCATATTATATGGGAATAACACACAAATGAACTCAGTGGTTCCCAAAGTGGGGGTTGGGACCCCCTTGGAGGTCACAAGACAATGATAGGAGGGTCTAACTGCCTTCTAAAAACACACATCACCTTTGTGTCTGTTTATTAAGTTTTGTATGACCACTCAGTGCTACAGACTCTACATGGAGGTTACTTGTATTCTGCTTAAACACCTTTCTTATAATAAATGAAAGAATATTTGGGTATTTAGGCTGTTGTGTTCTTCTGTGTTGTTCTGATGCCAGTGTTTGAACAGACTTATCGTCGTTGAGCCTGTCTGTACACAACGTTGCAGTACATGCTTTAGCCGCATCCAGGGACAGTGGGGGTCCCCAGTCTGTAGCACTTTTTATTTTGGGGGTCGCGGGCCAAAAAGCGTAGGAACCCCTGATCTATCTGAGCAGTAATTTAGTGTAAAACTTGATGTGCATCTTTTGAAATGCTTTTATTGAGGCTTTTAAAAAGCTATAAATCAGGTTTACTTTCTATAAATGCTGATCGTTTTTAGGCTCTTCAGATTCATTGTCTACTTTGTCTGCCTCCATGTCAAAATCAACTTTCAAAGACTGGAAAATGACCATAAATTCATAGAACGTTATTGTGAACAGTGCTATCAATTGTCTTAAATTTCTATCAAATCTAAATAGACGTTTACGTTTATTATCAAATGTTTTGCAGTTACTAGTACACCAACAACTAGTTACATGTTGTAGGTATACTTAAAGGATGAGTATGCGACATTTTACACATAAATACAGCAGAAATCCAGTAAATCCTCTGAAAATAACTCTGTGAGTCATGACTGTCTACAATGAGTGAGACACCCGAGTCCCGCTGTCTGTGATGCTGTCTGTGCCGTATCTACATCGTGTTTACATGGACGGGACGGCCAGCTCCTCTCCTTGCGTATAAAAGTTGTTTAATTGAGGGACTAGAGTAAAGAAGAATAACATTCTGTACTCACTGCTTATGAACATCACGTAAGTGTTTTTAGATCATGGTCATTTCGTGTAAGTTTACATGCAATGTGAAGCTATGAGCAAACTAAAGAGCGCTACCATTAGCCTGCTAGCACAACAATGCAGCTCGAGTTGTTTTGGTTTCATGCTGGTGCTCAAGGGCGACATCTACTGGATCAAAAAGTCGCACATTCTTCCTTTAAAGGTATTTTAGAGTTGTTAAAATCCTTAAGAACATTTAAAATGTGGAGCTTTTCTTGGACTAAGACATATTTATGTATTTCCCATGAAATAAACACGTTGTATATTATGTCCATCCCTAATGACTCACAGGACCCATTGACGATATGTTAATGGTCATCACTGTGTTTATGTTTAAATGTTCTCACAGTGCTTTCAGATACTGTAAACGCCAATCAATGTCCACAACAAGTTTGTCTCTATCTTTCTGCTTTAAGGAAAGTGTAACGATGAATCAAGAATCAAATAGCACTCTGCAAGTCCCTTAATGGGAACTTTAAACGTTAAAAAATATAATCAAAATCATGTAGAGCAAGAAATAACGACTGACCTTGAGTCAGCTTTGGCTCCACTCTGGTCACCTCTGTCTCTTTCTTGTAATCTTCGCTCATATCACCGAGCTTCCTGGTTTCATTGACTTCCTGGTTGATTCTCTCGCTTCTCTGTTTCATCTGGAGTAGTTTAACCAAAGTGCTTTGGGAGGCCTTGGTGCCACTCTGTGCTTCTGCATTGAGCTTCTTCTCCTCTACAAAGTCGTTCTTCTGTTTTGGTAGAAAGTCGTGCATTAAGGGCTGTGGACTCTTTATTCCATACTGGATTTTGACTGGGACGCCCCTCTGCATGAAGACCAGACTTTTGCTCCTGGTAAATTTCTGAGGGAGAAAGGAGCGTGATGGGTCCTGGCTCTTGTTGAGGACTTGTAGGATGTTTCGATGTTCCTTGTTGTTCTTTAGCAGTTCATTTAGAATAGACAGCGGAGATTTGCTGGTGCTGGTAACACCGATTCTTTTCAAGTGTCCTCTTACATGGTTAGTGAGGCCAGTCCTAGTATCAAACCGAGCCCAGCACAGGGGACATTTGTGCTCTCCTTCTGATTCTGGCGTAACAGCTGTAATATCAGATCAAGTGTCAAAAATGTGGATAAGGAGAAAAAAACAAAGCAATATTTATTTGATAGTATAATGGTTTAGGTAGCGTTGTACTTCATAACCTTCCAAATTCAGCATCGCATAACACAGCTGCAAATATAAGGCGGCTATTATTCATATTTTTTTTTATAATAAATCAAAGGACGTTTAAAAAATCAATTCAACTTGGGTCGTCCTATAGCGTAGCGGTTCTGTTGTGCGCCCCACTTAGAGAGGCAATAGCCCTGATCGAGCGGCCGTGGGTTCAAATCTAAACTCAGCCCTGTGCTGCATGTCATCCCTCACTCTCTCCTCCCAACGTTCCTACCTCTCCTCAGCTGTCCAATTCAATAAAGGCAAAAAGGCCCAAAAAATATATTAAGAAAATTAAAAAAATAAAA
This sequence comes from Tautogolabrus adspersus, assembly GCA_020745685.1. NCBI lineage: Eukaryota > Metazoa > Chordata > Actinopteri > Labriformes > Labridae > Tautogolabrus > Tautogolabrus adspersus. The sequence continues at coordinate 27,532,885 of CM036536.1, forward strand.
CTTGTGCAAAATTGACAAGCCTACAGAGAAATGTTTACCCCAATCATACGTTTTGATTGGCTATAAGGAGCTTTAGCCACTGTCAGCTAAATGTTCAGCATTTTTCTCTGCAACTGTTTCGGTTTAGTCTCATGTCTTCGTTGCACCCTTTATAGCTCGTTCTCGCAACTTACAGCTTAGCAACCAATACCAAACAGAAACATGTAGAGACTAGCTGGTAAACCTTGTGACTCACAAGGTTACCATCCCATTACAGTAGGTGATGTCATAGTGTTCATTATATTATTTCCATTGACCCTAAGTGGCAAAGAAAAAGTTGGCTATTTTTATAACATTTGCAAATAGTAGAACAGAAGTTTATGTCATGGGAAGATTGTTGTTATGCAAAGAAAGAATCATTAAGATAAAGAATGTTAACATGAAAGCTAGGCTGAGGATAAGGGTGCAGATAATAACAGTGCTAAGAGTCTATAGCCTCAGTAGCTGCTCTGTGAGGCTGAGACCAGCCACAGCAACGCTTAAATCAAAAGTGTGTACGTGTGGCTCCACAAACTTCATGCCACCCCTTTATAAGTCGGTGCCCCAGGTGGGCCACCCCAGTTTGAGTCTGGACACGCCCCTGTATATACCAGTTCATTTTGAAACACAATAGGTTGCCTATTTATTTCCTTCATCAAAAACTTTTTGTGTGGAGTTGTTAGTGTGTAATTGCCTATGGTACATATTAGTTGATCAGATGCTTGTACCTTTCCTGATTGTCCTCGGGATCCTCCTGCGGATTCGTTGCCGATGATCCTGCATTGCCACCTGCTCTGGCGGAACGATGTGTCGAGCATTATAGCTCAAGCCAACTCTGTGGAGGTGTCCTCTCACGTGATTTGACAGACCCACTCCCGAATCAAACATGGCAGGGCAGTACGGACACTGCTTCTGTTCTACCCCTGGTGTGGGGAAAACATCACAGCTCTGACTTGTAGACGTAAAAGGAGACCCTGAGGGACCATCACACTCTGTGGTATCTATATACTCCTCCTTGATGATGAGCTGCTCTATGTCACTGCAGTCTTCATCTCCCCCATCCTCATCCTTGAGTACATGGGGGCTTTGGTCTTGGGCTGAAAACTGCTGCCTCTTTTTGAAGTACCTACGAGCATACGGGTTCCTTTCATTCTCGTTGCTTTCCAAGATGCTCCCTGTAGCTCCGCTGGTGTCATCACTGAAGTTATTGCTGCCCTCACAGCCTTTATGCATCTTCAGATCTGCTGAATTTTTCTTGTGCCTCTGGCTAACCCTCTGCAATTTATAACCATTCTTATTGTCAATAGATTTATGCAAGGGTGTCGACATTTTCCTAGTTAATGGAGAGTTTTGGTCTGCTTTCACTTGCAAAGTCCCACTAGCCCGGTCATTCTTTCTATCCTGACAGAACATCTGGTCTAATTTAGGATTTCTTGCTGACAGTAAAATATCAGCATTTGCAGGATAGTTTTCCTGCTTTGTGCTGCCAAAAGCCTTGCAGTTATCGTTTTCAGCATCTTCCTTCATGCAGGTAAAATCAGGTGCCGAATCTAATTTTTCCGCAGGTTGTAGGAGTAATTTTCCATGCCGGTCCACCCTCCACAAAGATGGTGAGTCACTGTTTTTGGTGCAACCCACTTGGTGCCGAAATTGAGCGGGAGTAACTGTATTTTCATTGGTCTTTTGAATATAAACGTCCCTCTTTTTACTGGAGCAGTAGGGCAAAAAGTATTTGGTTCTGATTGGTTCAAACCCAGCATATGTTGGCTTGTCTGCATAACTGTATTTTATTTTCTTATATTTCAACTCAGATTTTCTTTCCAAAATTGCTTTTTCTCTGCTGGTGAAAAGACTCTGAGGCTTGTCCACTTCCTCTGCATCTTTAGCGTGAGTCCTTTTCCTGTATTGAGGGTTAGGTCTCTCAGAGTGTGCAACATGCAAGTGTGCCTCCAGTGCCTGCTGTGTCAGTGTGACGTAGTTACACTCCTCACAGAAGTAATAATGCCTCAGATTCGTATGTTTTTTGGCGTGCTGGACAGAGATTTTAGGGCAGTTACAGGCAGATACACACTGAGGGCACTGCACTGTGCTGCCCCTGTCTTCCACTTCTGTGGTTTTGAGACCTTTGATTTCTTCCATAAGTTCTTCCAGCCTGTCTTGGTGAATAATGATGTGGCTCATGAGGGAGTTGCTATCACAGAACAAACGCCCACACTCCCTGCATATAAAGGGCTGTGAAACATTCTCACTGTTCACCTGATTATTCTTGCCTAAATGATACATCATATGTCTATGGAAATGTCCTTTTTCCTTATAATTAACATTGCACTTTGTGCATGAAAAGAAAAGTGGATCTTGTTCAACTTGTTCTGTCTTGAGCTGTTCTACTTTGGGACTAAAACTGTCTTCATCTTCAGGGTCATTTTCCTCATTACTGGCTTCCTGTGCTGAGCTATAAATACGGTGCTCAGAGTCTGAAGCTGTGTTTCTAGAAGGACCTTTCAGGGGAACAATGGAAAACTTAATATCAGACGGTGTACCCAAAGAATCATCTTTGTTTGCAATGTCAACATTTTCAACATCATTACGACCGCAGACACAGAAACGTCGTGTGCATGTGTGATTAAAGCTGGTGTTAACCTTTTCCGTTGAGCCCGACATGCTTTGTATGTGTGTATTGTGCTTCCTGGCTCTGTGGTGCATCACTTCGGTCTCGAGCCTTCTGTCATTGTGCAAGAATCGCTCCCTGGCTGAATCCCATCTGATTACTTCAGCATCATCATAATCATGCGAGGAGCTCTCTGACCGTTCTGCGTCCCGTCGAGATCTTGTTTTCATTGTCTGTTTTGTCAAAGGTTGGCTAATGTGCATTTGCTCCGCACCGTCACCTGACAGTGTAGAATAGGCCAGTTTAGACTCATTCTCCTCCGAGTGAGACAGTGGCGTGTTGACACCTGGCTGTGTGGCTGGTGTTTTTACGACGGGCCCTGCTGTGTTCTTCCAAGCGTCTGATTGAAGCTCACTAGGTGGTGGTAACACCTCAGGGCTTGTGTCCTTCTCCGCTTGCCACGCGGCATCCAGGACATTGTTGGATAAAACAGTGCCTTTGTTCAGGACACAGTGTACCTCTGAGGTGGGGTGTGAACCAGGTCCATTAACAAGTGCTCCTGAAGGCAATGAATTGCCTGCATGGGGAACAGCAGGGACACTGCTGTATACAAATGGATTCGGCTGGGTTCCATTTAAAGGCTTTTCGTGTTCATCCGAGGACAGACCTGCAGCATTGTTCTTCAGGGAGAATGTGTGACTCTGTAATGGCTCCTGAGCACGACCTGGGCTGACAGACACAGATTCCACGTCTTTGTCCTTTTGTGCATCTGGCTTCAGATCAGACATAGTAGCACTCCTTTCTGGAATATAAAAAAAGATATCAAAACATTTTAAATGTTGTACACTATATTTCTGAAGTCAAGTAAAACAAGCCACGTCTTGCAAGCATTACATTTCCTTTAATCCACCATCACAATAATGTGTGGCAGAATAGAAAATGCAGATGTAAATTTAAAAATAACAGGTGTAATACAATTAAAACTGATGATTTGGTGCAGTTAGTTTTGGGCTTTTCATCACAAAATGAGAGAGGTATTATTCTGTGCTGCATTATGATTTTCAACACCCTCTTTCCCCACCTCTATTCACAACAAACCCTGCTGTTAGCCCCGTATACCCTGGTGAGGATGCTTAATTATGTGAGCGTACCTCTGGGATAAAACCTTCCTGCTTCTCCACCTTAAGTTCTCACTCGTCTGCTAAAATTGACCAATTTCCATGGGAACAAAGTACACCTCCAATGAGATCATATTGCGTCTTATCACTCTGTGATGGTGCAAACACAGATCCCAGCATGAGACTGTTGTTACTTGCATCCTGACAAATTGACAGGCGCGCAATCTGTCTGTAACGCAAACACAGACCGACCCACAAAATGAAAACATATGCCTCCGTGCAAACACTCGGATGGATGCAATAATTCTCTAATGAATACTTGGATTTGAGCAAGAACAAAATGATCTTAGTATATTTTTTTTATAAACTTATCAAACTGAGGTTTTTGAGTTATTAAACCTGATTATAAGCAGCTTGATTTAAAAAAGCGTGTATGCTTCATCTCTCACAGACGACATTGTTCTCCTCCAAAGACTTTCAAATGTATGCTCAGAGGATTTGACATCCCGGGCTGGTCGTTTTCTACAGGAAGCTGTGTTGCTAACGAAGTGGTAAATTCAGTGTTAATGAGTGGCTTCACTGTTACCACCTCAGAGGTAAAACCTTCCGAGCTCCATATTCTCCCCATCTGTTGTGGTGTTAGAGGTTCGAAAGGCGAACAGACGCTCTGCATTTACAGGGAACTTCATTGTTACCCCAAACGGCAGGGTGGCAAAACCATCAAAATATCTTTGTTCAAAATGTGTAGGGCTCATTAGCAGCCAGCACACACACACTCTATCATACTATATATATATATACATGTATATATATACAGTATATATACTGCATATATATATAAAAGAAGAGAAGCTCGACAGAAATATCATTTTTAAAAACTCATTTGCTTCTATTTGCTTCACTTAGTCAATGTTAAAAGGCTGACTTTGCCTTGCCTGCAGATATTTACAGGGATTATAAGCTTTAATACAGTTAAGCTGTATGAACAGATCAATCTGCTATGAGCCTCCACTAACCCGGTCTGCTGTTTTCCCCGAGACACTAGCCTCACTCTTCAGTTTGGTAAATGAGATTGAATGGGAGCATCAGCATTGTTTACTGTTTACAATAGAAAACACCTCACAGCTTTGTACTGAAGAGTCTTTTGACTTTGACTTTTCTCTACTTGCAAATTATACTTCTCAAGACACAGTTCACTTCTGGTCTTTATTAAGTCATCTGTAAAACATCATGTAAACTCGTACATCAGCCCTGTAAATAACTGTGACAGTAAGAGCTGTAACATATAACATGTCCTGGTTGGACAAAATGTTATAAATATCCACTTAGTGGCCTTCTCATTAGGAACAATGGTACGTAACGTAATGTGAAAGGATACTTAGTGCTCTACTTACTCAGCTCAACCTGGAAGTTTATATGTTTATGTAGACACTTTCAGAGAGGTTGAAATCACAGTTAGGACAGGCTACAAGAACAATCTTCTGGCTGCTCATCACTCGAACACAGCAGCTTCATCCGTGGCTCTGTGCTCCAACATATGACAAGCCGGGTACCCCTTTGGTCTCAAAGTTGCAATTGCTGTTAAGCCGGGCGTACACTGTACGATTTCAGACTCCATTTTTGAGTCGTACAACTGAATTTAAAGTCTGGATAAATATTGGTCTGACTATGCATTTTTAGCTGTGCAGTATTCACTGAGGCACTACGACCAATCACGGCCCGATCAGCTGCTGCTCCATGATTTTCTGGCATGTTTGACATTTTGGATCTACAACTACACACACTCGCACAATGAGAGCAGAGCCACGCACTGATTCCCTGACTTCTTCTGGACTTTTTTTCCCTGATTGTGCCTGCACAAACTAGGCCACAGTCCTTGACACGCTGGTTGTTTAACTCTTAAGACTGTGGCCATTTGGTGCATGACATCCCCCCCTCTCTTTCCCGACTGTCTTCAGCAGCCCTATGAATAAAGACAAAAGGCCATGTGTGAGAAAATAAACTTACACTGTTACATTACTAATGTATGTGTAGAGTGATGTATCTTCAAAAGAAGTATATTTCTAAACCATGGGATTGAACCTCTGGATCGAAGTCGTGTTTCTGTCTTATCTATCGCTCCAAACAGCCGACTCAAGCAGCCCTTTGCATCCTAACTGATTCAAATGACAAAATATTACAGGATGGCACCCAGCACTGATGCCAGAGGGGAACCTATAGCGTCACATTTTGTGGTGTTGGACTTCTTTCCAAGCTGCTGGATCAGAAATGTTGGGAGTAGAAATTTGCCTAGTGAGTCGTTGTCGTACCATCAACACACGTGACACTACTTAAAAATAATGAGAACTATTTTTAATTTTTAAAGAAATGATTAAGCTTGCTGTATTGGAAAGCATTGGATTGCACAGCTGTGTTTCGTAAACTTCATTAAAGTTTAAGTTTTCATTTTGTACCAACAGAAGAAATGAAAGAAGTTATGGAGTTAAAATGATCTCCTGCAGCATGCTTTGACGTTTGGTGGGCTGGGAAGCGTGCCATGTACTCACATCACTTTAGTCTCTGAGTGCGCCTCACAACCTCAGCTCATGTCAGGCTCTGTTCTCTTTTATCTTCCTGTCATTCTACACCATGCACAATCTCATTTCAGGAAAATGCTTCATTTCTTCGTGTAACATTTGCCCCTTGATTTTCTTTTTCTTCCTCAAAAACTTGTTTCATTACTGTAAAGAAGGGGTTCAGGAAAGGATCTCAGGTTGAGAGGCTATCACTATGGGCATCGGGTCAGAATGCATTTTCCACAGGAGACTTGATTAAGGGTGAACAGGTTTATTCTTATAAGGAGCAAATAATGAGCAACAGAAAAACACATGGGATGATTTGAACTGTGCTGCCGCCCCATGTGAAGATACAAACGTGAGTGCCAGAGAGTGCCATCTTAAATACGCAGTGATCAGGTGAATTCTATCTACTAATTAGTGACAAGGTGCAAACCCTAACCAATCAAGGGGGAGGGGAGAACCGGAGAAACCCAGGAAGTGTACTAAAGGGAGGTGCAGTAGGAAAAGAGAGGAAACAAATTAGTGATCTTTACTACAGAAAGGAAACAAACTAGTGATCTTTGCTACAATTACACCCCAACGGGTAACTGTGTTAGGCGTAACTTTAGTCAATACTGTGATATTTGCAGAAATAAATGACCTACTGGCATCACAATAACACAGAGTAAATCTACTAATCTATCACATTTCACGGACCTTTTAAGCCTCAAAGTTGAAATCAAAAGCTGTGAAAAGAGTATATCAGGCATCCTGTGTTGGCATATAAAATGGACACACAGCAGCTCGTTCTTTTCAAAGAAGCCTTACATTTTTAAAAAGAACAAGCCAAGAATAAAGCCAGGGTTACTATTCTTTAAAGATAAATGTGTGGATTACAAAGTTGTTAGACATTTGACATATAAAGATTATAATTAGGATGTTATTAGTATCAACCAATTACAGCTTTTAAATGAAGAATTGGCAACCGGCCCTTTAAGAACAATGCTGCAGATATGACAAGCTGATGAAATGATGTTTTAACTGTGAACCAATGAGTGGTAATATGCACCTTTAAAAGCAAGTTGACTCAAATAATGGTTGACATATAAAACCTTCATTGAGGTCATTTTCTGACGACCAGAAATGAAGTGGTCCCCTTTCAGGACATAATGCAGAGGGTATGCTCGTGCTAGCTTCTTTAATATCAGACTTTTAGGATTTAGTTCTGTCAGTGGAACCAAACAAACTATTTCACAACACACCCCTTTGCCTCTGGAGGTTGTTCACAGCATTTTGTAGGTGACAAAATTTAAGAAATATTTGCAGATTAATACACAGAAAAAATACTTGTTAGCTGCAACCTAAAACTAGAACCTGACTAGTCACTATGAAGGGCATTCGATTGAAATAATTACAATTAATTTCCATTTTAGACCACTATGAAATAAAAACTTCTGAAACACCCAAACTTGAAGTCTTATGATGAAGACAATCAGTTGGAGGGAGAAGAGTTTGGGGCTGTAGGAGTGTAAGGCTGTCGAGTCTGTGCAAGTTGCCTCTTCTCGTTCAACTGAAGACTCAGTCTGGCAGCACAATGGAGCCAACACTGAAAACCAACTGGGACCAGTCAGCCAAACCATTCTGACTGCTGGAGCTGTCTGTACGGATCAACAGCCAACCTCACATCGCTCTCCCATCGCCTTTACTGTAGAAATGTCTAAACAAGCAGAGCCACGGTCCCTCAAGTACCGCATTACCACAACTTCCTCAGCTAATGGGATCTATTGATTTATTTGACACAATGAGAATTTATGAAGCTGCCTCTTAAGTGTGAGCGTATCAAAGTGTGGCTCAAAACAAACAGAGATCCAGCTTGTCACTCTTGTAATCCCAAAGGTGAGTATTTTCACTCAGCAAAGGTGCCCCAGCAGAAAAAAAACACACGGTTAAATTCTTCTGTTATTTTAAGTGCGGTTCTACACACAGTATCAAACTAGAGATAAAACAGGGGGAATTTAGTAATGTGGCAGAGAATACTTTCCTCATTGTCACAAACTCTTTGAGTTCACAGTCAAAGGTGAGAAGTAAAAAAAAATGTAAAAAATAAAAAGCAAATAAAAAAACGTAATTTCTTAGATTTGCACAAGAGAAACTAAAGAGAGAGGCTTCACATGATGTCTTTGTCTGGATTACGCTCTCTTTTATCCCTCTGAATTCTTGTCACCCAAAGGTCATTTCCATAATAATGGTCTCTATTCTCCCTAATGGGATTTTGGCTGTGATTATGTATGCCAGCGTCTTGTGCAGACACTATCAGCCCTGTCATCCTGAATTGCACAAATGTAATTACACAAAGCCTTTGATAACTAAACAATGTAATTTACTGCTTGACTGAAAATATATACTGGAGGAATATGACTCGAATTATACACTAAAGGAAAACATACGAGTACCATAGGTCGTGTGCTGCATAGAAAAGTCTGTTCTTTAGAGTGAGAACTAATTGAATGCTAATGTATGCTGAAACAACAGAAACACGTGTTCAACAAAGCAAGTTAAGAAAAGAAACATATTCACATATCAGTATCTTCAGACAGATCACTTACACGTACAATATGTAGAAGTCTATTAGAACGTTTACAATAAAATAACTAAATTATTTACAAATGGACTAAACCTATGTGTTTTTTTTGCATTACCTCAAATATTTCCAACAGTTATCAAAGCCAGAGAAATCCTTCATTTTATGGTTGTTACGGGACGTGTCTTTTGTGGAGGACCCATGACAGAGCCGCCATGACAGACACAGCGCCGCCTTGGAAACACCGGATGTTACGTCCGAGACCGCTGCATAAGGAAGCGGCGCTTGCTACTGAAAGCTGTCGCTGTGCTGCTGTAGTAAAAACATCATGTAAATAATACTCTGTTACATTAGCTGTCTGTTTCACCTTTTCGTCTACGGTCAACTCGCTTTCAGCCCTTCAGCCTTGACGTCCTCTTTTGTTATTGTTTTGATTAAGAGCCCCCTGGTGGTGGAATCTAAATACTGTGCCTTTAACAAGACTCTTGGTTGCTTCGTTGCTATAATTCATTTAAGAACTAAACTCCCCATTTCTGTTTAATAAAAGGCTAAAAAACAGTTAGCATAGATTTTAAATTAAAACTGAAAAGGTAGAAATAGCTTGGGCAAAAGGTAAAAACAAATATCTTCATTGACAAAAGTACAGTCAGTAAAATACATGGCGGCTGTGTGTAGGTAGGTAGAGAGCATGCATTAAAATGAGAGAAAAAATATAAGATACAAAAATCTTATATTGTTGTTTAGCTAATATAAACAGTTTCACGTACGTCAGACACCACGTGGAGTTAAACGTCACAGCTTTACAGAAATCAACAGTCAAGTCAAGAAGCAGAAAGTCTTTGAGTGGATAAGCTACAGAGGAAGGACAGACAGGACCCAAGTGTTAAACAGCAGAGAAATTAAATTACAAAGCGCATTGGTGAGTAGGATCAATATATGGACCAAAACACGTTATGATATTTTAAAACTGATGATGACATCTTGAAGAGCAAGTGTTGTACGGATGTTGATAAGTAGGGGTGGGAAGTCCAAGATAATGATAATATCCCAAAACAATCAAATAATAATAATCTAAAAAATACAAGATGTCTCTAAAAAAGGTCAAGGGCACAATGTATTCATTCTTTGCTATTGAGTGGAAGTTTCACCTCTTATAATGCTTCATCCTTTGTTCAACCATCTTCTTCTACTTTTATCCTGTTGGCAACTTCTTGTTTGGCCAGTTAACTTCTGTTCATAGTACCCTCATTCATGTCATAGGCTCCACCATGAGGAGTCGTGAAGTATTCAATTGGCAGGGAAATCTGTTAAGAGCAGCATTTTTGTTTGGTTAAAATATGGATATTTGGCACCAGTGATTCAATAATTTTATCACGAGTCAGGACGACGCATATTGCTGAATGGATATTTTTTCCCACCCCTACAGATTGGTCTTGTTAACATGTATAGTGAGCAAAGGAACAAGTTTCATTTATCTGTCAAGACTTGTGAAAGAAATGCTTAATCACAGATTGCATTAAGTTACAGATGTAGAACATTTAAGTAGCTGAACATTCAGATTTAAAGCAGAGGGGGAAAAAGGCTAGCACAGCTCAGTCCAAAGGTAATCACCTGTACCATTAACTCAGATCATTTGACTGTAGGCGTATTGTCCTTTCTTGGTCAGGCTGGCTGTTTCCCCATGCCTTTGTCTTTTAGCTGAGCTATGCTAACAACTGACTGCTGGATGTAGCTTCACATTACCCAGACACAAATGAGTCTGGTGTAAATCTTTAGAATAAACTTGTATAACAAACTCTTCTACTTGCATCAAAAACTCTCATCCAAAATAGTCCTATATGAATAATGGACAAAGACTAAACTGGCCAGATTACTGCTAGAACCAAAGGTAAGAGTGAGGCATGTCCACACTTAGGATATGAAATTAAGCAAGACCATAGCATACAATACGATCCCATATAGTATGCAATACCATACAGAAATATCCAGTATACTATGCAATACTAGGGCAGTCATTTTGTAGTTCCAACATTCATTCGAACCTGGGGGGGAAGGTTTCACATTCGAACTGTAATGACCCGTTCAAATTCAAATCATACAGTCTATCAGCGCACAGGGCCGTAGTTTGCAGTTTGATCCAGAAGAGGGCGCTCTCGATGTAACTTGACCATTGCATGCACTATTGACCTCAGTAAATGAAGACTGTAATGTTGGGGCAAAAGCAACGGGCCTGGGAGCGATTCAGGAGATGCAAACTTAAATGAGGGAGATTCATCTTTCTGCAGACAGCAGCACACTGCTTTGGTGGAGAGACACAGGGTCGCTACGCACACGTAAATATGCATGTGTACCGCAAACCTCTGTGCGCTCTGATCCCAATCAAGTTTATAGACTTCTGTGTCTGGCAAATAATATTAAGAAATAAATCAGTCCGTTTGGATTGTCAACAGGCTGTTAGTTTAGGTCAAATGTTTTGTGGGGTGGGGGGGTTGTGTTTGTTATGTGTTATATTCTACATTTGTTCGAAGTAGATTTTTTTTAAAGTGACAGCACTATGCAATACCATACCATACAATCTTAGACTATAACATACACTATCAAAACAGATAACTGTTTCTATGGTGCAATACTTGGTCATTTACAAAGGCACCAAAACAGAAACTTTTTCAAACACTACTGACCTCATTTGATCTTTCCCATTAGCCAGACTTCAACAAAAGCAAGGAATTTTTTTAAAGTGCCCCTCAACCTGCCCCTGACGAACTTCTCCTTTTCCCCCTCTGCTCAAAAAGAGGGGGAACGAGAAATGGCTGTGATGGTGGATTTACTAATGAAAAAAGGTGAAGCGAGAACATTGGGAGTGATAAAAGGGGACAGGGAGCGAGTGACAGTTGGGTTAAGACAGAAGTCATGTTCAATAGCAGGTAGAAACATCAAACAGCGAGTTCACAGGAAACCCATGCAACCTTGTCTTGAAGGAGGATTTTCTGTTGTGTGGAGTAGATTATATCTGTTCAAGCTGCTGACACGGCCTCATTTGCTGCCCGTAGTGTTGGAGGGGGATTAAACGATATAAACTTTAAAGCTTTAAACAATACCTTTCAAAATTAAATGGATTAAGGGAGGGATGTCTGATGGGGATTTCCCAAGGCTTTGTTAGTTTTAAACTCTACTCCTTTTAAAGAGGGGAAGGAGAGAGAGAGAGAAAAAAAAACAGCGGTTAGAAATTTCTCAGGCATGTGACCGTTTTAATGAGGCTGCTCTCACGTTGAGGAGGGCAGCGGGCGCAGGAGGGCTGCCAAGCAGATGGCTCTCATAAACATCATATCTGCTCTGTTTAGATACATGACTCCTCATCTTCCAACACTGAGAGGAAAAACAAACCCCACCATCACCACAAGCACTACCCACTTGCCCGCTTTTGGCAAGCTGTGCCGGCTCGTTGAAATGGCACATTTCCATTTCTTGCATTTCTCCTTCATAACAATATGCATGAGCTGTGCGAGTGATATACATAACCTCTAATCTGTTATAAGTATGCAGAGGAGATGCAGAGGAGATGCAGCGATTGCGGCGGTGGTTATTTTTGTTTAGCGGCAGTTAGGATGTTGACTTTTATTAAATGTTATTATTACCATATAAGTGAAAGTACACACAAACCAAGCAAGGCAGAAGTTGTTGCTATCATTAGGAATGCTTTTTCTCTCCAGTTGAGATGGAAAAAAATGGAACATATATATAAATATATATCAAACTTTGTTGCTGCCACTTTTCTGCAGACATGTGACCATTCAGATGAAAGGGAGTCGGTGTCAAACTGCTCTCCAAATTGAGGACAGGCTCCACATTGCTGATCAGACATCAGTGAGCTTACATTTGGAGGCATGTCAAGCATCGCAGGATGAAATCTGTCATTATCTTTCTTTTAAACATAATACGAGTGCAGAAATAAGGGGGGGGGGGGGGGGTGCAGGGGCCTCGTGTAGTCACTAATGGCAACCAAAGTGAGTTCTCAGTAGTCACCTTGAGTTCTATTAAACCAGGACAAACAACTTTCAACTTTAAACTGGATCAAGTGCTTTGTTTACAGCCTCTGATTGGGTAAAGAGGCCAAGAAGTGGCTAAAATAAGCAGCACTTTGGGGTTGGAGAAGTAAACTGAATAACGGGTCTGTAGTGAACAAAGAAGAAGTGATTCTCTGAAGAGAAAACAGCAAAAAAAACTGCGGCTGTCAAAAAGTCACGCAGAATTCAGAGGCCAACAAAAGCCTATTTATCTAACTCTATCAGGAAAAGTGGACAGCTCCAGCGCAGTAGCCTTGACAGCAGTGGGATTCCCTTGTCATTTCCCAAGGTCCACACACACACTCACACGCACATACGCACAGACACATGTAAGACGATTATTCAAGACTGCTCGTCAATTGTACCTTTTCAACCCGGATCAATGAGTCGTCTTGCACCAGGGGCCTGTATCAACGCCAGTCATTAACATGTGAGTGGCACTCTATCAGCTCCAGCTCCAAATAAATCAAAGGGTCGGCCACAGAAGAAAAGGGGCTAATATTTCCTCAATAACCCCAGAGAGACACCATGGAGAGATGCAAATTGCCTCCCAGGAGACCCCGGGGGGTGTGAAGGAGAAACTCGCTGGGAGGCAATGGGAAGCTAATGAGTATAATGGTAAATGTATACAAGGAGAGGGAGAAAGCCCCCTCTCTATTCATACCAATTAATACAATCTTATCAATGGAGGTGTACTGTAGAAGGAAGGCCCGTGTCTAGCCCTTTGCCCTCCTCCCCACTTTCCACCTCGCAAGCGTCTGTATTATTCAACACGGGCCCGGCTACGGTCATTAGCCCTGTGGGAGGCTGGGCCAGGCCTGGGGAGTTAAGGAGATTTTAAAAACCACTCACTCCTCACATCAAAACAAATCGGGCCAAATCAAAGGGGCTCAAATATGTCCTTTCTTCAGAGGGGTGAGGGAGGGAAGCTGCCATTGTTGTCAAAGCCGGCTTTTCTGCAGCGTCCATGTACTAACGCAAGATAAGAGCAAGATAGAAATAGCTTCCTCAATCATTCTGCATTTGAAGAAAAAGGGGGATTACTGATAATTATTATGTCATGACATTAAATTGTAAAACTTTAAACCATGATGGTGTTAAATACCTTTGCATAATGAGTAGAAAATTAAGGCATCGATACTTTTAATTAATTAAATGGTGCCTTATAACTGTGACATTTAAGCTTTCATAATTTTTTATCGTTATCATTAGCGGATTAGCAGGATTTCTTTCTGTCACTTGTTAGAGAAGATCACTTGTTTCACTGACACTAAGGGGCTGACGCCACACCACGAACCTGAGCTTGTAAAATAAAATAAAAACATGCAAACTATTTCAAACACACACTTAAAAAAAATACACTCCCCAGAAATTGCCTTCGATAAAAAAAACGGATGAGTGAGGGTTAACTAGGCGGGAAGAGCACGTAATCCAGAGGACTTTCTCTGACCGTTACACTCAAGGTGATGGTGATCTCGATCTAATCGCATAATTGTTGAAGAATAAAAATGAGTTACACTTCATATTTAGGTAAACATGAACTATTTGCTAATTAGCATGCATGTCATGACACAGCAATCATTAATGACTGATGGTGAACGTCAAGTTGTCTCTGCATAGCCTCCCTGCTTCCTTATACAATATAGGACTACCAAACCGGGCAAAGCATGTTGAGTACTTCAATTACAACTACTTTGTCATCTATTTTTAATAAGCAGTAATAAGCACGTTATCAAAAGTAGAGACAGAATACGACCAAGACAAGCTTTTAAATGACTAAGAGGCCTATGTCATCATTATGAACATCTACTGAATAGATTGGTTTACATGGAGATCAACAGATCAGCCACAACTATTCAAAACATAGAACCTAAACTTCTCTGGGTGTATTTGAGTCTTTAACAATCTGATGAATGGAGAGCTCACGAACAATCTGTAAATATATGCTGATGCTTATTTCTTTGTTGCAGCTGTTTTTGATCAGAACATTTGATTGTTATAACTAAACCGGTGCCGCACTGGCCGCTGATAGCCTAGGTGTTGTGCACCCCATGTAATGAAGCTATAGTCCTCAATGCAGTGGCCGTGGGTTCGAATCCGACCTCGACCCTTTGCTGCATGTCACCCCCCCACTCTCTCCTCCCAACATTTCCTGTCTCTGTTCAGCGGTCCTATCCCAGGCAAAACAAATAAAAATAAAAAAACTTTCAAAAAAGAAACAGTGCAGGAAATCAACTCCAACTATTTACTGAAATCACCAACCTGAAGCCTGAAAACTTAAATGTGAAAAATGAGCCCAAAACAATCATGATTCCCATCACTTTACGTGATAACTTTACTTTAGCCACCTAGCCATGTAAAGAGTGCCCCAAATGTTCTATTAAAGGTCAAACAATCCCTGATGAAACCTACAATGTGCCCTGTGGAGGTGTCTTACAAACTAACAAAGATATCTTTACATGTACAGAAAAACTGAACAGGGAACCCATTCATCCCAACTTGCTCCACAGCGCCACCAGTGGTGTAAACCTACACAGGGGCCCTTTAAGTTCCCTCTCAATCGATATGGATGAACAGCTGAAAGAAAATCAAGACGGGATGTAGTTTAAGGAAGCATTTGAACTGTCTGAAAGGGCAAACAAATGCTTGAAAAGCAGAAAAAGAAGAAGAGAAAAATGCCTGGATCTATCATTTTGAAGGTCATTTATCAGGGTGGAAAAATAAACCTGACAGCAGCTGATTGGAGGAGGATTTGCCTCCCAGAGATCACCGAGGGGACTGAAATGAAGGTTAATCACTATATAACTTTCCACATGTATAATCCTATACTCCACATTTCATCGAGCATAGCTGTAAAAGCCCTCCGTCAGCATAATTGTGCCTAACCTGTGCCCCGCGTGCTCAAATCTCTAAAATATCACATCCAACTCAGAGAATAAGTGGGAAATTAATGAGGAAAGTGCTGAGCTCAACCCTAGGCAGGTATCACTGAAAGGGTTAGCCGCCTCGCAGCTCATGTACAATAGCTGCTCGCTAATCCAAACCCTCAAAGACAGAGGTTGTTTGGACTTCAGAAATGTTCTGAGGGGTGAATACACGACCGAGTGATTTGACACTCCTGCTGACGTGGATTCATCCGGATCAAGTCGACCACGTATAAAAAACAAGAAGTGTTAGTATTGTAGTTAAGATGCAGTGGTGCTGCATTAAGGATATAAAAGCAATTAAGCCACATACTAATAATGTAATTGCATTTCATTATTCATTAAAAATATGGACTTCATGGCTGATTCATCTGTTAATAACATTATGGATTTTACCTTGAGTGCGTTATTTTGTTTCAGGTTTGTCATAATAAGAATTTGCATCTAAAAGTTTTAAAAACCATAAGATGTTCTGTGAGTCATTCCTTTTATTATCTTCTTCTGCTTAATGTGATTTCACAGGCTGCATTAACTACAGTTGCTTTCAATGCATCATCCCTTTGAGCGAGGCCTGTGAGGATCAGTGATCATATTCTGCCCCTTAGTGGAGAAAGAGGGCCATAACCTGTGTGAGAACAAGATGACAGAAGACCTCGTGAGCTGCAGAGCAGGGGCTGTAGAAAACTGCAGCTTAGGGACTTCGTCCAGCATTTGTCAGACAAAAAGCAATCTCATCAGCCCGTCAGATTTTAAGTCGCTGCAATCTTAGTGTCCTTTAAAACTAACTCCTAAACAAGAGGGCGGTCGTATCTCAGTGCAGCTCAATTTACATGTAAATGTAGGTTTGTCAAAGTGAAAAATATCAACATTCAAATAATTTAAATTCAACTTTTCGGGGTTTTTCACGACATGATATGGCTACTAAAGCTGCTTTTTTTTAACAGATTTTATCAAATGAAACTGCGTGACTTGTCAGAGAATTAGAAACATGAGAATGAACCCTCATCACTGGAAAGTCATCCAATTTGTTTTTCTGCAGATTGCTCTAAGCTGAGCTGCCGTTACAAATTAAGAAAGTATCAGTGTTTCTTTATTTCTCCATTGTGTTTGCTACAATGGCAGCCATGATGAATGTTAACTGAAGTGAAAGCAGGAAGAAAAACACGAGCTTAAACTGAAGAACAATGGCTGAATTAAGATGTATGTACTTAGAACGCACGTGTTAGACAAATGAAAAGTTTCTGATCCTTCTGGTGACAACTATAAAGTGTAAAACAACAAGATGCTTAAAATGTGATCCAACCACATACAACACATGGAAGCAATAAGAATTGGATGGGGGCACCAGTAGCCTAGAGGTTGTCGTGTGTGCGGGGTCTGTGGGCGGCCCAGGTTCAAATCCGACCTGTGGCTCCCTTCCTGCATACCCCACTCTCTCTCTCTCCCTGATTTCTGACTCTATCCACTCTCCTGTCTCTAAAACACAGGCATAAGAAAGCCTTAAATAAAAACCTCTAAAAAGGAAAAAGAATGGGATGATTGTCCTAAAGGTCATAATGCATGAAGGTTATCAAATCCTGCGTTACTCAGTCTGACTCAACGTTGAACATGTTAACTGATGGTTTTTAATAGATGGTATTCCATACATTTGGTTCAATACTATTTTAAGATATCTGACGCCAGCACATATAAAGACAGCTGGAAACAGGAGACAGCCATTTAATAGTGATGAAATGATACAGTACAGACACGACAATATTTAGGCTGCAAATAGTGATTTTCTTATTGTTAGTGAATCAATCTAAGATTATATATATATTTGTTTTTAAGTTCGGGCCTTTTTGACTTTATTGGATAGGTCAGCTGGAGGGAGACAGGAAACGCTGGGAGGAGGCAGTTGGGGACGACATGCAGCAAAGGGACGAGGTCAGACTCGAACCCGCAGCCGCTGCGACGAGGACTGCAGCCTCTATATATGGAGCATGAGTGACATAACACCTAGGCTCTAACATGACATTTTTAATTGAACCATCATTATGTTTGTCTGTGAAGGGTCACTAAGCTGTGAAGAGTTGTAAGAGCTCTACAGTAGCTCCCTTTTTGTCCAAACAACAGTCTAAAACCTGCAGATATAGACTTCACTCCCACATCAGATAAAGAAGAGCTGCAAGTCTTCACAGTTCAGAGAGAGGAGCTTGAAAATATTTGGAATAAATCTCAATACAATTAAAAAATTCTAAATGGTTGATTTTCTGTCATGTGAAGGTTACAAGGTACTCTATATGGCAGTATGTCTTCAATGAAACAGAATTAATTACAAAAATCCTTATTTAACGTTTATAAACCAAAAATCACAGCCGAGTTACATCAGCAAAAATACAAGCTACAAGCTTCTAACAAGCTCCTAACACAATATTGGTATTTTTCATGTTTGCTTGTTTGTTGTCCAAGATAAAAGGCAATGTGTTTCTGTTGCGGGTTGCTTATCCTTTAAAGGAGATGTATTCTGCTGATCCATATTTAAATACACACATAAAATGTTACCATGTTGGATGTACATACTAAACCTTGGCAAAGGTTTTTAAAACACAAGATACACAGATGTTGGCGTAATCCCCGGATGTTGTTTCCTGCTGCTCTGAACGAGACGTTACGAAAACTTGGCGAGACTTGAGCAGAACCCGACGTCTGGTTCTGCCGACGTGTTCGAGCAAAGCATGGAGCAACATTGTAGGACACGCCCACCCCGGCAGCTCTTTTAAGGACACGCCCACCCGGAAGCTCACTTAATTTTCTCTGCGACTGCAGATAGCGCGGCCCAATCGGAGTGGGCAAGTGGGGGGAGGGGGAGTCTTAAAAAGACAGCAGCTGAAATGAACTGTTTCACACAGAGGCTGAAATGAGGGATTTTACTGACGCCAGTCTCAGATAAAGGAGGTTTTTGAGTTACACATCTTGCAACGCTACTCAATAGGTGTCCCAGGTAAAAACAAACAGCTTCATGTGCATGAAAAGTCTGGGACAATGTTCCAGCATGAATAAATCCATGAAAATTCAAAACAGTTCAACGGTCAACTCACTAATAAGTCAGCGTTTTGCGGAGTCACAGAGGAAATGTGTTTAACCTCATTAGACCACAGAGCTATGCTGCTGATTTAATGGTAATATCATGATGAATTTCAGCACCAAAACTCACAATAATGTCTTACATTTTAGAAAATTAAACAAAGACAGGAGGGTGGTAAACACAAGTTGTGTGTCAGTGATTCTGTTTCACACTGGAAAATAATCAACAGCCAGCTTGTCACTCTCTGCAACCTGCCAAGCGTACGAGTGGGAGCACATGTGACACATGTTACTGACATCTCAGATTTAATTTGACTGGTAATCACACCCAGCTATAGTTTCAGAGCATTTCACACATCTGAGCTACAGTTTCAGGTGTTAAGGCGGTAAGGAGACATACAACTGTGCCTCTGAATGATAACACCTTTTCAGAGACGGTGACATTTTGGGTTTATGCTCTGCCATTGTGATTATAATAATGATAGGAGAATTAGACTCCACACAACACACATTTTCCTGCTTTTCAATTTTAATTTAAACACTTCACCCAATCGGATAGATTATAAACTTGTGTCACTTCACAGGCGATCACCTTGTTGTGATTTAGACACATAATGTCTCTCCTAATAAGAGACAGGAATCCACTAATACACCTGGATTTGTCAAATCTGAGAAGGCGCATGCAGAATATTTCACTAACAGTTTATGAAACTAAAAAAAGGAAGCAGTGTACTTGCCAGTCTAGATTGAAGCACTGATTCCACCACATGGCTCCAGAAGAAAACAACTGTAACAGAGACAAATGGTGAGAAAATGTTGTTTAAAAACGGTTTGGTTTTCAGGAAGACTACAGCACACACACTCTCTCTCTCTCAGGTGATCTGTGCCTCTATAAATACAGACTCTGTTCTGGGAGCCTTAACTGAAACATTGGGACATTTAGTATAAAAACAAACATCTGGGAATGATTAAAACAATATTAGTGCTGAACTGATCAGTTGATTACTCAAATGACTAGAGTAGATATATTGGAATGAATATCTAATATATCTGACAGCCAATTTGATTGTACCTATACGGGCCTATAAGTCTCTGTGAGCAGTGTTTCCCCTACCATTATATTAGGGGGGCGGCCCGTCCCCCCAACGCCCCCCCCTTGAAGGTCAAGTTAATAAAAAAAATTGTAGAGATATGATAGTGGATATAGAGTCGGAAATCAAGAGTGTGGGGAATGACGTGCAGGAAAGGAGCCACAGGTCAGATTCAAACCCAGGCCGCCCGCTTGGAGGACTACAGCCTCCAAACATGGGGCGCGCACACTAACCACTGCGCCCCAAGTTGATTTTATTTCATTTAATTTTCTATACAGCTCCAGATCACAACTGAAGTCATTTAAGGATACCTTTCCGATAGAACAGGACAGCTGTCATTAAAAGAAACGCATGAACACCAAGATTCCTTTAAGTGTTTGTGTCTGTGTCCGTCTGCCCCCCCAAAGCTGTAAACCTAGGGGAAACACTGGTGTGTATGTTTCTTGGTTACAACTGTCTTGATTTAGCAATTGTTTGACTCAATAGTTAACAATACTAAGGGTGGAAATCAAGGCTAACTCACAATACGATACAATACCTCACGATACGACACGATACCATACCATACCACACTATATGATATGACATGATAAAATACGATACTAGGGACTGGGTATTTCCTACAACCCCACGATACGATGCGTATCACGATATAGATGCAATGATGTGTGATACATTGATTTTGGATAATGATAAAATACGATACGATACAACAATATACATATACAATATACAAGATACAATTCAACGAGATACGACATGATACAATACAATACGATATGATACAACACAATATGTGAAGATATCACAATACAGATGCAATGATGCGTGATAAACATTGATACCATGTCCTACACAGAACTCACTACAGCAGCTGTTCTTTATTGTTGAGAGTAACTGCAGAGGCATAAAGATCCTACAACTTCAAACACTTAAATTCTGGTCCTTAGAGATCCTAGGCATACATTCAAGTATTTTAATCCCAGAGCTAAGGGTATGTTGTTATTGTGAACGGCTCCATAGGTCAAATGTCTTTAAAAACTGTCATCACAGCTTCACAGCCACCACGATTCTGTAACATCTGCATTGATGCATGTATTTGCAAGGAGCACATGACGATATATTGCCATGTCGATTTTTTTTAGCACAGCCCTATATGATACAACACGATACGATACCACGGGGTACCACATGATCCTTTTTTTTAACCTTTATTTATCCAGGTTAATCCCATTAAGATCAGCGATCTCTTTTTCAAGGGAGTCCAGGGCCACAAACAGATCACACAATTTCAACAACAACAACACTGAAACCCATACAGTACACATTTCACCAGCTAAACCCATTACATACAGAACGTTTGGATTCAAGACTTTTCACTAAGGAATACAATACCATCCGATATGACACGATACGGGATACATGGTCCAAGAGTATGATTAAATCGCAATAAAGGGATTCTGCAATAATTGATATATTGCAAGAGAATCATATAATGATACATTACAACATCTGATTTACTAGAGATAAAAAAAATACCCCTAAAGATTGAAGTGCAAGTCAAATGTATTTATGTACTGCCATTTGGTGCCAGTGTCACCTCTTATCACACTTCATTCTTTAACATCTGTTCTCTTCTTTTTTTTATTCTTGTTTTATGCAGTTGTCAACCTTTCGTTTTCATTACACTCATGTATGCCCTTAGACGAGTGCTGAGGAGTCATAAAGACGAGCTGCAGGGACATTTGTTTGGAATGCTGTTTTGTAAGTATTGATGTTTGGCACCAGCTATTCGATCATTGTTTCACAAGTCAGGACAAAGATATGTTGCAGCATCAATATTTTGTCCCACCCCTCTTCTCAACACCATCTGCAGCACATGTAGCAAACCATCACAGGTAAGCTGACCGTGTTCTGCCCTAGAACCTGTTGACAAAGATAAAGGCCGGCGCAGGTGCATTATACAGGTGCAGCTACAGCACCACCATTAACATAAACTCTCAGTATGGCTACTTCAGTCTGTGCTGGAAGATTCTTCTCCAAGTCTAGCTTGTGCTGTATTTTTACAAAGAAACAGCAGAATACATTATTCTACCATGCCAAAGGTCATCTTAAAAGGTAGTAGTGGTGAGCGTATGTAACAGTTACTCTGGGTGAATGAGTGCAGAGGTGCCCGTGTAGGCTAACATAGCACAGAGCTAGAAGAGAAAATGTTTTAAGGTGGTGATAACTATCACAAAATAGGTGTCCCTTTGTTAGTTATTATATCAAAAATAAAGAAAAGAGGTGTAGTGGTAAGTGCGTGCACCATGTACGGAGGCTGTTATCCTCCAAGCGGGTGGCCCTGGTTCAAATCTGACCTGTGGCTTCTTTCCCACAGGTCATTCCCCACTCTCTCTCTCTCTCCCTGATTTCTGACTCTATCCACTGTCCTGTCTCTCCATTTAAGGGCCAAAAAGCCTAAAAAGAAATCTAAAAAAAAAAGAAGAAGATAATATTTGACTCTGTAAATGCATTTTTTCTTAAGGCCACTAGGGGTCCAGTGAGTCACTTAGAGAAAAGCAAACAGGGACCATGCTCTTGCTTACTATGTGATAAAATGTTCATTATATGACCATAGATGTATTGTAATCCCACAATGCAGAACACAATCTGTAGTTGCAGCTGTAATGACATCATTTATATTTTTATGTTTGAAGAGTAAAAACTGAAGAGCTTCAACCCCTATCAGAAACAAAATAAGCTGTCCTTATTTCCCTTCTTCTGGATACATTTCTGCAGAACTCTGTGTTCTTGCTGGAGCCACCTGATTACTAAAATATCTCATCTCTGCAGCTGCTGCTCAGCTGAGTTGCTAATTCAGGCCAGTGTTCTCCCATTTAAGGAGTCCCCGGTGTGTTCATTTAAAGCTGTGTAAGCAGCCAGCCAGGCCAGCAGAGAACACCAAACTGTTTGCTATGCTGAGCAGTCGGGGATTTCAGGCATCTTGGTTAAAATATTTGACCTTGTCAAGTGACATATAATCAATTTGTGGATAACATGCCTCGACCACCTGATTTATTTATCCAGCCGGTTGACTCCTTTACTCTCTGTGGTATCTAATGCAGTAAAACCTTCACTAGGCTGTTAAGCTTTCACTGACTTTTTTTTTTCTTCAGCCATGAAAGGATGTCCTTAGACACCTGCAGGGAGTGATGGACTCACTTATGTAGCTCCACACTTTGATTTTGTATTTATTTATAAAACCTCCATTCCTGTTAGCTGCTGATAACATCTCAGTGTAAATAAACTCTCCTGGTCCCTGTGTTACTGGAGTTCTTCTACACTCAACAACTGAGCCAGGAAATCTACCAGCAGAGAAGGAGTAGGTAACACAACATTTATCTATCCATCTGTCTATCTGGATGGTGAGTCAGTGGCATACCAAAACTATATTTCATGACTGCAAAGGGTCATAGTTCACCCAAAATGTTTCATTCTTGTTTCAAAACGGAATCGTTGTCAGTAAATTGTCCAATGCCGCCAAAATAAAAAGGTGTTTTGTTATTGTGTGAGTGAATCAAAATGTTTCCGCCTTTTTTTAATTAATGTTTTTGTCACCATCTCAGTCAACCCTAAAAAAGGTGGGGGGGGGAATCGATACAGCATAGTATCGTAAGAGTATTATTTTGTCTCATGGCAAACAAGTATCGATATTTTTATTTTATTAATACCAAATATGCTTTTTTAAATTTTGAATTGCTGAAGGGGTTGCACAGTTCATTTTGAACAAGTTGCATAAAAATGACTGTAAATGTACAGTAATCCATACATGTTTGTGTTCAGTTAAATTCGGTTAGACTGAAATACTAACAGTTCAGATAATGAGGTGCATGCAGCCTCTTACAGGGTTTAACTTTGATCACAGAGTTGGTCAGTCTGGGGGCTTGATTCCCACTGTGTAGAAATAAAAAGACTGAAGTGAATGTTTTCTTATTTGACAAACAGTTCTTGATTTACTTTAATATTGTGGACATAATATGCAGTTAAAAAAGTTAAAGTGCAACATATTGAATCACAATTCTCAGCGTATCGCAAAATGTTTAAAATCACAATGATATCGTATCGTGACTCAAGTGTCGTGATAATATCGTATCGTAGGGCCTCTGGTGATTCCCACCCCTAATAAAAATCCCCAAAAAAATTACACATTGGTATTCATGTTGACACCGACTGCTTACTGTTGTATATTGATTTTGTTTTTCTGACTCCTGTATCATACTGAGCTTTTTACATTCAGATGTCAACATTAGTTCAAAGTTTATTTGGATAATACTAAATCTATTGCATGTGCAAAACAAGTGCAACTTCCCTGAATGAATGAGGAATTCTAACCTGTTCTGAAAAACAAACTAATATTACTCAAGAGACCTCGATGTTGATGTTGGTGCATGAATTCAAACTCTCGTAGCTGTATTAAGAAATCTGGTGTATACATTTATGTGCAGACTTGTGCAGACCTACCCAGTCTGAAAATGAAACATGTTCCAGTTTGAATTGAATTGAAAATTGAATAACTGTTCAGAGATCTGAACTTATTAGTTTGAAAGAAAGTAATTTTAATTTGAGAATAAATACGATAAAAACTGTGATTAGTTTGTTTGGTGTCTATCATTTAAAATCTGAGATCTGAATGTGGCCTACCTCCTTATGATGCTTTTCATGTCATATTTTGCTGTCCACTTTCTAAACTATGTTCCTTCACTGAAGGAAGGGGGCAAGACTTACACATGCACTTTGGCATTTAAGGACATCCATAAAGTAAGGGGGTCTTTCCCCACAATCACACATAGCCTTGCATTAATTTGTCCCCCGGTTTGTGTTTTCTGTGGCCGTTTCAGGTCAGAGCCCCTGATTTCCCAAAAAGTAAAACAAAAAAAAAAAAGATATTAGCGTAGCTATACAACAAAAGTGAATATCTTGTGCTCACATATATCTTGGTCCCACAAGTTATTATGTTGTGCGCACAAGATAATAATCTGTAGAAAACATATACCAACTTGAGAAACTATCATGTAAGTCTGAATAAAATGTGACTGTTAACTTCCACTTGTCTTTTGGAGTCAAAGCAGCTCTTTCAAAGCTGCCACAAACTGACTGTCCTTCAGTCCAAAGTTAAACATTGAAGCTGCCTAGCTTGAGCTGCCTCTGTTCCTCTGTTTTGACAGGCTATGCGACAGAAAGCTATCTGTTCTGCTCTGCTCTAAGGCTGAGCCACTGAGAGGAAACTCTGCCAGCTGTGTCCGGAGGAGAGACGTTTTGTTGCAATAACGGACTAAAACATCTAAAAGATGTAACAGATATTGATCACTGCAGTGGTTGCATACTTCCCCACTGGCTTACGACAGCGACACTGACTGATAACGACACCTGGCTGCGATGTATCACTGCGCACATCAAAGTTTAGGCTACACCCCTCTGTGACTTTTACCTTACCTCAGGACGACGAAGCGACGGCTCGGGATGTCCTCAAGTTTATCATTGCACCTGACATCGCTGCATGTTTCCCCTTCTTTCTTCCACTGTCGCCATTTTGGTTCAAAAACACGCAGGTTGCACTCTGGTCCAGAGCAGAGGGATGTTCAAGGCGGATGTTGAGGCATGAGCGTCACCCTAAATGTGAACACCGACTCACCTATTTCCAGTTCTGCTCCCTAAGGTGCTAAGACTAGCTCACCTGATTTACTCTCCAAACTACAGTCGGTGATCAATAGTCTATTGATACTTTTAAACTAAAAACACCTCTAGTCAGTCTTGTATGTATTAATGTAAAGTAATTTATTTTTTAACAATTTACCTTTCATTGTTTTAACTGTATATTTCATTGCTATAGGCCTATTGGTGCATTAGTTTTTAGTCTCTTCTAATTCCCTTTTTCTTTGCACCATGTTTTCATCGCTGTAAACAATTGAATTGCATTTGATTTGTATGAAAGGTGCTCTAGCCCACATAAAGCTTGATTGATTGATGGATGATTGATGATTGGTTTATAGAGTGACACTGCATGCACTGTTTCTTTTTTAAATCAAATCTAAATGAAGCCATGAGTCTTGTAAATAAATACTTACACTGTCTATGGTTAGCTGTCACGGTCATAAAGGAATAGGGGAGACTGGTTGTTCCACTTTCTACCCTACATGAGGATTGCTCTACATGAGAACATTTTACAGACTATTATCAGTCTTTCATATTTCAGAAGTTTAAGGTTTATGGTCAAAATCAGGAATCATTTTGATTCCTACACGTTATCTTAACATGAATTTCTGAACTCTCAAAAATGGTCTGACTCTTTGTGACACAGTGGTTTTGATTGAATTATTATCCTTTGCAATAAGTAGTGAAAATAAAAACGTATTTACATGTTGTCTATTATGAATGAGTCGTTTTGAAACAATATATTGTGAATTCTGTGTTCGCTTGTAAATGTCTTTAGCAAGTAATACCTCTCCAGCCTAAAGAGCTAGATCAGATATTTCTGAGCAGGTCAAATAATTCAAATACCTTACTGTTAAAACCCAGCAAAACATCTGGATCAGCAGAAATTAGGTTTTTCCTTACAAAATCAGGTCTAATAGTTTGATACTAGAATCATTCAGTAAGTAAATGTATGCAAAAACAACAAGGCTTAATAAGTGGTTGTGACATACCTTGAAAAAATTAGACACTTTCAGAAATAAAATAGGCTTAATACATGTAGCCTACAAATCAGTAATTTTAACCCACTCAGATTAGTAGCCTACAAGAAAAAAAATCCAAGCAGTAAAATAACTGATTCATCAAAATTCAACAATAAGACTCATCAAATTTCTCCTTAGCTCCATATTTTGTGTCTCGGGCGTAATCACTCACCGCTTTGTTCAGCTGTGGCAATCAACTTGTTAAACAACCATCCCAAGTCTTCAAAAAAGGATGTTATCTATCTTTTATTTTTAACTGTTGAGGCAGAAACAACAGTTTACAAGCAGGACAGGACAGAAAGGGTCATGTTTGTTTTATATGACTATGAACTCAATTTCAAAAATGGCTGCAATGAAAGTTTCTCTGGTAGAAAAATATCGCCCACTGTTGTATATTTAATGTTCAATTGCGCTTGTACAAGCAAAGCAGTGAGCTTTAACCCTCATTTAAATTGTAGAATAATGATGCAGAATGCATGCTGGGGATGCATTATTAATACTGTCTCGTGGTTTTTCTTGCCCAAGCTGCATTTCCATGAATCGACAGGAAAACCAACAGGCATTTTAAATCTCATGAGCCAGAGTGGAAAATCACTTTGTTATAAATGTGTTTTAGAACAGGTGTTTAAGCAGATATGTTTGGCCCTATTTAACATGAATGACCAACAAATTATCCAGGAACTCAACGCCATGAAGGATGACCTTAGATGATAAGTCCACCTTAAACCTGTCACAGTGCGTCAAATACAAAGAGAAGAGCCAAGCGCAGACTCAAACTAAAAAATATTTATTTGAACAAAAAGGCAAACTGCAAAATAAGGCTGACTTTTAAAAAATCCAACAAAAAATCCCAAAAATGAAAACCAAGCGCCATGAGGAAACTACAAAATGGGAACACGGGGAAAGTCTGACAATGAACTGACACGACAGGGACGAAACACAGAGGGTGCATTCGGATTGTCCCTCCTATCTACTTTCACTATCCACTTTACCTTAACCCCGTGAAAACGTCACGGGGTTAAGGAAAGGTGTTAGGAGAATTCATAAAGGACTTAGGGAAAGGCGATCGCGTTGTTTTGACAATCCGACCACATTTCCACTTAATGTAACGTAACTTAACGACGTAATAATGCGACGGCGGCGGAGGTTAGTGACGTGTGTCTGCCATGGTGAAACTACAATCTTACGAAAATGGACTACTAAAAGCTCATCTAAAAATCTTTCCCCTGTGCCTTTTTACCGGTGAAATAATCCTAATAACCACGAGGTTGGAATTAAAATAAAAGGAATATAATCTACCAGGATACTTCACTTTGATGGTTTTACAACATCAGCATCACGTTCATAGTTCACCTCTGGGCTTAAGATTGTTCAAAGTTGTTCATATTATTGCAGCTTGGTAACTTCCATGATCTGCGTCCCTTTTCTTTTTTTATTAACGATGTTTTATATTAACAATTTCTCGTGTGAATCAACATTAACAGCAAAGCATCTCCACTAAACATTATTCACCTTCTTCACCCACACATAATATAAATAAAGAAATAAGTCAAATCAATAAATAAACCAAATGCAGATTGTCTCCTCATTTCTCCTCCAACAGATCGTTAGTTTTCGTGAACGGTCGGATGCGCGAGTCGCTTTAAAAGTTGCGGCCGCAAGGAATTGTGGGGCGGCATTATCTCATCTCCTTTCGTAAAGGATGGTCCAGTGGTTCCTATGCTAAAGGAGGTTATAAAGGAAGCATTGACCCACCTTTCCTTAACTTTTAGAGAATTCGAACGGCTCTTATCATGGCCGCCACTTAAACGCTTCCGGGGTTAAGGAAAAAAGGAGAGTGAAAGGAGATAGGAGGGACAATCCGAACGCACCCAGAGACTAAATACAGGGGGTGATCAAACACAGGTGAGACTAACAGGACAGGTTAAAACAATCAAGGCAATCAAACATGGAGGGAAAGTAAACAAAAGGAGGAAGTAAGACAAGAAACACCTGGGACAAGAACTTCAAAATAAAACAGGAAACACTACAGAAAAGAATAGGGAAATGCACACAAACGATATGGTAAATGGACTTGAGCTTGTAAAGTGCTTATCTAATCTTCTGACTACTAAAAGCGCTTTTACCCCGCAGGTAACACCTACCCATTCACATCCATATTTATACAATGATGGCAGAGGCTGCTATGTAAAGTGACCATCGGAAGTAACTAATCCCATTCAAACACATACATACACTGCCCACGACGCAGTGGGAACAATTCAGGGTTAAGTGTCTTGCTAAGGGACACATCGGACATGTTGCTGCAGGAGATGGGGATCAAACCCCCGACCTACTGGTCGAGAGACAACGACTCTACCACTGACCCACAGCTGCCCCCGAGAAACATGAGCAATAGAAATTTAAACCAGGAACATGAACAGAAAATAAAGAGTGTAAAAAGCAACACGAGTGAAGAAAAATACAAAATGAAACAGGAAATGAATTCTCAACACTGAAATTAACAATATATGAAACTAAACAGGAATAAATCACGACAATCCCACACCAAATGATTCAAACAAATCAAAAATGTTTCCATACATTGTTATCAAAGATTTAACTTAATGGAAACTCAGAGCTGTCTACATAAAAATCAGGATATACTGTAGCTGTAAGTCTAGTTGAACTCCACTTAAAATGTCCTATAACTGCTTATGGACCCTGTTTTTATTATTCAACACATGTAGTGTGTTGGGTGCATTGAGAAAAACAGACACATAGTCCTCGTGTGTGGTGTCTGCAGCGGGTGATTGGAGTGGTAATTCTCATATTCATACACATATGAAATATTGAGTGGATTAAGCAAACAACTAACAAATCTTTGAATGTACATTGCTCCAGTGCCTGCTATTATCAACACGCAGAAGTCTGCAGACAACTCAAATTCCTCCAAATCTGTTGAATATTTATAGAGTGGGCAAAATATGACTTATTTATTTATGCTAAATTATTAAATGTGTGGAATGCGGATCATTAATCATTAATATAGGTATATTGAGAAACTGTAAGACATAAATATTTGTGCATAAATATTTATCTACTCCATGCCAGTGTGTATTAACTCTAGGTTTAGCTCCTTATTCAGTGGAGATATGTTTCTTTCAAAGCTATTTCCAAGTCACTTACTGTATTTGTGCTTGCCTCACTGATCTCAGCTTATCACCGTACCCACCTTGATGGCAGAAAACACAAAGCGATCCCGAGGAGCATGCGTTGTCTTTTTGTGTGAGAGATGGGGATTGACACAAGCCCTCTGTCTTCAGAGCATGAAGTAATTCTTTTAATGGCCTGCCAAGCGTGCACTCCAAAGTTTGATTTTGCTCCGTAAAATGAGAGCAAAAATCTCGAACAATTTATTATGCTGTTTGTGCTTCGCTTCACTAGTTATCGTCTGCAATTTATTTCCTACCTTGGGGTACTGCAACCATTTTTCTCCATTTTCAGTGGCTCACTTTTTTTTTTTTCTTGATCCTGCACGCTGCTGACTAAACTCCTGCCTCCAGCCATGGTGTTGGAACATCACAGAAAACTACATCATTATACAGCAGCTAGTTAACAAAGAGAGGCAGAGAACCAGTTTGAATCACAGGGCACAAGACAGTAAGAGGAATTACTGAGTTCACTAACTCCGAAGCAGCGGTTTAGAGCCTGTCTCCCTCCAGTTGCTCAGGTGAAACGGCTCACTAATGAAGGCTGTTTCAGACCTCAGTGTGAATTCAAGGTCAGCATGTGTTCACTCTTCAACATTTTTAATTCATTTTTTTCTATAATAGATGAAGGTCCTACAACAGTCTCATGTCTGTATCAGGTGAGCGCCTGTGATATCCTTTCTCTCCCCCAGACATTTAGTAATACATAATTTACACCTCATGTGACATGTAATTATGTTTTTTCTCTCCAGAAGGAACAGAATTCATACTTTCTGTAAGACAGGTGTCTTATCATATAACTTAAAGAGGCATTATTCAAACATGCATCTTCACACTAAAAAGCAGCTTTTTTATTGATTAAACCACATTTATCAATGAATCGAAAGTTTTAAAAGAATATAAATAAACGTTTCATTATGCAGCAGATTGACTCCTGACCCCTGTGCATTAACATGTATGCAGGAGTCATGGGGTTATGTTTCCAACAATATGTTGATGTATTTCTCTACACTTGACACTAAGGGTAAAATGATATGCACAATGTTTATGCACGTTATACATTTATTGACATGCATTCAAATGAGCTTAATCCTTAAAGCTCCTTTAAGGGAATCTTTGGCTTGTGTTGATTTTGGCGGCCCCTGTGGAAAACGTTCCAACCTCTTATCTCTTTGTTCATTTTGTCCTGTACATGTTTAAGGCTGTGTCTGAAGTGTGCTGTCAATCACTTTGTCTGACACCTATACTCCACAGCAGAACTTCAAGGCATTATTAACCAAACAGACAAATTGAATCTTTATCTTCATTAAGAGGCATCACATTTTTTAGTTGATTTTCATAATTTCTTGCAGGGAAGAAACTCAGTCGGGGAAGTGTTTTGATCAGTGATTGATTAAGGTGGTCTTACTGTATTTATGTGAATGCAGCCTCGTCGTCACTGATCATCACTGAAAATGTTGGACTCGGTGTACCATGCTGCCTCATGATCCCTCTCTGGTTTGGTCTTCAGCACACATCATTGTGTCTTCTATCAGAAAGTTGTTCTTCCTTGTACAACAGGAGGTTTATCTGTCTTTATAAGGCTACATGAACTTCCTTCTTATTGATGTTCTCTACTGACTCTTAAAACTGTTAGCAGCTGTAACCTTCAGTCTCATGGACGGAAGGTGTTAGTCCTCAAAGCTGCTAAAAGTGTTTTGAATGTTTTTGGTCCTTTATCATGATGGTCCGAGCTCCAGAGTCACCTCAAACTACAATATTTCATTGGCTCTGATGATTTTAACACCAGGATAAAGGATCATTAGAACAGTTTATGAACATGTATTACTGGTAAATGCTGCTACTAAGAACTTCTCATAGGAGCTCTTAGTATTTAAAAATTTCTTTATTTTAAAAAGTGAATTATGGCAATGGGTTTTTGCAAAATAACATCTTAATTTGCAAATGAACTGTAACTATCAAATAAGTTAATGTCCTTTGAAATGTATTGATATTTATTACAGTCAAACAGAGAAGGCTTGCACAAAGTAAAGTACAGGCTCATTCAATTCTACAGTAGTTTCAAAACGTAATCCTCCGCTGGTGAAGTGGAACAACAGTATTTTTTACAAGATGTGTAAACTGGGTCATGTCTTCTTTTCAAAACAAGTGAAAGTATTTACTTCAAATTCTTTTGGTTTGAAACTTTTGTGAATCAATCCAACAGCATGTGGTTCAGTAGGAAACCAATGTTTTTAAACCCCCACAAACTCAAAAAACTGAAGAAATCCTACATTCAATAGCTGGCCCTGACTCTTTCACTTACACCTTTACAACCACTGTAGACTTGCACACCGCATGCCTCACATTACACGCACCAAATCAAGTTTATTGTAAGATCTATATTAATGTATATTACATAAAGATATATATGATTCATATATAGTAAGATGGCTGGTTAGCGCTGTTGCCTCACAGCGAGCAGGTTCCTGGTTCGAAACCCAATAGGACAGAGCCTCTCTGTGTGGAGTTTGCATGTCTCCCTGAGCATGCGTGGCTTCTCTCCGGGTACTCCGGCTTCCTCCCACAGTCCAAAGACATGCTCATTAGGTTAATTGGTGACTCTAAATTGCCCAGTGTGAATGTGAGTGTGGCTGATTGTCTGTCTCTATATGTCAGACCAGGTCAACCCCTCCCCAGGTTGTTCCCCGTCTCTCGCCCAATGACAGCTGGGATTGGCTCCAGCCCCCTCGTGACCCCGAACGGGAAAAGCGGTATAGATAATGGATGGATAGATATAAAAAGATAATGCCAATGTAATCATGTTCTGACCCCCCTATCCCTGCAGTTGTATCAAACGACCACAAGGGGGCAGAGGAAGGCCTGCTGTGTCCGTTCCTAGTCTGCTTTTTGAAATGAGTCTTATTAACTACCATTAAATCACTGCTCACAAATTGTATTTTGATATGCAAAACGATTTTTAAACGCATATTATATGCTGTTTTAATCCTTAATATCAGTAAATATGGCATATTAGTGCCTTTAATATTCTTAAGAGATTAGCAGGCCCTCTTTGCCTGTGTGCTTATGCAGGGCTTCAGCATTATCAAATATTAATTCTTCTAAACTTGCTCTTTTAAGAGGATTTCTTTGATGTTGATGTAATTTTTTTATCGGCTAAGCAGATCTGCGGTTTCTTTAGGAAAGCAGCAGGGCTATAATTCATTGATGAGCCGTGTGGAGTGCAGATATTCACATCCTAATGCTAATGCAGGGTCTTAAAGAGTTCTCAGCTGCGGAGTGGATTTAACAGAGCAGTGTGGTGCCGGGTGGATCGCCTCTCTGGGGCCGCAGAGTGATTGAAAGGGCAAAGAAAACTAATCAGTGGGAACTTTGACATCATTTACAATTCAAAAAAAATGAAACAGCAAGGATATTTCAACTGATCGACTTTCATTTTTAAAGTGCTACATTTGAACAAAAGTAATCTGATGACAGAACATGTGGGGCAAGTAGATCATTTCATGTTTGTGTACTTTATTAGTTTATTTCTCTGTTCCTGGAATTTGGTTCATTAAAGGGTTGTTATTGTTTCAACTTTTATCAGCGTTGATGATGATGGAGAGAGATGATGGTGATGATGATGATGATGATGATGATGATGAAGAAGATGATGATGATGATGATGAAGAAGAAGAAGATGATGATGATGAAGATGATGAAGAAGAAGAAGATGATGATGATGATGAAGATGATGATGAAGAAGAAGAAGATGATGATGAAGATGTTGATGATGATGATGATGAAGAAGAAGAAGATGATGATGATGAAGATGATGAAGAAGAAGAAGATGATGATGATGATGAAGATGATGATGAAGAAGAAGAAGATGATGATGAAGATGTTGATGATGATGATGATGATGATGAAGAAGAAGATGATGGAGAAGATGATGATGATGAAGATGATGAAGAAGATGATTATGATGAAGAAGAAGATGATGATGATGAAGATGATGATGATGATGATGATGGTGATGAAGAAGAAGATGATGATGATGAAGAAGATGATGAAGAAGAAGATGATGATGAAGATGATGAAGAAGAAGATGATGATGACGAAGAAGATGATGAAGAAGAAGACGATGATGATGAAGATGATGAAGAAGAAGATGATGATGATGAAGAAGATGATGAAGAAGAAGATGATGATGATGAAGATGATGAAGAAGAAGATGATGATGATGATGATGATGATGTGATGAAGAAGAAGATGATGATGATGAAGAAGATGATGAAGAAGAAGATGATGATGATGAAGATGATGAAGAAGAAGATGATGATGATGAAGATGATGAAGAAGAAGATGATGATGATGAAGATGATGAAGAAGATGATGAAGAAGAAGATGATGATGAAGATGATGATGATGATGATGATGGTGATGAAGAAGAAGATGATGATGATGAAGAAGATGATGAAGAAGAAGATGATGATGAAGATGATGAAGAAGAAGATGATGATGACGAAGAAGATGATGAAGAAGAAGACGATGATGATGAAGATGATGAAGAAGAAGATGATGATGATGAAGAAGATGATGAAGAAGAAGATGATGATGATGAAGATGATGAAGAAGAAGATGATGATGATGATGATGATGATGTGATGAAGAAGAAGATGATGATGATGAAGAAGATGATGAAGAAGAAGATGATGATGATGAAGATGATGAAGAAGAAGATGATGATGGTGAAGATGATGAAGGAGAAGAACATGATGATGATGAAGATGATGATGAAGAAGAAGAACATGATGATGATGAAGATGATGAAGAAGAAGATGATGATGATGAAGATGATGATGATGATGATGATGGTGATGAAGAAGAAGATGATGATGATGAAGAAGATGATGAAGAAGAAGATGATGATGAAGATGATGAAGAAGAAGATGATGATGACGAAGAAGATGATGAAGAAGAAGACGATGATGATGAAGATGATGAAGAAGAAGATGATGATGATGAAGAAGATGATGAAGAAGAAGATGATGATGATGAAGATGATGAAGAAGAAGATGATGATGATGATGATGATGATGATGTGATGAAGAAGAAGATGATGATGATGAAGAAGATGATGAAGAAGAAGATGATGATGATGAAGATGATGAAGAAGAAGATGATGATGGTGAAGATGATGAAGGAGAAGAACATGATGATGATGAAGATGATGATGAAGAAGAAGAACATGATGATGATGAAGATGATGAAGAAGAAGATGATGATGATGATGATGATGATGATGATGATGATGATGATGATGATGAAGAAGATGAAGAGGGTGAGGCTGAAGATAACGTTGATATACATGTTGCTGTTATTTATAACCCGTGCTCATCAAACATCACATACAGAGTAAATAAAGAACAACAAGAATACAACGTGAATAAAAAAGGGTTTTAGACTTTAGGACAGATTCAAAGACTTCAGGCCTTCAAGGACTTTGCAAGCTTTCTGTCCAAATCTGTTAACAGCTGAAGGTTAAAACATTTTTTATAAATCACCACTGGGTAATAAACAAGCACTTTGATTTCCACTTATTTCTTTTTAAGACAAAACACATGAAGAGTATTACAAGACAATGTTGGCAAAGCAGAAAGTTTAAGGTTATAATAATTAAATTATTCATTCTTGACAATGTCAGCCCTCAGAGTTTGGGAATTGATCCCTCTGTAAACAAATAAAACAAGTCAGATTGACATAAATTGTGCAGACGAAAAGCCATCTTTTAAAGCGCTCTGCTTCTCTTTCATGTGTCCTCGCTGCGGGGGCTGAGCACTGCTAATGAAAAATGGGGAGACCTCAGGGCGAGTAACATAGGCTGATTAGTTTAGTACGCTGGAGACGGCGAGCGCTTTGGAGTCTGCAGTGAGATTTGTTTTCTCTTCACAACATATCTGAGGAAGAGAAATAAAGAGAATGCTTAAAGTTTCACCGCTGTGTTTGTTCTCTTCAAAGCCGCGAGAAATCTTGCGAGCCGGAGTCAGAAGTTGTATGTTGCATGCTCATTATTTCAATAAGGCAATTTCTGCCTCCTGTGATTGCTCTATAAAGAGAATAGTGGATGACCCTGGCTCTGTTGTTAAGTTAATGCTTTTGCACATAATAGATGCTAGTTTGGGTAACAGTGGGGCTACAGTGGGACCCTTGTCTGCCTTGTTATCGCCTCAAATGGGCAAGATGCGCCCGTCTCTGTGGCCCTTAGGAACTTGCTAGTCTGCTTTAGTTAGTATAATCACACAAGACAAACAGGGTCTTTTTCAGGGCCTTAGATAAAGTTTTTCACTTAATGGGATAATTGATTGACAGTTTTTGGGCTTTCATGCTGCTGTGTTACTCACTCTTGCACTTGCACACAGCCACATTTTCACTCTAATTGAGAAACAGTTGGGTATAAGGGCTGCATTGCCACAGGGGGAATCAAGCAATGGGACTGTTTTAATGATTCCTCCGCCTGGAAAGTTAGGTCCACTGTGTACTGAGTGTCTTTGCACTCTGATCTCACAAAGACTGCCACTTCTTCATAGTCATAATTTACTTCTGTGAAATCCCATCCCAGTTGGATATATTTGTTGGCATATAGCTGGCGGCTTCATGTCAATTTCAATATCACAGATTATTTCTATTATTTTTCAGACTGTCATGTATGGGTTGAACTTCTTTTGAGTCGTAGTGTGGCCGCAAATGATGTTGTTTCTTTTTTTTCCTCTACAGCTTCGGTCAGTTATCCTCCGCACTCTGGCACCAGGAGTGAGCGCAACGAGCCAAGCAGCTTCCTGTACATCAGCTGTTGTAATAAATGTGCTACAATGCTGCGGACTGTACTGTGCTGCTAAGGAATGCAGACTTTGGCTCGGGGGTCGCAGTCTGCACTCCTCCACACAGTCATCCCTCTCACTGCAGAAGTGTCTTTCTGAGCTGGAGGGGTTCAATCAAGTTCAGATGCATCTCAAACTACACACTGCACCATATTTGTTCTTTAACATTTCAGTCGGAGAGGCCTCAGCACACTGTGTGCTCTAATTCAAAGAATATGAATGCTTTGACGGAATATTTGCCTCATTGCAGTTTAAAATCTTGGAGGACTGAAATCTTATGTTTGATCGGCCATTTATGTTTCAATATTTTTAAGTTGTTTTGTCTGGTGGCTCCGTTTTTCAAACTTTTCTTACTGAAGCAAACTGATCCAAATGAAATGAGGTCATTGAAGAAAACCAGATGAACGATACATCCCACGGATGGCTGGGAGTGTTTCAGGTCTTGCAACATCATACACCCTCGCCCAGGCGACCCAGCTGGGGTTTACCAAGTCCACGACTTGTGTCCCAGCAGCATTAGGCCATGAATCCCCCCTTTTTATCTACGGGCACCTGGAGGCCTTCTCTGCTGCTTCCGTTCCAGTCGTGATGGCTGTTCTCCTCAGCAACCCTCTCATACCCAGCAGTGTGTAGACTCTGTGGAGAGAGCGGCCTGCAAAGCCTCTGCAGCCTACTTCGACTGGATAACAGTGTGCTTTCCACCCCCATTTCCGGCTATCCTCCAGCAGTCCCTGGTATTTGGCAAGCTTCCTTTCAAAAGCCTCCTCAATTCGGTCTTCCCAGGGCACAGTCAATTCCATCAGGGCCTCTGACAAAATGACAATATCTGGTCGCAATTATGTTGCTGCAATGTGCGCAAGGAAACTTGCTAAAATACTTGTTAGTGAAAAATGAAAGTTAATAATATAAACCTTCAGTTAAATTTAGCTCCTGGACCGTCCAGGACCAAGATGGAGGGCTGAGGATGATAATGACATGTATATTAACAAATATACACTTTATGTTTCTCCTCTGTTTTATAGCAACTGTAGTCATTTGTGTTCTGTTGATGTGACCTCTAGTGTCCTTCTTTTTCAAATAAAAAACATTTTAAAAAACAGCACTTAAATTTCTTCTGATAATGTTATCTCTTATCAGCATTATCAGAATCTCAGGCATCTTCTATCATCCGTCCTGCTGTAGTATTGTTTGTCCACTAGAGGGTGCTGCAAATGAGCAGATTCGTCTGACTTTGCTCTGCTGCCTTCTGATTTTAATGGTAACATGAACAATGAGATAACTAGACCTGAGTAGCCTGGGGCAAAGTGTGGCACAAAGTAATGTTTGTCTTTGCATTAACTATGTATAGTACTTGAAGCATAGATAATATCGAGACAGCGTGATATCAAATAACTTGTGCATCTCATTGCACATTGTGTGCAGGTTTGTTGCTTCATGTATGCATGCATGCTCAGATTTATGCCTTATAGAGTGCATCTGGAAAGCATGTGTGAAACTACAAAGAACTGGGTTGGTGCAAGATTGAGTGCACACCTGAATTTTGTTGTGATGACATAGTTGATAGAGTAACAACACTTACCCCAGCACATAAACCTCAGAGAGAAATGTAATGTTTTGTGTGTCTCACAGTTTGTCTTGATAGGGCGACCGATGATGTCATCTTTACAGTGTCGACTTCTTCTGACATCTTCCTCCTTTTCTCTCTCACACTCTGACACATGTGTACACACTCTGAGACCTGTTGTTTTAGCTTAGCTCGACAAAGTCTGCATGACAAAGCCTGAGTTACACATCAGCTTTTTTATTGTATGAGGATTTGGTCCAGTCATCCTTTTGGACAGCCCAGCACTTCTTCTCTTCCATTCCTCTCTGAGTTTCACAACAAGGGTTTGTCTGCTGCCTTTGTCCCTTTCGATCCCAGATATTACTCAGGGTGAGCTCAGCCTAATATTGCGCAACCCTCTCTGCTGGTTTTGCTCCAACACAAATCTTTTCCGCCTCAAGAGTGTGTTACCACGGCCTCTCAGCAGTGCCAATGAACACAACTCAGGCAGCAACAGAAAATACACTCTGTGCCATCTGTAATCCTGTGGAGGTTTCTTTAAGCAAGCAGGAACAAACGATGACTTCACTGCCCCTGTCCAATGATCACATTTTAAAGATCAATAAACAGGACTGATGTTTGTTTGTGTTGGAAACTGATCCATGCTCCTCTCTGACCCTTTATCAAGCCTTTGATTAGTGATCACCAGCTGAAGTCTTATTAAAAAACAATAGATCATGAGAAATGTTGAATGATGCCACTCCTCATTTTGAAGATGTACCAAGCAAAACTGGAAACCCTTCCCGGGCACTGGATGGAAACCCTGGTTTCTGAATCACACCTTAGTGGAAGGACTACAACTCCCAGCTGGCCTCAGTATTTGTGTGCGTCCTGGC
Organism: Tautogolabrus adspersus; assembly: GCA_020745685.1. Taxonomy (NCBI): domain Eukaryota; kingdom Metazoa; phylum Chordata; class Actinopteri; order Labriformes; family Labridae; genus Tautogolabrus; species Tautogolabrus adspersus. The sequence goes on from CM036536.1 coordinate 27,572,098, forward strand.
CTTTGCAGCCATCCCTCGAAGTAACTGGATGACAATTGAGAGGAAAAAAACTCAACTCGTCTCAAATGAACTCAGATGAATTATCTTACTTACATGCAGCCGAAAGTGCTTCACTGAGCAAAATAAACAGCACAGACAAAAAAAGTGAAGAACAAAAATTAGACAACCATAAATAGAGTTGTGCAACAACAACCTATACATATGCTTCAGTCAACAACATGCAGGATATAAATTAAATGAATATCAATGACTAAGACTTTAAAAGGCATCTTAAGTAAAAGCCTGGTTAAATAGCTGGCGATGAAGAGGTGAACTCCCCATATGGTTTTGGTGAATACGTTAGGACAACCCTAAGAACAGCTGCAGAGGATCTGAGGAATCTGCCTGAGCGATAGGCTGGTCATAGGTTACTCTGTGTCTCAAAATCAGCTGTAAAAACCAATGCAATGTCTTGAAAAGCTTAAAAAGAGGACTTAAATGTGCGTTGGTCTTCATCAGTTATGAGGCTTGTAAACAAGAGTCCCGTGAAGTTAATCTTGACAGGATCTTTTCACATGTAAAGACAGAAGCTAAAGCTGCATGTCACTTTAGACACGGTGAAAAAGAAGCAGCATTATTCTTTAACTGATCTGTTGACATATTACCAGAACTGTTTCTCCGCTTACAACCTAACCTTGTTGTTTTTTTCTTAGCTGACGTAACACTACTTGGTCAAACATAAAAATACTGGATTTTTCAATCACATATAATTTGAAGCGATACAAGTTCATGCTTGGTCGTGAGGCTTATTGGAAGATTTTACTCCCAGACAAACAATGCAGTTGTTTTCTAAAGATTATTTTTGTCCAACTCCAATAATCAGTAATATATGGAGGACCAGCTTCTGCACAGGAAAGAAATACTAAACAATGTATGTGCATATCTTAAATGATGCCTCAACCGGTTTCCAAAAAGGTAAAGCAGTGGTCTTTGACAATGAATGTAACACTTGTTTTTTATCGATCTGATAGCAAGACATGCTAACAGTTTGAGCTTAGCCTACATTAGAGCAGGTAAATAAACTGTTTGAATCTATTTCAGTCAGGAGAGACAAGTGAATGAAGAGATGAATATTTATTTGATGATTGATTTGATAATGTGATGATATGGCTTGACAGAAGATCTTGTGATCGATTGGATGACTGCATTGAGCGGTAGCAGGACAACCCCACCCCCCTGTGGAGTGCAGACACTGGTGGTAGTGGTGGCTGAATTGAAGGAGGATGTTTCTGGGAAAACTGAGCAGAGATGGGGGGTCGGAGGAGAGTTCGTAACAGCAGCAGCACACATAACAGCATCGTGAAGGACCTACAGTCAGATGGGAATCATATTTGAAAAGAGAGCAGAAACATGATTGGCTAACGATGAGGGTGAGACACCACGCTATCTGATTATGACAACGGGAGGTTTGAAAGAGCTTTAACGCGACGAGTGAGAAATAATCAGCAACCATTAAATGCAAATTACGGTGACTGAACTTTCTTCCATTTTTGCTCCTGTGATTTTGTTTGTAAAAATTCCAAAAGCAGGTATTTCCTTTATGATATATAAGATGACAGTGGGATAATGAATATGAGTCTAGCTGTATCTGAATCTGATAATCAGACATCTACAGTGTGACCTGTTGGCCCCAAAGCAACACAAACAGAGTCTGCAGCAGCCTACATGTGTGGATGAATTATTCCCTTCTGTCAAGAGGAGACAAGAGTTTCCCCTGGGAGTCACTTCCAGCGCACATCTGGATCCATGAGCATATTTCTTTTTTTTTTGTCCTTGCATTAAGAATTTTGTATTAATCTGCAATGCAACATCTGTAAATGCCTCTTTATTTCTCCATATTTTTCTTCTCCTCCCATTTCTGATTTGGGGTCTGCTTACTAGGTTTACACCAGGCGGCCAAGCTCCTGCAGATCCCAGATGTTTTGCTGCTTTGTGGGGAAGAGCAGGTGGCTGCCGGACAGCAGGTAGACCACAGCTTCCAGAAGAGGAGTATTCTGGGAAAATGCCAGATACAGATCTAGGCTATAAAAGATCTTAAAAAGTAAAAGATGGCACCGATACAATAAACCCAGAAACACTTTTGCAGTGATTTTTTTGGGACATTCTTTTGTTTATAAAATTCATCCCTTCCATTCAGTTGTGTAATAACAGAAGAATACCCCTTTGTTTAGTTTATTTTGTAACTCATGGATCTTATTTAAATAATTTGTTGTTCTTTAAAGCCATTTCCTGTTTACCAGGCTGAATGCGAGAGAAGCCTACATGTGACAGTAGTCTGTCTGTGACACCAAAGACAGCTGATGTGATTTCCTTTACTTAACACCCTTTAAGTCCCGTAAACTATAATGGCCTCAACCTGGAAACATCTGGCTCAGATAAGACGCACTACACATGCAAATCACACGCTCACAGAGAAACTTAATAACCATCGCACGGTTCAGCGTGTTACAGGCTTAATTCCCTTCATGGATGTATGCAGAATAACCATTTTAACAGCTATTTAAAAAAAATGTAAAAGGTTTGATAAGGCGGCTCCGGGCTCGCTCCGTGCAAAGATTGTGTTTAAGATTTGAACCAGGCTCAGAAAAATGTGTGTGGGGGAGCCAGCCAACAGCCTAATTGTCAGTTGTGGCTTATCTAATAGTCTAAATATGCTTTATAAGAGTAGAGGGAGCTTTTTGTGTGTACACCACAGTTTTGATCACAACAGAGCCTGGACCCTAATGATTGCCCATGTGATTACGTTTACCCCTGGGAACGGAGATTTGGTGCGGCCCGGCTACCACACAAGCTACTCAGGCGTCATTAACCACAGCCTTTATAGCAGTGACAGTCCCCATCCGCTTTGAGCCCGCCACAAGCACGCGGTCTGCAATTTTACACAACACTTCCCTGGCACCACAGGGTATCAGATGCTATAATCAGGCTGCAGTCTGTGATGCAGACCTGGGCATGAATGGGCAAAATTTAAGAGTTTAACACTTAACCCTGTAGAGTCATGAGTATACTTTATCTGTGTTAAAGTCTCATTAAAATATATCAACAAAAAGTATGTTTATTTCAGAAACTGGCGTCCCATGTAGAGATAGTATCTATGATTCCTTTCTTGGTTCAGTTTCCTTCAGGAATGCAAATTACACACAGAGCCAAATAGAACTGCAAATAGTCCTAATCTTTTTCTTTTTATTGTGGGAGGGGGGTTATTAGCTGTGGGCATTTTTCAGAGTCTGCAAAGATTACTGTCCTCATTTACATTATGCACATTAAACCACACCTGACACTGAAATGACTCCCCTCAAGCATTATCCCTCCTTTTTTAACTTCTGACTCTTTGCCCGCCCCTCTTGGATTTTTTTGCTTTGCTGATATTGATATCCTGTGTACCAACCTGGACTATTAAAATAAATCTGCCTATATTGCCTCCTGCCCTGTGTGAGCCTGCTTTTTTGGGGACCATATATGTATCTGTTTGGTTCTGTTACAAACTGCAACTTCCAGGACTAAAAAATGAACGGCACTGGAGGTTGACTCCAAACTTGGGTCAATCCAATATTAAAATGCCAATTTTTTTAATGGAAAAAATAAACCAATTTCCAGCAGGTTCAAAAGTATTTGGGGTCTCTTTGACTTTGTCTCAATTCCTGACAAAGGATGAACAGAGTCTTTGCTTCTCAAAAGTTAGAGTCCAGGCAGGCAAATGGTATTAATGGGGTCAGACTGAGGAAAAATCCAAAATACAAGCTGGGTCAATGAAGAAACAGAACAATAATGCTAGGAAGCTAAGGCTTACTGTAGCATGGAGATAATCTGGCTGAGAGCTAAAGTGGAATGGTTAAATACTGGGAGGGAGCTAATGGCGAAAAGGTGTGTAAGCAGATAGGTGGTATAGATGCTGCGTCTGAAATGACAGCAGAGTAAACATCAACACAAAAATGAATGATGAAAACAAGAAAATTACTAAAATGGCACAATATATCCTGGTACAGTATCCTGTATGGTTTACCTTCTAAGTTCATGTTTTTGTCTGGTCTGATCTTTGCACATAAAGCACAATGAATTTATACAAGGTGTATGAAATGTACACATAAATACTTTTCTTTACTGCAGGACCACTGAACAAGCTTCATATAGGATCTGGGGAATACTCAGTCGTTGAATGTTTAATGCTGTCCATGAAAGAGACTTTACATCTGAGACTTACTGACCACTGAAGCCTCTGGATCACCAGCAGAGCGAGAGATGAAGAGCAGGAGTGATACATTTTATCTCCTGCAGGGCACTGATGGAGCTCTTCAAGGACTTCACTCATCCCAGTGGGATCGCAGTGAACGTGTCAAATCAAAGTGGACTGTCCATGTCCCTGATGACGCGAAAGAGCCCAGAGAGCTGTAGTCCCCCCATTTACAGCTCTACACTGCCTCCAAGGACTGCTTTGAATTCTCAAGTACACATCATACATACATACATCAATCTTTAGGAGAGGTCACGATGTGGTCAAACTGACTATCTAATGCAGGGGTGGGTAACGTTATTTCCCCGAGGGCCATACTGAGTTAGATAAGGAGGCGAAGGGCCACACATTTGACAAATTAATTGAAACATGAAACACGTGTAGTGCTGAATTAGGTTAAACATTATGAATTTGGTAGACATGACAGATTGCTTTACAATAAGGCAGGCTACTCACCAGCCAAGAAGGCCTGGGTCCTCGTTTCAAAAAACAAGAACTTAACTTTCTTTTAGAAAATAAAGAGAAATATATATATATATATATATTTCCATCAATACTGATGCCACGTGACGAATTTAATGAACAAAACAACAATTTAATGAACAAAATCAACAATGGTGCGGCTCCTGTCAGTTGGAGTCTTTGTCGTCGGCATAGCACTAGATAAAACACAGAATAAAAGTATGAGGCATCTGTATATGATATGTTCATTCTAGGATTTTGACATTTTCTCAAATACTTTACCATTTTAGCTTCCTGCCGAAGTCGACGGAGGACCGCACGCTGACGTCGGAGCCGAGTCCGACTCCGATGGCCAAGGACAGGGGGACGGCGACCTCCATGTGGAAGACGGGGTGTAGTAGGAGGAGGAGAAGGAGGAGGTGGTGGTGGAGAAAGGGAAGGACGATGAGAAGAAGCTGGTGCTTTGGGTGCCACTTTTTTCCGCTGTATGGGCTTACAAACAAAAATAGCAAATAATCAAGTTATTTGTTGTTAAATACTGTAATCGTTTTTATCAAAAGTGTACTTATCTTTCTGAATACTGTCAAGTAAATACATTTATTAAGTGTATTTACTGTTAGCAGTCCCGGCAGCCGTTGACGTTGCTGGACAGGTGGCCTACATGTGAAAACCAGGGCCGGAGTAGATGGCGAGGTGCCTGACTTCTAAAAGTCAACACTGGAGAGGGAGATGGTTGTGGTGGTGCTGCTGCTCCACATCCGTGTCGGTGGTGGAGTCTTCCTGTTTGAGCTGACAAAAGAAAATATCCAAAAAGAAACTTATTTGTTGTTTGAATAAGAATAAACTTTATTGATCCCCCAATGGGGGACATTTAGTTGTTACAACAGCTCAAAAACAGGAATATAAACAGCATCAATAGCAAAAAGTAAAAAAAACAGCTTGTTAACCTTTTTTTCAATAAAGGAAGAAAAGAGAATTAAATAATACCAGGCATAAACGCTATGTACACTTTTACTTGTGTGTACACACACACACACACACACACACACACACACACACACACACACACACACACACACACACACACACACACACACACACACACACACACACACACACACACACACACACACACACACACACACACACACACACACACACACACACACACACACACACACACACACACACACACACACACACACACACACACACACACACACACACACACACACACACACACACACACACACACACACACACACACACACACACACACACACACACACACACACACACACACACACACACACACACACACACACACACACACACACCCCTTAATACTGTTTGCTTTATTAAGTGTGCTTACCTCTTCCGTCGTGCTGCCGCTCAGAGCCATGATGCACATGAACAGCACTTGAAAATGGCCGCCCTTTTATAGAGCTGTGAATGTGGGTGAACAAGATAGTGGGATCACGGATCTGGGTGTTGTAATCCTTGCACAGGAAAAAGTTTAAGTGATCCATGTGGAAAATGTACAAAGTGTTTTGAGGCAAAATTGTTCTCTCACAAAGTGTTTAGGAGCATGTTTCACACCATTTGTACTCTATTGGTTGACCTTTTTTGGGAGACGCCTATAAATTCAGCGCATTTTCCCTCACTGCTCATTTCATCATGGCCAAGCCAAGAGACAACATGGCAGTAAGTACACGTTTGCTAGCTTTAGCTGTGGTGATTGTTTGCTAAGTGTAGCAGTTTTGAGTGTTTTCTAGCTTTAGCTTGACCTACTTGAAAACGTTTTTAGACACTTGGGATTTAATTTGACATCATGTCCTGTTTGTTTTATCAGGATTCTAAAGAAACCCTGCTGTGGAATGTAAGTTGAGCCTCATTTGTAGTATACTTTGAAAATGTTTTTGCTCTGCGATGATGTCAGGATTTTTTATTTTGCAGTTGAGCAACTACGAGTCTTCAGTGGACGTGTTCCCTGAGATGAGGGAGTTCTTTCAGCGCCTCAGACGCCTCCCCGTTGATCCGGCGGCTGGTGGTGCAGCAGCAGTGGCAGCGGCGGCGGCGGCGGCGGCAGCGGCAGCAGCGGTAGCGGCAGCAGCAGCAGCTGGGGTGAGTATTGCCACGGTAGAGGAAAACAGGAAACTGGACCCAATTGCAGATTAACGAAAATGATTTATTTAAACTAAAAAGGCAAAACAAACTTACTATCAAAACAAAGTCCATAAGGAAAAACAGGTAGCCACAAGGAAACAGGAACGAACATCCAACACCGAAAAACGACAAAACATAGAACAATGAACTGACAACATTAGGGAAGGAACACTGGGACTAAATGGACACAGGGGTAATCAAACACAGGTGAGACCAACAAGACACAGGTGAGGACAATCAGGGCAATCAGAACAGGAGGGAAACACAGAGGCAGGAATGAACACAAGACAAGACACACTGAGGACAACTACAAAGTAAATCATGAAACACTGAAGAAACAGAACTCAAGAATGACACACTAGAACATGAAATGACAAAAATAAAACTGGAAACACTAAAGGCTAAACATGGAAACACACAAGGGAAACACCACGATCAGAAATGACAAAGACAGGTAACACTTCAGACCAAACAAGAAAACATTAACACACAGGGAAACAAGCAACACTAGGGGAAAGTTAGAACTAAAACAAGATAAGAAATCAAAACTCTGAAATACAAAACTCAAACAAGACCAAATCATGACAAGTATACTTGTATTTGACAGTGTCAGCAAGGGTGATGGGTGTGCGATTTACACTTTTTGGTCTCCTTGTTATAGCCTCTTTGAGTATCTGGAAAAAAGCGCTATACACGTCTAATTTATTCTTATTTCTCAGGTGCTGCTCCCTCCATCTCTCACATTCCCCGTCATCATGCCATCTCCAGCAGCTGGTGCAGCTGGGGTAAGTATACTTGTATTTGAGTATCTGCAAAAAAGCATTACACAAGTCTAACTTGTACTTATTTCTCAGGACTGGAACCCACCACCCCCTCCGCTCCCTCCACAACGGAGACGCCGTGGTGGCTGTCCACCTCCAGCAGCAGCTGGTGCAGCTGGGGTACGTATATATTTGTATTTGAGTATCTGGAAAAGAGTGCTATACAAGTCAAACTTGTACTTATTTCTCAGGACTGGAACCCACCACCCCCTCCGCTCCCTCCACAACGGAGACGCTGTGGGGGTCGCCGTCCGCCTCCAGCAGCAGCTGTGGTACGTATACTTGTATTTCAGTATCTGGGAAAAAAGTGCTCTATAAGTCTAACTTGTTGTTATGTCTCAGTACTTGAACCCACCACCCATTCCGCCCCGTGCAGCTGGGGTAAGTATACTTGTATTTGAGTATCTGCAAAAAAGCGTTACACAAGTCTAACTTGTACTTATTTCTCAGGACTCGAACCCACCACCCCCTCCGATCCCTGCAGGTTGGAGATGCCGTGGTGGCTGTCCACCTCCAGCAGCAGCTGGTGCATCTGGGGTACGTATATATTTGTATTTGAGTATCTGGAAAAGACACATACAAGTCCAACTTGTACTTATTTCTCAGGACTCCAACGCCTTTGGGGTCTCCGTCCGCCTCCACGAGACCGCCTTTAAGAGGAAGAAGAAGAAGAAGAAGAAGAAGAAGAACTGGAGGAGGAGGACGACTTCCTCTTTCTATTTCATTTTTCAATAAATGTGTTTGTTGTGAGTAAATCCTTTGCCTTTGACTTTGTGTCTTTTTTCAGGTGTAGGGCTGGCTGTTGTATAATTTTGTAAACATGTGCAACTTTAACAAATCATCACAGTTGTTGTATTCCTCTAGATGCTCTTGTTACGCGGTGAATCACTGTGTGTTTGTATTTTAACCTCTCCCACACCCTTTTACTAAACTTAACCATTGGGGCTGTGTTGTCAGATTGGAGAGCAACTTTCAAAATTCAATAACAATTATTTAACTCAAATGAATCATCAAAAAGTGATGCTTAACTCCTAAGAATTCACACTTGTGCAACTATCAGGAGCTTTTAAATGGACTCTTGAAGGGGAGTGTGAATGTGGTAGGACAAGATGGCAGGGATCACCGATCTGGGTGTTTAAGTCTATATGATGTGTTTATTGTCAGAAATCATCTATCATCGAAAAGAAGACAAAGTCAAAAGTATTTATTTTCAAACACAAACTTTATTTCAACTAAACAACGTAATGAACAAAAAAACAACAACTATGGTGTGAGTGTCGCTCTCAGGGGGAGTCTTTGTCTTTGGCATAGCACTAGATAAAACACAAAATAATAGTATGAGGCAACTGTTTGTGTAACAGGTGTGTTAAAATGCTTTGTAGAAATGATTTATAATTCACCAAAAATCTGTCCTTTAATTCATATATACATTTTGCCATATTTTTTTCAAGTATGAACATGTTTGAAGTTGCTCGGCTCGGGCTGACATTCGGATATGTTGTTCCCAGGGATGAGCAGATTCCAGGAAAATTGCTCCCAGGTCGGTGGGACTTTGGGAACCCGGGAGACTGGTAGCTTCCAGATTAGTGATCCCCATGTTATCAGATGGGAGCAGAAAAATTAAGGTTGTCTGAACTTCGGATATGTTGTACATGGGGATGGGGGGATTCCAGGAAAATAGTTCCCTAGCAGATTGGCAGGACCCGAGATCCAGCCTTTGAAAGGTCGCTGAGCGGCACCCAGATACGCGAAAAACCAATGTAACTTTATCCAATCAGGCTCATATTTGGATATGTTGTTCCCTGGGCCTAGTGAATTGCAGGAAAATTGCTGCCATTTCCCTGTGACCTTCACAACCCGAGTTACACCCACTCATAGAACCCAACAGGGTAAGGCTAAGGGTGGGGTTGGGGTTATGGTAAGGAATTGGGTTAGGATCAAGTCCAAAACCGAATGGGCCGGAATAGCAAATCTTGGTGTTTGAATTTGGGTGTCCGTATTTGGAAGTCCACCCAGAACTAAAATCCCACTTTAACATTACGGAGTTGAAAGTTGAGTGCTCCGGAGCACGGAACCGGGGACACGCTCTTGGGTGTTTTGCAACATCCAGGTGGCGCTAGAACCTCCGGATTGCCAATTTGGGTTGTGGTTAGGAGTTAGGGTGTTAGATCACCAATCTGGAGGCATCCTAAGTAACCATCAGCCGCCATCAGAACGCCGTTTCAAGACCCGTTTTCTCAGGGGGAGGCCCCAATTGTCTCCCAAAGCCCAAACTTGACTCAAAGTGTCCCAAAGTGTGTCAGAATGTGTGAGAGAGGCAGCAGATGTCCAGAACGGTTCAGTTTATGTCAGGCAGACAAACTATATGCTGTTATCAGCTGTGAGGCGCAGCAAGAATGTTGCATTGCTTCCATTTTATTAAAAATAATCTGTATAATTTTATACAAAAATCTACAGTAACAGTAGGACATATGCAAACCAGTTCGTTGGTGTACAGAAATATCATATACAACTAGCAATATTTTTTGGAAATGCAAAGAATCAACCAATGATGGGATCAAGAAAAATATCAAAATGAATGACAGAAGATTTGTGCAATTAAAAATGTGCCATTTCCCTCCTTATTTCAAGTCAAGGAGGGGGAGATAGTTGTGTTAGTTATGTTGTTGGTTTCATGATGTTGATGCTTTAGTTGTGTTTTGACTTTGTATCTGACCTCGGCTGTGACGCTTTGGCCCGTTTGAAAACACTGTGAGCAGTTACTAACTCATAAATGTAGGAGAATATTATTGTGGTTTTGTACGATATGTATTTGGCTGTGTTTGAATGTGCACTTGTGACTTTTATTACTAGTGATGAATATTTAACAGTGACCTGGGTATATTCTTGTTGACTCAGCGCTTTATTCTGACTGTAATGGAAGCTGCTAAGAGCATCAGTCAAGGATCACTGTTGTTTCTCCAAGGCTGCTATATTCAGTGTCTCTCTACCTCATTAACATTTTAAATGTCTTTTGTCTTTTTCTGTCCTTTTAATGCCTTGCTGCAAAACCAATCACCCTTCAGGGACAAATAGAGTTGAGTTGAAGTTGATTAGGGAGTAAGAAACAAACTTGAGCAACAAAGGCATGAAACAGAGCATTGCTGAAATATCTACTTCAATCATGACATTCATTGGGGCGGCAGTAGCTCAGTCCGTAGGGACTTGGGTTGGGAACCGGAGGGTCGCCGGTTCAAGTCCCGATGCGGACCAAAATATGGAAGTTGGTCTGGTAGCTGGAGAGGTGCCAGACCACTTCTCGAGCACTGCCGAGGTGCCCTTGAGCAAGGCACCGAACCCCCACCAGCTCAGGGGGCGCCTCCCAAGGGGCTGCCACCGCACTCTGACATCTCTCCATTAATGCATGTCCACAGGTCTCGTTGTGCATGTGTGTGATTCAGGCCTGTGTGTGTGAGAAGCATGTCCAAAAATAACAGAGTGCGAACCACAATTTCCCCGTAGGGGATTAATAAAGTATATAAAAAAATAAAAAAAACTGAAGCTGTTTAATAAAATTGCATGAATTGTTGCACGTTTAAAAGTCATTGTAATACATCAGATTGCTAGATGCTGTCTGTGTGTAGCTTTCTGTATCATAGCTGGGTTGGTATCTGATAGGACTGCTGCCTGCCCTTTTTGCACCATGCAGTTGCGAAAAGAATGACATTTTAAAAACCAACTGAAATCATCCAATGAGTAACATCAGAGTTTTTAATGTTTCACAGCAACATCAGGTCTCAGACATCACAGCAGGAAGCACAACTTTTCTAACACAATGGTAATGGAGGGAATCATTAAACATAATCAGATCCAGTTGCGTTCTCAACAAACAGTACTAAAGCTTTACATGTGCAAATGTGCAGCCAAAGACCAGATTAAATATCTAGGTAAAGACTCCAGGAGGAAGCATGGATCAGCGTCTCTCAACCAGAAGGTCGGAGGTTTAATCCCCAGATCCAAGTGTCCTTGGGCAAGACACTGAACCCCAAATTGCTCACACTGTCTCATATGAATCATAGACATAAACAAACATGGATGAAGCCTGACTGACGTCACAGATTGAGTTCTGAATGGCTGTTTGAAAGCCTATTCATGGCAGTTGCCGTATTAGAAATGCAGACTATCAAAGCTTCGGCCGGCCTAACAACAGACAAAGACCTGTAGCTGAGGTGGGCCTTAAGCCTCCAGACAAACTGCAACCGCAAACCAATCAGGACAAATTAGTTTTTTGTACCAGGCTGTAAGCATCTTAATTTCTGCTGTCCAAATAGACATTTTAATATGGGGTGTGTAAGGGACTTTTTGCAGTTCCTCAACGGCTTCATTTTTCCACAGCGGAGGTTGCTGCTTGGTTTGAATTGGATTAGTTAAAAGTTCATGCTGTACACTTTACAAGGCAGTCGGTGTGAGAATGTGGTGTGAATGGATGAATTTCACATTTAGTGTAAAAAAGTGCTTTGAGAAGTCAGAAAACTTGAAAAGCGCTACACAAGCTCCAGTCTATTTACCATTTACCAGTGTTATTTTTTAAAGGGATCGCATGCATGTTAAGATGTCAAAGAACTCCCAGAACTTTATTATACATGTTGTTGAATTTGAGTATTTGAAATCATTTTAAATGATTACAACAATGTTCAAAACAGAAAAAAGTTACTTTATTCAAAGTAACAGAGTGCGTCATGAAGGGTCAGAGAGTGAAGAGGAAGTCAGAAACTACTGTTGTTAGCTAATGTTACATTTGGCTATTTCAATAGGGTGAAATTACATCTCAAAAAATAAAATGGAGAGGAGTTCAAATCCTTCTTTCCAAAGCTCATGGTGCCTGTGTATATGAAAGAACAGCTGGAGAAGTTGCTGATGGAGTCTGAAGGGTTAACCTTGATGAGTGCAGTCCTACAACAGCAGAAAGGGAAAGAAGACCTTGAGAAAGCCTGTCAGTTAGCTCTCAGAGAGCAGCGACAGCAGAAATATGGTGGCCTTCATGCAGAGAGGCTACTCTGTCAACATCCTAGATTTAATACTGTTAGGAGGAAAAGTCAAGGGTGACTCTCAAATACAGGGTCACATGGGCAAACCTAGAATTATTTTTTATAATAATCAGCATTGTACGACTGCGTCCCCTAAAGTGAACTGTATTTGTGATACAGGCTTACGTACAGTTACACATTTTATAGAGCAGGGGTTCCCAAACTTTTCAGCTCGTGACCCCCAAAATAAGGGTTTGAGAGACCCGGGACCCCCACTGTCCCTGGAGGTGGTTAAGGCAGCCATGCACACACACTAATAGAACTATCCAAGCACTGTAATACAAAAGCGCTCCTCGCCCTGGGCGCTAAAGCACCCTCAGCGTCAACTGTTTTTTGTCGCTGCACTCACAGCGCTCTCAGTTGAAAACAGTTCAACTTTTGGAAAGGCCCGGCGCTCGTCAATGTCCTTTCTCCCTCACAGACCAAATCGGAATCAAGATGTGGTGGGACTTACAACATCAGGCTTTATCAAGCGGTGGAGATGTTAGTCCGACTCATCTTTTCGAGGGTAAACCATTTTGTGATTTCCTTTTGCCAAAAAATGTAAACCGAATAAACATACAAATGAATAGAAACAATTCTACACATATTTCATGTCATATATTTTATTAAAAAACAAACATATTTTGTAAACGCTTGTTCCTTGGTTATTATTTTTGTGTGGCTGTTCCGACCAAGCTTCCTCCGCCTCTTATACACTCCTCCATAATAACAGAGTGGAGGAGGGTCCAGCTGGTTAACGCATTAGCCAATCAACCAAAACACTGTCTGTGTGTCTCACAGCTCTCACCACTGGACCGACAAGGTCACTACGCTCTGCATCATATCACAGTCTGATTTATACCAGTGCTGAGGTGTTAGCACACCAGTAAATTCTTCTGATTACTGGAAAATGATGAAAAATGAAACACACGTGCATGCTTAATAAACTGAACAGCTGATGTAACCTGATGGTGAGTAACATCTGCTGGCCTGAGGAGGTCTCACAGGTGCTTAAGAGAGCGTGGCTTTTTAATGGACATCAACTTTAATCCTGTGTGTGTGACATGTTGATCGTAAGGGATTTATGGCATTGAGATGTTAAATCTGAATGCACAAAAGCATGCTGACTACAGGGGTTAATATTTCACTCTCCTGTGCTCTTAGAGTGGAGTTTTGTGCAGCTGGCCTGCTGCAGAGGACAGGAACCTTCACAAAAATGTGAAACTTCAAGACAGTGACACTTCCATAAACAGAGGTCCCTGTGAATAATCTGTTTTGGGTCCTAACCCAAAGTGTTTTTACTATGCTTACCATATAGGGTGTAGACTCTGCATGGCAGCTGAGCATGGCTGGATCTGCAGAGCAGCACTGTTTACACCAGAGCAATCAGGCCAGCAGGACTTTTATAAGAATCTGAGGGTTTCTTTTAGTACATTTGCATGCATGCTGCTTTTTGACTGCAGACAGCTTCCAGAGGAGAAGAAGCAGATATGTGAGAGTGAAAGGTGCTGTGTCTCCAGAGCGAACAGAGCTGTGATGCTGTGGACGGGGCCCTCATCATCAGAGCTGTTTATGTAATCCTACCATTGCTGTCTGCAGAACATTATTGATCTTCAGGGGAACCCAAAAGCAATTCAAGCCAGGCTGTCAGACTGTATAAACAAGTGGTTTTCATAATGAGGAGCTCTTCCAACTGCACGCCTCACTTCAAAACACCAGGAAACTTAGTGCCAAACCCGGAAGACAAATTACAGCAAAGAAATTAATTGTGTTTGGTAATACAGAGAGGGAGGGCTTGCAATTGTAGACGGAGGAGTGGAGATGAAGACACAAACCAAAGCCAGGTCTGACCTAACCATGACTGGGCCTCGTGGAAGAGTCTGTTATTAAAATTGAGAGAGGAGATGAAAACTCCTCGGGGAGTCTTTATGGTAACGTGTATGTGGAATTCAACTCAGTTCAGCCAACATAGTGGGCCCATTTAAGGGATAACCAGATCCCATTGTACTCTGATATTTATTCTACCAGGCACGTGAGTCATTTATGAAAAAAATATTACATATTTGTCCTTGAGCGTCCCAAAGAAAAAGGTCGTAAGCTTCCCAGACTGATCATCTAGGCCTTGAGGCTGAAATTTGGCCCAAATAATTTTCTGACTGCATTTAAAGTGAAATTTGGGCAATGTAGATTTTGACTATGAGGTCCCAAATCAAGACCAGCATGTCACATGTCAAATAATAATCCAACCTTTGCTGGAAGAAGTCTTTTATGCTGGACTCCTGTGTCAAAATGATTGTGTCCAGACGGGCAGTATCTCTTTGGCGTGAAGCGGATTTTCTCATGTTCTATGTCACTGTTTGTTTTTATTCTGGTGAATGGACTTTTCATTAAAGCATCCAGATATTATTTATTTATTAAACTCTTCATGCTGTGGATGCCAAATTACTCAGCATGCTATGCCTAAGACCTTAAGGACCCACAAGTCAAGACATACAAGTTCCAAGACGAGAAAAACAAGTCCCAAGTAAAGACCAACTAATTCCAATTTATGAGAAATAGATCCCAAGTCAAGAGAAGCAAGTCCCAAGACAATACAAATAAATTCCATGTCAGGACAAACACAATGGAAATCAAGTCCAACAGATTACAATTAAAGGTCCCAGATTCTAGATCAACAGGTCCCAAGTCAGGATAAGAAGGTCTCGAGTCAGGATAAGCAGGTCCTAAGTCAGGATCAGCAGATCTCAAGTCAGGATCAGCAGGTACCAAGTCATGATCAGCTAGTACCAAGTCATGATAAGCAGGTCTCAAGTCAGGAAGACAGGATCAGCAGGTCCCAAGTCAGGATCAGCTGGTACCAATTCATGATAAGCAGGTCCCAAGTCAGGATCAGCAGGTCTCAAGTCAGGATCAGCAGGTACCAAGTCATGATCAGCTAGTACCAAGTCATGATAAGCAGGTCTCAAGTCAGGAAGACAGGATCAGCAGGTCCCAAGTCAGGATCAGCTGGTACCAATTCATGATAAGCAGGTCCCAAGTCAGGATCAGCAGGTCTCAAGTCAGGATCAGCAGGTCCCAAGACAGGATCAGCAGGTCTCAAGTCAGGATCAGCAGGTCCCAAGTCAGGATCAGCGCATCCCACTTCAGGATCAGCACGTCCCACTTCAGGATTGGCAGGTCCCAAGTCAGGATCAGCATGTCCCACTTCAGGATCAGAAGGTCCCAAGTCAGGATCAGTGCATCCCACTTCAGGATCAGCAGGTCCCACTTCAGGATTGGCAGGTCCCAAGTCAGGATCAACACGTCCCACTTCAGGATCAGCAGGTCCCACTTCAGGATTGGCAGGTCCCAAGTCAGGATCAGTATGTCCCACTTCAGGATCAGAAGGTCCCAAGTCAGGATCAGTGCATCCCACTTCAGGATCAGCAGGTCCCACTTTAGGTTCAGCAGGTCCCAAGATCTTTCATTCCATTTAAAAGTGTTACTTTATATTTTTAATAAATATTTAAGCTTATATAAATAATGATTTAATGATTAGTTTGCTAATCTGAACTGTTGTGTCATCTTCAAACAGTAGACAATTTAACCCATCAGATCTATGAATTATCATAAATCTTGTGATAATGTTTATTCTTTGAAAAGGTTAAGTTATTTAATATCTGCAACATAGAGTGAAAGCCAGCATGACCTATTAGTGAATGAAATCTTCATTGTAATTGACCAAAATGATTTAAAGCAACATCATGTAAGAATTAAGTCAACCAAAGGTCTCTGAGTTCAACTGCACTGTTTTAAAACACACATTGTGCTGTTATGGCTCCCCGCCCCAGACAACGTGCATTTGTTAACAAGCAGTTGGATGGTTATGTTAGAAACAAAGAACCATGTCTGACAAGAGTTGAATCGAACTGGTTGATGTCTGACAAGGTACTGTAAGACAACTTTTTTCGTAAGAGGGATTTTTTTTTTGCGCGTGCAAGCTTGAGACCTAACTTGAGTTTGATTACTTTCTGCACCCGCTAAAGCTGCTAACAATACAATCTAACTTTACATCGCAATCTGTTGTGAATAATATTTGCAGATATGCACACTCTGCTTCTTGCTCCATCACTCTCTCTCTTTCTCTTCTTAGCTCCATCAGTCACTGTTCTTTTCTGTCTCTTAGCCTCAGCCATTTTATTAAACCTTAGAGAGGGACTAACCGACCAGCACCAAGGCTGTGCACAATCTCACCAAAGAACCGCGGCCTGCTGCCAAACTTACATAGTGCCATAAGCAGGCAGGTGATCTGTGGACATGGGAGGGACGCTATTTTCACTGTTGAAAGTTGTTGTACTATTAGATTGACTTTACCATAAAATGACTTTTTTATGGTGAAGTAACATGTTGTTGTTGCTTTAATCCATATAAGGGGACACTGTCCTGATGAAATGTCAAATTCTAAATAAATGTATTCTGCAATAAGTATTGGTCCTTTACTCTCAGTTTTTATGTCAGCTGCAGGCTTTTTGCAGAGCACTTTTCTTTACTTGCTATATTTCACTTTTTCCTTAACTACACCTCTGCTCCATTCTCCTTTCAGCGCAGCCTCGGGCTGTGAGCGTAACTTCTACTCTCAGGCTGCACATCTGTTTTGTGGATGACAGCTTTCACTGATCAGCTGGGGCTTCCACCGGACCAATCACAGGGCAGGTCTGTATTTTCTCTGATTATTAGCTGAGGGCAGACATCTGGATGTATTTAGGAGTGGGTACTTGGACCTGGATTATTTGGCTTGGTTGCAGAGCAGATTTGAACTCTTGAGGCCTGGCAGAGCGGTTCTCCCTGTGCAGGATCCTGGATGGAAAAACAAATCTTAATGAAGTTTGGAAGGCCCTCCTTGTCTGTGTGACGCTCGCAACCCTAACAGCAGAGAGCTGTTTTCATCAGGCAGGGGGAAAGGAAAATTGACCAGAAATCAAATTGTGTTTGGTTTAACGGTTAAACAGAAAAAAAAGACAAAATAGTCCCTCAGAGTCAAAAGGTTATTTTTTTTTTTTTTTTTAACTTTTGGGTTAAAGAATTGTATCTTGATTTTTGATCAATTTCCAAGTATAAGATGCTTCTACCTTGTGTTGCACCATGGCTCTGTGACAGAAAGAAATGTTTGACTAAGAACCCAATTATACTCCACACTTTGGCTTTACGGCAAAGGACTTGGACTGAAGACTTGGAAACACACATATGGAGCAAACCGATCATTCCAAACCGTGCAGTAGACACAAGCTTGATTGAACAGAAAGACTTCTTTAAAACAAACTACATATTAATGATGTGCAGTATTTTTACCAAATTTTAAAATCAATCCTGAAATACTTTATTGTAAGCTTCTCTGCAAAAACACGTGCAGTCGATTAAATCCTCTATGCACACTTTTGGATAAACTTTTTGAACAAACTTTTTCTGCTGGATCCCGCTGTGGCAGATGAAAAATATTTTCAAGCCCCTCCCCCAACCCTTACCATACACATCGACACATAAGCATATGTCATTTACACTTAACACACTGTCAGTCACACCCTTGGCTAACATATTCCCATATTTATATAATTTATGGAATGAGATTTTCTGCAAAAAGTACAAAATAGCAAATTTACTGTGACAACCATGTTTGTATCTTTTTAAACCTACTAAGGTCACACAAATTCAATAACAATATCTGACCTGTGGTGTACAAATACAGACCAACAGGTGACTTGACAAGGCCCAAAAATGGGAAAATGTTATTTTTCATTGAATATCTTTTATCATAGAGAACTCCCCATGATGTTAAAACATTAGCACACTTACTATAAACTGTTTTAGCTACCTTATTCAACTTACAAGGGAAAATAAGTGAAATGGAAAATCACATTAAGTATGATTGAAAGACATTTCTGCTTTCTCTCTCTCATTGTAATCAACAGATAAGTATGTGTCCAGGACATTTTCTGCGTTCATGTATATTTGGGGGGTTTATACTCCTGGGGCCGTATTCACGAAGCCTCCTAAGTACTAAGAGTTGCTCCTAGTGACAAAATTCTAAGAAAATTCTTAGAATCATTTTCTAAGAATTTTCCCTCAAAGTTCAGACTAGATCCTTGTAAAGATGAAAGTTATTCACAAAGTGTCTCAGCCCTTAAAACAGCTCCTAGGTGTAAAACCGTGAGGAGTAGTGAGGAGGACTTCTAAAAGGCTTAAAAGTTTCTTAAGCTGAAGAGAAAAAAGAGAAATGTTCTTCAAACACTACATGAAGAGTGTTTTTGACTCATAGTTGGGCTGAACAGACAAAAATTATTTGTGCAGACATTTCAATCTGTCTCTGACGTTTCACAGTGAGACATGCATGTTTGTTTCTCTACATGTGGTTACCTCCACAGGTGCATCCAATCACTAATTAAGGCCCTTTACCTGCTGATGTAACGATCAGCAGCTGAAGAAGCTGCTGCACAAGTGGGCATGTGATTTCAAACATCTGTATGTCTTACAAATGATCACAGAGAGATGTTAATTTCATAGTTTTCATGATGACACAATGTCTGACTGGATTCTATTATGGACTTTTTTATCTCCATTTTTTTTTGACCAACCAATAACAGCTTCTGAAAAAAGTTGTCATACCTAGAAACGGGGTCAACTACGCCTCCTCACTAAGATAAAAGTTTCTGTCTATTCCTAGCTCAGAGTTGCTGTAAAAATGTTCCTAAATCACTCCTAGGCAAAGACTCCTTGCTAGGAATTTTTAAGCTAAGTTAGGAGCTCTCCGAGAGGATTCTCAGAATGTTTGTGAATACGGGCCCTGATATTTGCCGTAGGAGCTGTATGTGTGAACGCAAACAGAAACATTCTTATGTTTCCCCCCCCCTCCCATCTGACAGGGATAGTCTCCCGCTGTGAGGAGCATATGTGAACAGCCAGGTCAGGAGAATATCCTGATCAGTCCTCCTGAAATTATCTAGATATTTTCAGGACTGTATATGTGAAAACTGCCAGTCATCCTTTGAGTAAGTTGCTGTCGTTAGGCCGCAGATTCATGCTACAGTATCTATGATATTTATTTATTGTCTATTAGACTTTTAACTTCTTCGTGTCTTTCCTATGTTGTATGCTGATTGCTGGCTGTATGTATGTATTTCACTGCTGACTGCAAAACAAAATGTCCTCTCACAGGGATAATACCTTGAACCTTGAACCACTTTTACCTTTTTAATGTACATTGTGAAGACTAATAGTACATTTTAACCCTCTCCAGAATGTCATTTTCATTAAATTCAACATGTTGATTGACAATTCAAGACACATTAGTGGGATTTAAACCCGCAAACACACAAGCAGGCACCGTCTGCTGCATGAATGTCATCTGCTCCACAGATGATATGCTTGTGTTGGCAGGAGACCAAATGAGCTCGACGATAGTTCCTTCAGTTCAAAAATAAGCAGCAGTCGACTTTCAGAGAAATAGCGATCACTCTGAATGGTTACACAATCAATGCTATAAAAAATAATCAAAAAATTCTGCTCATTTTCAGATACACCTCTGGGAGCGAAGATTGAGATAAAAAGCCAAAAGCGACCAACACTCATAGAGGCTGTGGATTCCTAAATATTTATGTGTTATTAAAAACCACCTCCCACCGTGGTTTGAGACACTTTGGGGTTGAGGCCACAAGTGTAAATGAATGATGCGTCTGCACGAGCCACGTGTGTTATGCTCCTTCTAAAATGTTACGACTTCAACCACAGCAGCGGAAACATAAACTCACTACCAAGTAAAAAGAAAAAAAGGTATGTTGGGTGGATACAATAAGCCTTGTGCTGTCTGAGGGAAGATGTGACAAGATGTAAATATGATGTGCACAGAGTGGACCTGGATGAGGGAAAAACTCTGATAAGACAGTTTTACCAGCCTGTCAGAGTCTCAAGTGGAAATGCTAGAGTAAATGCACGCTCATTTTCCCCTTTTTGTTTATGTTTTCAGTTTGGATTTGTGGCTTGGAAAGCAAAAAGGAAGAACAAACCAAGAGCATGTAGGCTGGAGACTGTTTGGTGCATGAGTTTGTGCACACGGACATATAACACATGTGCATGCAAAGATCCAGCTTGATGAAGAAGAAAAATGGGTACACTGAAAAAAAGACATTAATAGAGTGGGAGATGTTAGTGGTCTGAGCTATGATTGAGCTTTTTCATTATGAGTAGAATAATTTTAGGCTACAGAGTTTTTTTTCCTCTTTCTTTTCTTCCAACTGGAAACACTCTTGTGCTTTCCAGCAAAAGTACGAGGGCCTCAAGTATCTAAAAAAACACACACACGCAGTACCCATGTGCCACAATCAAAACACAGTTTGCAATTCAGCAAAATCTGAGTGTTTTATGGATCTTGGCAACAATATGAAACGTTGTATAGTTATATTTTGGTGCAGCATAAGAACCAGCTGTGATGGGAGGCTAAAGTTAGCACGCCTCAGACAGGGACTTCAGTTTTAGCCCAATAAAAATCCTCCTAACAGGAAAAAGACGCTAGCTGGACAGACAAACACGTCCTTGCTTACTATGTTCAACTTGTGAAAACTTTATCGATATAAAATGGCCAAATCCTAGAGCAGATTTAAAAACACAAAAGTCATTCATGAGTTTTGCATATTATCTGTGGGACAAATGACTAGAGCAATGGCAAAAGAGTCGCTCCCATTGACAAACAGACAAAAAGTTAAAGGTCACATATTATGCAAATTACACTGTAGTATGTTTCTCTAACACTAATATGTGTCCCCAGTGTGTCTACAAAACCCCCCCAGTTATGAGAAAAGTCCATCCTCTCCGTCTTTTGCCTGCTCCACTTTTCAGAAAATGTGTGCTCAAACAGGCCGTTTGGAGATTTTCCCTTCATGACATCACAAAGGGCAGTAATACCTCCCCCAGGTGGATGACACTCCCACAGCTAGGTGTTTGTTCTGCCCTCTGAGTCTGCCTTCTCGCCATAAACAATAGGGCATGGAGCGAGAAAGCCCGAGCCACCTAAGCCCTTCCAGAGGGGCGTGGTCAGACACAGCTCATTTACATTTAAAGCTACAGACACAGAAACAGCCTGTTCTGAGCAGGGCTGAAATAGAGGGGTTTATAGGCATGATCAAATACAGAATCAGAGTGGATTTTGAGCAAGACGTTTCGCAGACATGTTTTGGGGAGCTCTGAGACTTATTTAAACTTGTTGAAAAGGAGAATAATATGTGACCTTTAACACCCCAACTGTTCAGTAGCTAGCTGGTGTTGCATTGACAATATATACATGTCAATGTAAATTAAAAAGTGTTAAAAAGAACACTTCTTTGCAGCAAAAATAAATACATCATTTTTCGTGCAATGGTAATCTAAAGAATTGCTTTAGGGTAGTATATTTAAAGGGCCTACCTGATACAAAATATGATGTTGTATAGTCATATTTCGGTGCTGCATAAGCCTCCCATTTAAATTAGAAAATCAAAGTGCAATACACAAATCCAGAAATCTTTCAACAAAAAAAAAACAAAGAAAAAGTGCTCCAAGTCTTTTAATAATCGTGTGCTGTAGTTCGAGACAATTATACATTTTCATGGCCTTTAATCTTTGCTGTTTGACATGTTTCCCTGAAGAAGCACCTTTTCGATGAATGGTTGAAGAACTGGGGTATATATGCACTGCAGGCTGATGACTTGATGAGGGTCAGGTGAGCTGGCTGAAGCAATCAAGAGGTAGAGCAGGTACAAGGGAGGGGGGAACACTGTAGAAACACAAGGCTCAGGCCCTGGCAGCTACATGTGTGTCATCACTCCAGCACTCTTGGACTTTAATACTCCCTCACTTTACCTCAAATTGCAGCACTTTTAGCACTTTATCTCTGAAGGTCACTTTATCCCGGTTTGTTTTGAACAACATCACACAGCCACTTTTTATGCTGGTCTAAATGTGTCTCTGTTAACTTAACATGTTGTTGTTTGGTCATTACTATACTTGTTTGGTTTTTGCTTGTCCTTGTGGTTCTGTGTACATTTTCTAAACGTGTGAACCACCAACCTGCCAAGGGACTACAGATGGAAGTTAGCCTAAAACTATCATCTGGCATATTTACATGTTTATGTTCATTAATGTGCACTGTCCCTATTTTAAATAAATAAAGTACAGTTGTTCTTTCCCTTATAAATGTTTTAAAACTTCATCAAGGGAGCAGCTGTCTCTGCAAATCAATGTGGAGTATTTGAACCAGAATCATTCCTTTTTTTAATCACATTTTTATAACTTTATTTTGTGTGAATGTGATCCTGTGAACCAACATCAGTTTCATCTGTCTCTGTGGCTCCTCTTCATCCCTGGCCTCCCTGTCACTGTTCTAATCACATGACTGTATAGTGCCATGGGACAAGAAGACGTGCTGTGAGGGTAGACACACAGACCCTGTTAATCTGCTCTCTTCCCCCCTCTGATGCTGTTAACCGTCCAAATGTTCCAAAACATCTCCCTTTATTTAATTCAAGAAATCATGTTTAGGAGCAAAGGTCTGGTCTAAATTAGCCTGGCCTCCTCAGCGTTTGTGTTAGGGGGGAAAAAAAGCCTCTTTAAATTTAATCCTGTGTTTGTCACGGACTATTGTCTGGAGCACATGCAATCAGTGACTAAATGCATTAGCTGCACAACAAATGTGTGTGCCAGGTACCCAAAGGGGGAAATCTGGAAGTGAAAATAATTACATCACAGTCTGCATGCTGGCTGGATGAGGTGGATGAGACTTTGTTTAGGAATCTTGAATTAAATAAATTAGTCATCAGTTGGACAAGAGTGTCAGAGCGTGACGATGCCTCTGTGAGGGCAGTCTGCCAGTCTAGTAACATCACAGAAACCTTCAACCTTTTAAACATCTGGCTTGAAATAGTAAAAATGCACATTTGATATTAAAGTCTTGTTTCCAATGAAGTGTTTTATAAAATCGAAGGGAAACAAATAACGACTGTCAGGAAATATCAGAGTCAAAAATGGTCATGTATGTTTTATTTTACCCAAGACTTTGATTGACGACTGACTTACTACGTACTGCAGCCGTTAACATTAAGATTGAATCAAGTCATATCATTATCTGAGTCATATTCAGTAGAGGAAACAGAAGCCCTGACATCTTAAAAGACTGATTTCAGTTTATTACAGAATGATGAGTATCAAAACAACTTGCCATGCATATCCTAGTATAGCTCTCAAAGCTATAGATCCTTACTGAATGACTGCTCCGCAGCATATGTTACATCCTATTATAAACTGGTGCCCAGGCAAGAATAGACAACCACTCAGCACTCATCGCCTGTCAATGGTTGCCCCACTGATGAAGCTTACGCAAATTTTAAATAGTTATAGCGATACAAAATGAATCGATACCATACAGTGTGATACGATATGATTCACTTTATTGTCCTCTCAGGGAAATATGTCTCTAACTGTTCTTATGATTAGACCAAAGTGTGAACCACCTAGTTAATATATACTGACAAAGTCGGGGTGTTCCCAACTAAGGATCTACATAAGTCTGATCTGAATGGTCAGATTTTGCCTTTCATCGACTGATTGTTGTGTTCTTTTTTTGTGCGCTCATTGATCCATATTGTCATCTGCTATTTATGAAAAAACTCCGTAATTCATCTATTTGTCTCCTAGACTTTGAATAACAATTGATTCTATGATAGGACTTTATCAATCCTGTTTTCTCACTCATTTAATGCCCTTATTGCACATGACCTTTTTTTAAATACAGAAGGTTCATATCTTAAATAAGAAAGGAAAACAGAGGTACAAAACTTTGATTTATTGATCTCTATTGCACACAGAAAAAACTAGATGATCCACTGTCAGCCACACATCAAACAAAGTGGCATACATTACCATTGCATGATAAACATTGAATAACAAACAGGCTTACACATGCCTTGGATTTTAATTTCTTTAAGGTGTTGTGAGTACTTGAGTTATTTTCAGAATTGTATTAAAAGTATTAACAAGCTGATATTTGTCCTGGGAAAGGATGAGTCATGAATTATTTGGAGAAAAAAGGAAAAGATGACATTGTGCTCCCCATATAGATGAGATGGAATGATCCTTGTTTCATAAGCAAGTGTTCGACCATCAGATTGGCATTCAATGGCATTCAATTGAATTGCAGCCGTGGCTCAGTTGGTAGTCGGTCGTCTTTCAACCAGAAGGTTGGAGGTTCGATCCCCAGCTCCTGCAGCCTCACACATTTGATGTGCTCTATCCAAGTGGCTTCCCCTTCTTCATTGGCGGCATGAGAATGTGTATGAATGGTATTAGTTACTTCTGGTTCTGATGGACACTTTACATAGCAGCCTCTGCCATCAGTGTGTGAATCTGTCGGTGTGACCTGCGGTGTAAAAACGCTTTGAGTAGCAGAAGACTAGAAGCTTTACAAGCTCAAGTCCATTTATCATTAATTTTTCAAGGCTCTTTCAAACTAATTGATGAAAATTCGACTATTTGGGGTCACCCCTATTAAATAAATGCCAAATATGGATGACACAATGGATGGATTGACGCACATTTCAAATATTTTTGGGAAGTTGACTGTTACGAACATAAGATGTAATTTTACTTTGAGAGAGCACTATTTATGATTTTGGTTTCCACTGAATTTTAAAGGGTCAGAAAGATTGGAGACATGTGGACCAACTGACCCAAACCTGAGCTGGCATAAACAGAAGGTACTTTACCATTCACCCTGGGCCTCCTTCTCCTTCTGAGACTTCCAAATCTAGTCCAGCTCACACATTGCTTACAGCTGGTCTCCAAGGAGCTCTAATCAAAAGCAAAGATGGAGCAAAGGCAATGGGGGAGGGTGACGAGGTATGTACTCATGCATTGCACTCATCTCAGAAAAAAAAAGAGAAAGCAACCTAAAGCCAGAGGTCCACATGGTCCATATCAAGCTATGAGCTCACCAGGGACGAGTCATGACTTCACTGCAGCAGAGCCAAGCCTAACACATCATCATTGTTGTAAAGCAGAGCCATACAGGGGGGACCCACATATATGCTCCCCATCCAGCGCCCTATGGGTGGCACAGAAATCACCAATAAACAAGTGTTGGTTGTAAAATATGATGGAATTTTATTGGACATAATGGGTATACATGTATCATGCATATTTACAGCATATATAAAAGTTTCACAAAAACAAAGAACACATTAATGAAAGGATGATCAAAGTTTTACACATGTACAATATGCGCCCCACAAAAGGCAATCATGGCATCTTGGTGAAGCTCAAACTCTTCATTGTCTGCTTTGAGATTGATAATAAAGAAGTGAAACTGCAACACAAAGGGCCCCATATCATCCACCCGCAGTATCATTGATAAAAACTCACACACACAAATACACTCTTGGTACACATGACACATTCATCAAACAACATGAGGTAGTCAAATGGTTAAAAAGATACAATCATAACTAGAAATATGGATTTGTGCTCATATTACAGCTGTTCTCAGATAAGTCATATAGTGAGTATGCACCCTTACAACAATGCTCCTTTTGTGTGATACAGCATCATTATTCAATATTGATAGAATCTTATATTGACTGAGTTTTGCATTTTTTTGTAACAGGAATAGATAGAGCCTTTCCCAGCATGCAATGGGGCGAGTAGCAGAGGAATGTTTGAACAGAAACTCTCATGGATCGTTATGTTAGTATGAGCGAAAGAAAATCCCCCAATTATCTCAAATGAGAAGATTAGATCCAGAACACAACTTGAGGCTCAGCCAGTTAACAGCATGACACAAGGGGGGAGGAGGAGGTAATTACACATGCGAGATGGATTCACCACAGTCGATAAGAGAAACCTCAAAAGTATGGGATTATAGGCTGCAGTTTATTCGTACTCTGTGAAACATGGATCTCTCAATAAGCCTCTTCTGTACACAGAGGGATGCAGGGTTGTTGTTCACAATAATGCCGCTTGATAACAGCAACAGAGTGCTACATATCACTGCTGTATATTTACTATGAGCTTTACTGAATAGAGGTTTCAGCAGGGTTTTGGCATGGACGCTCCTGGCAGCAGGCCCGATCAAACAAACAAGCTCTAATGTTGCTCTTAGACCAAGTGGTTCCAATGCAGCTCAATAAAAATCAAAAAATAAATAAAAGTGTTATTGAAAACAGTTTAGTTTCCAGAAACAAAATGAAATTGTTGGATTTTCTCCATCCTCCATTGTAACTGAATACACACACTTATGATACATTCCCCTCTCATTGTGGTCTAACTGCTGCCACCAGTGGTTTTTGCCTTGGTTTCACTTTTAGGGGATGTTGTTGTTGTTGTTGTGACAACAGTGGGACCTAAACAAGTTTGTGATTGTTGCATGACAATATGATTACCAAGCATTGAGTTTGTTTTGATCGGAAATAATCTCAATGTTAGTTTACATAACTTCCAGGTAGACAACAATACAATTCAGTGGTGTGGAGCAACATGGTCATGGCAAAGTTGTAATGTCTTGTTGTGTTTGAGGTTGCAAGGTACCAATACGCAGTGGAAAAGGCTTTATTTATTCAAATTTACATCCCTGGAGACTAAACTAAACAAATAAATGAGTGTGAGCTAGCATGAGCGTGAGCTAGCATGAGCTTGAGCTAGCGTGGCCCTTTGCTGCATGTCACCACTCTCTCCTTCCCCACATTTTCTGTCTCTCTTCGGCTGTCCTGTCCAATAAATCATGAAATTTATAAAAGGGTCACTAACATTTTATAATCAGAGTCTGTAGTTTGAAAGCTTTAGTATAAATGATTCTGGTGATGCTCGAGGGCTGAAGATTGTGTTCAGTTAGTTTGACCGGCAGTAAGATGATCAAAAATGCCAACAAAGCAATGTTAAAAAAAAAATCTGCAGAAATGCTCCATGCTGAACATTGCAGCTCAAAAATGTTCAGTTTCATTTTAAGATACGTATGATTTTAAAGTCTAACACCTGATTCATGTGCTACATATGAAAATGTTGGAAACACTAAGGTCTTAATATTCCCCATTAACTAGTAGCTTATTAGCATGCTAATTAGTAGCATACTGGCTGCTTATCATTCATTAATTAGCGCTTATTAGCATCTTCTTCTACATGACTATAGTCTGTAGCTATGCCTACTCTAACCCTGTAAAGGGCCACACTAATCTAAAGCTAATTAAGATAATAAGTCATGTTCAACAACTTCCTAACCTACTACCAATAAGCAGTAATGAGGAAGTTATTGAGGGCAAACTCTTAGTTAATGGCCTATTAACTACAGATTATGGTCATGTAGAGTAAGCTACTAAAAAGCGCTTAATGAAGACTAATAAGCAGCCACTATGCTGCTGATTAGCATGTCAATGAGCTACTAGTTAATGGTGAATATTGTGACCTTCATTTAAAGTGTTACCAACATGTTTTCTATCCCGTAAAATATTCTACTGATACTTCACGGTTATAATTCTACCCCAACTTTAATTAACAAGTCTGTTTTGCTGAGACAGGAAATAAGAATCAAATCAAAGAGTGAAAAAATACAGGAGCTGTGTTTGTAAAAAGCGTTTACATAGACACTCATTACAAAGCCAATACATGTTTTATGACACAGGACGCTTTTAGCAACTACAACATGAGAGTAAACCAACATGTCAGGCCAGTTTATTGATAACTGGACGTTTTACACTGAGGTGTAAATAAATGTCTACGCCTCGTTTTTTTTAACTCAGTGAAACTCAAAGGTGTGATTGTACAAAAGCAGTGGAAAGGTTCTGTATAACTGATGTGATTATTTAAGCAAAGTGTCATAAAACATGCTACGAGGCTGGTATGAATGAAGTCTATGAATCCCTCACTAACATGTAATATGTTTGAGCACATCCATAAAGATTCACAGTACTTTCACACACGCACACGCACACACACACGCGCACGCGCACACGCACAGACACACACACACACACACGCACACGCACACGCACACACACACACACACACACACACACACACACACACACACATACACACACACACACACACACACACACACACACACACACACACGCACACACACACACACACACACACACACACACACACACACACACACACACACACACACACACACACACACACACACACACACATACACACACAACAATAAATTTCTCTTGGTAAATATATTCCAAAATATAATTCTATACACAAATATATATCTTTTATACTCTGTTCCCTCTGTAGAAAGCTTTACACATGTTTACATAAAGAAACACACGTTGAGATAATATACATTCTGGGTTTGTTGTTGTTGTTGTTATGGAAACGTCCCTCCTCGAATACAAAGGGCCCACAAACAGTCTGATAAAAGCACAAACAGGTTGAAGGAAGGCACTTACAGCAAACATTCATATCATCTGAGACGGTGGGGGAGTCGAGGAGTTAAAGTTTAAAGAAAAGCGAACAATATACGTCCACTGTTCATGAGCTTCAGCTACAGCTTATTTAACACTCAGTCAGTGCCCAGATTTATACACAAGAGAAAACAAATACACTGTACATTTCATAATGTCACAAATACTCTCCAAATGTGTGAAACATACTGATTCATTTACCGTAAAACTTCAACTCAAAGCCCCGGCTTTTATTTGCTTCAGTCTAAGAAGTCACCCTGCCTTTAAACGAGACGGGCCAACAATTATATTCAAACTAAATTCATGCACAGCAAAGATTGGAAAGACTACATTTTGATTTTACTTTGTCCAAAATGTAGCATATTAATAAAGAAATGATATTACAAATCACATGTTTGATCTTTGCTTTGTATGACGCCAACCTGCTGCACACCTTCAAACATTATTCTGTCCTCATTGGACAGATGTTGAAGTTCGTCTTTATGTTTTTGTGTCTTTCTGCTTTTACTTACTGCAAACTAATCAACACTGAACGTGTTTAATCGAGACCTGCCTTGATTTGTCCAAACTTTCAGCAGCAGCAGGCTCGTAAAGGGGACTAGGCCTTAAACTGGGATGGGCTTTTATTTGAAGTTTTACGGTAATAATGATCAATAATTCATTCAACAAAAAATAGTCTTCCATGAAGTCATTCATAAAAAGAAAATGCAAACATACTGTGTTTCTCTTATTGGTCTGTTTGCTTCTTTTATCTGCTTATAGTTTGATCTTCGGAGGGGTACGTTTGTACTATGCTCTGAATATTTTGTATTGTAAGTATAAAAGTTGAACTATAAAGGGGATCAACAATAAACAGATAATAAAAGCAGTCTTAAGTTGCAGAGGAAAAGATGGTAGGACCAAAATACTGTCAACTTAACTAAACCATTGTTTTAACACCATGTCCTTTTCATCAGTGGTTCTTAACTGGTCTGGCCTCGGGACCCACTACCAACCGTGTGAAAACTGAGACCCACATACTTTTCAACCAGTCAGATTGAGTTAATGAAAAATTGTCATCAGAGGGTACAAAACATGTGACAAAACAAAAGTGCTGCATTGGCTTTTTAAACGTTTTTTTTTTTCTTCCAGGCACACATTCTGGACCCACTGAAAACAGCTCTGCGACCCACTTATGGGTCCAAACCCACCGGTTGAGAACCACTGCTTTACATTATATCCAAAGTGAATCTGATACTCAACGTTGATGTTCTAACATGATCACTTTTAAAATTCAGATATTGAAATTATTTAACTCGCACCCTCAGCTAACAAACCCTGCCTCATAAGAAAAAAACAGAATTTGCACATACGGCGCCTCATATCATTTATGCATATTTACAATACTTACAAAAATATACAGGTTTAAAGTTCTATCTTATCTTAAGAGAATAGTTGGACATCTTGGGAAATGTGTTCATTGGATTCATTATCAAGAGTGAGATAAGATGATTCATGTTACTCTGATGTCTTTGTGTAACAGGAGCCAGGGGATGACTACCACAGCTTCACTTAAAACCTGGAAGCAGATCGAAACATCTAGCTTGACCCTCAAAATACATCACGTTTATTTTACAAAACTGAACATGTTCATCTGAGCATCACGCGTGTTTGTAGCTGTACTTCAAGCTTCAGATGGAGCATGCTGGGAGGCTAGAAGCCCAGCCTAGCATAAAATAACAGCATGAGGAAAATAGCTAGCTTTCTGTGTGTGGCGTCAGATTTGTATTAACAGTTGCCTATTATGCCTAATTGTTTGTGGGGGAAGGTTTATGCTAAAACTTTATGTTTTCTATTATAAACCTTTCTCTGAGCTAACTGTTTCCTTTTTGTTTTAAGTCTTTGTGCTAAGCTAGGCTATTAACCTTCTCTATCAAGCTTTAGGGCTCACATATTCTCCTCCTCTTCAACCAGTTTAAATAAATCTCGGAGCTCCACACAACATGTCTGTGAATTTTCTTGTTCTAAATCCACTCTGATCTTGTATTTGATCATGTCTATAAACCCCTCTATTTCAGCTCTGCTCAGAACAGGCTGTTTCTGTGTCTGTAGCTTTAAATGCAAATGAGCTGTGTCTGACCACGCCCCTCTTTGGAAGAGGATCTGGCTTTCTTGCACCATGCCCTTTTGTTTACAGAGAGAAGAAGAGGGCAGAACAAACACCTAGCTGTGGGAGTGTTAACCACCTGGGGGAGGGGTTACTGCCTACATTTTCTGAAAAGTGGAGCAGGCAAAAGACGGAGAGGATGGACTTTTCTCGTAATTGGAGGGTGTTATAGACAGACTAGGGACACATATTAGAGTTAGAAAAATATGGTGAAGTGTATTTTACATAATATGTGACCTTTAATAAACACAAAGACGTGAGAGCAGTGATCATATTTCCCAAAATGTTCAAATATTCTGTGATCAAAAACTAGAAAAAGGGAACACCTAATGCCCCTGTGGAGTTGTGTAACATTATTTGGAGTCTCAGACTCCCGTTCGACTGAATTGCACGACTATAACTACTGAAAAAGAAAGCAGACACTCATGTGTATGCAGTAATCATGAGGGAAGTATCAGCAAAGTGATTACATAAAAATGCATCTTTTATAAACATGTCTTTTCACATTAATCTGTCACATTATTTGGCGTTTACTCTTCTGTATACGTTCACTACCTACGCTTTCTTTTAAAATCCGTCATTTCTCCCTACGAGAAGATGACGACTTGTGTTTATACTGCACTTATGTCCGCATGTTTATAGTGGTTGCTCCGCTCCTTTGCCCCTTTAAGGTTATCATGTCATAAAGTAACGTGTTAGACCAGCCATCAACGTCTCACTTACTAATACTGACATCACTTCTGCCGGACTGCTTTCCTCGCTGTCAAAGTACACCTGCTTGTTATAAACAGCCTCAATCAAACCATTTATGGTCAAAACAAAAGGCTGTGTCGGGGTCTAACTAAACAGCATCTGGATTGGAGAGAAAAGCCTGGTATTAACTTATTTTTTGTTTCATAGTTTCCTTAACAAATAATCCCTGGAAAGAATATTTTTCTGCACTTAGTTGAAGTGGCACAAACACAGTTTACACAAGGCCCGAAAGTGTTACCATCTGCTTTCTCCTACTTTCAGATCATGCTTTTTGAACTTCATATCGCATAATGGAAGGAGATCGACACACCGGTCCCTGTGATCGCAGACCCCCTCCGGTGCTGTGGTAGGGGCTCGTCCTGGGCTACGCTGTGCTGCTGCTGGAGCAGGGTGTACTTTGTGTGCTGCCGATACTGTGTGCCGCGCTGCTGTTCTCTGAGGCGGGCTGGGATTTCTGGACCTGCTGTGTTCCCGCAGCAGCTGCCTCGCCTAGACACAGAGCAGGAGAGGGAGGGAGATAGAAAAAAATGATATAAATCAAAGGCAGACGCAGAAAGGAACTTGACAGATTGTTCGGTTTAAAGGTACAAATTGCTCTCCTCTTAAGACGCAGAAACCTCCATTGTTCCTCTGGACACCTACTACTGACAAACATCCAGTTTGTGCACACTTTATAAAAACAAATTTAAGACTTTTTACGTCATTTTCAAGATCTAAACAGCTTCTTGTACGTGTAATGATTTATCAGCTCTTGTCTGGCATATATGACTCCAGTTGCACCTTTTTTCAAACAAATACCAGCGTAGTTTCAGTGGCATCATGATTTCATATGAGTCTAAAATGCTTTAAATTCTATTGGTCCAAGTTAAATGTTTCTTGGCACATCTTGCAAGTTGCATCCAAACTGTTAATCCCAACAGAAAACCATTTCAGATACTTTGCATCTTGAAATAATGATTTAATCCTGTCTTGTCCCCATCTTGCTAGTTATTGGTTCTCCTTTCTTTAATGTTGGATTTGTGAATGTGGCAGACAGTGAAAATATGAGTTATGTGTATGTTATGTTACACAACATTTAAAAACAGCAGTAAAAATACTCAAAAGCATTTACTAGATACAGCAATGAAGGCAGTTTGATGAAGTGGACTGAGGCGAATCCATCAGTCTGTCACTCCTTAGGATGCAGTAACGTTCTTATAAAATCTAATTCAAGGCTCTTTAATAAATGTTTAAAGGTTTATTTTGGGTATTTGTATGCCTTTATTTAGAGATAGGACAGTGGTCAGAAACCAGGGTGAGAGAGATTGGAGAATGAGATGCGGGAAAGGATCCACAGGTCGGATTCAAACACGGGCTGCCCACTTGGAGGACTAAAGCCTCTGTGCATGGGCCGCGCTCACTAACCACTACACTAACCCCAGCTCTTTGAAAAAATCCTATGAATGATGATACTTTGATTTAAATGAGTTAATTGTTAAGCTCAAAGTTTTGTGCATTACCATGTGTTCCTATTCTTACTCAGAACAGTCTAGATTTCACTTGGCAGGTCTGAAAGTGCAAATTCATGCAGGGAGAACTCTGGACTCCATCTGTCTTTACTTTTACACATCTTCAAGCTACTATGCCACAGACTCCCTGTTTTTTTTAAAACTGAAATGACACCTCAGCAGGCCTTGAACAACCGCTATAACATCCTTTCTGAAAGAAGACATTTGAACTAAGATACACACATTTCTTTGGTTATCTGGACTCAATTAGCAGAACAAACACGAGGCAGTATCATCTGACTGAAGCTCAAACCAGTCACTGGTTTATTGTTCTTATGCATAAATAAGCATTTCATGTCGTAGACTCTTTGGATCCAGTGATTAACAAAAAGAGGAGCAAATGAAAGTTCTTCGATTTGTATACAGAAAATGTCTGAGACAAAGAACAGGTTTTGAAATAAAGCCAAGTCTGTGTTTAATTTGACTTTTTTGGCATCATCATGACTGCAGTCTGTTCCTTGGTTGCGTCCTCGATATTTTCCTGCTAGAGAAATGGAAAGCACCCAATGAAATCTTCCCCCTTTAACAAAGATTGTTCTACTGACAGTTTGGTTTGGATTCAAACTTGAGTGTGTATGTATGAGTGTTTGCATATATGACAGGCACATGTGTCCACAGGCGTTGCTGCATCCCGCTCCCTCTTTGGGGCCCCTGAGTTCTGTTAATGTTTACCAGAGCAGAGCTGCCAGCAGTTTTTCCCCCCACAGGACCGAGAGCTCTACGAAACAAAGGGACCTGGGAATTTATATTTCCTCACACAGATGAAGCGAATCCAAGTCCAATATTATCTTTCTAGATCGAAGAGATAAAGGCGGCTTTTATGTCACAGAAACATGCTGTGTTTGAAAACTGTATGCACCAGATGTCGGGCTCAGGAACAATTTGCATTTAACTCTGAACGAGGAATCATAAAAAGCAGAAGCACGATCACTTTATCTCTGTTCATAGACATCATCATCAACATAATATTTTAACGTATTGTCACAAGACAGACAGAGCTGTGAAACTCACTCATTTGAGTCTAAGTGGAAAAATAAATGTGTTTCAGTTAAATGTATGACTATTATCCTTAAATAGACATCCTTAATAAAAGGAAACATTATAAAAAACACAAACCTCCTGTGTGCAGTGTGGTGGGGCAGTGTAAAACACATTAAAGTAATTCAATGAACTCTTTAGTTGTCCCTTATCAAAGAGACATACAAGAGCAGAAGTCTGATCCCATTGATCAAATATGAAGACATTTTCTGTTTTCTTATGCTTACCTCAGTGTCAGCCATCTGTAAAGCTAATTACAGACTAACAGGCTTTGATTTACTAGAAAAATGCACAATAAAGAAGAGCGAGGAAAATCTGTCATGTGGTAAAACTATTGTGACGACAGTGAGACCTATAAATAAACAAAACAGCTGTGATTTAAAGTTTCTACATCATGCTGCAGTTCAGCATTTTTTACAAAAAACAAGAATTTAATCACTGTCTTAGATTAACTTTGAGTGTGCTAACATTTACTAATAACTATTTGTAGGGTTGCAGGTGGCCTAGTGGTTATTTTATGCACTGATGTGCAGAGGCTACAGTCCTCGGGGCCGGCAGCCCGGGTTTGAATTGGATCTGTGGCTCCTTTGCTGCGTGTCATTTCTGTTTCTGTCCACTGTCCTGTTGCTCTGATAAAGGCATTAAAAGCCCCCAAAATGAAGTTGTAACAATGTTTATATCTTCAGGGGTCAGGATCTCCTGAGCTCTCTTGTCTCAGCTTGCTGCTGTTGATCCTGATCCCAACTACAACTATTAACATCAGGGTTACTTCTATCGTCAATATTTTAAATCTTACTGTGAATCTTAGAGCTGTGAGAATGAACATTATCAGTCCTTCCTATTTTATCCTCTTTATAGTTGTTAATGATCAGTCTACTATCATACTTTACTGAACATACTTCTACCATTATTACTATTGTAGCCATCAATCTGATTTATTAGTTGTTGCTGCTCTGTTCGTTTATCCCTTTCGTATCTCTCTCTTTCTGCATGTCCAGCACAGTCCCAGCAGACGGCTGTTCATCATGAGTCTGGTGCTGATGATGTTTCTGCCTCTTAAAGGACGTTTTTCCTCGTCACCGTTAACTTTGCTTAACGTTGCTAAGTGCTGTGCTCATGGTGGATTAATGCTCGATCTCTGTAAATAATGTGACAAAGAGTACGGACTAGACCTGCTCGTTTTCAAAAATGTATTGAAATAACATTTGTTATGAATATGCGCTATACAAATAGAGATGGGTAAATGATAAGTATGTTGTACTATTTGTATGTATTTGTTCACAAAAACTGAATTTGGTATTGGAAAATAAATATGAATCAAATGTAAGTGCCACCTTTACAACTTTTATCAAGGAATTTTACTCTAAACTAAAAATGTCAACCTCAGGGTGGCGCTGAAGAAAAGGTGAGCGGTCTATCAAAGTCATTGATATCCAGCTTCTGTTATATTGAGTAATTATTCACGCCAGTCCATCCAGTACTTGTTGGTTTATTTAGTTTCTAACCAAAGTTGAGGACGGACCAACTCACATTGCAAATCTAAGAGCCCTGCTACTAGCAGTGCCAAAAAACCAAGCTGGTGTGTAGTTCTCTCTTATCTTACACTCGTGCCGCGGGTGATCATTACTTTCTTCCACTTTCTAATCTTGATGCACATGTTTGGATTTCAAAGCAGATCATGTGTGAAATTTCTCTACGTGTAAGTGATTCAGCCTCTTGTCACAATTGGTTTGGATTTTTCATTCGTATGTTATTTCACCAGTTGAGCCGAGGTGGAGAGCAGATCTGTTGGCAGTCGTGACGGCAGCCCTGGCTGAACGAGGTCCTATTATGTGTGCCAAGAGAATGAGCAAAATGTCAAAGAATATATTGTGGGTTGTTTTTGAAGCATTGATACTTGTAATTGCCTTATAGGGAATCAAACTGCAATGGATATTAAACCTCACATTTAATGCCAGTGTGGGCATGTTAGTCAGAAAAAAAAGAGAAAAATGTTTGTCCTCAAGAGAGCGGGAACATTGTCCTTAGACCCTGAGGGGACTGACCCGATGTGTTTTCATGTTTCATCACTCTGTAGACCAGTTTTAAAATACACTCTGATGGGATATCTTTGGTTGTTGTTTTGGGGGATCTCCATTCTTGGGGTTTACGTGGAACTGAAAATATGACCATGTAAGGTCATCTCAGCAAAGATAGCTTAAAAACAAAGCCCTGTTTTAGCAACATCAACATGCCCAAGCCCCTTCATCTCAACTTTTTAGAGCCTTTCAACAACAATTACACTACACCTGCCTTTTTCCCTCACTTTTGCCCTCGAAAGACAACTACAATGCATGTGTTTCTTGGTCACTCTAGGAAACTCATAAAGCTTAAATAAAGTGGCTTTCTAAGGCACAGCCAATCCCAATATTATGATAAAGATAAGGCCACTTAAATCTGACAGCTGATCTTTTCTGCTAATTGAAAATGTGTTCAGTACATGATTATAAATGTGACTTTTCATCACTGACAAGTGTCCATGTCTTCATTCATAAAGATCCAACACAATCTATCCTAGAGGATGATTAACTATCTCAACCATTCAACACAGTCCAAACATGGGCTTCTTCCAAACTGTAAACTTGGCGTTAACTTAAACACTCACATTGTTGGATTTCCTGAAAGACTTATTAGCTCAAACCGTCTAACACTGTTCATGAAAGACATCCATGGAGAACACATCAGCTGAGGGGTGACAGGTCAATGGCATAGTGGATCACCAGTCAAACAGTCAGGTCAACTAGAACAGGGCAGCTCTATGCAACGGTGAACTCAGAGGGCTGCTGGGAGCTAACTTCCTCTCAGGGGTCGGCTGGGTCGGCAGGCTGGGGATGCTGGGGAAGGTCTTGGCATCTAATGTACAGATTGTGTGTCTTTTCCTGTGAGGGCCGCTTAACCCAACAAGGGGATTTTCCAACTCGTCTCCAGCCATTGTACTGTGAATATTCGCTGACCACACCGCGGCCCCAAAAAACATTCAAAGGCAGGAAAGAGAAGAGCTCTTGCTGCTGACCAACAGGATATATTTACAGTAGAGGAGTCAATATGTTATTGTGAACCGGCCTCTGTCAGCAGCAGGATGTTTGGCAATCTCAGCGGCACATTTTTGGCACAGAAACAATCGGACATTCCTCTGCATCTTATCTTTTCATTAATGTAGAAGAAAGGTGAGCCGGGGCCGTAGAGCAGCAGGTAAAGGACCTACCTGTGTGCGAGTAGATAAACCACAGGGCTCCGGTCAACAGAGCTCCGATCACAAAGGCTGCGAAGGCGATCCCCACCACGGTCGGCGTGTCCAGGACGTACAGAGTGCCTGGAAACAAAGCAGCACGAATACTTCATACATGTTGACATGACGACATGTACATGCACAAATATTTAGACCTCTTAAAACACAAGTCACATGTCTAGTGAGAAACTAAATATTCAACATGAAAGGAATAAGTAGGACAATGTTATGATAAAAAACATAAATAAATTAAGTTGTTTCCTGTTTACTATCCAGAATGAGGCACCATGACATCCTCATCTTTGTTCTGCCACTTTATGAACCAACCTGAAAACTATTCTTTAACTTCTCTTAATACATAAATCAACTTATATTTAACATAATGTTGAGTGGACACGTCGCTTTGAAGAGTAGCTGTCACAGTTTGAAACCTGCCAATTGTTTAGGTTGAAACTAATTAAGGGAGGGGTGACACAGATTGAGGTTAAAATCGGGAAAGAGAGTGAGCGAGGTAAAATGAAGTCATGTGAGGAAAACGTTGCATGACTTATAAATTAACTGCCATTAGAGAGATACTACATCTCAGGACAACTGGACCTAGCTGATTTTGGATTACTGTGTTTCATCCTGCTGGTAGGTAAAAGTGGAGACTGTGAATCTGACTATACGCTGTTTTCCACTGTTTGCGCTAATAAAGATCTGAGGAGGTCAAAAAGCCCCAGCAACACTTGTAGCATGAAGATCAACTTTATAAACAAGTTAGACCGACGGTTTCGGCTTGTGGTCTTCATCAGGGTCATCATCAGGGTCCCCTGCTGAAGGCCACATAACCCGAAACCTTCGGTCTAACTTGTTTATAAAGTTGATCTTCATACTTTTGACCTCTTCAAGCTTTTCACTCTTCAGGCACCTTGTTAGTTGGTGAAGTTGTGCCAGAACATCCCACTCTGCGCTAATAAAGATGAAAGTATGTTAGAAGAAGGCCAGGCAGAATGAAAATGGGGACACTAAACTGAACTCAACTGGGGCCGAAGGTAGCCTAGCGGAGGCTACAGTCCTCCAAGCGGACGGCCCGGGTTCAAGTCCTACCTGCGGCTCCTTTTTATCATCATGCATCATTTCCCACTCTCTCTCCTGAGTTCCTAATCTATCCACTATTTGTCTAAATGAAGGCGAAAGCCCAAAAATAAATCTTTAGACTAAACTCAAGTCAGGAGAAGTGACATCACAGCTTGTTATAGCAAGTATCCTTTTTAATTTAATCATTTTACACTTTACTGGTATATATACACATTTAAAGATCTGATGAAACGAGATTTCATTTCACACTTTACAACTTTTAATTCAACTGACTCTGTTTTGATTTAAGTCAAATAAAGACATACATGAAGACACACCAGACGACATGAAAGACTTCTTTCTGTTATGACTCACCATCATTAGCAGGATCCTGTGGACTTGGAGGTGCCTTTGGAGTTGGAATAACTGCAAAACAAAAAAGTGTTATTAATATGCTGACCAGCATGTATACCGATCCATAGTATGCATTACAAGCTTTAATTATTAAAATCACAATACATGTACTGAGTCAGCCTGTCAGCTACATGCAAGAGGATCAGCAGATCACTGATATTGCTCTGTGTTGATAAGCAGCTCTCTAAGGAATGCGATACAGAAACCTGGACCAGGAAAGAGCCGCTATTCTCTACACTGACAGCGTCCTACAGGATGAACCCGACGGACTCCAAGCAGCTCTGCTAACCCATTTATTTCAAGCCATCTGGAAAGCTTTCAAAAGTAACTTAGCTTTATAATGATGTCTTAACAAACAATACAAAGGCGCTTGTGTATGGGCAAACTCAAGAGGCGAGCCTGGTACACGTCCAAGACTCTGGCACAATGGGTGCTATTCTTGGATAGGACACCTTTCAGTTACCATCTCCCATAATGGATGATAACAGGTCATAAGAGAGGACTTTAATTTGGGAGGGGACGATGGCCAGAGGACGTCCTCGCTCCCTGCCACCCTTCACCCCCATCCTATTGCTCCAGTGTTATCTGTCCCGTGTGACTTGTTATGCTAAGAATGCGGAGAGTGGTCTCTAATGCTTTCAGTCCAACCGGAGAGAGAGGAAGAGCACGCCAGCTGAAGAGCGTGTGCAATGTTTTCATGCAAGCATGACTCAAAGATTACTTTTTGTTTTAATCTGGAGATCAGAAAATCAAAGTACTGCAACGGTTATTAAACAAAATAATGGTGTCCTTTTAAAGAATGCCTCGATGTCTGTGCAGAGCAAAACTCTGCTGGACATCTGTCAGATCTTGACTCTTGTTCACTTCTTTTGTAACAGAAACAGACAGCACCATGGAAATTAAACTCATGGCTTATGTTTGCAGCTTTAAGCTGTTGCCAGAGTTGGAACGGTTCAGATATCTCTATGAACGTCATTTGTTTATTTAAGTTTGCTTGCCGTGGAATGAGAGAGAACCCCTTCATAAGAACTTGTTTTTGTTCAACTCTGACCTCCCCTCACAGCGTGCAGAAACCACGGATGGCCTCTTTTAGACTCTTGACAACAGTTGTTCATACTTATAAAACCGACTGCAGTTGACTGTTCGCAGCGTGTTACTACAATAAACTTAAATCTAAAAGGCCTTTAGTGCCTCGTACATCTGATAATATTAAATGCTTTTATTTAATTTTGTTGGCAACA
Organism: Tautogolabrus adspersus; assembly: GCA_020745685.1. NCBI lineage: Eukaryota > Metazoa > Chordata > Actinopteri > Labriformes > Labridae > Tautogolabrus > Tautogolabrus adspersus. The sequence continues at coordinate 27,612,794 of CM036536.1, forward strand.
ATCTGCAGAAATGAATACAAAGTCACGGACAAGTAGAAATATCCTTATTTTGAGTTTAAAACTGATATATTCAGACCTTTTTGTTCATTTTAATGATAAAGTTAACCACTTGTCAGTGAATACATCAGCCCACACAGGGAAGACCAAACCATATTTAGCAGTTTTTATGATGATGTATCCATAGTGTGAATGTATGTACTGTATATCTTTATGTTTCTGAGCCTCAACAAAAGGTCATTTTCTGTGACTATGTGATAGTCAATAAAGTTTTTTGAATCTTGAATCTTGAAACAATAGACTGTAAACATTAATGGACGAAGCCTGAGTGACATCACCCATGTGTTACCTCAGGGGGCTCTCTAGGCTCATCGGCAGCTGGAACTCCTGTCTCAGCCTAACTTTCAGTCAACCTAACGACAGGCTGAGAGTCGGAGCTGAGGCGGGTTTTAAGCCTCTTGACAAACAGCTACATCACACCTGCCTGTCAATCAGGTCAGCTACGCCCCTAACTATGGAGAACACGTATTGTTCATAAAATCAAAACGGATGCGTTATAAAAAAATTCACCCCGTACATTGTGTGTCCATGATGACAATAACTAATCAGACCTATTGGTTTTTTGTACCAGGCTGTAAACATGTTAATTTATGCTGCAAAATGGTTTTATTTGAATGTAGTGTGTGATTGTGTGTGATGTGACTTCTGCTGCTCTTAGAGCCAGCCTCAAGTGGACACTGGACTGACTGCAGGATTTTGCACTACCGGCTTCATTTTTCAACACAGGAGGTTGCCCCTTGATCAAAACATATATAACAGAAATCAGCTCCTTAGAAGGACATTTATTCTGAAAGGTCAGCATATTACAAAGAATATTGTACACACTGCAGTTTGAGTATCGTAAATTATTTGATCAAATAACCTCAATGTTTTGATTTTTAAGCAGGCTATAAGTTATTCATTAAAATGTGAAAAAACAAACTGTAGTTGGAGGTTCTGTATCTCCTTTTACTCTCTGCAGACTTAAACCAAAGTAACACTACCTGCACTGGTTTATGATATCATCTACACTGCCAAACTCTCCAATAAATACTTTTCAATTTTTCCTGAACGTTACCAGATCCATAAAAAAGGCATAAAATGTAGTGATGTTGCGAAGCAGTAAATCTACTTTTGATGGCAGGGCTTTGAGGCTGTTATGTTTTTCCATGCACCAAGTTGGCCACAAGTGGCCCCCTTTGATTTGTAGATCAAGTTCAGCTCTTTGGGATGCCGTCCAGTGCAAAGCCGTGGCTGTTGAAAAGGCTGCTTGTTTTGTTTGCCATCTTAGCATAAGAGATGCCTTTGTGTTATAAAACACGGCCTTTGAAATTAAGGTTTTTTTCCACTGTGTTTATTGCATATCTGTGTTTACTTAATCCGTTCCATGGTAAACAAACCTGCTGCACTTGCGTATTGGTGTGGGCAATTCCTGTTGCTTCCTACGCAAGCTCACTCCCTCATTACAGCACATTTCAGAGTCTCAGTTCACCAATCTCCTTCTTAGTTTCTCTAACATCAACACTGGAACTTCTGTGATTTAAAGTGACGGACTCTGTATCTCTGCCAAGTATACTGAAACCTGATATGCAATTAAAAAGTAATAACTCCACCTAATGTTCAGAAATTCCTTGTACAACCCGATTGATGCTGATCAACATTTCAGAGTTTTAAAACTTAGAAATTGCAATTATTAGTAATGCAGTATAATGTTTTGATCACCACTATTAGTGTGAGGCTGCAATTACCAATTATTTTTACAATCTATTGGCCCTCCATCCAAGTAAACTTATCAGCATGGTCCAACAAAAAGTAGTCCAGTAGTCCAACTATTGATTTTTACAGGAAGTGAATGTAGCACCTTGGTTTTGAAAAAATACACAAATGCAAAAGTACTTGCAATTCCAGTTCTTTCTAAGGCCAGCAGGGGGCAAATCTACTGTTTGAAAACAACAAGTCCAACTGAATGCAAGTCAACCATGAAGAGAGGCCAGTTTTCACTAGATTAATAAGCAAGTAAACATTTTCTAGTTTATGAGTTTATGAGAATGAGTTTATGATCTCAACTGATTCTCCAGTCCAGCATGATGTTCATTTAGTTCATTACGGTCCCATAAAGACGATAAAGCAGGGTATGGTTTAGTGTGTGGCTCCTTGTAATTGACAAGTCGCTACCATTGTAATATTTATTTTGACGTGTGCTGCTGCCCTCTTGGCGAGGTCAGCCTTGTGAAAGAGATCTTGATCTCAATGGGTTAATAATCTGGTTCAATAAAATAAAAATAAATCCACTGTGACCTTTGAAACAGACTACAGGGAATGTACAGAGTATGCCTCCTCTCATCCAAATATCGTCACCTTTTGTACCAATCAAAACAAGATGTTGAGGCCACAACTGTCAGTCTTGGAGCTTAAATAAATGACAGTCCATAAATGAGTGGGTGACACCGAGCTGGCTATGTACACTTCTTATATCAAGCAAATAAGACCCATACTTGAAGTGGAATGGCCGTCTCAGACCCCACCTCAAAAAATTCTGACACAATGTATGCTTGTGGCTCCTTGCACGGCAGATGTTCAGCCCCGATATGAATTTTTATTACTATCTTTATATGGATGTGTAAAAGCTGAGCGTAAAAAAAACAAGTTGAGCATGACCCCCTTATTTTTAAATGACCTGGCTTGTTCCAGCTTGTTAGAAAATATATATATGACATTGCTTTAAATCATCCCAATCATAAATCGTCATTTGTCAACTCATATACTGTAATAATACAGTATATCTGAAATGGGGCAGGTTTGATATCTCAGTCTAATTCAATCTCACGCTGTTTAATATGACGTGATTTATATTAAAGTCATGAGTCAGTACAGTTGACTCAAACTGACCACACATCTCTTGTTGATGTCATTGCTCAGAGGGGAATCTGATTTAAACTACTCTCAGATCAGGCACTCATGATATCACTCCATTTCAGTTCAAGCCATAATTAGTCAAATGTGACCTCAGGCCCCCCTCAAATCTGCAGGCTGCCCCCTCCCTGTGATCACACTCACAGCCTCTCAGACTCAATACCGTGAGTGAATGAATGACGATACAAAGTTTTGATCCAGCCTTCAGGCCCTGGCTGGACTCCTGAAGCCAGAGAGAGGTCCACCACTCCCCTCTCTCCTCACTCCCCCCCCGCCCCCTCTCCAGTGGAAAGTGGAGGCCACAGTGAAGGTCCTGAGTGAAAACAACTGGAGCTTGGTTCTGTATGACTCCTTTTTTTCCACCTCTCAGCATGGTCCGGCCCAAAGCAACCGAACTGGGCCTCAGCGTTGGTACACTCCCATTCACTGCTGTCAACCACATGCTAGTATGTACACACACACACACACACACACACACCCAAAAACACACTCTTTGTGTACTGTCTTTAATGTAAACAGGCACAAGCGTGCATACACACGCACCTGCGTACACAATCCTACTACACATACACACCGCAGTTAATGATGACCAGATGTGGGGAAGTGATGTGCAGTGTTTTGTGGTTTTGGTCTAATCTCCAAGTGCCGGGCCGAGCTTTCTCTGGCTCTGTTGACCTCACACCGGCCTCTCTCTTCACTACAGTTTCCTTATCACACCTCATTCTCAAAACAATGGACATCAGAGCTTAATTCATAATGGTTAGCGCTAACAAAAAACACAAACATTGAGGTCGGGGAATACAGCTTTAAAGACACACGTGCATCTTGTCAACAGAGTTCTACGTGAGTGAGGAGTGTGTGTTTTTTCATTTTTGCTAACCTGTAATGTCTGATTGACTTTTTCCACCCACGACAACCAGCGGCTTGGTAGACGTCTTTGTGTTCATCATCATGGCCACGATATTGTCCAGACTCAGAGAATCGCAGGTCTCACCAGGTTGTAAGCACTGCGGGGATATCATTTAAGAAATGAACAGAATGAACCTCAACTGGTAAATAATAATATGAAAACTTCACATTTCAAAAAGCCACTCTGTAAAAGCTCTTTCTGCCCTTCACATTTTTCAACCTAAAGGAAATGCCTTCTGTCATACCTGACGGATGGCATAAACTTTGAAATCAAACAAATGACAAACTCGTGAGCCTTAACCTGACACTGATTGTAATCATAATAGAACAACCAGCTTCACAGTCGCAAGTCAGCCCCAGGCTAGTATTCGTACAAAACTCTTTTCATTGGAATAGTAAAAAAAAAAAAAAAGAGGAAAGTTCTTGCAAGAGATTATATGAGCTGGACAGATAACACAGTAAAAGAAAAATGAAAGTGATGGCCAAGATGGACGCTTATTTTGTTCTGCAGCTGGAAATTTGGCAACTTTTGCATCAATTCATGTTTCCTGCTTCCAGTGCAGACCTGATACTGAATTCTGGTTCAGGACAGCCAGAGTAAAGATGGTACACTACTGCACTGCATTAAAGTCTTTCCACAACAACACTGCTAACACTTCATATCCTTGGAGAGGATAAAACAACCATAAAGGCTTTTACAGTTACTTTTTTAGACATGCAAAAAAAGTTTTTTTTGCTGCATACCTTTTGTAGTCTTTGGTTATTCTGAGGCCTTTTGGAGCACAGAGACATCTCACAGTGCAGGAAAAGGAGACTGATATTAAAATTTGAATTGAAGTTGAAGCTGAATATTTTCTTCTCCGTCTGGGTGTGAGCGACAGGGAAATCCCTCCGAGGATAGTATTTGACGGAGTCGTCTGTCGGGCAGACCGTCTCGATGAGAGTGTAGTCCGAGGCCACACTAGGCTTGGAGTTGGGAGAAACAAAGCAGGATATGATGGTGAACCCCAGCTCTGGATCTGATGCAGTTGATGTGACCTGAAGCACATGAGAGAGAGAAAGAGGAAAAATAACATTTATTCTGTAAAAAGAGAGGAAGCCTCTTACGGTGATTACGTCTGTCAAAGTCGGATTTATCACTGTAAGCAACCATGTCACATATTACAGGCACACAATGGGCACTACTTGACTTTTTTAAGAAAATGATTTAGAGCATTTGTGAAGGAAGGACTCTATCCATAGCTTTTTGAATCATACATGCTGTTGATCCCTGTACATGGATCATGATAGATTGAGACTGCAGGCATGATTACTGAGTCCTACTTTTTGATAAAAATGAGGGTTAGGAAGGAATGCTATGCTACTCTTTAAAGACTATTTTGTTGGCGGCTGTGGATCAGTTGGTCAGAGTCGGTCGTCTTGTCTCTCAACCGGAAGGTCGGGGGTTCGATCCCCAGCTCCTGCTTCCACTTGTCTGATGTGTCCTTTGGCAAGAGTTGTGACCTGCGGTGTAAAAGCGCTTTGAGTAGTCCTTGCTAAACAAGGTGGAGCATTAAGAAGATAAAATGTGTTTTGTGGAGTTATGTGGAAACCAGACCAGAGCAGGAATGAAAATCAATACTGGAGTTTTAGTCATCAGGTAGACACAAAAATGAATGCTAATGTTATTCTGTCTGTTGGATGCGTAACAACTATTTGCAAACACATTTGCTACTACCACGACAACAAGTATCTCCAAGTAGTATTTCAGTCATAGTTAGGAGGATGGTAGAAGTATCTTTCCAGCCATGAGACAGTCCCTTGAGTTATTATTCCTCCTCTTTCCTTCTTTATTTTCACTGATTGTCAGTGATGGTTTCCTCATTGGAAAGGTCTTACATACACACACACACCCACACACACACACGCAAACACACAACTCTTTGTAACCAGCTGGCTCTGTCAGCGCAGCATCTCCCGCTGATATCATCATAAATCAACTCTTCAAAGGACCTCAAAGTATGGGTCTTTGCCATCTCTTACATGACCTCCATAATTGCTGTTGCGAAACACACAGACAGGATTTCGAGCCAGATGGACGGGATACGGAGACACGTAGAGAGGAGATGCAAAGAAGATGAGGGGTGAGAGTGAGTGTTAACCTTTTTTAAGCTCCAACGAGACAAAATACAAATTGACACAGCTGATGTCAAACAACAAGATCAAAGCAGGAAGAGCTAAAGTCCCAGACGAGAGTAAACAGAGCACAGTTTTGTTACGGATTAGGTTGTTTAAAACTTGTTTATTCCTGGATTCAACTTGACGAAGCATGTTGTGAAAAATCATGCTTGTGCTTTATTCTGCCTGGAGTTGGGGTATCTCAAAAACTAAACCCATTTTTTGGGGGGGGTGGGTTCCTCTAATTTAAAGTGATATTGGGGTGGCTGTGAATCAGTGGTAGAGTCGGTTGCCTCTCAACCGTAAGGTCGGGGATTTTATCCCAGCTCCTGCAGCACCATGTCCGATGTGTCCTTGGGTAAGACACTTAACCCCAAGTTGCTCCGGCTGTTTTGGCATCGGTGTATGAATGTGTATAGTGTTTAATAGTTACTTCTGATGGTCACTTAACATAGCTCATTGCCTCTACCATCAGTGTGTGAATGTGTAGGTGTGACCTGCGGAGTAAAAGCGCTTTGAGTAGTCAGAAGACTAGAAAAGCACTACAAGCTCAAGTCTGTTAACCATATTTGGCCCTACAAAAGAAAGTTTAAAAGCGAGAACATCTCAGTGTCTTTAGAGAGTTGACCACAATTTTAATGGCCACAAAAAGGAAATTACAAAATCAGTCTTCTGCACCTTTACGAAGATGCAAGAGTAAAGGATTTCTGTTAAACAAGATGCAGATAAAACCTGATCATATTTATCATTTATTCAGAAGGCTGGAGTTTTGTAGTGGTGTCTTAAGCTAATGCATTGGTTTCCTATGTGTCAAAGGGCTGAATTTAAATGCTTTGACCAGCCAATAAAACTACTTCAAATCACGTTGTTTTTGCTTGTGTGAAGCATCCAGAGCTCTCAAGTTTAATGATAGTTTCCAGGATCAAAACCAAGGATGATGCAGCTGCTCTACATTTTCCATCCCAACCATGGAACTAGCTTTCTCAATTTGTAAATCAGATCAGGGCTTTAAATATATTTGTTTACTCCAGCGTTCCCGGTGATTAGATACATTTCTTTATTTTCTTTAATTTAACCCCCCCCCCCTTAATTGTCTTTTGAGTGACATTGATTTGTTTTGATTGTCTGTAAAAATGCAATTTTCTTTACTGAAGTCATCATTTTCATGTTTTTTTCTAATCCCAAAGAAGTTTAGATTCCCATGTGTTAAAAAAACAGGTACATAATTGTAACCCACATCCCTCTTTAAAGCTCGGATTTGGGGCCAAAACTTAAGTTGCATAATGTATTACTTCATCACAGCCTAACACTCCAGACATGAACTCTTACTGTAATCAAGGGACATTATGTTAGAAATGCATAGCATACCTCTACAAAGACTTGCTGATTTTGTGCGACAGTGTAGAAGGCCTGGCGTGAAGGGCTGTTGAACGGCAGCGTGTTGTACAGCTCCATGTTAAATGACATGTTGTTGACCGGCTGCTTCGCTGGTCCCGGTACAATCCTGTGAAGAGTTTCTGAGGTCTCCTGGTTCTTTCGGTATGTGCAGTTGAACTGGGAGGAGAATAAAGACAAAGCCAACACAAATATCACTCCACTGCTCCATGACGGTGTGCTAGTGCTTGGCCACATTGAGATGGATCAGAAAGTAAAGATACTGTTTTAACAAGAACAATAAGTGGAACTGGAGGAATGGATGAGACAAAGGAAAATAAGTCTGTAGAGAGATGAAGATGGAGAAACTTCAAATGGAAAACGTCAGGTCAAGTTCATAAAAAAGATATCATGGAAAGTCAGAGAGATTGTAAGAGCCAGATGAGGCTTTACTAGCACCAAGGGGCTCTGGGAAATTGAGTTTTTTTCCCAACCTGTCAGGATTTACATTGTGATTTAGATGCTCATTGGTCTTGACTGTAAACTTTGACCCTGCAGTGAGTTGCAGTTCTCACAGAGACCGAACCACACTGTCTTACCTCAATGACGGACGGGTGCTCTGTGCGCTCCGCCAACGTCTTCTCTAACTCCTTCGGGGACAGCACATCTCCAGATTCCAGGTCGTCATAATCAAGAGGCCCACCGCTCCCATCCTTATTCTCAGCATGACTTATCAGAATCTGCAATCCACAAAAGAATCCCAGGCGATGTAAGAAAGGAATACACACTTTTTTACAGATCCAGTTGTGACTAGTGTTTCCTAATTCAGGGTTTTCAACAAGTCAATGTCATGGAGATTTGGATCTTTGAGAGGGCTGCCAAAACATTTTGATTTTGATTTAAAATGTGGGAATGTCCTGTTGCTTCAGCCGAGGGACTCACGCTGAACAAAAACATAAAAACATACTTTTAATTTCTCAGTAGAGCAAAGGAATGTCAGAGGTCTGAGATGAGTACATACTGCTTTGAGATTTGTCTTATTTAATGAGGTGGGAGGACAATCTCCATGACACCAGCAGTGTTTTTCTTCAGTCTCCACCAAGCGTGAGTTGACCTGCTATTGGTGCCACTGCAGACTTACATCAACATGTCACAGGACAGCAGAAACAACAGCCAGAATAGATGATATGTGACGTGCATGGACATTGACAATGAAAATGTATCTCTTTTGACAAGAGGTCAAAGGTTATCTCTGCATCCAAGTGTTTACACAAAAGACAACGTTGGACATGTGCCCAGGTTTTCAATCTGCACTGGACACAAAATGTGTTGCTCCACTAAAGATTTCAAAAGGTTGTGATTCAGCTCTGCATGTTAGAACAAACACTTTGGATGACTGCATACCATAATGATGAAGATAACTGAGGGTGTCAGCATGTGAATGCTGTGAGTCCAATGATGACACTAAAATGTTCATCCAACATGTAAATGTCATTTTGAGTTAAAGAAGAAATTCACTCTTTTTAAGTGTGGGGAAATATAAAACCTAATGATGGCAAATACTAAAAATAATAACACAATACAAACAATCAACCAAGATGTTACTTCTTTGCAAAACATGTTTTTTATTGAAAATGTTTGTGTGTTTACTTTTGCCTTTATAGTACTGATTAGGAAGCAATCTAGCTCTCGCACAAGGCAATCTGTACCGTGCCCAAGCACGTTAGACCCCCAATGGCCAGCTCGTTTGACCAGTGCGAGTGCTCCTTCCCATGCTTAAGTACGGTACACTTCCTTGGCCCTTGCACGCATGGAAGAGGTGTGCTTCGGCACGGTGCAGTTGCTCATGCAGTATAACTAATCCCCGCCTCCATTAACATTATAGTGTTCTGGCTGTGTCTGACTAAAATGACTCAAAATATGTCTGTAAAGCTGCAATCATATTATCTGTGTTTTTCTCCAATATGCGGACGTGGACTCGGCCGCGGGTCCTTTTCATTTTTTTATTTATTTTTTAGTCCGCCTGTCTTGTAAAATGAGCACGATCATCATCACGTAAAGCCATGCATGTGTTGTTTTATGAGATTATGTACAAGAGGTAACGGTGCTCAGGCCCGGTAAGTGTCCTGGAGCAGTGTGAGTGCAGGCTAGTGGGGGAATGGGGAGGGGGACCAATCGGGCTTCAGCACGGTACAGGGCAACTGGGCCTAGTGTGAGTGCGCCCTAAATGTAAAAATGGTAGTGGTACTCACAGAGTTGATGTGGAGGGCCATCGGGCTGCCCTGCATTGGATACACAGCGGTCTGACAGCCATTCAGAGGAGTTTCCAGCGTGTAGTGGGTGGCATTTACTGTTGCTTTGCACGTAGGGTCTTGGAGCGTGAGGTTGGCGTGAGTAAACCCACTTGCCTGAGGAAACATAAAAAAATAGCATTATTGGAAAATGACCTAAAAACTTTCCTTTATTAACTCATATTCAGAATTTGAAAAAAAAAAGTCTAAAAGAAGAAGTGGTTGTTTTTGACTTTGAGTTCCCAGGAATAAACAAATCCCACAAGGTGGTCTAGCTCCAGCCACAGCTTCTCCTAATTACAGTCTGTGCCAGTTTCCATTCTGTGATGTGGGCTGACTGCGCTGTCCTTGTGTTGAGATGCCAAATGCTGGGAACCAGTCGACTCGCCTCAATGTCAGCCTGTGTTTAACAGGGCTGTGAGTATTTAAATATAAAGAATTAGAATAAGAACAATACCTGTCATTGTTCTTACCAGTATTGCTTTTAATCGTCTCACACTAGATCTAAAACTGACTATCTATTATCAGGCTGCAGGTCAAACTGATATCTACACCTGTGACTGTCATATTTGTATTGATTTACGCTAATACTCCCCTCTAAACAGTTAAAGACCAATAGTTCCACACTTGGTGAATGTTTTGCATATCAACAACCTAGAAACAGCATTTTGCTACATCAGCATTTTGTAATTGCGCTGAAGAAGACATTTATTCAGACCCCTAATTGGTGGGGACTCTGGCTGATCTTCTCTTTGGGTGTCCTCCATGCTTTTTTTTGTTTTTCTTTTCTGTTAACTGTTCTTCTTGTCACAGTTTGTCAAATCAAATCTCTGACGCAAAAGCAAAGATGTATGAATATAGAAACTAAACGCAAATCTGCTCGTCCAGGCTGCATTTTTAAGATGTGAGATGTTACTGCACTAAGTTTAGATCAGAAACAAAACATTTAATGGTCAAAAAGAATGATGTTTATACTTAAACTACTTTTTTTCAATCATTAACTATAAGGAAAAACAACAGTTCTGCCTGTTTAATTAACATTAGATAAGAAAGTTTCTCAACTGTTTGCTTCTGTGCTGACTTATATATTGCCTTGTGAATTACCGCATTCAATTAGATTAACTTAAATTAACATTACTGTCTCCTTATGAGCTGTAAAAACAAAAATGAGACTATCAGCATAAAAATCAACTATTTTGTTAACGTCATTTGTAAAGTCTAAACTGCTGCCATGGTGTGAGACAGAGTGATTAACAGCACAGTGCAAAAACAAATATGTTTGATTAGGTTTACCTTTGACTGTTTAAAAACAAGCTGGATGAGTTTCTTTATTTGAAAAAAATTACTTCCTACAAAACGATTTTAAATCAGTGAAGCGATATGAGGTACCTCTTTGTTCCCAGCTGTCCCCAAAATCGTTAAGAACCAAAAGTTCCTCAAAGGAGCTTTAAGTATGCTCTGAGCTACTTGAGCTTCTTATTTTTACATCATCATAAACTGTTTTAGTAATGAATGATTTTAATAAGTACTACAAACATTTGACATATCATGTTTGTCATGCCTTACATTTAGAAGAGTATATGGGTCAGGCAAAAGAGAGGGGAAAGAGCTCTTCAAATAGTGGAGAATAAAGTCATTAACATCAAAGTGCTAAGAATATAGTCGTGTCTGTTTCTTGTTTTGTTAATATCGCCTTTAATACTTGCTGCATTATAACAGGAAATAACTTATCAGTTTGAACCCTCTATTTCTATAGTCAGGGTCCATATCGGTAATAAAAAATATACTTTCCACTCACTTGCAAACTTTCTTTGTTGATGCTGACCACCATCTTTGTGTCCTCACACTGCACAGTGAGACCAACACTCAGGACACCCTGGTGCTCCTCCGGCTCTCCATGTTCCCACGGCCGCTCGTCCAGGGAGGGGGGCAGCTTCAGGTAGGGCAGGCCGTCAGACACAGGTGGAGGGAAGAGAAAGGGCAGACCGGAGTGTGGAGAACCAACTCCTCCTCCTCTTCCTCCTCCTCCTCCTCCTGGATGAGGACTAGAGTTACGCAGGATGGAGAGCTCTGGAGGAAACATGCTCTCCAGAGGATCCACCACATCTGGAAGTCACACATGGTTAGAACCTCAAGAGGTTGATTTTACAGGCAGGCAAATTACACAGAGCTACAACTAGAAAACCATTTCACAATTTCATGCTAGGTTCTCTGTAAAGACTGTGAAAGGTGCAATATTAGTCATAAAAAACAACAGCTGCTAAAATATATGTGTTGCAGAAAGTATTTCAGCTACAATATATTTCTTCTATTTGTGTTTCAGGCGATCATAGCCCGGTGGAGAATTTAGAGGATCTGTCTTCAGTTTACCTGGCTCTCTAAGCCGGATAGTGAAGTGGTTAGCCACAGAGGTGCTGGTGTAAGACGTGACTGGACCGTAGCCATGGTCCCCTGCCCACTTGATCAAGGCTTGTGACCCTGATGGTAAGTGCTGCTTGGGGGATTTCGAGACCTGCATCAGTCTGTCTGTATTTGAACCAAGACTCACTGTATCGGAGGCCTGTGGGAAAGAAAGAAAGAAGTCTCATCATTCCACTACAATTTAAAAACATACTTTTTTTAGGTAAAGCTCCTTTAAGATCTTTAGCACAAGATGACATGATTTACTGTTCAACTATTACCACAGATATTCAGCTTCAAGTACAGTCCTGTGTCAAGTGTGTGAATCATGCGCATGAGTGTGAACTAGATGGGTGTGCCACAGCTTGACCGATGCTGAGAAACCAATATGTCAGATTGCTCCTAAAATTCATGTTCTGCCCTGCAGCCTACCCTCCCTGTGTGAGGGAGTAACGATACTTTCTCACAGCCGTTTCCCACACATTCAATCTCTTGAGCAACACTTGAGTACAACCTGCTTTCTGACAAAAGTGAGGACTCGGTTTTTTACGAGACTATCACATCACATTCATAGTTGACACTTTCCCAAACACTGGTTGCGCAAGCACTGCATCCTGTGTACAACTTGTGGAATTATAGTCAAAAAGTCAGCTTTTTGGGAAGTGTGTTTAGACAAACCATCCTCTGTGTGGTGTGACATGAACTATCACATGTGGCAGCACTTGCACATAGTGTGAACACAAACTTAATCGTGTGTTTTTTGACTAAACACCAGTGTGATAAAACAAATGTAATCACCTAAAAACCCATTTCTCATGAATGAGTGCATGTATCAAACCTTAAAGACACATTCAACTCAATATGATAAAGATTATGCAGAATGCAGTTAGCATAGTTGAAGGTGATAACGTTTTAGTTTGTATCTACTACAGTCTGCCTTTGTTAAATGAGCCTGCACAAGATGAAACCCTACAATGGTCACAACTCAAGATGTGTTTTAGTCTTGGTCAACCCCTGAAGCCAGTGATATAGAACTGAAGCAGTTAATTCTGAAAGATTCAAAATCAAAGACGAACAGCAGCTGTGATTAGCACCATGGTCTAGCTAATTATGTTAGCATGATTGAATTAGCTCTTAGCCAAAGACACAGCACAAAGTACAGCTTAAGTTGATTGGAGTGTCATTCTTACGGATGTCCTAAGCCGATCTGAGTCATCCATACTGAAGCAGATTAAGGTTTTTTTTTTATCTGATCAGTATTGGAGAACTTGAGCTATAAAGAGCCAGAGGCAATTAGTTTTAGGTCAGCTTTCAAACAGGCGTTTTTACTCATGAAGCTTGACGTGGCGACACCACATGTGCAGCTTTGTCAATCCTCCACAACGTATTCATTTCTTCACTCTGCAGAGCTCTGTGTATGTTAGACCTGTAGTTTGGACCGGCCTGATACAAAACACTACCCTTCATAAATAAGAAAATACAATCAGGACTCCATATTAAATACCTCAGATCTGTAACACAAATCCTGATTGGAACATCCCTATTGTTTTTCTTTTTCTACAAGGTTTGAGTAGAATCCAGAGTAGTGGAGAAACTGGTGCAGGGTGAAAGTTAAGTGATCACAAATATCTAACAATTCATCCAAAGGGTGACAGTGAATTTTGTGAACCAAACTTCGATCCATCCAACAGTTGTAAAGATAGAGAGATAGAGATATTAAAACAGACTAATGAGCAGAATAAACATAACCATCTGTAGAGCCATGTTAAAATAATCTATGGCAAACATAAAGCCCTGACCTAAAGAACTGTATTGTTGTACAAGTGTTCAGTGGTTAAAAGAAAACAAATCTGTGAGGCACCTCCCGAGGAGCCATTACCATCTCTGCCACCTTTTTTTGCTGTACTGTACATAACGCAGGCATTAGGTGACCTGGCATAACACTCAAACGACCTGACTGACGTACGGTGCAGCAGTGAGCGGGCAGCTGTGAAAACACAACGTGCCTGGCTGAAGTGCAGTGTCATGGCTGCAGCAGCTCTGTAGGAGTATCAGCATTACACTCAGAGGAAACACAGAACCCCCTGCAGACCTCTATTGAAATGAATACAGGGTTAACAGCAGAGAGTGGCATACAAGACAACAGCAAAATATAAAAGTCAATACCAAAGTACCCGACTCAGCACATTTTAAGTGTTTTCTTAAACTTGGAGTTCATTTCCATTTTAATGCTCTAAAAGAAGGGTCTTAAATTCAATCCCTGGAGCAATTACATTAGTTGGACAACTTCCAATTCCCTGTCAACATGATCTGTAGTTAAGCTCTTCTTCCAAAGTGTACATACAAGGTGTCATATTCTTAACGTTCCTGAGGGTCCTTGGAGACTTGAGTTATACAAATGAAGATTTAAAATCAAAACTGTGTATCCATGCTCAGTGATATGTCTTAAACCATATTTCTAAACGAAAGGGCGCTCTGATATATTGCAGTAATTAGCCAGTGTTTGTCTTTAGAGTGTGGGGCGAGGAGGTCTGAACAGCTCAACGCTTTAAAAAAGTGCCCTGAAGCAAGTGCTGCTCATAACTCACATTATGACTGATGGGAAGCAGTGAAGGGTCCTTGTGCTGCAGCTTTGGTTCTAAAATATTTGATGCCCCGACAAATCCTGTCCCCGGCTTCTGTCTGAATGTGATGACAGACCCCGGAGCTGCTGCGATGACACTTCACAGTTCCTCCTCTAACCTGTTATCCCCTTACTCTCCCTTCAACAGGGGGACCGGGCACCATTTCAACACACAGCCTAGAGTGACACTTTTTCTGGTCAGTCGCGAAGAGTGAAGACATTTCTGTCTGTGAAATGCAATGTGTGATAGGACTGTGTAAAATCCCCATGGTGCGGACTGTAAGCGGGGAAATGATCCTAGTTGAAAAGCTTTTATCTGTTGTCACGGTGATATCTTACCACTACATCCAGCTTGCCGATCACACTGTGGGCCTTGATGACCCAGTTGACGGACTTTGCGCACTTTAGCAGCAAGACGACGTCACGATGAAGCGGGGCATCGTCCTCAAGAGGCCGTAAATCCACTATGACATCCACCTGGAAAGCACTGCAGAGGAGGGAGAGGGAAAAAAACAACTTCGTGAGGGTATGGCCGACAAAGCGTTATCGTGCCTTCTGTGTCTGGCCAACTAATTAAAGAGCTGGATGTGTTCCCAGAGAAAAAGCAGACATATGCACTACAGACCAGATAGCAATTGAGTGAGATACAGCACAGTTACTAACACATTTGTGGTCTTCAGGGTGCACAGAATAATCACTCCACAGAGGGGGTGAGGAAATTATCTGGCAACCTGGACTCTGAAACCAAGTTTTGAAATATCTCTTTTAAGAAAAAAACATCCAAAAGTGAAGAGTAACAACCCCCCCTCTCTGCCTTCATGTTAGTTTCCATCCAAAACAAACCCCACAGAGATTAGTGAGCGCATCCTGACCTCAAAAATAAACTATGACAACATGTTTTCTTGGCTTTGGCTGCATACCTGCTGGAGTTTGGGGCTTGGAGCTCAACGATGTGGACTTCTCGGTCTTTGTCGGGTCCAGACAGGACGCAGCCCTTTGATGTCTGTGGCTCAGCGTAGCCGCCCAGGTAGTTCAGAGACAGGAACTTGGTATCAATCTTGCAGGTGTCAGAAAACACTGGATCTGAAAGTGGAGAGATGTTTATGTTACTCTTCAGGGGTTCTGAGAGCCTGTTTTGATCCCCAGAGAAGAAATACAGCTTTTTGTAACCCCTCCACCACAGCGAGGTCAGAGCACAAGGTCAGCTACAGAACAGCACCCCCTGCTTCTTGGAGGAGTTCAATGTCCTGCTCAGGGAGACTTCAGTAGTGTGGATGTTTGCTTTGACCCTGCCGCTCCATCTGAAGAACAGTTTACCTGCTGCTGGTATTCCCATTGTCTCAGCACTAGCTAGACCTGCATCACACGAGGTATGGCATGCTCTGGTTGGCACAAACTGCCTTCTTTTCAAAGGGACATTTCTGTTTTGGGCTAACATGGGAAAAACAAGAAAGGGTTTTTACCAGCAAGTTCCAGCACTAACAGGATGATGAAACTCATAAACAAACTCAGGGGTTATTTCCTTAACTTTTACAAATGTTCATAAATGTCATAACTGCCAAGAAAGTAACTTAAGAACTTAAAATGTCAGGTCCCCTCAAAGCACTCAGGGGAAACAGAAGACAGCTGTTTCCTTATTTGGCAAACATTGCCTTGGAAAAATTGTAAACTGAAGGTTGGCACTTTCCTCTCTGGACCCCCTGTGGCACTCGTACGTCCTTGGTTAGGAGGCAAAGTTAGAATCTGTCCATCTTCATGAAGAACTATTGATGATGTGAAGGACTGGAAATCTACAGCTCTTGAAGTAAACATCATGGCACTTTGAGCTTTTGCCAAACCACAGCCCTCCCTCTAATGACTCGAGCAAAAAAAAAAATCCTGTAGGCTAAAGAAACCACTCTGTTCTCCACTGCAACTAAAACAGAGACAGCACTTATCACCAGCAGTGGAGTCATCATTTGTCCAGATGTGAGCTTTGTTTTATCTCCAAGGAGTGAAAGATGCTCATTAAAAACAAGCAGTCCTGTCCGAGAGCTGATACATGTTGAACTGAGATGTGCCGTCAGTTTACTGGACAGAGGGGCCAGGAGTTTGAAGAATCGAGAGTTCATGGCTCAAGCACATGTGAAGATCAATCATGGCCTCTCCTGAGAATCCTCCAGTGATCCATCATTTCATACACAGCCCCTCACTATCTTACCTATTGGAAAAATGTGAAAAACAATTTCTTTCCACTACTTACCCCTGATTATTTTCCATCGTCATCTGAAGGGTGATGTCACTGAGACAACAGTATATCCATGTTTTACACTACACACACTATGTAAGATTTATTTAACCATTTATCGGTTGTAAAACAAATGGTGGTTTTTACGATCAGTAAAGAATTTTAATCCAATTAACTTTTTCTCAAATTCATAATCCAATAGCTGTCTTCAATGCTTATGTTGATGCACTGTCCTTGCTTTGTAAATGGGCAGAAAACTCTTCTTCTCTGTATGTTGCCTTTTACAGGTGCACCAGTAACAACTGTAATGTATACGACTAGTTATTATCTACTTCTAGTTTTACCTTTGTAAGAAAAAAAAGTTGCAAGGAGCGTCTTAAAGATATATAGCGTGCTGAATATAAAGGTTTAAATTTGCTGCAATCAAGCTAAAATACTCAAATGCATGGCTCTGCAGTTTCATTATTTCTAGTGGGGCTCAGATTATTTATGAGACTGTAAGCAGCCACAACCCAGAGTTACCACGGGTAGCCTGCAAGAAAGTTTGAAAGGATGAGCGCCTGCTGAGAGAAGCAAATTCTTTTCTCATAGTAGTGCATATAAACCTCAAGCAAGGGCTCCAACACAAAAGCTAAGTTAAGTTTAGGGAGCTAAAGGGGAACAGGGAGGCGTGCCTTGGGGCCAAGAGCTATGTTGGGAATCTGGGGAATCTTGCACACACCTTCTCCAACTTTGATGTAGATGTCTTGAGTCATCCTGAGCTCAGAGAAGGAGGTTACTGCTCTGTACTTCTTCTGGGCCCAGTTAAGGAGGTGCTCATTGCCATGGGGAAGGGTCTCCTTCTGGATCTGGCAAAGACGGGAGAAGTTTCCCGGCTGAAAGTGGACCTCGGAGCCCTCGGATACCTTGAGGAGAGGAAAATGGAGGAGTGTTAGAGGGAAAAAAGAGCTGCTCTGATAATCTGGTATCTCAGTTCTGTTAAATGTGATCACAATACCAGGACACAGGAGTGATATCTGCACGTTTTCTTAAGCCCTCTGAGCTTAAGAAAAAAGTAGCATCCTCTTTTCAAGTTTTCAACAGTACATATGCACAAAAAAGTCAGCTCAAGTAGCTCTTCCCTTTTTAAAATAGAGTATGTGAGATTGTCAGATGAAGCAGCTGCAGGCAGACTTAACAACAGCTCAGCAGTTCTATAATAAACCAGCTTTCTAAACATTTTGAAACCATTCTTTATTCTCCATCCAAACCGTTCTATTAAGCCTTTAAAGTAATACACAGAGCTTATTTTCTCACATGTTCTTCTTCACAGTATTGTGTCTGGTTTCCAGTGTTTAGACGGAGAAAATAAAGTGTTGCAGATCGTCATCACAAATGAGTAAGTCTGCCTGAAATAGACACAAGGTGTGACAATGAAGACACAAAAACAAGTACAACAGGCGCACACACAAAACTCCAGTCAAGGTTCTTCATTTCAATACTTTACTGACACTTTTTCTTGTCATAACAGACACAAAAAATATACACAAGTACAAATACACTAAATGCACGGTCAAAGACTAGTGTGCGACCGTACCTCCACAGCTTCCAATAAAGCATCAAGACAGCACAGGCAGCATGCTGTGCCCTTCAACCAATCAGCAGCCAGGGTGGACTGCAGTCTTAATCACCTTCAATTAAGCATGCTGCACTGGCCTGAGCAGATTAAACACTGAATGGTAAATGGACTTGAGCTTGTATAGCGCTTTTCTAGCCTTCTGACCAATGAAAGCGCATTTACACGGCAGGTTACACCTACACATTCACACACTGATGGCAGAGACTGCTATGTAAAGTGTCCATCAGTAATTAACTTATACCATTCATACAAATGTATCAACGCTGATGAAGCAGCGGGAGCAGCTTAGGGTTAAGTGCCCGCGGACACATCGGACATGTTGCTGCAGGAGCTGGGGATCGAACCTTCCGGTTGAGAGACGACCGACTCTACCAACTGAGCCACAGCCGCCTGAAGAACACAGAAGATAACTACTTCACTCTCATGTATAAATAGCTCTAACACTCGGCATTTGGCTTCATTTCAAGATGAAAACTATTTGAAATGTGTCATGAGCTTTATTTCATATACCTGTGGCCTTATGTCAAAAGGATGGTAAATATACCTACAAACTGCATTCAATCTGTTCTTTGCATCAGACAAATGGACTTGTTTTTAAGCCTAGAAGCACCGGCAATATGATGTGTGGTCCTGTATACTGAATATTTCTCTTGTTTTGAAAAGCCTTTGCAAGTGACAGTTTCTGCTCTACTGACGGACCATTTGGTTATTTGAAGTTCTGTTTTCCCTTTTCTTTTGGTTTGTTTTTTGAGAGCTTTCTTTGGGATGGTAAAGAAGTGAGTAAATACGTAAAGTTCAAGTCTTGGTTGCTCTACTGAATCCAGCTGAGAGATATTACTGTGACAGAAAAAAGGCAAAATCAGGGTGAAGGCTTAATAATATGGAGGACTAAAAGTGCTGATTTGCATTTGACAGGGAAACTGGCCTTGCCCTTCAGAGGAGGGACCACCCCTTTGGCACTTAATGGAGCTCAGCCCAAATGCCTCATTTCAGGGAGATAAACATTCACATGTGCTGAAAAGCCTGCCATACAACCATAAGAGTCCAAGCACACGGTCTAGACAGCCTACCTCATTTTATGTCCATGCTTGTTTTTCTTTCTCCCTCGGTATCCTACCCGTATGCATGAGCTGACACGGTGCTGGCAGGTCCGATTAAAACCTTAAATCCATTTGAATCCGCGAGGAATAAGAAAGTACACTTCTTCGCGATGATGCTACGAATTTGTCCTCAAATCGCAATCATGATTCACTGATAGTAGACTAATTTCCCTTAAGGGTGTTCTGATTTTTGCAGACAGAACTATTCAAATCTCCTCATGCGCAACATCTGTCTGACCTCTGGATGCTCCTCTTGATGTTCCTGGCATTGTCACCAGAAGCAGTAAATACTGCGGCCTAGGAGACAGACTCTGTCGAAGAATTCAGGTTTTATTTTTAGTGTGTTTACTACGGCAAAAAGAAAGAAAGATGGCGAAGAGGTGGTGCCCTGAGTCAGTAGGGAGGGGCTTGGATTGCTTCGCTGACTTTGCCAAGCTCAGCAGAGTTTATCAGTTTAATTGCGGGAATACAGCTGTAATTAGTCGCTAGGAATTAGAGGGGGAAGCCTGAAAGCCAAATTAGCTCCAGGCTTTGCAGAGCACTGAAAACCTCAAGAATGTGAAACAGGGAAGTGCAGCCCCACTTTAACAAACTCTCTCTCTCTCTCTCTCTCTCTCTCTATCCCTCACTCTCAGTCTCCCCTGCTGCATGTTGACGGACCAAAAAGACTGGGGCTCTATTTTCCTGCAGGCTCACAGCCAGCACTAGGGGAAAATGCAGTTTTTATGCATTTTTCCTCTAGCGAAGACTATTTTTTTGAGTCTGAGCCTGTTTGGTAATTTCCTGGAACCAAACAAATGTGTTTGCACAAGGTAGCAGGAAAGGTACAGCCCGTCCTGCTGCACCGAGCACCTGTTTTGCAAACGCAGAAGAGGAATACTCTTGAGTTGAGGCTGAGGCAAATAAGCAAAATCACAATACTTTCATGTTTCTTTGTACAATTTATCAATCAACTTTAGATTCATATTTGCATCCAAACAAACTTAATGTGACCGGGGAACATTCTTATCATATATTCTTTTTTATCTCGTGTTACTTTGTATTATGGTAATAAGGTTTGCGCAAACACTTCATGAAAAGCAGGATTTTCTGCAGTTATCATCACCAGTGGCATTCAAACGCTGATTACCGCCATTCGAGGTGAGAAGCTCCCTGTTCCAATAACTGCCATGCAAGAATCATGGAAATAAACCGGGCACTTACAGGATCGATACGCTGGTTTTTCTTGCAGTGACAGGATTCAGATACATGTTTTGTCACAGTGGTCTCTCTCAGTCCTCCTACTTCTTCTAAGGTGGATGTAAGGAGCTAATATTACTGGTCTTCACTAAAAAGTGTGCTGCATGCCCTGGTTTATTCAATACTTCTTATTATAATAATGTATATTCAGCCTCTCTTATATATTGTGACCAGCTGCGCCGGGTTTTTGCCAACGCCTGTGGTCACCAAAACTGCAAAGATTTGCTGGTCACACCCATTTGTGTTATAAGCTTGGAAATGTTTCTTGCTTTTTCAATGTGTGCTACTTTTAATTTTCATTGTGTTTGATTCCTGGACTCTGACGAAGCGAAGCCTTTCTTTACCTGTTTGATCTTTTTGTTTCCTAAATATAATTTTGAACACTGCATCTCTTTTGAAATCTCAAACCTTGACAATGCCAGCCAATCCGTCTTCAATTATGAAATACTAAGTGCCAACAGATCTTTATGTTGGATTGACGTTGACTTTGTGACCAATCTGTTCTTGTAGCAAAACTTTATTTTCTCTCCAGAGTACTTCTGAGCTGTAAGCAACAGCCCACAGCCAAGTCAAACATAAACCTCACTGTAAGAAAATAAAGCTCATCTCTTTCTAAGCATGCTATTGCTATTACTGCCAAAAACAGTCTTGAAGTCGGATTTCGAGCAGTGATGGCCACGTAATGTGTTGTGAAGTAAGAAAAAACTGGATGTTACCTTGACTTTAAGGAATTCCTTGGACTTGGCAGAGGGCGGACACAAAGAATGCAGAGGAAAGGTTAGCGACATACCGTGGGGACTGCAGCTCATGCTTTCATGATTGTAATGGTAGAAACTCATGTACTTGTGTTTGTTACAGTATGTGCAGGCGTTTTTGTGACTTAACCCAACCTAAACTGTAACTGCTTTCTTCACTGATATAAAACAACTGTGTCAGTTCAGCATTTTATCCCTTCAGCAAACGAGTCCAAAGCACCGCCTCTTAAATAGTAACAAAACACTTCTTCTCTTCAAGCACATCTGCCAGTACAGAGTAACCTGCTCAAAACATCTAGCAGTATATTTCCTGCTCTTTCTGCCTATAAGCATCAACATATTACAGCCATATGTGCAGTTTAAATGAGAAAGCATGCCAAATGTTTGACATCAATTATCATAGAGCTGTAATCCTCCACTGAGCAACACCCTAAGCCTGGGAATCGCAAAAGGCTGTTTGGAAATTAAGAGGTGTTGCAAACAGAGAAGGGTGATGGGAAGTGTAGAAAGGGTTGAGTGAAAGTATGAGCATGCACTAAGTCCCTGGTGATATTAATGTGATAAATGCTTTCGTGGCTGATTTGATCTTATCTCCCTCGATGAGCTATGTGGAGCCAATCACGCTGCTCTCTGCAAACATGCATGTGTTCTTGTGAACTGGCAGGCTCTGTTGTGGAGAAAACAATACCATATGTCTCAGCGCCACTCTGGAGCGTTCCTCTGCTTGTCTCCAAATAAAAAAAACGATAGTGGCTACCCATGGTTTCCATTAGCAATTACTCTGAGGAGAGAGCTTGTGTGAGAGCAAAACTCGTATGAAGAGCCTTCGAATAATGAGAGAAATACAGAAGTGAAAAGGAAAAGCTTGGCAAACAAACAATAGGCAACACAAGCCAACAGCAAAACTTAACAGAGTTGTTCCATCAGGAGTCATAAAACATTTGATCCAAGTCAAGCCTTTCAAGCAGAGATGCAACTCAGCCCTCTTTCCCTAACCCCGAAAAGAAATATATACTGTACATAAGGCCACAAAGTCAACACGGCACACTCTGCACATGTGTCTCACTCGGAATCCAAGTGTCCCTTGGTAAAATAAAATTTGGCCCGATTTCAGAGTTCATTTTTCATGTCATTTTAGACCCATGATGACTCCTGCCTGCTGCTGATTGACAAGGAGTACCGTGAAGAACATGTTTTACAACAAAAGTCTAGATTATGGCGTTTTAAAAGTCCTTGGCCAACAGCAACAGTGTGCTCAACGTCTCTGAAGCTTTTCCAGGCAGACAATCTGTATCCAACGAGCCCAGAGCC
The DNA here is from genome assembly GCA_020745685.1 of Tautogolabrus adspersus. Taxonomy (NCBI): domain Eukaryota; kingdom Metazoa; phylum Chordata; class Actinopteri; order Labriformes; family Labridae; genus Tautogolabrus; species Tautogolabrus adspersus. The sequence goes on from CM036536.1 coordinate 27,635,747, forward strand.
CTGGAACCAGGAAACAAGGACTGGCAGGCCCGATTCAAAGTCCAATTAGCCCAAGGAAACAGCCTCTCCAATGGAAAGTCAATGTGAGGGAGGTCTGGCTGTGGGTTTCGGTTCTTAAGTGTTAAGCCCAAAGCCAGTTCCTCTTGACTCTGTTAGTCAAAGCTCTCACCACAGCAACTCCTCTGTCACAGAGCGACCCGACAGAAGGTGCTGGAAATGACAGGGTCATTATTGACAGTGAGACTTTAGCATTTGTGGTCATCGGAGAGAAGTACTTTAATGGCCCAACGCAAGTTTATTAAATAGTTGATCATTTGCTAAACCCCTATCCCAAACCATTGTCTAATCACAGTTTAGCGACAGTGCAAAGGATAGATTAAAAGGATTTCATTGCTCACTTAATTTGTTTGCATGTCCAGCTAAGTAAGTGCATTACTAAAAGTACTAAATGAGCATTAATTTGAAGGCCAAGAATCACATCATTCCCTTACTACATGTGTTTTGAGTGTTGTGGGTTAAATACAAAAGAACACTATTACAAGAACATCAAGAACATCTACTGCATAGTATTTATCCACCTGGAATGTTCTGACAAATTGTGTTAACGTCAGCATTTCTGCCCTCATTAGATTTAAGGAAGTTTACTCTGCAAAAACCCCAGTAAACCTGAAATGGATTAACAAATCCATCAGTTTCCAAAAAGCATTTTCTGTTTATGAACTTAACTAAAACAAGGAAATTGCATGATTGTATTGTTGTATTTATTTTAGTTAAAGCTATGGAAATTTAGCGATGCTAATTGTGCATGCATCACAGGCACCAACAGGGGGCAAAGGTTGGCCAGTCCCAAATAATCATCCCACCATTATTTGGAAAAACCTTTGTTGTTGTTGTTTGACAGAGAGCTCCTGGAGACTTAAGAGATATTTTTGTAAAGAATATGATATGACACTGTTTTCCTTGTGACATTAGAACTAACAATCTATATACTGTCGTACAGAAAACAAACATACATGCTGTTTCTACATTGATCTCTGTTTAGTAAGGATGCTGACTTTTTGCCTGGAACTCATTTTTATTACAGCCTTGGTCTATTAGACAGCTTCATAGTCAAAGCTACCTTATGCATGGACCACTTTTGAAATGTTTCTTCTTTCAGAAAAAGACAGCTTGAAATCCTGACGAGACTAAAGAAACAAAGAAGATATTAGGCTAGTTATTAGGCAGTTAAATAGGTATGAGACACCTGCCATATGAGGGTCACTGGCTAGAAATGGGGAGATTGTTTTTCTCTACTTGTGCGTTAAATCAAGGTTCCATAACGGTAGCTTAGGAGGAAAGGGCTTTGAAAATGGTCAGTTGCAACTTATTTTGAGGTGATCAGTTCATATTAACAGTGAACAGAGGGCGGGTGATTGTTCATCCTGTACAATGTGGTATTCAAGCTGTGTGGCATGTTAAGGAGGTTTCATTCTGGAGAGGATCCGGGAAGAGCAGCAGTCGCTGGGACTCTTCTGGGTTGCGGACTTGTGCAGTCAGGCTGGGGGACAAGATGCCAACAGTCTGCACTCCAAGAGGGCTCAGTGCTGTCACTCAAACACAAAATACTTCACACCTCATTCAGGAGAGGGCCTGCAGTCAGTTAAAGCCATTAGCTTTAGCCTTGTCTGACTGCAGGGGCCTCCTCCATTACTGTTAAGATTCCCTTCATCTCTCCTCACCCCATTTGAAAGCTGTGATTATGTGCCAGAAAAGCATCACACTGAAGTGCTAACAGAGACATTCTGTCTGATGTGAAGGGTTTTCAGCTCCACCATGGGTATCTACTGCAAATTAATCTGATTAATACACATTCCTCTCAAACAGAGCTGTATCCTGTCATTAAAAAAAGATATATTCAGAGCGGCCTCTTTTTAGTTTGAGATAAAGAAGACATGAAACTCCTCTCTACAAACATCACTGATGATCATCATCATTAGACACACAGAAACAGCGCCGCATGGACTTCAGGCTGTCATGATGGCTGTCAGCTGTGTTCTGTCTGTCCCCACTGACAAGGGGAGATATTTAATGTGATGCTGACCTGCTGGTCTACACTGAAACACCAATCTCACTGGCTACACATTATCACCGCTTAGGAAAACACAAGCATGTCAGAGGCACATCAATCTGTATGAAATGCATCGGTTTCTTCCAAAACTGCTGCAGGAAAACAGAATGAGAGTATTGAGATGTGTTCATATGAAGGCTGTGTTCCTACTCCTACTAACGGGGCGGCTGTGGCTCAGTTGGTAGAGTCGTTGACTCTCAACCAGAAGGTCGAGGGTTCGATCCCCAGCTGAGCAACATGTCCGATGTGTCCTTGGGCAAGACACTTAACCCTGCATTGCTCCCGCTGCTTCGGTGGCGGTGTATGAATGGATTAGTGTTGTACTTACTCTCTGATGTACGTACTGCTAAGTGAATTGTAGCTCTGCTAAGTGAATTGTACTCTCGCACATAAAAAGAAAGCAAATAAGAACATATGTGCTGCCTTCCTGTTCACCTGACATGTTGAAAATCTTTGTAGGGATTTATTAGAGCAACAGATTCTTTAAAGATTCTCGAAGATCTCTCTTTAAAGCCATCACAATGTCTTTGCTTTAATTCTGCATCCATTTCAGTGCACAGTTCCCCTCTCAATGCCGAGGTGATAATCAACTTTAATGTCTTCTTGATGAAGGTCAAATATCAGTTAAGGCTTTAAAAGTTTCATATGATCTAAAAACTGCTTGTTAACATTTCATGAATGTCAAAGGGGTTGTTAACAGACTATATACATAAGGGGAATATGAGGCTGTCTGTATAATATGTGTGAGTGTCTACGTACAGATGTGCGTAATGCAAGGATTTTGCAATCAATCTTTGTTCTTCTCCGTGTCACATTGGCTTTCACGGGTGGGATATTTTTTCATGAAAAGTAAGCAACAAAAACTCTTGACCACATCTGGAAACAATTTGTGTACCTGATACTGCATTCTTGCAGAATGCTGTGGTGTTAACATACAATTGAAAATGATTACTTCGGGGAAGCCAAAAAAACAGGAAAGCTTTCTCAGCATTTAAAGGCGTAGAAATAAATTCCATTGCAATATCGTATAGTAAGCCACGGCTGAGGCCTCTGGACTCTGATTCTCTCATGTGAGACATGGGCTTTAAACAAGGGCACTGTAAGAGTCCATTTTTAAAAATGTTTTTATTAAGTTTCCCAGCGAGGCCCCATGGTACCTTCACTAAATATGGCTGGCTCTCCAGGGGACCTGGCTCCTACTACACTGACATACCCCTCACCAAATCCTTGTCTATTCTTCCCCAACATGTACCCTGGTCTTGATGCAAACCCCTGCCATGTGATTTGGATTTATTTTTACAACCTTAAAGGGAGACAGCACAATTTTTAAAAGAAGGAAAACAAGCTTATGACGCAAACTTGAGTCCACCGTGAGCTGACCTTGGAGTCAGTCGGCTGAGTTTACGACTTTTCTCTACTTGTGCTGCTGTTTGAGTAAAGTTAAGCAGGTCAGTAACATCACTTTCTCACATTAAATTTAATAAGCTTCCACATGAACTGTTAAGCCTTTTCAAATCTTATTGCATGCTGCCATGCGTGTCATCATTTATACTATACAACTATATGTTTGGCAAAATAACAAAAGTTTTGTGAAGGTGGAAATATTTGACTTTCTGGTGGACTGTATGGGAATAAAGCGATAGATGACCTCCTTTATCATTACAGGATACACCAACTGGTGTAAATAAGGCTTAACTCAAGATCATCTTTGGAACAGAAGGCTGATTAAATATACATTTTCCAATAACTACCACTTCTGGCTTTACTGGCTTCTTAAAAAACTACCTCTCATAATGTGCCTTCATAATGTTTCAAATCTGCTGTTGCATCTCAGATTGAGTCTCGTCTATTTCAAACAAACTAGCAGCATTATTTAGTATCTGAGCATAAATGAGAAGGTGAGAGTTCAACTCCTTCCTCCGGAGAGCTTAAGTGGTTTACTGTTTGCTCCCAAACATTCCCCCCCTTGTTGGGATTTTTGTGGATACGCCCTGTCTGATTTGAACAGCTGCCAAGCTATCAACAAGACTTTTTTTAAATGAGGAAGGGAGGGAGGAAGGGAGGATGGAAGCAGGGATATGGCCCTGTGGTTATAGTTTGGGAATAGAGCTGACAGGGCACATTGCATCTTTATAGATGAATTTATCTTACAGTTTGATGTGAGGGGGGGAGACTGGTTTGAGTTTGACTCAACTCTCCCTCTTACTATCATACAGAAGACAATACTGAATCTAACGAGGCTCTGGTAAAAACAGCACACAGGTATTTGTATACAGAAATTAAAGCCTCCTGCATGAGAAACCTCTTGTTGAGAGTGCAAAGGCCTCCTCTGCAAACTTATATCATTTAATATATTTTACTCAGATAAGATGGCTACTGAAATAGGAATACAGCTTAGCCTGAGAGGAAATGAATACACAGTTTTAGGAAGTAGGATTTAGAGGCTTTCAGTGACGCTGGACTCACATGAAAGATATGTTTAATGCTTGGGGCCAGGTTCTCCGTCTTGATCTTCCAGATCAGCGACTGGGGGGAGTTGAGCACGAAGGCCAGTGGCTTCTGGTGTCGCAGCAGAGACTGGATGGGCTTCAGATGCAGCTCAACCTGGTGAGACAAAAAAAGGGAATAGAGTCACAAGATGCACACTGGTTAAAAAAAAAAGCATACCGAGGAAAAGATAAGGGCAGAAACCAGGAAAATAAAGCCAAACAGTGTAAATGTCAAAGCTTTTATTTTCTAATGTTCACTGAAATACAGTTATAGACTCAGGTAAAGTTACTATCATGGCCCGTGTAAAGTTGTAGATTGTTCTTCTTTATCAGGCTTTGTGGTTGTTTGTGTGCTCACTTTCCTGATAATTTCACAGAGACGGCATGCTGTGTTCTCCCTCGAAGGCGCTAGCTTCACTCTGATATTTAGCCTCAGTGGGATCTGAACTTTCACACAGTGGAGTCTTTGTTAACTCTGAGTGAACAAATAGTAATTGGAGGGTCTCTGTTACCATCTCTACAGCATGCATCCATGCCTTTGGTTCTCAGACTGCCATTATAATAGATTTTCACAGTCTGGTAGTGAGCTGGGGAAAACAAACGTGATGTTTTGGGACCTGAGTTGTTGTTTTTGTTTTCTTGTTTCCACTGGTAGATCTGTTTGGACCATTTGGACCAAACCTGGTCAGGTTTTCAATGGTCTGACTCTGAGCATGCAATGAACTCACACGTCAGGGGTGTAATGATCCCGCTTTCTATCATCCTTTTTACATTAAGAATAGTTTTACCAACCAAAAGCCAAAGCCTTCCCAAGAGTTGTTCAAATATCCAAATGTTCCTTCTAGATTTGATAAGAAGTGATACTCTGGACACTCTTCTTTAAACTTCCTCCCCTTGTATTCCCAGACTAATCATATTAGCCCCATCCCATGTGTCAGCACTAAAAGTCTGTAAATCATTAATTCAACTCACAAGGATTCACATTATGTGATAAAAGGACCCCAGCAGTAACTTAATCAGTCACGGCCTGCAACAATATTGGCCCTTCGCCTTTTCTCAACAAACAGCCTTTGTGCCTCCATCGAAGCTAAAAATGGAACAAACGATTTGTGATTATGATGACAGAGATTGTAAATATGAGTTGACAGTTTCATATTAGGAGTGTTTGAATGAGTTAGAAACTGCAGAGAACAATTGCTGCAGTAATTTATTTTGATGTGCTTATGATGTGTACTTTATGAAGAGGAGGATCCGCATCGTTAATGAATACCACTTTATGTTGTACAATGAGTTCCTCCTGCCTTCATGTGCTCTTTGTTCCTGTCATAATCAAGACTCCACAAGAAACAATACTTTATGAACAAAGTTGTCCATTTATGTAATAGTCTGTTTTGGGGTTTGAACTAGGGCTGCACAATTAATTGCCAATTCATCGTTATCATGACATGAGTATTAGCATTAAATGCACCGCAAAAGTCTGAATTTGTCCCAATAAAGAATACACTTTATTTCAAAGAAAAAAGCAATACTTTCTCACTCAGCATGGGTTTGTTTCACCTTTTGGATGGAGGTCTAGGTAGAATGAGCATGCTTTACACCATTTTGAAGCAGGATGCTAGCTAGCAGCTTGCTAGCAGCTGCCCTTAGATCAAATGTTGTTAGATTTTGGATTTATTTTGGATTCAGGAGAGACATGTTGCAAACACAAGTATTGTGTTAAACATGAAGAACAGCAGATAGAGGGAAAAAGAGTTACATGCACTCTTAAATTTCTGTTTATTTATTGCACTTCTTACTATTATCGCATGTTGAACACATATATTTTTCTCACATCGTGCAGGACTAGTGTGAACCAGACTAAATTCTTAACAGAAGTCAAACAATGGTAACCTTAGATCTGCTGTATCATTGGTTATTTACAATATATTAATGTAGCAATCCCAAAGATCGATGTTTTGTTCTCTTTGGCAGCACCTAGGGGGATACGTTTTATCTTACAGAACATCAAACAGGCTCTTGCTTAAGTCTTAGTGTCTAAGTAACCCACAAATCAGCTGAGACAGGGGGTGTGTAACAAGATTTATCAGGGTTTGATATTATACTGGTTCTTTTGATACAATACAATGTTTGCTGATATCAAAATGTCTGTCATGTAACAGTTTTGATTCCATTCAGGGCCCTGCAGTCAGTATGAGCTGGGATAGTTTAATGCAATCAGTCACGTGTGTGTCCAATCAGAAAAAACAACTGAAAACTTGAATTGATTTATTTAATAGGGACAATGCAATTTAACATAGTTTCAATACATGAAACTGATGTGCTGCATAAAGAGTATAAAGCTATTGATCATTTCCAACTCTTGTCCCTAGTTGGGCCTTTGGGATTTAACTTGAAATGTTTTGTTTTACCTTTATTTGAGAGACAAGGCAGTGGATAGATCAGGGAGTGAGAGTAAGGAATGATATGCATGCAGGGAACAAGCCACAGGTCAGATTTGAACCCAGGCCATCCACTTCGGGGACTAGAGCCTTTGTACATGCAGCGTGCAAACTAACCACTAGGACACCAGCATCCTCAAGAATTTTAAAACTGAACACTTCCTGACATTTACATTTACAATCATGTCATTCTTATCAGTAGGAAAGACCTTCTTATGTTCACATTAGAGTGCCACATTTCTCGTGTTTGACAGCTGATTTATTTTGAAAATACCTCTAGGGTAAATACTTTTTTCCAGTAAACCAGCGAGGTTAACATGAAAACAAACCTATTTGATCTACCTATCCTATTGTCAGGCAAGGTGTTCAAAAAACTCTGGAGACATTTGCTGGGGAAATAAATTGTGTCTGTCTACATCTCCTCAACAGGAGCCAGGCATGCTGCTTCTGTATGCGGTCAATCTCTTTATGCTAGATTAAAATAAACAGTTGATGGCTCTATCTTAATATAAATCAATGCACACTTCAATATAAGATTTAGAAGTGTAGATACCAACATTTCAATGTCTACCTTTCACATACTTGGAAAACTCCAGAAAAGTTAGTTAATGATACTGATGTGAACTCCATCTGCTAATGAACATGAGCATGGAATCTATACCCCTCTCTCTCACACCCACTCGCTTAGAAGAAATGTATTACACTCAGTACAGAGTGATGTTTATCTTCTGCGTTCAAAGCCTCGTCACTGTGATGCTGGTACGAAGCCATTTAACAAGGGACACGGACGGCAAAGACAGGGAGAACATGAGCTTCAAAGCCTCATTATCAGTCCTGCACAGATGCTCAGGCTGGAGGAGAGCAAAACAATTGAGTGTTAAGAGACGTGGCCTATGAATGTGCTGCGAGATTTATTAGAAAGTCTCTGAGGGAAGGAAAGGGAAGAATTACTGAACAGTTATTTATGCTGCAAACTGGATAATAATCCAAACAAATAGATGAGAGACTCACTGCTCTCTCTCTCTCTCTCTCTCTTTTTTTATGTGCATATTTGTTCCACTTAGTCCAGGCTGTGGAAAAAGCATGTGCATCGCTCCTCTGAGAATAACAAAAACCAAGATATGATCATACCTGGCCTGGCTTTGAGGCCCTGGCTTTGAGAGATGGAAGAGGGAGACAGAAGAGGAATGAGAGTGAGTGAGTGAGTGAGTGAGTGAGTGAAAGAGAGAGTTGTAAAAGACGAGGAAATTAAATCCAGACAGAGACATTTCCAGAAGACGTGAGTCACCTGAAAACCAAAAACATAAACAGAGCGCTGAGGAGAGGAAGTGCCAAAGGGAGCTGATGTTGAAGAAGGGAAAATTTTAGTAATTATCGGCTGTTTTCCAAGGTCAGGAAAGTAAACGGTAAACCGAGCTGTATCAGTAGTAACCGCAGAGCTGGGTTGCACAATTTGAGCGATGATTAAGATTTAACAGCAGCTGGTGAGCATCTCTGCCCACAGAGTTACCGTAACAAGGTTTAGTCCACATAGCAACCGACCAGCCAGGGTGTGGAAAGAAGAAGTGCAGAAACAGAAGGCTGCAAGGTGCCTCGAAGAAGGATATGGTGGCCCTAAATTGTCCCTGGTGTTTTTACCTTCACTGGAAAGAGCAGAGGTCTGCTGGGATCAGGAGGCCATACCTGATTGATTATCTGGAGGCTGGCACAGGGATTTGTGAGTCCAGGGTCCATTACAGTAACAGGGCGCATTTGCCAGCAGCAAAAGATGGAGAGCTATCACGTTACTGAAACTACACTCCACACAGGGGACGACAGCTGTAGCAGGATAAGCCAAGCCCATCAGGGAGCATACCATTAGTGGTGGCAGCATGTGTAAACAATGGAAATGTAAAAGAAGAAATACCAAAACAGCTTCAACTTACAGCTTTAAATCAGCTTCAACGACAACAAACAGAGCGCCAACAGAGCGCCAAATGATGAATCATACACAATCCTGCATTTCATAACAAAGCTCCAGGGTTAGATTTAGAACCTACTGATGACTGTGACACTGTAATTATGAAGCTGATTTGTTTGCCCTGTCTTGAGCATGTGGTTGCAATTTCATGACCTTTCGAGGAAACTAAATCAAGGCTCAAGTGCGCTCCATAAACACAGAGCATCAACATTGTTACGCGATACTTTCATAACACTGACACCCTGCAGTCAGAGCTTAGTATCAGTGCTCGCAGTTTCCGTTATTGACAGAGCTAATTAGGTGCCTGGTGATGCCTGTTGATTCAGAGAAAACCCAAAACATCCTTTAATTAGGAAAAAAATCGTACTAATCTAGGAACACACTCTCCCTCCCAGGAAATAATAATCAACGACTGAATAATTGACATGAAGAAACTGACTGAACGATGCCGGAGTAACAATGAGTGACTTTAAATCACAATCAGAATGGGTTACAACGAGTATTATCCGGTTGATAAGGGGTATATGCTGTAATATAACATATGATGCAGAAAACCATTATTTAGATGATTAATAAATGGTCTCATCACATACAGTATATTGTACAGCTAAGCTCACTCCTAATTCTATAGTTTACTCTCAGCACTGCTGTCTGCAGCACAAGCAGCATAGCAATATGCCTTCACAATATGGGAAAAATATGACATGTGCAATACAACTGGTGAATGCAATGAAATGAAGTGTTACAATAAAACAAATATTAAAGATTGTGTATCACAGTGTTTAGGTCAATCTGCTGTTCTTCATTTCCCCCTCAATGCTTCTGCAACATGTTCCTCTTATTCCAAAATAAATCATAACAGCAGTTTTTTTACCTCTAATTGAGCTAATTAACGGATTAATCTGAGTGAAGCTGAAAACGAGCTTCAGCTCCATCTAACTGCATCAGAATGTTGTGAAAGTATTAGCATTTTACTCAGACCTTCAACCGACTGTACACATACTGAGTGAGGAATTCTTGGTAACAGCAATAGATTGAGACTTTTGCGATATGTATAATGCTTCAATGTTATTGTGATTAATTGCATGGCCCTTTTTGAAAATGTGCAATCATTATAAATATCCTTTGACAAAGTAAAACATTTAAGAATGCAGCCGTCTGATCACCTTTGCAGAGATATATCTGTACCAGTTATTCTGCACAAGCCCCATAGAGAGGGTATATGTTTATAGCAACACAATATAATTCACTGTAATGGCAGCCAAAGCAGTATAGGTGAGTTTTTCCCATTTATTTTGGTCTCATAAATCTCACATCTGTCAGGCAGAAGTAATATAGGCTGGTGTCCAAGATTATAGCAAACATTGGAACCTTGAAGATTGCAGAAGTTGAAAACAAAGAGGGCAGGCAAAGGACTTTAAAGTCACGGCTCCAAGAGCAGAAAAACACTCTGTCTGGGACCAATCATACCGAGTTATCTGATGTGTGTGCATGTGCATGTGTCTTGTCTGTCTGGATCTTAGTTTTTTCTGGATCACTGAGGGTGTACAGAGGGAAAGAAGGGGGTCTAGGGCAAAGGAGTGATGGAGAGGAGAGGAGGCGGTCCAAAGACCTGTGGACTGCGCTTATCAGTGCCACCCACATATTTGCGAGTGCGATGGGGATGTTACCTGGAGCCTTTTCCCCCTGAACTGTGATGGTAATCAGTCTGCACTCAACGCCAAACTGCAAGAAGCCTGAACAGCCTGAAAAGACGTCAAAGTGAGACGGGATGTGTGGATAACAATCTAAGTGATACGGCAGAATGGCAGGACGTGCTGAAGAAAATAACACAGCATTGAGGCTATAGGGCACAGGAAAGATTAGGCTCTTATTCTATGTGATATAAACATAACTATACCCAGTTTCAGCTTGGTGTTTGCTTTAATGTGTGTACTTATTGGTAAAATCATAATTACCAAAAAGAAGAAATTAAAGTTTATTTACTTTTGCACTTATGGTCCATCCCCTATATTAGTGTTCTCCTGCAGTGTTGGTCTCAAACTGATGGTGGGGCCTTTTTTAAAGTTGTTAATTCAAGTCATGAACTGAAATGACTCTGAGTGGATTTGGAATATGTCATTAAAATAACAGCACCTTTGTTTGTTTTTTGTTTTTTTGCTGTGTCATTGTACAAGGAACAAGGCTGCAGTAACAGCAGGCAGTTAACTTAACCAACCATTAATAATTCATGACGTTTTTACTGGAAAATTATGGACAGCAGTCTCCTCCTCTGCATTAAAACTGAGCCATTTGATTATAACCAGCTAATAAAACAAACATCTGAGGTGCAAAAGACTGCAGTTCCTCAAATGTCCACTTGAGGCTGGCTGCAAAAGCCAAGATATCCCCATTAGGTCCATGTTAAAACGCCAATTTTTAAAGGATTCAAATAAACATGTTTACAGCCTCGTACAAAAAATAATATTGGTTTCGCTCATTTCTTTATTGGATAGAACTGTGCGAGGGGAGAATTTGTTTATAACGCATCCGTTTTCGTTGCAAAGAGTTATGCTTACATTTGCTTACTTAGGGGAGGGCTGATTGACCGGTGGGCACGTAGCTGTTTGTCAGGAGGCTTAAGGCTTTAGATGAGACGACTTTATTTGTAATTTGAGACAGCATTTACAATACGAGACTGCCCACATTTGACTTCAAAATGCCTCTTTAGAAATTGATGGATGTTGTCACTGAGCCTGTGTCCATGTTTTATACAGTATACTGTACATGTTACCATTACAAGCACTGAATAAACCGTTTCACATAAATAATGAGTGTCTCCCCAATACTCTCTGACAGGGCTTTAAAGGCTGTCAACTGAGCTGTGGTTAGCTCTAGCTCACTAATTAAATCTTCATCCAGTTAAATTATGCAATCCAAAATAATTGAGTGACTTTGTATACTAAGAAATAAGTTTCTGGAACAGTTTAATGTCATGATGACAGCAATTGCTTATATAAAACTGATAAATGGGCATTTAAAATCATGAAGGCCGACATAAGAATTACAATGAGGGAGAGAAATGAAAGCTTTGTATGAAACAGCAAAATTAAATTCAACTGAGTCAGGTACAGCCCTGCATACTTGATAAAGGTACAAGTCCATACAAAAGACTAAGAGCATGCTAAAATAAAGCCCATGCTGTCTTTGTGTGTGCAGTTTGTCTTGTGGGTCAGCTCAGCTCATATCTGACACTATGTTCTCTGTGCCTGCGGAGCTCCGTCAGCTCGAGTCACTCACACAAGATATCTGCGAATTCCAGCTGATAAAACAATCATCTGCTCTGCCTCACCCTGATTCAGAGCAAGTGGCTGTGTTTGATGTTTGCTTTTGGTGAGCTGATTACAGAAAGATGGCCGATTGGAGATACCACCAGCCTCTTTTGTTTATTTTCCACCCTATCGCCCGACTGTACGCCCAGACAGGCCTCTTGTTTTGTTTCAGATTTTAGCTACCACTCGGGAACAAGGTGTATACCATAGTGCCAAGCTTTACATCCATGTGGTGGTTGACTGCAAAGGTGCAAAAGGCGTCTGACAGAAGGAACATATGGAAAAATGTTCAAACTTGATACCTACACGTTGAACCAGAGAGGGGGGAACAGAGCGGATCACTCCAGAATGAGGTCATTGTTTTGGTAGAGCTTAAGTGGCAAAACACCAACACCTTCAGGTCAATAGTCAGCTGACAAAAATATATTTTGCCTCATAATCCCAGGAGGGCTAAACATGGATAAAATTTCAGCAGCAAGCCAGGTCTGTAGGACTGCTCACTCTGACTGTTACTCTCGTTTGTTTTCTTGCTCTACTATTAGATCCTTTTTACTCAATCTAGTGGACTTTGTGAAAATGTGAACTTTATTGTGCTGTTATTTGACATATCCACCTGGAAGCACAGGATTTATGAAAACCAGCCAAGAACAGTCACTTCAATCGTCCTATTCCAGGATACTGACCCTGGTCTGTCTCTCCTTTAGAGGCCCACATGGGTATAAGTGAGAAAAGGGGCTTCTGTTACTTTGATCAGGACCACTAAAGCTGATGTCATTGTCATTCTTAATTTCAGACAAATGTGAATAACACTTCAAAAGTTAACAAAAAGTATTGTACGCACGAGCCAGTTTGAAGGCTGGTCATTTTATGGGAAAGAAAAGGAGAGTTAGGACCCCATGACACAAACAGCCCACTGTCTAGAAGAACGTAAAGTAAGAATCCAGATTATCATAAAAATATTTCAGTTTCAAATCACAGAAGAGCTATGCAGAAATAATATGCTGAGCTAATTCTAGGTGGGCGTTGTCTGGGGGAGGTCTCATTTCAGAATACACAAGAAAAAAAGACACACAAGCGCTCCTACTTGCTGAAATATAAAAGCAGCATGAGCACCATGAATGTGTGAACAGACTGATGGCAATCCGCCCAGAATTTTTAGAGATGTTTTTGAATTTACCAAAAACCAACTGGCCGACCGACCGACTAGCTGACTTATCTCGCCATTCAGATAGCGTTGATGAAAAGTCTTTACATAAAGCCTGAGATGCTCCTTTTAGGATGTCTTTGCTTCAAGGTTTATCATGGCCTCTGAGACAACTTTGTCTCCTGAAACTATATACGTAGTATGAAATGAAACCTGAGCGTAGAGTCTGCTTCTACATCCTCTTCAGTCTCTCTGCCTTCACCTTTAAGTAAATACTGTTAAAACTAAGCTAAACATTTCACTTCTTTACAGTTCCCTTTGGCTATTTTTTTTACTTTTTCGAACCCTAACAAGTTCTGTAGTAAATGTTGTAAAGTTCGATCTCCTGGAATTCTGTTTTTTCTTTCAAAATAAGAACTGGTCTGTATCCAAACAGGAAGTAGAGTACCCTTAGCTTAAGACAGTTTAGATACAAAATAAAAGCATGACATAAACTGTTTTGAAAATGCATAATCATGCTCTTTATGTGATTAATCGCGATTAACTATTGAAATATGGTGATTAAATGTGACTTTTTTTATCGTTTGACAGCCCTTACTGTTTTGTATTAGTATTGCATAGTTAATTTTTCATTAGTTCGTTGACAATAAGAGCTTTGACCTCGACTTGCTTTCTATTCTTTAATTTAATCTCTTGATTGTTTTGTAACCAAACAAAGACAAATGACGTGTATGTGTAAACCCTTTTGGCATATTGAACTGTCTCATGTTGATATAAGAGCCACCCAGCTGTTATTTCTAGTTACTAGTCCTAACTATGAGCAGTAGAAAATATTTAACACTTGTTATGGAGGCTTCAGGATCAGAGGAAATGTGACTAACTCATCATAAAGCTTGCTTCAGTGTATTACATTTTCACTTCAGCAGTTGTGAACACATGGCTTGTACATCAATGGAATACTATCAAAAATATTATTGTGGCTAATTCGAGCTTTAGGCTACTGGAATGGCATATTAGCATATTTTCTCCCTCTGGTGTGTTATTCCACGCTGACTGCATGACCTGTAAATGTGAGGGTATTCCAGACGACGCACGGTGCACAGTCACTGCTGAGGTGTTCTGTTGCACTTAATAACTCAGCTTTGGCGTGGAAATTGGCCAGGGGCCAAAGTGTGTATTCTGAGTCAAGGCCAGCTGTGCATTTCTTTCTGTGGCTAACAGTTCATACCCCTTAGTTAATACCCATACAGAATGGGTTCACCGGGGCAGGCAGGAAACGATTCATTGCTCTCACGTCTTTACTGAAAATACGGACAAACTGCAAGCCCTGACTTTCACACATGGATGTGAAAGAGATGTGAACCAGGCCTCACACATCGCAGCTGCAGGATGTGTGTCTGCCTGTGTGTGTGTAAAACTGTCTGAAATTGACCATGTGATCCCCTTTCTGCGCACTAGTTCATGCAGAGCATGTGCAACAGCATATGTATTCCCATACCTGGTAAAGGCTGGGCTTTGCAAACACTTAGTTAGCAGTCACTGGGGCACAACTTGTTCTTCAGCAGCTTCTAAAACAAAGCAGGCAGTCCAACAGCCTCTTGTCCTGCAAGCCATCATTCAAAGCATCCAAATACTGTCTGTTCTGTGGCCCAGACACCACATCCTCACCCATCAGCAGAGGTGAGAAGGAGAAAATCTACACAGTCACAGACTGACCAGCCACCTCTCTGCTGACTCTGAAAATAAGCAAAGGATATACGCATGCCAAAGCAAACAGGGAAAATCTGCCATTACTGAGAGTGGAAACAATCTTAAATCTTCCACATTTGACAAATGAAAGGGATCAAACCACTGAAACTAAAGGATTGATAGAAGAATAAAATGTTTGGTTACATGTTGAGTTTTCAATCAAATAAAAATGTACATTGAATATCAAAATAAAAGTGACAGCTTAGACAGTGCTTCAGGAGTAAAGTGTGAGATGTTCATTTGACTGAGACCGTGAGGGGTGGGGGGTGGGAGGGGTTGAAGGGTTGTTCCAGGGGACGTTGGGGTGGACGGAGAGGATTGTTCGCATCATTGGTTTATCTCTGTATAAAAGTTGTACCTTTATTGAATGAATGGTGTCAATAAAAACTTGATCACAACAAAAGCTTTTGAGCTTCAGCTTTTGCAACTTACCAAATCTTTCTCTGGGCCTCACTTCAAACAGCATCTCCTCTCAAGATTTTGACTCTCTGCTGAATGTTGTACGAGTTTCTTTATCTTTGATTTTCTGTTGTTTATAAAGTTCTTCCATCCGTCAGCAATAATCTCCTGTTTGTCTGCTCAGCCTTAGTAACCATTTAACTACTAATCAGCAAAAACCCTCCTTCGCCTATTTTCACTCTCTCTGGTCAACAAACCACTTTTGGATGATTCAACCCTGCTTGAAATTCTTTTGGGCGAAAGTTGACACAATACCTGTTTCTTGACATTTCAGAATAATATCATTCATCTTAAAATGATTTCAGTCTGTGGACGTCTAAAGATGGATCATTGTCATTGTGCGTAATTTAGCAGGATATCTCTAAATACACACTGGCAAACCTGAAACTGCAAAGATCCAACAAAAAGAGAAGTAATTGGTACAAACTCCTCGTACAAAATGACAGCGGAGGAACAAACTTTTCTCCAAGAGTGGTTTGAGAAATGTTGTGGTCAAATTTTCTATGAAGCTGGGATTCACTGTATGTATTTTAACAAGCAACAAACTTTTTTAGAACCACAGTTTGCACCTTAAGGTGTTGCTGTTTGTTAATTAACAGTCAGTGTTAGTAAAGTGTTCCTTTGTTATGGAGTTATGTGTTTTTTATGGTTTGGGAAAGACTGTTTTTAGGAAGTTAAAGACACCTACAGGATGAGAAAAACCTCCATTCTTCAAAGTTAATTTTATTTCAGTTGGCTGTGTACGTGAGGAATGGGCTTAAGCGTGACTGATGAAGATACCTGATGAAGGTCGGTTAGACTGAAACGTTAAATGATCAAATAAATTGGTCAGCATAAAGCGAGACAGTTTGCTGGAGCCGTTCTCATCGCCCTTAAGCATGACTGTTAAAGTATAAGGCATGAAGTTCGACTTGTTCCTTTTAACAGCCTCCAGAGCATTCTTGCCCAAATATGAGCAACAATGTTAATCATTTTAAGATGCCCTTTAAAGTTTTAATTCCTTTTTTTCCACTGGATGAGCCCCGCTTAGTGTCATGAGAGATTACGGGCAGATAGTATCAATAAGACCAGGCTGTGACGCACTCTGTGCCCTCCAACACAGTCTGGTCCAAGGCTGCTTGCGTCCCAACAGGCCAATCCATGCACACGACCCAGGTGCAATCAAGGATAGAGAGGGAGTGAGCAGAGTGTCCGAGTGTCCTTCGAAGGATCTTATCTTATCAAAAGCAGAAATCTCCACTCACAGAGTGAGCGTCCAGCAGGGTCACTTAATCTCAACCAGAGCCACAGCGACCTTCTGCAGCCAAGGCTGTAGGCAGAGGAACAGACAGCTGGATTCCTGCCTCCTCCACACGAGTCCTCACTTGACCAAGGAGGTGATGGGTTACCAACAGCTGGATAAACTGATGTGAAGAGACGGATTTCACAGACCTTCAAAGTAAAGGTTTTACTGACTTATGTGTCACAGTTATTCAGCGAATGGTCATTTCACAGCAAACTTTAACATCTTTGAAGGAAAAATACTGAAACACTTGTAACATTTTAAAATGATTCATTTAAACCGTGAACTCTGACCTCTGCATTAACTTTTAAAAAGTAACTTCAAATAGAGTTTGGACAAAATAAGTATTTATAATCAGTTGTACAACTCGACCCTGTCAGTAAACAGAATTCATAAATGAGTATTACTCTCTGACTACTAGTGTTGGGACTAATGGGTTACTAAGTAACTGTAGCGCCACTACTATTTGTGGAGTTACTTCCCAGATTCAATAACGTCGTTACAGGTACTGACATTTAGAAGCCTGCATTACTCGTTACTTTATGTGAAACCGCCGACAACAAGCGGGCGAGGTCATCCTAACGTCAGCAAAGTAGCAAACACAGACAGGTGATCATTCAGCCGTTAAGTTAAACCACAAACACAAAGCGGTGAGTCTACTGTATGTGCAGGAAGAAAAACTTCTCTCAAAAGAAAGAAGCACCGAGCTAAACCACAACACGCTTCTCCTAAACTAGCTGTCAGAGAGCACGACGCTGCAGACACCAGAGCCCAAGGTGCAGCTCACGTTAACTCTGCAGACCGAGGAGGAGACACTCAATACAAACAGTCGGCTTGATTTAAAACACTGTCTGCTCCACGATCTGTTAGCCTGACTAAAGACTGATAGACAGGTGTGTTGACGTTGGCGTGTTTCATATCAACAGTTGAGTCTGTCGCCTTAAGAGATCTAATCTGTAAAATACCTTCAAACTGAAAATGACTCCAGTGTTATTTGAAATGTGCGAGATGTAACAGCACAAACCTGCCGTAGCAACATTAAATAAAGTGAACACTAATATGAAGATTGAAGCAAATAAAGTAACGCTTAAGTTACTTTCCTAAGTAAAAGTTTTTAGATCAGATAAATTGTATCTTAGGTACCAAAGATGCAATTTTAGATTAGATTAAAAACAACATTTCAGTTATTTCAATTTATCTCCCATAATACAAGGTTACATTTCTCTTATTCCACTTTCTTTATTGTTAATGTTGGACCTGATTTGCCTCTTCTATGTTATATCTTGTGATATGTCTCTTGCATAAGCATCTACTATGATGTGAATAGTGAATCAAACTACTGATTACATTCTAACCTGACGAATTTCAAACATGAACAAACTCTGAAACTTGTAAGTAAAACAATTTGTGGAGTAAAATGAGAGATTATCCTACATGACAAATCCTTCTCAATCTGGTGATTACAGAAATCTATCATTTTTGTTCACGTAGTCAAGCTTCAGAACAAGCCCAGCCGCTGAAAACAGACTAATTTCTGTACAGCTGATGCAGCACGCTCACACACACTGTGTTTCTGTATATCTGGCCTTGTTAACGTTAAACTCTACATCAGCAGCAAAATTGCCATTGCAAGTCTATACATGCTGCTTTTCTCACTGAAGTAAGTGAAGGGGATGGGAATCTCGGACAGTTTTAAAATCCAGACACAGCATTTTTTTGTTTTTAAGCCGTGGGCCAATGATTCATTTAGAAACTATGGTTAACTTTGAAAAGACCTGCCATGAGACATGCTGCATAACACCTTGAGACAGGGAGGGGTGTCAAAGCTGGCATAGGTTAAACGTTTTCAGGGCGTGTGCTAACAGAGTTTAAATTAGATAACTAAAGAAATCTGCATTAAATAAAAAAGCAGTTGGATAATATCTATTAGTGAGTGAATGTGTTTGATTTTACATTAGTCTACATCTTACTCAGGTTTCTAATAACAAAGACAAAGAAAGCCTGGATACAGCATGGAACGGGAGAGTAAATGGTGCAATACAATGAAGAAAATAGAGAGAACTTTGGAGAGCTTTTTTTACCGACTAGCTTGCAGCATTTTAGCGATTGAGCTCACACATAGCTCTGTGATATGAGCTTGTCAATGCTGCCTATTCTCAAAACAAGTGGGTGAAGATCACTGTGAAACTTGTGACCTGCATTCCGCCCCAACTTTGACCTGGAACCTTCCTCTAAGCAAAAGGAAAATGAATTAAAGGCTTTATCAGGGTATCTGCCTTAAATAGAACCAATAAGGGAAGTAGAAATATCCAGTGCAGCAGTTTATGAATTGTTTTTCAGGTTAAACAATAAAAATGTCAAGACGATGAGAGGGCACATCATCTCTCATTGTGTTTAGATTTCTACTGTTTTATTGAAAGGTTTATTATTGTGGTAGACGATATAATTCCTAGTTTAGCTCTCAGTCTAAGGATGACTCACTTCTGCCGGGGTGTTGTCTGGTCCCTCTGGAGCATGTCCTCTCAGGTTGATGATGTGGACCTCCTGGGGAAGGCTGGTTGTGCCCCTGCTTGCACATCCTGACAGGGCGGTGAAGCTCTTAAGCATGGCCTGCACCGGGTGGCCTATGCCCACTGGCAGCAGCTCACATGGGCTGCGAGATAAAGGCCCTACAAGAGAAAGAAGCAGAGTTGACATTTTAATCAGACTGATGGCAGCTCCAGTGATTTAACAAATCGAATTCTGTTGAGAAAAGTCTTCTCAGTCTCTTATTGGAGCTGCAGAAAAACTGAAAACTCTGGGATTAATACCTCAAGATAAATTGGAAACTATCTGCAGCCTGTTCAACATCTCTGCAAAGGGCAAGTGGCTCAATGCTACATTAGCTGCAAGACAATATCTCAGGCCCTGCTGCATGTTATTGAGACTTTCTTTAAAGGAAAATCTGATGTTATACACGTGCAATGGTAAATCAAGAAAATTGGTAAATCGGTTAGTTTAATACACATGTGCTATCACTTGTTAATGAAAGTCTGCCTAATGATTTGGAGATAATTACATGACTGGATAGCCAGATAGTCTCTTAGTAAACACGCACTTGCCCTTTTTAGACTGCTTTTTTCACTAAAGAGCTGTAACTAAGCTCAGCCGTCATCACATCTTTGTACATTCACATTGATTCTGCAACGGCGTAATACTGGTGTCACAGTCTCTGAATTCACATTGTGTTTCGGTGTTGCGGAAGCACTGCACGGCGGGAGCTCCACATACACACACTGTCAGACATGCACGCACACACACAACGCTGCACTCCCGGGCTTGCTCCGCTGGAGAGGTGGGACCACTTCGTCCCCCCAGGTCAGGTTTGGTTTAGTCCAGTTTGGTACGGTAAACCCTGATCTTGCTTACACATCACTAAATTACATTATATCACATTATATCTACTGCATGTTAACCAAATTCATTATTACTGACGATGAATCTTGCAGGCATAACATTAGCTCACTGACTTAAAGCTTTCATTAAAGTGAAAACATCTCCTGTTTCCAAGTCATATCTATGATCCTTAACTGAAGTATTGAACAACCCTTTCCATTGCATAAGAACTTTCAGAGATGGTACTGATTATTTTAGGTGTTAGTCGAACCCTCAGGTGTTACCAATGGAAACAGAACAAAATACTTTCTGTTTTGATTGCAAAATGCATGAAACATAAATTTAAAAAAAAGCCTGAGAACAGACAGAATTTCATTGCCAATGTCTGCTTCAATTTTTGTGCAAATAAGGAAAAAATAAGGAACTTGAATGAATGTTTACAGGATTGCACTCAGCATCCAAATTTTGCCTGATATGAAACGAGCCACAAGCTTCCAGGTGGCTCCACCACAGCCTGAGATCTTCCTGACCCGTACTGTAAACTCCTTTCACAGTTTACATCTATGTGACCCACTTTAGCACATTCAGGGTGTAACTTGAGCATACACAAGGATACACCACTCTAACATGAAGTCAGGGTGGCACAGCGCTGAGGTTTGAGAGAGGTAGCAAACATCTCTTTTCCATTAGAGAGTTGTATATCCCTTGAAAAAGTCTGTGGCTTTGGTTTTTTTCTGGGGGTCAGACCTCGTGTTTTACCCTGCAGCTTTTATGCCAGCCAAGGCTTGCTCACATTTCAAACACATCACGCTAAACACGCAATGGCTGCCAATGGCAATCAGATGGAGCATTTGGAAATCATTAAAGTGTGAGTGAAAGACAGTTAGATAACAATGTTAAATTCTCCCCAACTGACTCCAAAAACACGGAGCCTCAGCAGCAGTGGGGTACAGCTGGGGGGAATTCTTTTTTTTTAACTCAGAACACATAGCTATTGTTTTCTCTTTCTGGCCGTCCAATAAACCTAAATTATATCAGCATAAAGCCGGAGATCATATGTGGCATAGCTCCTCTCTCTTCTACTTGTTGTGAGAAAAACACAGAGGCTTTATTGTTACCATATTTGTCTCCTGAGACAAATCCCGAACCCTTGACAGATGTCTCAACCTGGACTTTATTGCTGTCTCTTGATGCTTGTGAATAAGCTCCAGGTCCAGAGAGATTCTTTTTTGAATCTCTAATGGGGAACACATATATTTAAAATCTTACTACAGTGATAAATAAGAGGACCAGGCTTAATGGCAAAAACCTGTGGTGCATCAGAATTTCAACTCCCGCCCACCGCTCCTCCCTCCCTTTTCCTCCCAGAGGACCGAAGCCTATTCCCTCTCTCCCCATGTCATCAAGCTTCCCTCCCACAAACACGTCTGAGGGCACTCCAACTCACTTTTTCCCCTCACACACGGAGAATAACAAACAACTGCCAGACAAACAAAGAAAACGTAGTTCTTTCTGGGAGACTGCCAAAAGATTACACATTGGGGGATGATCCCTTTTTTTTTTTTAGATTGGTTGGAAATACTACAGAAAAAGGAGGCGTGTGGGAGAAAAGGGTACCACAAAGATAGAGAAGTAGGACATGGTTCATGGTATTGTTTTTGCAGAGCTTAAGAAAGGGTTATATCTGTCATTTCTTGTCTGCAGTGCTTTACTCCAGACCTATAAATCTAAGCAAATACAGCCAAGGCTTTTAAACATTTTCCAACATATTCATTGTCCCCAGATGTTAATCACTATTTGTGTGACCTCTGTTTCCTTATTTCTGCACCATTGGGCAAAATTAACAACTCTTCAACCCTAAGATATCTTTACAACTCGTGTTTGAAATGGTCTAAATCAATCTCCAACACACTGTCATGGTCCCCAGGGGATGAACCTTGATGTTTCGAATGAACCACATTGATCTATCGCCACCACTATTTCCACTTTTACCAGGTCATGTTAAAATCTGACAGGTAAAAGTAATTCATGCTCCACAGAGGATGAATTCTTCATTTGGGGCGGCTGTGGCTCAACCACTTTTGATTAACACAATACACTTTTTTTCTAATATCATCCTAATAATACATACTCTTATACTTTGGACTTTATTGTCCCCATGGGGAAATTCTTTTCCACAGCACCGTCACTGTTCAAACAGACAATTCCCACCAAGGAACATACATACACAAACTCAGAGTATATCACAAACAGAGTTAGACAACAATCAGGAGTTCAGCGAGGCCTTTTGTTTAGGGCCGCTATGAAAGTCGGGATCAGGCTAATCTAGGAAATAACTTTGCATATTATACTCCTTTTCAACAATTTAAAATAAGTCTCAGAGCTCCCCAAAACAATTATGTGAAGTCTCTTGCCAAAAATCCACTCCTCCTGTAATCCTGTATTTGATAATTTCTATAAACCCCTCTATTTCAACCCTGCTCAGAACAGGCTGTTTCTGTGCCTGTAGCTTTAAATGTAGGTGAACTGTGTTCGACAATGCCCCTCTCTGGAAGGGGATGTTGCTCAGGCTTTCTCGCTAAATTCCCGATTGTTTACAGTAAGAAGACAGAGGGCAGAGCAAACACCTAGCTGTGGGAGTGTCGCCCACCTGGGGGAGGGGTTACTGCGCTTTGTGATGTCATGAAGGGAAAATCAGCAGGCAGAAGACGTAGGGGATGGACTTTTAAGAGAAACATGGTGTATTTTCCATAATATGTGACCTTTAATGACATGAATGTAACCATTCACTAACTTGATTGGCTAAAAGGACATCCAGAACATTTAATATGATATATTACCAGATATGTTATACACTAGCAGACAAAGGCGTTCATCACTCATTACGTTTTTTCCTATCCAGATGAAACTGAGTTTTTCAAATCACATATGCTAACACCATTTGAGGGAAGAAAACACTTGAAATGCTTCCCCCTGCCACAGCTTTGTGTCTTCTGTCACCTGTCTGGCTGCCTTTCTCCCCCGCATCTATCACCTCCTCCTCTCCAGCCATCTCTCTGCTTTCCTGGTCATCCCATGAGCACACCGTAGGTCCTGTCCAGCTGCTACTAGTGCCTTTTAGCTGGCCAGGCCAAACACCCACGGCAGAGGAATGAGAGAAACTGTTGTTCAATCTGCCTGAAAAACAAGTCCAGCCTGGGCCAACCAGACACTCTGCAGACTAAATACCTCTTCACTCCAACAAATACAGTAAAGCCTGGATGGTTACTCTCATACCCCCGCTGTAACAGTAGGATCTTACATTTAAATTGACTTCAGAGAGATAAGATGAGCCACTATATGAACTACTTTGTACCTCGCAGCTCACCAAATTATTTTAGAACCTCAGAACCAAATTAATTGAGTTCAACTTACTGTTAGACAAAATTGTGGTGAGCTACAAAGAACTATCCTGAAACATGAGCGCTTACATGAATGGGTCTATTTCCATAAAAGGCTGCAGGCTAATTGCAGTGCACGTTTTGGCTTAATGTTTGTTTTGAAAATGTGGTGAGATGCCTCATGTCTCTTAGATCTGGCTAAATCAGATCAATGATACCTGAGACGCTGTATACCTTCATGAGGATGGATGATAATTTACCTTCATTATATTATTGTACATGAACATTAAAACTGTCCACCAAGACATGTGGACCATGCAGCCAGATAATCAGGCTTGATATTTCTGTTTCATATTTGAATCCTGACAATTAGGCTTACAAATCTTTTCGGTTATCAAAAGGGAGACTTCTTTTTTATACAGCTTTGTTTTTTTCCTAAATCAGCAGCAGACTATAGACTTGAGAACCAAAAGTGAACATGGACAGGACAGTGAGATCCTGATTCAGCCTGATAGACTCAACATCAACATGTAGTCATTACCCCAGTCCCCCCCGAACCCCCGTGTCCAGCTGTGAGGACAAGTCAAAGTCAAGATTTATATAACTGACACTTCAATTTAAATGGTTTCATAATACTGTGACAGTAGAGTCAGTAGCTTTTTCCTAAAAAATAAAATAAAATATGGACTATACAAAAACTATACAAATGCCGCTGAATCATCACTTATGGGCCTTGTTTTGTTTTGGTTGACTTGGTACCTTTCTGGGCGGGGAGCTGGTGTGTTTCCCTCAGCCAATGAGAAAGCACGCAGGTGAGTTTAGGAGTGGATACAATTCAGTGATTGGACGCTATTTAAATCTGTGAATATGACAGACGTGGACGTAGCGGCACAGAAGAAAAAATATATAATCATAGTGAGGCAAAACACCACGCGGATAACAATCGTTTCAAAATGAGAGTCAACCTTTTGTTGGCTTTCACCTGAGCACACAGAGTTGGTCTGCTTTCTGTTGGACAGACAGGTTACAAACACCGGTGGTTAGCTTGTGCTAGTGTGCAGTAAGTGGCACAGTAGGTACAAGCAGTAAACGACACACTACGTACTGAAGTCAGTGTGCGCTTCTTGGGGCAATGAGCAGGAGTTTGAATGTTGTGTTTACAAGCTGAACAAAGCTACTATCTCCAGCATGAAGACTGGATTCCAAAGTTTGATGTACTCTGTCAGTGTCTCCTGTTATTTTGAAACTGAACATTTACTGTCTGTTAAGTTTTGTTTTCTGGAAGTTAAGATTAAGGGCTCTCAGAAAACGCCTTGGAGACTTTACACACTTTGCATGGATTCAAATGTGCTGTTTTAGCTTTGCATGCTGGGATTGCTGACATTGTTTTCAGGAGGGGAGAGTTTGGAAAATCTGTGGGAAAAAAAAGTTCAAAACAATCTCGACCAAACTGGGTACCACCCTGTGACCCTCTAGCAGTGTGCTCTGAGGTTCACACACACACACGCACACACACACACGCACACACACAATGCCCTGCATGTTAAGATGTAACCGAGTTATGAAAGGGCTCAGTGGGTTGTTTTAGACAGCTGGGATACTCTGAGCAAACAAATAAATTATCAGAAATCTTCCACTTTAATTCGCCTGTTTTCTGTTGATATCCAGAATGTATCAGATAATCTCAGAGGCATCTTTACACGGACACAATCAAACTAAAAGGTGTCTTATTAAACATCAAGTTTACTCCCGTTACAATATAAGTTTAAGTAGATTTAGGCATTTAAAATGGCAGCTTTTAAAACGAATAATTGTGTCTGTAATGTCACAGGTATAAAAGCCATGTGTCAGTGAAAGAAGACTTTGTGGTTTCAGCTGTGGGAGTAAGAAGTCAGAGGTTTACTAGGAGGAAAATAATGACAGACTTAGAAAGATCATTAACTTTCATCGCTGCTTTCCACCTCTGTGTAAGCGGTCACAGTCACAGGAAGTAACATTGTTTGAGCTGCAGTTCTGAGCAACCGTAGCTTGAAAAGACACTCAGTATCTTGTTAAAGAAGGAAGATTTGATTAGAACTAAAGGCCCTATAGCAAGGACTTACATTTTTCTACAATGTCACAATAAGCTTCAAATAGCAGACATCTATGAAGTAGTTCTAACTCTGTGTCCTCAGGGTTCATGTGCCTCAGTTACATGGCCCATCCCTTAACAAGTCATGACCACTTTCCCCGCAGTGTGACTCATTCTACACAAGACGTAAAGCACACAACCCAAGAGGATTCGTGTGACTGACATGCAGCGTAATCTACCTCTGTTTCTTCTAAACACCCCCCGTTTAGTGTTTGTTTCTTTAATTGTGCTGTGCTTTAAGGGGGTTGGCGTTGAATATACACAGGCTGATTCTAACAATAACACTGGATTTGGAATGACAAGACCATTTACAAAAAAGATATTCTTCATGATTTTATTTTGAGCTTTTCGTACAACATACATATTGAGGGTTGACTTTGATAGTTTTAGTGGTGAGACAAGAATGGAAGAAGTTATGTTACTTGACACTTTCCCCCTTTCTCTCAGACTCCTTTCCATTTGTATACTGTTATTCTAATCTCCTTCAGATATGTTGTAGTTCTGACTACTTTCAGGTTGAAGGAGGGGTGAAAAGAAAGTGACTGTAAGTCCTGGTTCCATTTTCACACCTTTCACAAAACCACAAGTGCTTCAAAGAAAAGAAAAGGGGAAAATGATCAGTATGTAAATGAATGTTTTATAAAGTATTTTCAGTTCTTGCAAAATGATCCCTATAAAGAGGTTATGTTCAAGAAATAAAACCAACCTCATACTTAAAAACATTTACAAGTGTAGTTTAATGAAACAGGATTGGAAAGACTTTGATGGAGTCTGAGCAGAACATTTAAAAAAGAGAGCGCGCCTGAAGCCAGAGCAGAATAAAATGCTGTAATGAGTTTGTAATGCTTGTTTTTACTTTGACTCAATAGATCCAAGACAATAATTCACTCTCATGTAAGCTGATGTCATAACACCTTCTACTCTAGTCACCAGGAATCTGCGATCACAAAAGAATATTATAATAGATTTAACCATTAATTCAAAGAGATGGTGTTTTTGAGCCATAAGATAATATACAGAAAATTATCCATGGCCCAAGGAGTGTTGTGCACTCAAATGTCTTTTTTGTCAAGGGCAAATAGTCAAATTTTCACTGGAAACAGAGTTGTTATCCCAAATACACGAGCTAAAGAAGTCGAGATCTCGAAAAAATTACCAAAATTTCCTCTCTCTTGAAAACGGAGTTAAAAATGATGGATGCATGTCCTCTAATTACAGAAAAGTAACAATATCAGCTTTAAACTCCACATTCAAACACTCTACTAAGGCTAAAGCTGTCAAACAGGAGCCATGGGAGGGTCAACCTGGACACAAAGTGCATTTATCAATACAGCCCTCTCCTATCTCACATGAGATAAACGCCTCTGTTTCCAAAGAATTCACTTTGTTGCCGTCCACACTGCGGCATTGAGCCAGCGCTTGGGTACAGGAAGTGATGTCAGTCTGTGTGCCAGTTGGGGACAAATCTGATATTCCCACAAAGCCATTTCCGTAGATAAACAAACACAACCCTCCCCCTGTGTGTGCATACACATCCTCACATATCTAGTTCCCAGAATCCTTCAGCAGGCGAGCTAATTGTGTTTCTCAGATGCAGAAGAGAGTCGAAGCAGAGAAGATTACCTAACACATGTCAACACATGCTCGTCAGGATTCCCTTCATGGAAAAAACATGAAGCAAGGAAAGACAATAATCAAACTTAAGGCATTTGAATACACTTTTCCAATAATGTAAAGATATAGTAAGGCCAATCTAATTAAAACAAAGAAAATAACAGAAAGGGGCCTCTTGGTTTCAATATACTGTATCTCCTCCCTACCTAAGATATCTTAGTTCCCATATGGACTCCAGGATTACAGGAATCCTCTGGTCTCTGCTCTTTTTTCCTCCAGGGCATGATTCCCATGGACCACGCAACCCAGTTTAGGGAGCGTAATATTCTGCCCGCTCTTGTTTTCCTAAGGGGCTTTGGACTGCAGAATCACGAGCTGTACACTGTTGACATTAGCGCAGCCCACTCACCCCTGAACCTTCAGCCACTACTACAGGAAGTGAGTAAAGCCTTTCATAAGGGTAGAGTAAGTTCACTTCTCTGGCGTGCCTATGAAAAGGATTTATCTCTGGACTGTAAAATTGGAGGCATAAGAAGAGGAAGCTGGATCGGGATGAAGGGAGGAGCGCAGGGGTGAGCCTGAACTCTATTAGGGAAGTCGTAAAGTCCCCCATCAAAGTGTGAAATCTGAAGTCAGAAATCCCGCAAACCCGCCTGAAACTGAATATCACCCAAACAATCTTTATTGGTAGACTGGTCCACCATAATCTTGTCAGCTGGCATATAATTGAGAAAACAGCTAAAAGACAGGAGTCTAAATGGATTATAGATTATCTATGTGGGTGATGTGGAGCAGAAGCATGTATGGAAATGCAGGCAAAGATTTTTGTAGTTCGTAAGTATGTTAACAGGTGTTCAGACCATAAATAATGTCCCTGTGGAGGTTCAAACTTCTGCAGAACTTTAGGCACTGGGTACAAAGGAAAACATTGTGCCAGTAGAAATGCATCTTTTAGTTTAGGTATGAAGGAGTAAACAACAGAGGAAAAAGAGACACTGATATATCTTGTAAATAATAAGTTAAATTGTCAATATACTTTTCTTTATGATGGTAGTTTAAAAAAGAGTGAAAGGATCTTAGAGTGTGTAAGCCCACTAACATTATGCAGCACACTAAAGCTGACAGAAATATTGGAAGAGCTAAGGCTGATGGGAATGTCATTAGTTTTGAAGGTAACAGATCAAAGACCAAAGTATTGAATACGTTTGAAAATTACAGGATAACCATTACAAATTATCCTTAAACTGACGTGGATATCTCGAGCAGATTTTATGGAAATCCATCCTGAAGTAAAACCACAAATGTTAACCTCGTGGTGAGGCTTGAGGAAAAGGCAGTTTTCATTGCACTGCCATGCCGAGAATTTCTCTATTTAAAGGAAGAATGTGCGACTTTTTGATCCAGTAAATGTCGCCCTTGAGCACCAGCATGAAACCAAAACAAACTTCTGTTTGGAGACTACTCCGCTATTCCGAAGCCTACGTTCTCCTCCACCTACACACCTCCAACCCCTCTTCCCTCGCATTCGCACGAGTAAGTTATCAATGAGAACGCACCATAGTTAAGCACCATTCAGTTAAGAGGCGGACAAAGCTGTCCTATGCTCGAGCTACAATTGACCGTGGCCTGCATTATTGTGTTAGCAGGCTAATGTTAGCACACTTTAGTTAGCTCTTAGCTTCACATTGAATATAAATTGACACGGAATGACCGTGACCTAAAAACACTTACGTGACATCCAAATAAGTAGTGAGTATGTTATTCTTCTTTTCTCTAGTCCTTGACTAAAACAGCTTTATACACAAGGCCGTCCCGTCCATGTAAACACGGCTCAGCTGGCGGGACTCACACTTCTCACTCATTGTACACAGTCATGACTCAGACAGAGTCTGACAGTTTGGTTCCTTTTCAAACAAACCAATATTCTACAAGGTTCATTCACTAACCAGTCACCATTTTCTTAGTATGAATGATTTGGCATTAGGGAGAAAAGCTGTTTAAAAAGGTTTAAAATTTGCGCAGTGAACTCTATTCGCAGCTCTACTGTAGATATCCCAGCATGCGTTAAGCAGCAAATCAGATGCCCCCTTCATAAACAGTGAAGGGGGCAAATATCCAGTAGCCCTGCATTGTATTTAAAGTGAGAGGCCAAACCCAGGGCAAACGATGGCTGTAGGGACATGAAAACAAATATTTTGATTGACTCAGAGCTTTTCACATTGGATTTTTGTAGCAAGGTTCTGTTTTGGGAGAATTAAGTGAGTTCAAACAGGAAATATAACTCTGGGTTTGTTTGGACAACTCTACCGATAGCTGATATAAATGGTAAATGGACTTGAGCTTGTATAGCGCATATCTAGTCTTCTGACTACTCAAAGCCCTTTTACACCGTTATCACACCTACCCATTCACACACTGGTGGCAGTGGTTGCTATTTAAAGTGACCATCAGAAGTAACTGATCCCATTCATACACATTAATCAACGCTGACAAAGCAGCGGGAGCAACTTAGGGTTAAGTGTCTTACCCAAGGACACATCGGACATGTGGCTGCAGGAGCTGGGGATCGAACCCCCGACCTTCCAGTTGAGAGATAATGGACTCTACGACTGATCCACAGTCGCCCCAGATACTGATGTTTTTTTCATCACGTCTTTTGCTGTAAGTCTCTTACAGTACAATGCCAACTTTTTCTCAAATGTTTGACCAAGAAAACGGATCAGAGTTTGTGCAACAGGTGACTTCCTCTTCCCAATAACTAAACCTCTTCTCTGAATCAGCAGTTAGCTCTACTAGATGCCAGCATTAAGTTGATATGACACACCAGATAAACATCAGCTGATGACATCATGCCACATTAATTGCCAATGGGCCGACGTCTGTCAACAGGGCCGACATCGATGCAACCCCTAGAAGCAGTACTTTTGTTAAGGAGTGATCTGAAACGTTTCAAAACACAGCAGCTCTTCTAATATGCGAAACTAAAGGCAGGTAAAACCATTTTCTGTTCACTGACAGTGAGCCTGGTTGCCATTCATTAACCCTGACAGAAGAAGTGAACACCTGTTGGGAAACCATCACCATTAGCAGAATAAA
Source organism: Tautogolabrus adspersus (assembly GCA_020745685.1). Taxonomy (NCBI): domain Eukaryota; kingdom Metazoa; phylum Chordata; class Actinopteri; order Labriformes; family Labridae; genus Tautogolabrus; species Tautogolabrus adspersus. The sequence goes on from CM036536.1 coordinate 27,666,285, forward strand.
AATACTTTACCAATTACAGAGAGCATATGAAGCCACAGTGGAGCAGAGGAGATGGACGTGGGTTTCTCTCTACCTCTAAATGCAGACATAAATCAGAGGGCTTTGAAGAGATGGATGACAAGGCTTATTCCCGGAGGAACACGGGAGCCACTGTGTAAAGTGAGACAGCTGGGAGAGACGGAGCATGTGTGCATATGACTGAAGACTTTACTGGCTGTGCTACCACTGTACAGCATGTCTTTGCTGATGGGTGCTGACATGTGCTGTCTGGAACTATAATATCAAAGGACAAAAAAGTTGTCAGCACACTCGTGAAACAAGGAAGTGTCTGTGCGTCTTTAGTAAATGTTGAAGACCTACTTAAAGCCACAATGTTCTCAGTTAACTAAACCAGAACAGTTGGGAATAAACATGTTAACCAATGGAACTAGTTCACTATAACAGGAATATATTTCTTCATAGTTCTTTTTGAGAGAGCAGTCAGATCTGATTTATAAAAAGGGACGATGAAACTTATCATCGGTTCCTTTACAGAGAAAAGAATGGACGTGCTGCACACAGTGCTTTAATGATATCTGTTGTCTATTTTAAACTCTCGTCCTTTGTTGGTAATCAAAATATACAGACTTCATTTAAATTTAAAAAAGATACTTACATGCTAGTAATTAAAATGATAATAATTAATTATATAAAATGAGTAGAGGGCTGTTTTGCTTTTAGCTAGTATTTTAGTTGCAAAGCATTTTATTCACAGAATTAATTTGATTTCATCGTCCGTCTTCTCCCATTTAAATGCTAGTTGTTTGTTCTTGTTGGATGTCTGTGCACTTTACAATACGATACACTTTATTGTCCCCTTGGGGAAATTTGTCTTGGACTCAAAGTGCTGCCAAACATTCAGCTTTAAGGTGAATCATTTCTAATTCCGTTGTACAGTTGTATAATGACAATAAAGGCTTTCTATTTCTATTTTCTAATGTGTTCAGAAATAAGCAGCCCTTTATGATGAAAGCTGATTGTCCAAATGTAGATGTTGTATTTTTCAGTTACCATTTTCATGTTACTCTGTTCCTGTATTGTCTTGGGATGTTTTCAGAATGGATGTTACATGAATGAGTAAAGCTTTAAAGTCCATCCATTATCTTTACCGCTTTCCCCGTTAGGGGTTGCAGGGTTCTGAAGCCGATCCCAGCTGTCATTGGGCGAGAGGCGGGCTACACCCTGGACTGGTCGCCAGTCAATCACAGTGCTGACAACCAGCCACACTCACATTCACACCCACGCACAATTTAGAGTCACCAGTTAAACGAGCATGTCTTTGGACTGTGGGAGGAAGCCGGAGTACCCGGAAAGAACCCACGCACGCACAGGGAGAACATGCGAACTCCACAGAGAGGCTCCTGTCTGATGGGGATTCAAACCAGGAACCTCTCACTGTGAGGCAATCCCAAGTCAATTGTACATATTTGTGACAAACATAACAGGAAGACATCCAATTCTAAAGTTTGAAAAATGTGGTATAGTTTTCAGCCGTGTAAATGGGTCATGCTTAAACTCACTCTTCCTAAGCAGATCATTTGATTCACCTCAAACTAGAAAATAAACATAACTTTATGATTAAATCTTCTACAAATCGTGTCTTTTAATCTCAGGGCGTGTCAGTGGCATTACCCCTAACACGTTCATTAAGAGTCCAGGCCTGAACACGTACACTTATTCTCAGTTATTGCTACAGTATAGCACCTTTTACCAACAATGAAACATCTGACCCGCTTTTTGCCCATTATTGTCAGTGCCTGATTGTAAAAGAATATGAGCTTAAGCCCTCACTATCAAATATATGAAAAATGAGGAGTGCATTAAAAGATTGTTCAGTTGGTACAATGTGACGAAATAATTTGAAACAATGAGGTACGTTATGGCAATATGGGAATGTTTAAACTGCAGCTGAGCTTGTTCAGATACCATACGTGGACTCCATCTTCTGTCAGCTCACCCTGCAAATTCCTGTCCTTAAAGCCGAACTAAAAGTGCCGGAGCAGAAGAGCCTTTTCTGGTTAAACAGAGCTGTGGAGAGAAATGCATGTCCTGCTGCTCCAAGGGCATCTCACTCATCAATCATAGATGCCTGCAAAAGCAATGTTTTCTGACAGCTGCATTGTGGGAGTTCTGGAGCAGCCGATCCTTTATCTACATTCACAAATATTCAAAACCAGTAGGGGATACAGGGAGGTGTTCCCTGAGGTCAACTGTCTTGTCCTACTTGGTATCAACCTCGCTCAATTTGAGTTGGATCATCAGCATTGTCAGAAATCCTTGATGTAATATTTAATATCATCCAACAGCCGTGATGGAAAGACAGTATGTCAGACAGGCTGAGGTCTTTCTTAAACCAGGAAATTATAAGATCCCACAGAATGTAATAATGTTAGAAATGTGTTGCAGAGCCTACAAAACTATGATTCATTATGCATTTACAGCACATGTGTAGTTTATTACTGCACATTTGATCTATGTCATAGCCCAACTGGGAGATCTTGATTGCAATGACTTAGTTTGGCATCAAGAGGAGCCATATTTAGCTCTATTTGTTCCTATCTAACTAAAGCAAAACACACAAAGCAGATGGCTCTTGTCTGGAGCTTGAGGAAAATATTTTTGCTGAATCAATATACCAAGCAAAAAGTTCATTGATGTTTTTTTTATATATATTTTCTACATCAATCAAAGACCAGTCTGTCAAGACAGCTTTGATCCTGTGATATTTCACAAAAACATCATCACTCAGATGTGATAAAAGGGTCTGTGAGAGGCAGCAGGGCGCCATCAACAGAAAGCAAAGAGTGCAACAATGCCGGGCCTTTGTGCCAGTGTGTGAGCCCAGTGTGAAGGAGCCACAGAGGTGAGAAAGGGCAAGGCATACAGCGTTTTCACACCAGCTGGGAGGGACTACATTCCTCCAGGGTTCTTCATCTTTAGGAACGGGAGGGCGAAAAAAGAAGAATGACTTGTCAAATGCCATGCTGCCCCGTGTATTGACACGCACAAAGGCTGCAGAGAGGGCGCCTCTTTACTGGACAGTTAACAAACCCAAAGAGTGATGAATAAAACGCTTTGTTGAAACAGACATCAGTCTAGCCAGCTATGAATAGAATTGTGTTTAATGACATGACATCACATTGGTCCGAACCTGCAACATAGAGATGAGCCTCTAAAGATGACGAAGATAACAGTGTGCAAAGTTTTTAGGAGGTAGACTATTGAAGCAACGTTTTTAAAAAAAACTGTCCATTATTTCCTGTTAAAGCACTTCTGAAGGCTATATCAATGCAGCTTATGGTTATTTTTTTTCCTACAAAAAACTCAACAGCAGGTTTTTACTCCCAACTCCTCAAACACAGGAGCTTTGTCAGAGACCCGGTGCTTCCAAATATGACCAGGTTCCCCTTTAAATGTCAGTACTGTATGTTAAAGTCTCTTCAGTTAGCATTGTCAAATATGCAAAAGCTAGAAACTAAATTTTAGATCCCTACTTAGATAAAAAGGTAAGGTATTTTAAAATGTTAACTAAAAGAAGACTATTAGAGCGCTATACAAACCTAAATCCATTTACTGTTACCAGAATTTTCCTTCTGAAAATAAAGAATTAATAGTTATATCTTATCAAATGGTTTGAAACCAAAATCCCCCTTAATAGAAATCCTGTGATTATTGAATTCACCCTTTGCTTCTAACCATGCCAAAAGCACACGTTTGCACTCTTAATACTTCCACCAAACGTCAACAACACATTAAAACAGTAAGCTAGAGATGATGATAGATTGGAACCCACAGCTTCAAATTGAAAGGTGTTGTGCCTCCAAACCAAGCTGCAAATTGCAATAGCCAGTCAAATATCAAATTAAATTTTGACAACAAGTGGATAACGAGTTAACCAAGTTTGCTCATGTGTTCGTGTTGGTGATCTACCCAAAAATCTTAAATTAGGGCCAAATAATCTGCTCTGTGTTGATTTTTTGGGCCAGTACTCCAGTTTTCCAAAGGACTCTTCCAAATTTAAGACATGGTCTTTCAGCAGGACTCATCTGGTGCAAACAGAGTGAGGAAGGTGAGGCCCCAGGAGGGGCTGCTCTGATGAAAGACACCACCTGGAAGCCTCCAGCTACAATCCCATAATAGGACTTTTGGAGTGCATGATAAAGAGACATGCACTTCAGATCTGCCATCTTTGCAGAATGATTAAGCAACAACAGTCTTGATAAACTCACGCTGTTTTCGGAAAGGGAAAAAACAACAGCTCAATCAATGACAAGACACCAATATAACACATTGTTCTTCCTGCTTCTGAAGGTAATCTGTATTGAAAGAATCACACTTTTTAAAAAGTACTTTCTCGTGCTTCAATAAAGTCACTCTCTCTTACTCTTACTCTCCCCCTATACTCCAGTGGCTTTTTTTTTAATGGGACTCTGAAACACAATGGAAAACGCACGATAACACCAGCTGTCTTCTATTACTGGCTTTGACTGAAATTATTTACACGCTTACTGGAACTATGGAGAGAGAGAGGGAGAGGGAGAGAGAGAGAGAGAGAGAGAGAGAGAGAGAGAGAGAGAGAGAGAGAGAGAGGGGGAGAGAGAGGGAAGGTGGGATCTAGTTTACTCCTACAGATTTGCGTAAGCGTCCTCTTTACCCGGACACAAGATGGACCTGGACGTAGATCAGAGTTTATCTGAAGAGACAGATGTGTGAGTGTGTGTATGTGAATGACAGAGTAAGAGGAAGAGAGAGTAAATCCAAACAAATAGTACCCAATCTAATGTATACACTCCTGATAGTTAAATAGGGTAATACTAGGGTAACCTTTACTCCGTGAGCAAAAGATATAAACAGACACAGCCAGAGTGACAGCGCTGTTAAGATAAAGGCCTCACCATGGGGGAGAGCAGACCTGTAATTACACACACAAGGGACTCCCGTTGCTATGTAAACATCCCAACCACTCTGCCTAGCAGCACTCTGCCTCTGCGCTGCGCTGCTCCGGCTCCTCGCATGAATCACAGGGCAACATCTGGTTTAGCATGCTGGAAGGGACTCTGTCGGTTTGGCACGCTGTACGTGTGTGGAGTGTGTCGACTTGGAACAGACGACCCACGCCTGCGCCTGCCTCTCTCCTCCCCCTGGCTAACCCACCTCTCAGATTACAGTGATTGCACAATGCATTTTGGCACTCCCCCCTATTGCTGGCCTTAAGGAAGCATTGTGGATGTAGAGAGACAAACCTTTCGCTCAACTGTGAGTATGGGTGTGTGGGGGGGGGGGGCATAACAACCACTTTTAGCATCACAGTGACTGTTGTCTGCCAAGAGTATACAAAAATGCAGACAGAGGAAAGTTGTTTACGTTGCTATAAAATAAGCTGGTGGTATGTTTTTTTTAATACCTTCATACCTTCCTGTCATTTCAACACAGTAAACAGTATAAGGTTCTATTAGTGTACCAAAAACGTACAGAAATCACTTCAGCATGTATGACAATGTATTTCAACAACGTTGTGAGCCTAACTAGCAATTAGCCCACTTAGACCAGGCTAGCTGGTTTCAAATATTATGGCCAAAAGAAACAAATGACAGATAAGCAGTTGTGACCTTTCTCCCATAGATTCTTGCTAGTGGACCAATGTACACCTGTTGCTACAGGGTAAGGGGGATTCTAATAAACTGATCAATCAGCAGAACCAAGATGATGCACAGACAGTTGTAGACTTTGAGTTGAATGAGCACATGTGGCTAATAACGTGTTGTTGTTTTTAACAAGTTATCTCAAGAAAGAGTTGTGCTTTGGCCACTTCAATATGTGGGCACTGTATTTGGGGGGGGGGGCTTTTTATACCTTTTTTTTATTTTAGAGACAAGACAGTGGATAGAGTCAGAAACTAGGGGGAGACAGAGAGTGGGGAACGAGGGAGGAGGAGCCACAGGTCAGATTTGAACCCAGGACCCTTGCCTAAGTACATGGGGCATACACAGCACCCACAGCTCCACAGAAATATTATTTTTCACTGGAATGAATGTGAACTAGCCAGCACAGATACTGTTCACTAGATAGATATCCTAACCTGCTTTGTGTGTCAAGTAAAACCATTCTTAGTATTCCTGCATTTGACTCGCCGATGGCAGGAACACACGCTTTTGGGTTAATAATGTGACTGAAGATCCAAAGTTCTTCAAGTTTCAGTACTTTTCGATACCATGAATCATTACAATAACAGACTGTATCATATTAAAACATATGGTATCTAAAAGTATTGAAGTACCATCATTTTTAACATCCTAGGTCTGTATGCAACATGGCTGAAGTAGCCAAAGCATAAATGTTACGATTTTTCAACATTAACGTTCGCCATCTTTCTTAAGCCAGCCGCCTGGTTCAACAGAAGACGGTGGTGATGCCTTGGTTATACTGAGTGTCTCCTTATCAACAGATGAAAAAACAGATGTCTGTATTTTGATGGTTCTGAAAACCTTATTTTGAGGATTTCTAAATACAATGTTGTAAAAGATTGATACTGTACAAGCTACGTAAAACCAGTTACAAATCTTTAAATGGAACATTTGGGTTCTTAATAGAAGCACAATTCAACTTATTTTCTAGTTATTTTCACATTTAACAATTCCATTGTACGAATATGTGGTCAAAAATAGTTCATGACAGATTTACATATAGCTTAATCACTCTTTATGTCGCCCCAAAGGTCAAATCAGGAAAGGCTATATTAGGAGGAGAAAGTACTCCTGCAATCAATAATGTCTGAGTGTTTTTCAGCGAGCCACCAGGCCGGCCTTGTGCCTCCGATATAACCAGCATCCTGCCGGAGCTGTTTCTGGCAAGTGCCTCAAATTAATATCTGGCATGAGTCCTACAAGACTCTATTTCATAAAGAAACCCAAACCCAGCCCAATGTCCTGCCATATCCTTTACAAAATAACAGTTTGGCAAGGCAATGATAGTCAACCGCATAATGGTAGTAAGGATATGGGGGGAGAAAAGTTATAAAAAGCAAAAAAAAAACTAGAGTGAGGTAGCAGAGCAGAGGTTTGAAATATGGACGCCAAGGTGCTCTCAGTCTGACTTTAAAAGAGTTATGGGAGGCCCAGATCCTGGATTGCATTACGCTGAGAGAAGACTCATTGCAGACTAATCTAAACATTACGTAAGATCTCTTCTGACAAGTTTAGAGGGCAGATGTGACTGTTTACACAGATGCTGCAGGCTGATAGAAAAAGGGAGTGAAAGATATAGAGAGGTGAGAAAAGCTGGAGTTGTGAACTATTAGGGGAAATTTGGGAAACAAATATAAATAAGATTAATCCCAGAGACAAAAAAAAGACAAAAAACAATGCATTTGTCCAGAAGCAGAAGTGCAAGAATGTCTTACTATCTTAATATTGGAGGAAAAAGTTGATTTCTGGACTGTAATTCACCTATTACAGAAACAGCAGTCGGAAAAAAAGGAGGATCTGAAGAGTTGGTCATAAATCACTTGGTACACTCTCTGCCAATTGCTCTTTGGAGGAAAGGGCATTTGGTCGTCTTACTGTAAATATCTGTCCCTTGTGACACAGTACAACAATGTGTCGTGCCGTATGAGGAAGAATTTAGAGGAAAACTTCATACGTGCCTTCATTGTGTTGCAGATCCTGGCATTGTGGGAGAAATTATGTTTGCCTTACCCACAGCACATTCTGACTACACTGCTATTGTTTCAGTAAAAGTCAGCTCTGTGGAGTGCGGTTCAAACGTCCAGACAACATTTCAGATAATAACCTATGTTGGCAAGAGAGCGATAGAAAGCATGCAAAACGCAAACCACATTTTTTTAGACAGCTAGCTATGTAGGATGCCTCCTGCTGGGTAATTATTCCTGTGTTACCACGGAAAAACAAAACAGGGATGTTGCAGACTGAAACTGTTCTGCGTTCATGTCCAAAGGAAAACATTGTGAAACCAGTGTCGGTAAACAGCACATCTCACTATCTGAAAAATTCAAGAGAGGAATGCCCACTAGATCCTCAGAGTGGTTTGGTTAAAATTGTGGCCAGCTTGTCAGATTTTTCGTCAAACTGTAGGGCTGAGTGTCAAGCTTTTGGTCAGTAAATTGAATATTTTGGTCAAGTTACTAAGCGACAAAAACCAACACTGACTATCGAAGCCTGATGCGGTCATTACAGCAATAATGACTCCCAAACAAACTAAAACTCCACCCTCTTTTAGCCCAATAAATATGTATGTATTTGTTCTATGATAAAAAAAGAGTTTTTATTATTAATCAGAAAGGCTGTTTCATATGTGTCCCTATATATCTTGGCACGATTAAGCCAAAGTTGGTCATTATCTCCTGCTGCAGCCAGACACTATTTCACAAAAATTCAATTCAATTAAAAAAAAACTTTATTTGTCCCCGGAAGGCAATTCAAGAATGTACAGTAGGAAGGACAGCAATCTAAAGAAGATACAGAGGATTTTTACAAACTAAGTAAGTGGTAGGGTGTGGCAGATACAGATTATTGAGAAACTGTTGCTCATATTCACAAGAACTTCTGGGAGTATAGGGTCATCAGTAACATGCACATTTCTCAGAGTGAGACGTTTAGTATTCATCATTAGAAAGATCTGGTTCAAAGGGTTGGGTAATGTCAGCGAATGAGATCATCACAGTAAGTTTACATGCACAGTCAAGCTACTGTTGCTTACGTTCAAGCTCGATTAAGTCAATAAATTAGACTACTATCCTTGACCCAGTCTACAAGCTGCAGGGGAGAATCAATTGAATTTATTGACAGAAGAAGACAGACTCTGCTACGGTAGGTGGCGATATCCCCCTGTCAGCTGGTTACTACAGGAGCTTTTTCTGGTTTACCTATGCTGAGTCACATACCAAACAATCGTCAATCCCCCTTCATCGTTTTCCTTCCTAACCCATGTGTTAACTCCTTCAGCTGACACAACATGTCTCCTCGCCTGACCAGAAATGTATTTATTTTATTTATTTGTGGTTTATTTGATGGGGACAGATACAATATACATAGACAAACCAAAAACAGCCATCCAGTGCAAGTTTCAAATTTTTTTTATCGGATGCTATTTTGCAACACCAGTCCCTATAAAGAGCTTTAGTGTGAATAAGAGCGTGGTTCTCACTCTTCACACTCGCCATGTTGATATTTCTGTCTTGTTTCTTTCCCAGTTTTGGTCTTTGTATTTGTGCTGTTCTATTTTTGGGTCCAAGCGCGGCAGGGGAACTGTGGAATATAGTATCGACCCCCGACCACATTATTAAGATGTAATAATCGTCCGACTTTGAGAAATTTGACTTAGTACGATTTCAGTTGAACAAACATGTTTAAATATATTTTTAAAAGCCAGTTGCAGTTGGACTAAAACAATAAATAGACTTTCTCTAACTGCATGTAAACATACGGAAAATGAAGTGAAAGAGGTTTTCTTTACTCCAAATAAAATGGCTTGGATGTAACTCTACACCTTTGCCTTCATTAAGTTTATGAAAATGTAGATAGCCCCGCCTCTTAGTCATGATCCACTCTTCTATTGGGTTCCCTTCAGCTCTAATCAAGCAGTGTTCATTCCCTGTTTGCACGTCTACAAAAATAAATGTACTATAACCAACAAGTCAGTGAGTAAAATAACCTACCTCATGATTTCTTAAACTTAATGAAATATTGTTTTTGTTGCCTAAACTTTACAGACAGTTTTACAACATTTTAGAAAGAAAGAAAACACACAACAAGTTGCCTTCAAACTGACCTTTCTATGATTTAAAACCTGAAACTGACAGACCCCCTTTGGTGTCTGTTTGAGACGCCAACTTTAATGAAGCATCACGACTTGATGACAAGGGATGAAACCATGCTGGAAGATTACACCTGATATAGTTCAAAACTCTCACATGTTATCATATGAACATTGTTATGATGATCCATTGGGTCAAGTTAATGTAACAGAATGGTTATGTATTTTATCTAAAGCTCTCCACAAGTTAAAGGAAGAATGTGCGACTTTTTGATCCAGTAGATGTCGCCCTTGAGCACCAGCACGAAACAAAAAAAAAACAGCTGTTTGGCGACACCTCCGCTATTCTGAAGCCTCCGCTCTCCTCAAGCGGCGGACAAAATTGTCCTTTGCTCGAGCTGCAATTGCCTGTGGCCTGCATTGTTGTGTTAGCAGGCTAATGTTAGCACACTGTAGTTAGCTCGTAGCTTCACATTGAATATAAATTGACACAGAATGACCGTGATCTGAAGACACTTACGTGACATCCAAATAAGCAGTGAGTAGACTATGTTATTCTTCCTTTCTCTAGTCCTTGACTAAAACAGCTTTATACACAAGGCCGTCACGTCCATGTAAACACGGCCCGACAACAGTACAGCTGGCGGGACTCGAGCTTCTTACTCACTGTAAACAGTCATGACTCAGAGAGACATTTACAGGATATACTTGATTTCTGCTGTATTTATGTGTAAAAAGTCGAACAGTCTTCCTTTAAGAAACTTTGAGGTTATTGGAAACAGAAGTCTTCAGTCTGAGTTGGGTTTGAAATAGCTGATTATGTGCCAAAAATGTTCAATAGACCTTGGTCTTGACTGCCAGCTCTTTCAGTTAAACTACAAGTAGAACTTGAGTTGCATAATAATGATGAGCATTTACTCCTTTTGCTGCACCATCATCCCATATGGTTCTTTAGATGGATGATGTATAAAAAGATGAAAGTCTGAATCTGTGTCATTGGTACACTAGTTTCAAAGCAGAAGTGCTGTTGACTCATCGTCTCACTCATGCCTTGATGAGAAACACCACATGGACATGTTGATGAGGTTAAAAACTTTAACGTCCATTAATATGACAAACTACATTTTCATACCTACATTTTTCAGTATTCACCTTTATAGCAGTTCACTTATTCTTAGGGATGTAAAGATTAATCGTGAGGCAGTTAAAAATCGATTCAAAGCTGTCAAGGTTCACATCGATTCTCTGAAAAATGAATCGCAGTAACAGGGTCCGAAATCCACACCCGCCAAGCGCCAAATGCGGGTAGATTTTCCGTTTGTTGAGTACATTTCAGAGGGTTATCTGCCACAGGGCGGGTAAATATTTGACCAGAAAGTCATAAAAACTATGCTATGAGTATTAAGCACGTTTTATTTAGCTGCAGCCGGCTTTCCCTGCTCCTCTCTCTGCTGTCATGACTGAGAGCATCGCGGAGCACGCTGCCTGAGACACACCAATTTCAGCGCAAACGCACACACATATACACACACACACACACAGCGCGCGCGCGCCCCTTTTAACTTAAAGTGCATCAGCACGTAGCCTACAGTTGATCCGTACGGACCGAGTCGGGAACATGTGATCCGGTCAAACGGTCGGTTCGACTTTTCTCCGTTCACTCGTCTGCAGCTAACATAATGATAGCAACGTCCTCTCACAGCCTGCTGTAGTCTCAGTCTGTGAACGTCTCCACTCAGACTCTGTGAAACAGCGCTGCGTTATAAACACCGCAGATATAGTGCGCGCTAAATGCACGCGCAGCAGGAGCAGTCAGAGATACACACACGTCTAATAAAGAACAGGCTGATTATATTGTATAAGTGTCTAATAATGTCAAAGCTAAATCAAGAGAAAACTTGTTTTGTGGAATAATAATGTATTATTCTCTGATGGTTAGTTTTTAGTCTGTAATGTTGTAATGCGGGGAGCAGGGGGGCTCTGGGTATACCTATTTAAAAAATAAAGGCCAGCAAATATATTTTTCAATTTCTCAATTCCCTGATCTGATAAAATGATTGAATCTGTGACTTTAATCTGTGATTGATTCAACAGAACATAATGCCTTCTCAATTAAATGTACTGTAACAGATGTGTATGTGACACAAAAACCCTATTTGTTATTTCTGCCGTTAAAAAATATGTTTGACCAGTGAATTCTTTCATTCAAAAAGTCAAAAAGTTAATTTGGGACCCTGCATGTGATGAGTGTCAGCAGCTGTAGAGCAGAGGCGGTTGGTTGTAACAAGCAGGCGTTACTATGGCGGCTGTGAAGCCAAACTATACTAACAAACAGGTTTGTAGCCCCGCTCACCCAAACGAGTGTAAGAGCCAAAGAGATTACGAGGTGCATTAGTGCTTTCATGAACAAATTAAAGGAATCTTTTTTAGTTATAATTTTTCTTCAGTCTCATTTTGTAAAATAAATCGTGAAAGAATCGTATCGTGAACCCAGTATCGTGAATCGTATCGTATCGGGAGGTGAGTGAATCGTTACATCCCTACTTATTCTCCCACTCTCACTTTGGGTTTGTCTGTTTTGCGGCCGTAAATAACGGAGGATTTGGCAATATCTGAGTCTCATTCCAATCAATCTGACGAATACATGTAGGCCTGCAGAGTGTTTGTTTCTGAGATTGAACTTGTCAGCACTTTCTTAAATGTAAATCCCCCTCAGTCTCAAACCTGACAAGCACTGTCTGGAAAGGCATGCTGGGAGTAACGGTGGAAAATCCCAGAGTATGGGTAAAGTTGTTGTGTTCTAACAACATAGCACTCAAGGCTCAGTGTATTATTCAATATTATTTATCCTTGATACCAGAGTTGTATTAGGTTTGACAGTGAATGTAAACAAACAAAAATCTTGAATTTCTGATAGTTTTTTTGGTTCAAAATGTGGCTAAGCAATGAGGAAAAGCTTACCTGCAGATGTAAGGCAGCATATTGCAAGAAGTAACAAGGGGATGGGGGATCTTCTTGCCATTCTGTAATTATCCTGCAGCTTCCAGTATGAAAGAGAACGAGGAACAGGCCTTTCTCCTGCGTTTTCCTAAGGTTTCCCTCTCTGTGACGTAGGCTTCAGGAAGTCAGCCACTAGCCCCAGCTGCAAAGTGAACAAAAGTAGAGAAAGTCAACCAAATGAGGCAGGTTGTATGGAGCATGGACAAACAGCAGGGAACTGGTCTCTGCTTAATAAAGCCTGTGGGAGTGATGAGATGAGACAAGAGAGGCAGCAGTTTGGAGAGAAGGGGATTAATCCAGGAGGGTTAATTGGGGGTCATGCATGCTTCAAAGGACCATGCTGCACACACCTTCCCGTTGCCCATGGCCAGACAGAGTGTGTGAGGAGCGCAGGACAGAAGGCTGCTTCATTGGGTGTGAAACACTTTGGAACATGCCACAGGTTATTAACAGACTTTAATTGAGAGCGTCAGGAAACAGTGAATGCTCCAGTGGGGGCTTGAGTAAGCAGCTTAGGTCCACCGTAGAAATCAGCATGACCTCGCCTGAAACTTTAACTTTATTAATCTAACCTCAAATCCTGACCACCATCAAGGGACAAAAAGTTGACGTAATATTGTTCATCTTTTCCAACATTTTGATCTCCATAAAGAAAAGAAGTTCAACATTTATAGTTTCACTGATAAAAATGTAGGGTGTCCCTTTTGGGGTCAAGGGGGGACTTCTGGAGCCGATCCCAGTCGTCATTGGGTGAGGGGCGGGGTATACCCTGGATTGGTCGCCAGTCAATCACAGGGCTGAATGATGGCTCCTCCCAAATGTTAAATGTCGTGAAAGAACAAAACTGCTTTAATACTTATCCAACGGCATCTATTAGTCAAAAGGAGGAAATGTCTTTTGGCATAAATAGAATATGATGGGTGTCAATCAATCGCACTCTACGGAAACTCTAAGTGTGTCTCCTAGCAACTACGCCCTTCAGAAGTCAGTCAGTGGCTGCCATGGGAAAAACCCACCTAGGAGATTGACATCTAGATGCTGTTTCCACAGATGTGTCGAAGAAATGCAAATGGAAAATGTGCAGTCACTTCTTTTTCTTTTTACATTTAAACATTACATTAAGACACAGTTTTTATAAAGATACCTGCATGTTTTTGCAGATGAGAAATCAACCTTTAAGTGCTTCCTTCTGTTTAAAAGCATTAAACAGTATCTCAAATGAAATCTGTCGTATCTGGACTGATGAATTTGATTAGCGCTCGACATATATGGCGATACAATATATTTGAATCAAGCCGCTGAACATTGCCCTGGCCAACTGCTAGTTCTAGTAGATGTTTTAAATTTGGACTTGTTGCTCTGGATATTAAAGTCAGCAATAATTGACTTACGGTTTGACTAATATCAATGAGTCAACTTTTTATTTAAAGTAATGATTCCAGCTGGTACCAACAGATCCATTTGATTTTCCTGCTTCGACCAATAAATCAAGACATCATAAATCATTGCTATTGGAACCGATAGCTGTGAGGATCAGACAGAAGCAGTGGATTTGAACAACACTGGATATGCGGCTTGGGAACACATTGTATATTACGGGCCTATTATCTCCAAAGTGATGCAAAATCTTCTCCACTTTATAAAGCTAAGCCTATGTTTTTAAAGCCTGAATCAGAGTTCAAAGTTGAGACATTAAATTGGTACCAGTTCATGCTGAAGAATCATTTTAAGACAGAATGTTTTCAACACTATCTTCTGTTTCTGTTTCTTCTGTCTGTCCTGCAGCAACAACTGGAACATAGTTTTATAATAAGACGATGCCTACAGACAAAGTTAAGCTTGTTTATTCTCACATACAGTAGATATCTTTGTCTTGATGATGTGGTAAGCATTGCACCAGTTTGTGGTTTCGAAGGGTGCATCCGTGACTAGTTCAGAACCATGTGGTGAGAAAAGATGCACACACCTATCTTGATCGTGGTGAACAGTAGAGCATGATGCACAAAGTACTAAGGTGCATCGCTCTGCAGTGCAAGCTTCTTTACAGGACAAAAGGGCCTTTCAGTGCAGGCGCTGGGGAGTCTTTTTGGAGGATCATGACAAATATTACACTTCCAGCGAGCCAGCAGCCTCTGTTTGATTTATGTCCCTTCTTGACCTTCATCTCCTCACAACCAAACGAAGGTTAACTATGTGGCAATAGCTTCCATGAGGCAAAGACCAAGTTAAAGGGAAGTTCAAAACTGAAAGGAAGCCATATGCTCAGTTGGAATACAGCAGTTTAAGAATAAAAGACCTGATTTGTACATTCTTCTTGTTATATTGAGGCAACAAAGCTTACACCTTTATTTTGTGTTGAGGTTTTCAGGTTTTACTCCAAAAGCTCCGAGACACGGTGCTGGTTTTGTTGCAGCAACAACTCAAATCACCTCATGTGACTTCTCTTCAACCCTGACCGTCTAAGCCGAGCAACTATTTCACCCAAAGAAGATCTGGAAAGTACATCAGGACATGCAGACCCCAGACAGAACGTCCTGCACATAACCAAAACCAAGCTTCATGCTTGTGGTCGCTTCAGTGTTAAAGGCCTGGCTTGTATCTGTGTCATCACGTATGCATACTCTGACGTTAAGTGTTGTTACGCCTGTACGTTCACATGTTCCTGCAATCACAAAGAAGTGAAGAGAGCGGCAACACACACAGGAGGCTGTTTTCCACACAGCATCTTGTCTTACATAGGTTAGATGTTTCTTATCTGACACTGGTTAGCTTTATAAGTCATTAAGGCGTCCATGTGGTCGTATGAACTTCTGAATTCTCTTTAATGAGCTCAGTCTTCTCCTCTTTCAGTGTGACTTTGTTCAGGCTGAGCATTGAAAAAAAACACCAAACCACCTACTTCTTCCATCACAACGTACAACATCATCTCTGCCTTATTTCAAGAGAGCAAGTCCAAACACAACAAACAACCTTCACTGAGCATAGAGCCTGATTCCTGTTTAAACACTTCTAAAATAAAAGGATTTACAAGCTGCTGTGTTCTGTAACATTGTGAGACACCACTATGTCACAAATATAGAACACTGTTTCAGGTGACCAGTATTGTGAAGCTGATATAGGCCAATATAAAAAAAAAACTTCTTGTGCAGAACATACAGCGCAGAAAACTATGAGTCACATTATTACAGTCACATCACATAGTTTGTCCAGATGAGCATGCTCACTGTGCAAAACTCCCTGCACAGTTTGTAGCAAATAAAGCAGAGCATCCCGGTAAATAGATGATGGTTCACACTTAAGTCGGGTGGCGGTGCATGATAAGGTTAAGTACTCTTAATGGGATGTATGTGTTTTAGAAAACAACTTTTCTGAGTACCTATATGCAGCGACATATCAATGCAAAATGTGTGCAAATTTACTGAGAAAACATGAATTACTGCAGCTCAAATGTTAGTTATGTTGGCCACTACAGTGTTCAGTTATTAATGTGTGCTCATTAAATCAGGTTACAGCATTAGCTTTAAAAATGAAACATCAGTCTGTTTACAGCAATGAGAGATAAGGGGCAGTTTTCATTGTTACATTGACACACAATGAATTAATGAATAATCACAAGAATAAGTTATACTATGTTGCTGCAACTCTAAACATCTACTGCCTCATAGCGTAACACTGAAATGCTTCTTTTTACATATCCAAGAACAGTTTTGTTTTTTAGATCCTACAAGTTCATTACATTTGCATCAATAATCTGATGTCAATGTTAATCCCTTGGTTCAGCACATCATATAAACACTGCAGAGAAGTGCAAAGCACATTTAAGTACACGACAATAAAACTTGTGGACATCAGTGGTTAAACACACAGCAATTCAACTCTTAATTGCATGGAAATCCCACTGCAAATAAAGGCATTCCAGTTGACTTAGCCTATATGACACTATTGCACAGCACAAGCACTCTTGTCAATCATCCCGTATGAGCGTCTGGACTGCCCGAAACTGAGAGAGCATAGTGTGTCATGCTGCTTTCTAGTGTCTTATTTCGCGCTGGATACACACTTTCTCATGAAACACACTCTAAACAGTGGGAAAGTTGACAATACGTCGACATGAGGACCGATAAGCTAATAGTCTGAAGCTTCAAGCAGAAGGAGAGGAGGAAGGAAGGCTGACTGTCAGCGGCTTCCAGAGACAGATGTGCTCAGCTGGATTTACGGGCAGGCAGGTCAGGGAAACTGGGAGAGATTGTTTTTGACATTTTTCACATAAACCATGTTCAATTACTATATTTTAATTAACTATGCTCTTCTTGAAACAAGCTAGCCTGTAAGTACAAACAACATTAGCTTGAAAACGAGCGGACGTACCATGCAGAGTCTCCAGAAAATGCCCAAGTGAACTCGGCTGAAGTAAAAAGTCGCTCCGGTGGATGTGGATATGAAAGCTCGCTCCTCTCCCGGCTGGACATTCACACCATTCCGTTGTGTCGTCGGAAAAAAACAGCTGTGGACGACGTTGACGTGTTATTTTAGTAAACACAAAGTGGACAAACAGCCCCTCTTGCTCAAGTTTTAAACAGTTTACTACTATCTGTCTCCCTTTTACTGGGGGCTTCATCTGGGGGCGGGGCTTAGAGGGAGGAGGCTGAGCTGTGTGCGCGAGCGAGCCGGGCGAGCTGGGCTGCTGCAGAGCTTCCCAAAGCAGGGTGCACGGTCTCCTCAGGAGAGAGTGTCGGAAGGTCCTTCAACCATCTGATCTTACCTACTTATTAAAACCAAAGTAGCCCAGAGGTTGCATGACCTTGCGCTGAAATGTTTCAGTTATCACTTCCCATTTTGTGCAGATAACTCCAAAATGTTATTGTAAAGGTTTGCTATAGGTCACTCTTATCACATAGGCCTACCTAAGGGCCCTTTAGGATTTGGATCTACAGTATAGAGGTTCCTGATGCCAGATTATGTGAATGTCTGCCTAAGCAAGACTTTTGTCATTTATCATGTGGGTGCAGAGTCTTGATGTGTACATTTGTCCTATACCTCACAGGAGCTTTATTCCATTTTTCAAAATGTTCTATAACTTTAAAATGTTTTAATTAGGCTACCGTGAGTGCAAATGCAATGGGAACGTAAACAACCCCTGTCAAAAGTACATTATTTGGCCTAATGCAATTTGAATAGGCCCAGATAAAACCATTTATTGAGGTAATGTTTGTCTTGGGTCAAGGTAAAAGGCTCTTCTTCTGGACATGGACACTGATACCCACTTTTTTACACAATTTAATTTCTCATATTAGTCAAATTTACTTTTATTTATCAATAATAATATGATCAGATTATACATTCTTATTAAGCGCAACAGATTCAGATAAGATGATGAAATGTGAAGCATATCTTTAGTTTTAAGCAGTGGTTTCTCTGGGGGATGATGCCCTGAGGTCAGAAAAGGTGCCCCAAGGTTTATTTTCACCTTTGTCCTAAATATTTAACATGTTTCCCATTTATCTGAAATCAGAGAACCAAAAAAATCATTTAGGATATTGGATTGTTGGTTTGTAAACAGGCATATGCATTATTATTTTTTTAGTTAGGATCAATTACTGCAACTAAGTCTTTTATGACATGACTGTAAGTCAAGCACACATCATTTAAATCATTATAAATAATTACAGGTATGGTGGTATATACGGTAGTACTGCTGGAGTGCAACACCATTTATCATTGTGTTGTCAATTAATCCCGACCTTAGCCTGATGCTGAACAGTAAAGTACATTAAAGGACTGCAGAGATTCAAAGAACCTGCATGCTTAGATTACTTTACATTAATTTGGAAGACACTTTTGTTCAAGGTGATGAACAATAAATTTATTTGAACCTCAATAAAAATTAATTCAACCTCCTTTGTGATTTATAAACGATGTACCCTTCCTTTTGTACCTTTCTGCTTTTGATTGTGAGTAAAGATGTTTGCAAAGGACAAATGTGATTAGGTATGGGACCCAATAAACATCCATGGAACAAAGCACCTCTCCCGTATTTACATTTTTGGTGGCTTCTAATATTAGGATGTAAAATATTTGTAAACCTCTAACAAGGCATTTTTGTCACACACTTTCATCTGAGCACCCCACAGCCGCGATCACAAGCACTAAGCTGTATGCAGACTGATTTGTGTGTGTGAAAGCTCTCATACCCTGCTGAACAAACACTGAGCTGCTTTGCTGTGATATCAGGCATCCACTAAAAAGGAGATGTTGTGTGACTGGGTACAACATAAATGTCAGTGGAGTGATTTACCACTAATGAGATGACACCTGTGACAAGAGGGAAGGAAACTTTTGTTGTGGAAAACACACAAAACAACCACTGATGTGCTGCTTTTGAGAGTTGACAAGGAAACGCTCAAAGGGATCAAATTATTTTACATCTCATACATATGCATGTCTCAGTTAAAGTGCTCCACTTTGTTTATTTACACTGTGTTGGGTTGTGAGTACAGCTGAGACGAAGGGGACTAGAAAGCATAACGGTGCATCAAAGAGACGTGCAATCTGAAGCATCTTCACTTTCCATTAATGTAACTCCACTCCTTGAGTTTGTATTGACCTACTTGATTGCATGAGCTGTCAAGTTCAACAATGCTCTGTCAGATATGATGGTACGAATGCCATCAAGTATTACTTCAGTAAATAACAAATGATCTCAGAACTTGGTTGGATTTAATTACAGACAAAAAACTTTTTCATTTTTTAAACAACTAAGGTTTAAATTGATGTGCAAAATGTGTTAACATTTGTTGGCTGTACAGTGCAGTGCTGGATGGTACCATTAACTCTTTCAGTGTTTGCTGGTCTGATCAGATCAGAGGAGACAGGAGGAGGCCTTTGCATGACCCTGAAAAACTGAAACAGTGTTGAAGACAGACCTTTTATCCTGATGCTGCATTCATTGTTGTTGAGGCATGAACTGACACACCAAAAGTGTGGCATTTTCCTTTGAAGTGACTGCATTTGACAACTAAATTGATTGATTGATTGATTGATTGATTGATTGAATGATTGTGACACAAAGACACTCAAAAGGATTCAAAAGCAAATCTCTGCAGGGAAGAGTACAAAAAGGCAGGTTTATTCAGTCCAGTTCGATACACAGGTAGTCCAAAAAAACCACGAGTGAACAAATCCAAAGGAGCAGGCAAGAGAGAGGGTCAAAAAGGCAGGCAAAAGTCATACACAAGAACGCACTGGGAAAACCCGCTAAGATGCACATACACAGAGGAAAACACAACAAACCGGCAACATGAGCGAGGACACACAGGGATTAAACACACAGACAATCAGGGGACAACGAGACACAGGTGAGTTCAATCAGGGCAGGGCTGACACACAAGGCGGGAAACATGAGGAGCAGGATCTAGAAGACAGAGACAAGGACAATACTAAAAAAAACGAGAAAAGAAACAGAAAAAAACAATTGGACATATGGATGGAGTGTCAGATTGATTGTACTTTTTCATTGGCATGGCACATATTTGTTGTACTGAGTGAGTTTACATTGAATATATATTTGAGTATACAGTATTTTAGTTGTAGACATTACTCAACATATTAATATACCTGAGAATAACTTTATTGTATTGTATTGTGAGCGAACAACGCGTTTGGCCGGTAGCTTGCTCAGGTTCGCCCATCACAATCACAGGGCATACACAGGTGTGTTAAATACAAACGGTGACTTAACCAATCATCACAATAAACATTATTCCGGGTCACAGCCTTAAAAAACTATAACGTGCAAACATAACATATTCATCCATAGTCCAAATTATATCAAAAAGTACAGTGTGAAAAAAGTACATAGTGTATAAAAAATTACATACAAATACAAAGCATATACATATTATCATATTTACAAGAGAAATAAGAAAAGTACCAATTCATGTCCATTTTAAATATAGTGATCAAGGTCCTTTCTCCTATGGCTTAATAAGCTGAATTGTCATGATTTGGTCTTGTTTTAGTTTTATATTTCAGAGTTTTGATTTCTTATCTTGTTTTAGTTCTCACTTTCCCCTAGTGTTGCTTGTTTCCATGTGTGTAAATGTTTGGTCTTAAGTGTTACCTGTCTTTGTAATTTCTGCTCTTGGTGTTTCCCTTGTGTGTTCTAGTTTAGTGTCTCGTATGTTAGATCGTAACTTTGTATCCTAGTGTTTCTTTATGTTCTAGTGTGTTTTTGTTAGTCGTCAGTGTTCATGATTTACTTTGTAGTTGTCCATAGTGTTTCTGGTTTTGTGTTCATTACTCCTGCCTCTGTGTGTTTCCCTCCTGTCTGATTGTCCTCACCTGCGTCTTGTTAGTTTCACTTGTGTCATTAGTCTCACCTGTGTCTGATTACCCCATGTCTATTTAGTCTCTGTGTTTCTTCCCCTCTGTGTCGGTTCATTGTTGTTTGTCAGATGTTGTATGTCGTATTTGTCTCAGTCTCCCAGTGATTCCTCGTGGCTACCTTTTTGGATTTTCTTATAGTAAGTTTTGTTTGGCTCTTGCCTTTTTTTTTAGTTTAAATAAATCTTTTGCTTATTCTGCATTTGGGTCCTCCTCCTCATTCCAACCGTGACATGAATGCAAGAAATAGAGTTAATACTGTAACTCTCCAACTAAACAGGAAGGGGGGAGTGTGAGGGGGCCTCTTGACTCAACTCTCCCTATGGGTCCACATTACCTGTAGAAAGAATAAGATATAATATTTAGCCACACAAAAAACAGCTCAAATCCTGCACTGCATTGAGTCCATGTGTTTCAATTTGTGTTCTTACATGCAGATGTATGAACGTCTACAAGAAGTTTTATGTCTTCTATAGCTTCAGTGTTTTTCATTTAAAGTTAAGCTAGATTGGGGCGCTGGTACCGTAGTGGTTACTGTGCACACCCCATGTACAGAGGCTACAGTGCTCCAAGCCTGGGTTTGAATCCGATCTTTTGGCTCCTTTCCCACATGTCAGTCCCCACTCTCTCTGTCTTGCCAGTTTCTAACTCTATTCACTGTCCTATCTCTGAAACAAAGGCATAAAAAGCCCCAAAATAAATCTGTAAAAAGCAACAACAACAACAACTTGTGACTGCTATTAAAAGTGAAAAGGTAAGTGTCAAACCAATTTTTGCATCCAGTAGATAGGATTAATTTAACAAACCAGGACTCTGCTTTAAACTCTCCATCAAGACCTAGAGATATAGGGCCTTTTGTTCCTTCCCTCTAATACAACCAGCAGGATTGTTTCCTTGATTAGTAGGAATAACCTACTTTGCTTTGCATGCAAATTGTTCTTTATTTTAATTTGAGTCAGGTTACAGTGATTTTTTTTCACTTCCCATCACTGAGAATTCCCTTTGCTTTGTCCCTGATCCAACAACGCTAGATATTTGATCTGGGCAGTGAACATTGTTGGACAACTGTGGACGTGAGTCACAGGGAGTTTTCAGAGATAGCCAGAGTAAGGGGGAATCTGCTGTCTCATACTTACTCAAACACTCAACAGCCACACACAAAAAATGCAAATCCAGAGTAAAAACTTTGGTCCAGCTGGCTCTGGGACTTTGAACGGAACAGGACAGTTTTCTCACATGGTCTCACTTTGATTTAAAATACCTATCAGTAGCAGGAAAGATGAGATGAAATTCATTGTTGTACAGTGCTTTTATTTTCTATTACTGGGTTTTATGTCCTAAATCAAAGCAGAAACACATCTGAATTCTATTCAAATGCAGAGTTTTCCCTTTAATTCATTTCAAAACAAAACCACATGCTGGTGGACCACTCCAAGCATCTTTGAAGAGACTCCCCGTCTTTTAGCAGCAACATATGGGGCACATCAGGAATAAACTAAACCTGAAAAACAATTAATAACACGTTTTTTTTGTGACAAACTGCCTTGGTCTTTTTCAGATTTCCTTGAACTTAGACAGATTTGAAAAAATACTCTTTCAACAATAAGGCCCATCTCTGTCAGCACCTCTCCCACCTGTCCCCTTTGTACACCGTGTACTAACCAAAGTGGGCCGAACGTGCTTCCACAGGGATTTTAAAGTGCCCTCATGTGTATTGTATGTTGGGAGTATTGTCAATCATTCTTATTCTGCATTTCTCTCTCAATAAGTAGAATATCATCCCAGACAACCAACGTAGAATGTAGTTTAGTCATTAAACACAATCATGCAGATTTGGACGATGTAGAAGGGAATCCTCAGACACATGATCCTAAACTCTACATATTTCTTATAAGTTAAGAAAATGAAGAATATACAAATCAGTTCAGGAAAAAGTTGTAAAAGCAGTGATGAAAGTAGGATCCTTTTCTGAAGTAGAAGCAGCATTAAGGCAAGTAGAAATCCTGCATTCAATCGTAGAATTAAAGAAATATCAGCTTCAAAATGTGTTTATAAGAATGAAACGTAACAGTATAGGCTAAAGTCGTTATGCAACAAATGGCTCAGGATATGTTTTTTTTAAATCTGATTACATAACATATTTCTGTATTCATTTGTGTTTTCTGAAGTAAAAGCAACATTTGCAGTTTTTGTTTGAGGTGGAGTTAATTTAACTACTTACAACTGGGTCGTCATTTTAAAACATGTTAGTGTAGGCCTATAGCTTCAAAATGAATATGCAAAAAAATGCCTAGAACATAAGGTAACGTTAATTCAAAGTGAAGAAACATAAGAAAAGTTCTATAAAAAAGTGTTTTAAGGGGGCGCTTGTGGCGTAGTGGTTAGTGCGCGCACCCCATGTTCAGAGGCTGTAGTCCTCCAAGCGGGCGGCCCGGGTTCAAGTCCGACCTGTGGCTTCTCTCCCATGTGTCATTCCCCACTCTCTCTCTGTCCCTGATTTCTGCCTCTTGTCCACTGTCCAATCTCTACAATAAAGGCAAAAAAAGTGTATTAAAATAATGAAGCGCTTGTAAAAAAGTGCTTGAGAAGCCTACTTGGATAAAATATACCACGGATTAGCAGCAAGAGTTTTCTATGTGTCAATGTTGCTTCATTTTTTCCTTCATCTGGGTGGAGGAGTTTTTATTTATCCATTCGAAAACAAATAGCCGTTGTTACTCCTCACATTTGAAACATCAGGGGGCAGATCCTTTTCCTAAATGACCTCCTCCCTTCTGAAAAAGCTTCCTGTCATTGTTAGGGGACGGACACTGTGTGAGTGTTTATGGTTCTGATTCAAAAGACATACAGGACATGTGACAATCTGATTTACAACCCATTCATTTCACTTTCCAGATCTCCCCCTCAAACTTAACTGCCTCAGATATACAATAAACCACAGAATATTTTGTCAATGTCGATAAAATAATTTTGGGGGTTGAAACCGTGGATGACCTGAAAGAGAAGAATTGTTTATGGGACTCGGAGAAAGAAAAACACCCCATCAGTTACGCTGGTTATGGGAGCTTCCTCTGACAGATTGTATAAAAGGAATCATACACAGTTTACAATACAGGCTGCAATAAAATTGATTCCAGCTTTTCCCTTAAACATGCAGTTGATGTACAGTCGCCCCTTGGATGTATCAGACTAAACACTTCATAACAGTCTCGGCCTACACAGCCTCCTGTGTTTGCTTCTGAGAGTGAAATAACGTCGTGCTATAAGGCATTCTTTCTTTTGTTTTTAAAACTGAAAAATATTTTAGTCTATCTCTTTAAAACCATCTTTCAGCCCTCATCTTCTTTCAAGTCAGTATCTTTTGGTGGATAATTTACACTACAAATGGTTTTGAAAATGGCTCCATCTTGTGGACAAAGAGTGTGAATAATTTAGGATGAGGTATTTAACGTTGAAGTCAGTTAACTGCTTACATTTTGGGTGTTTTTACCACTGAAAATCAAAATGTATTTATTGTGATCACAGAAACAAATGGCCAATAAATCAATAATTGTCTCGATCTATCATTCTGTGTTTTATTTATATTATTCATATTAGCGGCGACGCCTCTGATACACATCATTATATCTTGTACAACAAGCTTGGATGGTCGTCTCTCACAGAAAAACGTGATATTCATTGGCATGTTTTTATTTATAAAGCTCTCAATGGAAATGTACTGTACTTAACAGAACTCGAGCATCTTTCGGCTGGGCATTACCAGACAGGTTACTCAAACCAGTTAAGAAAAAGAAGAAGAGATACTTTATTAATCCTGCAAGGGGAAATGTAATTTAACTCTCTGTTGTTGAACATGTCACACATAGGCTGAAATACACACACATTCACAAACAGGATCCGATAGACATGCTCTAATGGACCCAAGTCCCTACAGACTGAGCTACTGCCGCCCAGTTTCTGTTGAATGTTCCTCTAGTCAGGTCACAACTGGCAAATCTGCTTTTCTTATTCTGCACTGAACAAATATCTCTTTGAGGGCAATCAACTTTTACCTTTTGGACGTTTTAGAAACATGATTTTAAACCTCCCAACCTCTATTTGTTTTAATGAGTGTTTTTTATTTATTGCATTTATTTTTATTATACTCATTAAGCTCTCTTAATTACTTTTGTACATTTTAGGCTTTTTCTTCTTAATTACTTATTCCTTTTAATAGTCTCAGCTTCTGAGAAATCCCCCAGTCTGTTGATTTTAGTGGACTTGCTGTCTTCTTGTTGTTTTAATGCTTCGTTATCTATCTTTTATTTGATTCTGTAATGACTCAATGCCATTGTATATGAGTGTTTCCCCTCAATAATCTCTCGAGTATAAATAAAGGTTGAATGAATTAAGAAATTAATTAAATAAATATATAAAATGTAGAGTTCTAATGCAGAGCAGTACTCAGACACAAACAAGTGTAGGTTTGGGGTGCTCTTTGGATAGGGATGCATGCAGTCATAGAAAAAAAAACAAGAACAACTCCAAGGCACTCTCTTTGAAACCATTTTAATACCTTTATTTTCACGGCATGGTCATGTTCACCTGTGCTTTTTAATGTCCACATGACCATGCCGGGAAAATAAAGACACTTTAATGGTTTCAAAGAGAGTGCCTTGGAGTTTTTCTTTTTGTTTTCTTTTTTTTCTATGAAATCATTAAATGACTAAAAATAATTATAGGGGGCACCAGTAGCCTATAGTGGTTAGTTTGCATGCCCCATGTACAGAGGCTAAAGTCCTCGAAAGCAGGCAGCCTGAGTTCAAATCCAACCTGTGGTTCCTTCCTGCATGTCATTCCCTATTCACTCTCTCTCTCTCTCTCTCTCTCTCTCTCTCTCTCTCTCTCTCTCTCTCTCTCAAATGTATGACTCTATCCACTGTCCTGTCTCTCCAATAAAAAAGGAATAAAAAGCCCAAAAATAAATCTTAAAAAAGCATAGTGACAGCCCAAATGGACTTCATTTTAGTGTAAAATGTGCTCTCATTCATATCACGGTTCAACAAAGCTTTGTAATAGTTTTAGCCACGCTTTATCTGTCTTTCATATTTTTCAAATACTTTGTTGTATGATTTTTCTTCACTGTCACTGACTGCAATTTCTTTTTGAGTTTGTCTCTCCAAACCTTTGTACTAATAACCAGGACGTCAGTTTTGCAGTCTCCTGATTGATTAGCAGATTATTATTTTTTCAGATCCTTTTTCCTTCAAAGTTGTTGTTTTTTTTACTAAACTTTATAAACAATAAAAAAAAGTTCTAGCATTATAGAGACAAACGCACTGAGTAACCTTAATGTGCTGATCTTATATTTTCTGTGCTCATATTTTATTTGCATTGTTTTTATTTTACCAGGAAGTCCCATTGACATTAAACATCCCTTCTACGAGAGAGACCTGGCCGAGGTATAGCAGCCAAACACAATCACAAACTCATTAAAAGACAACATCTCTTTCATCACTAGAAGTACACTGATTTACACAATCAAAAAATCGCAAACATTTTAAAAACAGTATTATAAGTAGCCTGTCTTTCATGACATACAGCCACAGGCCTCTGTCACCACCTTTTTTATGATGCTCTCAAATGTGTTTAGGGATATCAGTGTGTCTTATTGTAGCTCTTTTTGATCTCCATGATGCATTATAAGAAAATGCAGTTTTTCCCCCAGATCTGTCAGTCTATACTGTGAAGAGCAACACATTCGAGAAAAGGTAAGACCAACAACCCTGAATCATTTTGAATCGCATACACTACTATTTTTGCAGATTTGATTGATAGAGGGCATTTGTGCTCTTCAATGCTGTTCTTTACCAAGCTGGTTTACCTGATTACCTACAGTAATGACCATATGTACAGGTATATGGAAACTACAGAACTCACTCCACTGTATACACACCATTATGTTAACATGCTACATCTTGTTGATTCAAGAATACATTTTATTTCCCATCAGCTGAAATAACTGATTCTTATTTCTTGTCACCTGAATTGGGCTTTAGTTTCCTCAGGAACAGTGCTGCGGTTCAGCAAAGACAACTGCAAGACTGTAATAAAAATAAATGTATTTAATGTACATTGCTGTTTTTATGCCTGGCATAGTATTAAAGTCATTTCATTAAAACATGTTTTGCCTTTATTAACAGCATTTACAATTGATCTGCATAACAAAACAGTATCTTAAAATCATATACTCAAATTAATGCACACGGCTGAAAATACCGTAAAACTTCCAATAATAGCCCAGGCTTTATTTACAATAATCTATAAAATGACCATGCTTTTGGGAAAGGCCCTAATATGAGACGGGCCTTTATTTATTTAAAAAAATGATTTGTCCACAGCAAAGATGGAAATGGAAAGACTATAAAATTGTAAATGTATACTAAAAAGAATAGCCTTGGACAATATAGGTCATTGATAAAGAAGTTAAGTGACAAATCATTATTTTAATCTGGCTTTGTAAAACAGACCATCTCTGCCAACATAAGAGATTGAAAAATACATTTGTTTTCAAAATTTCAACATGTCTTTTCTCATGTTTGGTCCGCTAACTAATCAGCACTAAATGCTATAGGGGCCTCTTGAGACTCTTGAGGGGCGGCTGTGGCTCATTTGGTAGAGTCGGTCGTCTCTCAACCGGAAGGTTGGGGGATCGATCTCTAGCTCCTGCAGCCACATGTCCAATGTGTCCTCGGGCAAGACACTAAACCCTGAGTTGCTCCTGATGCTTCCTCGGCTCCATGTGCATGTCTATGTATGGGATTAGTTACTTTTGATGGTCTCACTAGATAGCAGCCTCTGCCACTGTGTTAATGTGTAGGTGTGACCTGCAGTGTAAAAGCGCTTTGAGTAGTCAGAAGACTAGACTATGTCCATTTACCATTTATTATCTTTATTTATGTATAACCACATGGTCATTTTCTGCTGGCACAACACTTAAACCAATACAATCTCTTTTTAAAAAGGCCATAAAAATCTTTGACAAAAAGCCATTTTCGTTTCACCATTGCACTGTTTTAGATAAACATAATTTACTACATTTTGATAATTTTGTTCACTTTGAAAATGCATGTTTTATATATAAAGTTTTGCACGGACTTGCTCCTCCTCCTTTGAAGGACTTTATAAAGCTGAAGTCTGCCAGTGGGATCGGCACCAGGGCCACAGCCCGAGGAGACTGTGAGGTCCCACACAGACGCACTACATTCGGACAAACTGTTCTGTCAGTCAAAGGAACTAAATATTGGAATATTCTCCCACTCATAATAAGAGACTCACAAACATATGCAACCTTCAAAACACACCTCAAACAGTGGATAAAAGAAAACCAAGTCTGTGACCACTTTTAACCTTTAACCTCTATTATTGTCTTGTGTCACTTGTGCCTTTGTATTTATATTTGTATTGTATTTTTAATTTGTCTTTCCCTGTTCCCTGCCTAGGGACAACAGATGGAAACTAGCACTTGTGCTATAATCTGGCATTTTTTTACAGCTGTAATTGTTACAGCTGTTCATTAATATGCACTGTACATAACAAATAAATAAATAAATAAAAATAAACAAATTTGTCAGCAACAGGAGGCTAGTAAAAGGGATCAGGCCTTAAATTGGGATACGCTTTTGTTTGAAGGTGTACGGTATATCTCAAATGACTGATAAAAAAAAGTAAAATGAGTAGAAAAAAACAGAAGAGTTTACACTAGTGAGGAGGGGGTTCAAAATAAGGATTACAACATACTACAAGCTGCAACAGTTTTAAGTGCTTTCTGTTTTTTAGAGTAATGATTTGAGTTAATGTATTGTTTGTACTCGTTACTAAATGCAATGAAGCATGTTTATTTTACCTGTGAATTTAGATGTGGAATTTGGCTATTATTATCTAAATATGTACAAACATTATATATACATTTCATCATCAATGAAATCACATACTTTTTTCCAGAACTTCTTCACAGTTGAGCAATACACGTGCTTCAGTAAGTGGTAACTATTGCATTCAAATGCGCAAAACCTCATTTGGACAATCAGCCTTCTCTGTTGTTGACGCTAATCTCTGGAATGTTCTACTCACTGAACTGAAAATACAACACAGTTTTAATGTTTTTAACAAAGGTATTAAATCATGGCTGAAGAAGAAACAACATTGTTCCCAGACTAAAACGTACATGAGATCACAAATGTCTGTCGTATATTTTTGCTGCCTTCTCTTTGTAAATGTATTTTATCCCTGTTGCATTCATAACTGCACTGTATTTATAACTGAACTGTTTTCATTTTCTTTTCCTTTTTGATTTGTCTTTATTTCTATCTGTTTGATCTAAAAGCCTCCCGTGGACAGGTGTTGCAAATTAGCATTTTGCTAAAAACACTAAGAGCAGTGCATCTGGGACTTGTGCATGGTTAAATGTTACAGCACCAATGTTACTGCATGTCCATGTCAAATAAACAAATAAATAAATACTAAAATAAATGCACATCAGTTTCAGGGCATTCAATACAAAAAATACAGTTAACATCAATATCTGTCTTAAATCATTTTTTAAATATGCTCTTTAGCTAGGTACATTTAAAGGATGAGTTCAAAAGAAATTACTTCATTGAAACCCAGGCTGACTTGTTCAAGACATTATACTAACTTCCAGTTCACAGGAAGTAAATGTATGCCTAGTTCGCGGTACCTCGTAAAGTCTAAAGACTTTTAATTATATCAACGCTCTCCATTTTATAAGACAAATCCCAGACAAACCCGTGTAGTTTTTCTTTCTAAAAGATGTATATTCTGCCGCATGTCTGATGTGAAAGTCTGTCTCATAATATATGTTTTTCCTTGTATTGACGGAGTTGTAGCCTTAATGTGTTCCTTGAAAGCTAATTTTCCGCTTCTGGGTCAAAACATGAACTCATCGCTCCGCCCAGATCCCCACTTCTCCGTTCCTGTCGATCCAATCAAGACACACAACCCCTTCACTAGCAGTCAGAGAGCCTCACTGCCTGTAAACGAGTGACAGTAACTGTGTGGTTGGTGACTTTGCACAAAGCATAGTGAACCAGGATCCTACTGTGACTCCGAACTACAAATTGCACGGAATAACGCCACTAAAATATCCTTTTCTCGTGCTTTAAATCCCCAGGTAGCTACAGCTTTGCAGGAGACACAGGAGATATGGTTATTTTTGTGCATGAACTAAGTAGTTTTAAACCCCCTTTTTTTCTCTGCAGCAATGCTTACTGACACGTGCAGGTAGAATTTTGACCAATCATTTCCAGGGGCTCGTGCAGAGAGGTATAAATCAGAGGCGGTTGCCGTAGCGACGTCTGCCACTGAAGAGTTGAACGAGAGAGCCGGTGAAATCTCACAAGGTAACGCTAGCACGGTAACTTATTGCTTACAAAGGCTTACACGATGTTTTCAACCCGTAGATTTAGATTAAGGTTGGTCGTGTAATCCCGCAAATGAACGATGTGTTCTTGAAAGATGATAGAAGTTACCAAGAAGCTCATAACTTTGACGCACAGCGTAACAGCTATCTGTAGCCAAAGCTAGCTAGCTCTTAGCTTCAACGATGTACTGCCAACGTGTCGTGCATGCGTCCAGGGAAAGTCGAGTTAAAGTGTGACTGTTCAGCTGTATTGCACTTATTTTCGGTAATTTCAAAGCAAGTTGTAAAATTACGAACATGTGTAATATTGCAGCGCCAACTGTTAGTTAGCTAATGTTAACAAAAATGCTAAATTGGCCAAAGTCGCCTAGCAACGTTTCAGCGTTTTTCAAAATTGCTGAATGCAAATGTGACTGCGTAGCAGGATGAGATTGCGTCCTTTTAACCTTGTCAGACGGATTTTTTTTTAAACTGAAATGTGACAGCTAAAACTCAATAAGCTTCATCGCCCTCTCATCCCTGACACATGTTCCCTCTCAGCAATGTGAAGTCAGTCAGTTAGCGCAGATTGCTAGACTAGCCGGGGGGCGTGGTGGAGGCTTCACGTGTTGGCCCGAGTCCTGTCAACAGTGCAGCATGCAGCCATGCTCCATGTTTAAGACGATACTTATCACTTGAAAAATAAGCCATCTGTCAACTCTTTGGCGATTCTGAATGTCTCACAAAAAAGCTTTAGGTTGTGCCCGAAATCACTCACTCATTCCCTACTCACTATATAGTGCACTATATCTCACTATATAGTGAGTAGGGAGTGATTTCGGACACAGCCTTAGAGTCTATGGACATTTAGAGAAAGGGTTATTGTGAAAGTTTGATCGTTTATGAGAAGCAAGGGTATACATTTCATGACTCTGTTCATCTCTGACATGTCTCCTTCGTCGTGCATTTTATTCGGCTTGTGCTGACACGCATGGCTGGGTTTCTTGTCAGCTGTTCGTGGTGTCATGACACAATGAAATAGTTTAACTTTTGTTTTTGAACAGCTGTGTGTTCAGTATAATGTTTACTTTTCGCTTCAAGACAGCTGGAATGAAAGTTTTCATTATTTTAACATTAACATTTAGTCATGTTTAATAACCAATATGCTGACCTTTCAACTTTACACTGAGCAGGATACATTGGCCTCGTTGCCAATGCTATAATATGTGAAAAGACACTGATCTCCGTTTTCTGAAACTGATTTATTCATATATTTTTAAATTATGTCATTCACCAGTGCCCCAAATGATCACATACTGCCAGCTAATTGCTTTATCAGGTCACTCAAATGTTTACATTAAGGCAAAAAATCTGAAAATGCTAAGACATTTGAGGTAAATAAAAAAAAAAGACCTTTAAAACTAAGTATTTAAACAATTTTAGCTTTTGAGTAGTATTTTGTTTCTCTGCTATTTGATCAACTGATTCAGCTTGACTCTGTTAATTTTGATAATTGTGCTTTTTCAGAAATCATTCTGAAAGTCAAATTACGCTTGACCCTGAATTTGCAAGTAAACTTGGAGGAACATGGCATTTGGTCCCTGAAGTTTGGGTAGATGAAAGTCCCTTTGCATCTACCTGCACCCAACACATACACATGTGAAGCACTTAATATGTATGAGAACTGTTTTTATTTGTCTTCATAAAAAATGAATAAAAATGTGACACATGACTTACAAAGTAGATTTCTTTGGGTTGAGTGTAAAAAGAGAAGATTTGGTTGGATGAGAAAATATTTTCAGTTTGCAGGTTGAGAGATAATTTGTTCTAATTTTTTATTTTTTTTTTAGAAGGATTTGGGAAACAAACATTTGCTGTTTCATCAAAGCTATTTGTTCAACACGAAATGTCACTTTCTCAAAGTCAGAATTGACTTTTACACCTAATAACACTTCACCTAGACTGAGTACACAATGTTGCATGATTTTTCTTGTGAGGTATAATCAGGTTTAACAGGTAGGGGGCAGTGTTGTCCTTTCCAAGCAGGAAAGATGTCTCCTGAGCATTTGGTTCTGTGAATGTTTTCAATTTAACTAGCATTTACATTTAACAAAACACATGGCTTACTTTGGGAGAATCATTACCTTGACTTCTAGCTTTATTTTGAATAAAAACCACTGAAGCCTAACTTCTTGTAGACCTTCATACATCTACTTGTAAACAGACATGAATCCATACATTTTATTTACTCAGTTTTCCCATGATATAGTTTCTTATTGTTTTCCTAATATTTCGACTTATCTATCTCATAGCCCCAGAGTTGCAAAAGCACAAAACAAATGTAAAAATAAGCGTACCTTATCTCATTGGAGTGGCCAATGGCAGCATAGCATGTGGTGGTCTGGCCTATCATAGTGACCAGCCTATTGTTTTGATTTCTATCCTGGTACCACTTGAAAACAAGCTTTGTCCTCTCAAGGTAGCAAGATGACACTTAATCATCCAGAGAAAACCAGCTTTGTTATCCCTAAATTAAGTGAGATCTTGAAAAACCAACTGGAAATCGCTTGTCATCATCAAATGGAGTAAATAAAATGTATGGCTGCATGTCTGTTTAGGTCTTCTGTATGCATAAAAGAATAAATAAGTCATTTTTAATCTTCTTATGTCAAAAGTTGGGAATAGCTTTTTTTTCCTCAGACATTCAAAAACCAAACAAAAATGATTGTTTCTACAAGTGGGACATTAAATAAATTAACAATACTTCCTCTGCAGGTCAGATCAGATAGCATCTTTTTCCCCACAAGGGATTGATTGAAAAGATACAGAATATTTTCCAGACTTAAATGTGTTTGTAGTTTAAACTTCAAGGCAGGAATATTGTTGATCTGCACTTCAAAACTAGCATTTATAATTAAAAAGGAACGTCACAGATTTAACTTTTTAATCGCCTGATACAGGTCTTTGGAAGAACTGTAAAAGGAAAACAAACTTCTGAGCATTTGGTGTTTCAGTTTTGCTGTAACTTGAAACTGTGTTTTGAAGCTGAAGATTACTAGTTTGAAAATGAAATTAGGAGTGTGGAGTTAAAAAAACAAGTAAGCTTTCTGGATCTTAGACTACTCTTTATTTCTGCCCTAATGTTAGCAACTCAAAGCTACTGCTCTCACGTCATCAAGCCCATCCAAAATGATGGACTTAACTTTGGGTAATATAGTGGTTTGAAGACTTTAGATGTAAAGCATAAAGGTAGTGTATGATTTTGCTTTAATGTGGTACGTACAAGAAGCAAATCTGACTGAATTCAAGTTTTGTTTTTTTTTCAGCCTAAATATAATTTTTGTTATAGAAGCACTGAAACTACTCTTCAATTCTTGTTTAGGAAAACGTGTGACGAATTGTGACAAGTTGAAGCAAAGATTACTGCCTTCTCCCTTCATGCCGTTTGGACGACATAATGTCTGATGTTAAAATCTGTCCCACTGTGAGTGGAAATCCCCCTCCACCGGAGGTCATAAATTCAAAGATGCCTGGACGCATAACCAATCAGCTGCAGTATCTGGAGAAGGTGGCCATCAAAGCTTTATGGAGGCATCAATTTTCATGGCCCTTTCGCCAGCCAGTGGATGCAGTGGCACTACGTCTTCCAGTAAGTAATAAAAATGTAATTTCTCAGCCCAATTCAAAGATGTGTTTGTGCTGATAAATTTATCGTGAGTTCTTTTTCTAGCTCTAAATCTTTAGTGTAAAGTGTTCAGACTCTAAATTGTGTTCCCCTGGAATGATATCTGGGAAGAATGGGCCTCTTGTATTCATGAAAATGTCTTTGTTGTCTTTCAGGATTATTATACAATTATTAAAACCCCTATGGATCTCAGCACTATTAAGAAACGTCTTCAAAACAGATATTACTGGCAAGGACTTGACTGTATAAAAGACTTTAACACCATGTTCACAAACTGCTATGTTTACAACAAGGTAGGAGAATACTTTTGCTCTGTAATATTACAGTAGTTCATACATCGACCATGTTAATGTCACACTGATGAAAGAGTAGTGTAATGCAGAACATGTATCAAGTAAACCCATTTAATAGCTACATGTGTTTCGCTTTTAGAGTGCTAAACATTGTCTTTTTTATCTGTCCGATTACAATTGTCAACATTGAGCTCTCTCATGTCACTCATGATAACATGCTGTTTCTCTCCACAGCCTGCAGATGACATTGTTTTTATGGCACAGTCCCTAGAGAAGCTTTTTTTGCAGAAAGTTTCCAAGATGCCAAACGAAGAATGTGAAGTCACAACAATAACCTCAAAGGAACCAGGCAAAGGGAGAAAGACGAGTGCAGGTCCTAAAGATGTACTTTTATTCTGCTTATTTTAGACTTGAATGTAAAGTTGTTAGTTTATACTTTAAAGGAGCAATAGGCAACTCTGATACGTAGTGTTTAAAATGGGTACCGCAGTCCAAATTCAAAACCTTGGAGAGAGCTGTCTCTGCCCACCCCCTCCTTTCTAGAGTCGACGCTCATGCAGGTTGCCATGTCGCAGAGACTGAAGCTTCAGTGTTTAGCCAGCTCTGCATCGTTCTGTAAACCTTTCTGCGTTCTAACCTCTCTCCATTTTTCAAAACCATCTCCAACATTGATCCTAGTTTGAGCATGTTTCTGCTCGTGGAGCTTATTAGAAACATGCTGAGGCTTTTTAGGTCGGGTAGAATCAGTTAAACTCAACCAGTTCTCTTCCCTGCTTTCATCACTTCAACACCTGTTAGTTTGCAGTTTGCCTGGCAAACTGAGGGGTGAGGGGCAATACAGCTGTGTGGGGGTGTCTTGAAACCGCCTACCTTCTGTGTTCAAAACAAAACAAACCATTCAGCACCTTTTTCGAAACTAAGAAGGAGGACATACTGGCTGCTGCATTGTTGTCAGAGAAGCCAGCACTTCAACAAAGCATGTTTCCTTAACATCTGATGATATAGTAAGGTCATTTTATGATTTCATTCGGTAGATATCTTACAAATTGGACCTTTAAGACAGTTTTTTTAATGATACATGATTGTTGCAGATATATTTAATTAAAACCATTGAATGTTCAAAACACCAACAAATACTCTAGGCAGTAATTTGACTCATTTGAAATGGGTACCTGACTCTTGTGCATGCATTAACTATCTACTGTCATGCAGGTGAAATAAGGCCGAGATCCATTGTTTCAGAAGTTGTTCTCCAGCAGACGGTTACAGTCATTCCTCCGGATGTGCCTAAATTCCTCCAACCCATTACGCTCTCTGCACACATTGATACAACAGTAAGTATGTGATTGGTTTGCTATCACTTTCTTTGTATTTAAATTGACTTTTATTCCCGAAGTTCCCTGTCTTAAATGTTCCCACAAAAGTTGTTTGGTTTTGCATATTGGTGTATTTCTTTAATAGGCAGGAAACTTAAGAAAAGATTAGTAAGTGTTGATCATCATTTACTGTAGGATGTAACTGCTGAAGTCAGCTTATGGGTTGTGTGTGTAATGTGTAAGGGACAAAGATTTGATCAAGTTTGATTGGATGGGAATATATTAAGCCAGTAAACAACAACAATCAACTTTTTTGTTGTAGTAAGATACAGATTATAGAAACATCTGTTTTGTTTAACATGTGAAAACCTGCAGATATGTCATCTTGGATGAACTGCTACGTATCATTCAGTAGCATACATGTATTACCTTTAAACTGATGCATTGTTTGTCATATAAGTTTGAAAAGAAATCATGATGTAGATAAGAGGTATCTAAATAAAGACTCTTGTGCATTTATTTTTGGTTTTAATATAAAGGTGAAAAAAATCTCACTTCTTTGAAGTCGGACATTTAAGGTGAAAAGAAGCTTATTCTATGAGTATATGAAAACATAAATCACAGACTGCCCTGCTTTGTCTGAATGAAGGTTACGGAGTGACATTGTTTTGCAACCTTTTCCATTACATTTAGATCAAAAAAGGTTTTAAGAGGAAAGCAGAGCCCACAGCCGCCACCTCTTCCGTCGTCTTCAACAGTAAGGTTTTCCCCGCTGAGGATCATTCAGCACCTTGTACATTACTCTCCAGGCAGGGCAGTGGAAGGCCCATCAAACCTCCAAAGAAAGACTTGCCGTCCTCTGAGGTGAAGAAGGTCAGACTGTCTGAGCAGCTCAGGTGCTGCAATGAAATTCTGAAGGAGCTGCTCTCGAAGAGACACTCGATGCATGCATGGCCCTTTTATTCCCCGGTCGATGCAGTTGCTTTGGGCTTGCATGACTACCATGATATTATTAAACAGCCTATGGATCTTAGCACCATCAAGGTAAGAGACTGATTACTGGTTACATAAAGACAAGTATAGGTTGTGTACATCTTCATCACAGTATCCTTTCCTCAGGAAAAGATGGATCAGCGAGAGTATGCAAACGCAAAGGAATTTGCTGCTGATGTTCGGCTGATGTTCTCCAACTGTTATAAATATAATCCACCTGCACATGAGGTGGTCTACATGGCAAGAAAACTGCAGGTATACATCTTTAAAAAAGTTTTCTTTCTAACTTATACAGCGATACTTTTTGTAAACAAATGAATCTTTATGTTTTGTGTTTCCCACCAGAATACATTTTGTTTCCTTAAAGGTACAGTGTGTAGAATCGCATGCTAACGTTTACATTAAAATATCTTACTTCAATTAAAAATGGACTAAACCCATGTTATATATATTTTTTAGTTGAGTACTTACATCATCTCAAATATTTCTAAAAGTTATCAAAGCCAGAGAAATCCGTAATTTTATAGTTGTAACGGTACGTGTCTTGTAGGCAGCCGCCAAGACAGACACGAAATGTTGATCATTGTCAAGGAAACACCGGATGTTACGTCAAAGACCGCTGCATAAGCTAGTGGGAGCTGCTACTGAAAGCTGCCGTTCTGTTGCTGTATGTGCTGCTGTGATAAAAACGTCATGTAAATTATACTTGGATACATCGTCAGTACACATGTTGTCTTTGTCAGGTCGGTTTTGCCCGTTCGTATTGATTCAAAATGGAGTTTGTTCGTTTTCTCCTATAATACCCTGCGAATCTCGATGTCATCTTTTGTTATTGTTTTGATTGTGAGAGCCCCCTAGCGACGGATTTTACATACTGTACGTTTAAGGCCTTAAAACACATGAATTTGTTTTAAAACAGCACCACTTTGGACTAGTAATACTACTAAAGGGTCTTTAGTAGTGATAAGAAAGCAGAAGTTGTCTTACCATCCTAAGCCGTGCAAACCTCCCATGAATATAATCTGACTTGTAAAAATTCCCTCACCAATTTCATACCAAATATGCCAAATACAGACATTTGCCGAGTTTCTTTCACTAAGTCGAGCATGATGGCCAAGACAAAACAGTTTTGACAGCTATTGGGTGAAAATCAAGGAGGCTCACTTTACTACACAACAGTAGTAGATCAAAATCTGGAAATATGATCAGATGATTTACAGTCATTGAAGCAGGATTTTTACCTACAGTATATTTTAACAGGATCAACTGTCAGTACATTGTGAATGTCTGTAGAGACTTGACATCCGACTCTTTCTTGAGGAGGCTCAGGTCTTTTGAGGTGTGCAGTGAAATGTTGGAAATGTTCTATCAGTCAGTGGTGGAGAGTGTTCTTTTTTATGGTGTGGTCTGCTGGGGGGGGGCTTGACAAGCTGATAAAAATGCAAGCTCAGTTTTAGGCAAGTGTTAAGGACTCACTGAGAAAGGGCAGAATATATTGGACAATGTTAGTCATCCTCTTCATGACAGTATTGCAGGTCAGAGAAGTAGCTGCGGTGGACGGCTAATTTCACTGCGCTGCAGGACTGAGAGGTTGAGATCCTTTGTCCCCACAGCCATTGGGCTTTTTAACACACAGGCCAATGGTAGCAGCTCATGACTGGAGTTGTGGGTGGAACGTAACTGTCTGCCTTTTTCTTGTTTCTCTCCCTAACACCATGGGGATTTGTGCCATTATAATAAGCATCTAAGAATATAAAGACTTTTGATTATCTGTTAATATGCAGTTTTAAACAAATATTGTTGTTTAGTTTTGTTCACTGTGTTCTATTTTTCTAACACTCCTGAATCCTGAATAGGGGATGAATAAAGTATTTATCTATCTATCTTATCAGGAGGATTAGTAAAATGCATACTTTGCTTTTATTCCTTATGAAGGTGGAGCAGGAAAGGCAGATGTCATGAATCATATGATGTCACTTTGTAATACCTACACTGCAAAAACTCAAATCTTAAGGCTTAAAAATTCTCATTACACACATTTAGGTAGAAAGAAGCTCCCGTTTAAAGGATTTATTGACAAGTGACGCTTCATACAATAAGAAGTTGCATGAAGCTCTATGTTGTTTATGCCTTACTAGGGATGTAAAGATTAATCGGTACTCTGAAAAATGAATCGCAATAATATTGTGAGCGTCAGCAGCTGCAGAGCAGAGGCAGTTGGCAGCTGCAGAACAAGATTTTGAAATGTAGGACGCACCACGGTCTTTTAAATCGGAGGTGTGGAAGCATTTTGGCTTCCCCAAGACAGAAAATGAAAAAGGTGAGAAGATAACAGACGAGACAAAAACTGTGTGCAAATATTGCAAGAAGTCAGGGAACTACACAAATAGCACAACCAACATGATGCATCATTTAATCGACACCACAATGAGAAGCTCCAAACACCTCCCCTTGATGTGAGAAAAAAAACATTAAAAGACCAAACCACACTGACAAGTGGGTTTACAGCCACTAAAGGAATCTTTTTCAGTCATCATTTGTCCTCAGTCTCATTTTGTAAAATAAATCGTGAGAGAATCGTATCGTGAACCCAGTATCATGAATCGTATTGTGAGTTGAGTGAATTGTTACATCCCTCTGCCTTCCTCATTGTTTCAAGTGTTGCTAGCCATATTGCAACAGGCACACTTTTAACATGAAAGGTCTTTGTTTATATCAACAGGAAGTTTTTGAGGCCAGATATCTGAAAGTTCCCCAAGAACTAGAGGGTTGTCCCTTACCTCATCTGGTTGAAATGGTAAATGCAGACAGAGTTGGAAATCTGTTGACGTCAGCAAGTTCTGAAAGTGAAAGCTCCTCAGAGACGGAGAGGTCGTCGGAAGAGGTGGCCATGCAGCTGGCCAATCTAGAGGACCGGGTTGGTACATACATGCCAGTAAAAGTGCACATGGCTTTTGAGAAGTTAATCACTTCAGTGCATTTTACCTAACTGTATCATTAATGGCTGGCTCCTCAGTTGAAAGCTGTGAGTGACCAGCTAAAGAGACTCAGCCAAGAGCCCCAGCTGAAACCAAAGAAGAAAGACAAGTTGAAAAAGGAAAAAAGATCCAAAGAAAAGTATATCGCAAGACTAAAGCACAAATCCAGCAAATACAGGTCTATGGTTGAAAAAATGGCCAACATCAAGAGCTCAATTATGTAAGTATGTCCCTTCTGTTGTTATAACATGGTTTATTAATCCTATGGCTAATATTGGATTATTTGATGTATGTACAGGCTTGCCAACAGGCACAATATCCATGGATTACACTCAAAATGTGAGAACGAGGTCTCATCAAAACCAGTGACTTACCAGGAGATGAAGCAGTTGAAACAAGACATCGACAAGCTGCCTGGAGACAAGCTGGGCAAGTTGGTGAAAATCATTCATGCCAGGGAGTCGTGTCTGCGAGACTCCACTCTTGAGGAAATTGAGGTTGACTTTGAACTCCTCAAACCTTCCACGCTGAGAGCCCTGCAGAAGTTTGTTGGAGCATGTCTGAGGAAATGCAACAAGAATGTTAGCAGTAAGTACAGCTCTAAAGTGTTAAAGCAAATGTGTTTATTAGATAGATAGATAGATAGATAGATAGATAGATAAAACTTTATTCATCCCCTGAGGGAAATTCAGGTTTAAAGTTTAATACAGTTAAAGGTTTTTAAAACTATTCTTTGCAATGACTGAGTGTAATTTTTTTTCTACCCTGCAGAACAAAAGCAGGTAAAACCCACAGTAGTAATGAAGGCTGGGAAATTAAAGGAGGCTGAAAAATCTCAGGTTGCAGGTAAAGAGCAGATCTTTATCAAGAAAAATAAGCCAGTAGGTAAGAACTGACTTAGCAACAGCATCATCGCACTCATGCTTACACCTGTGAGACATTGACTTCAAATTAAAATGTACTTTTTTCAGCAGCTAAAGTTATCACATCTCCTGACCTCAAGCACCATTCACACCTCAGTGAAAGCAGCAGCAGCAGCTCGTCCTCCAGCAGCACTGATTTTAGCACCCCTGATAGCAGTGACTCTGAATCAGGTGAGCTTCATTCCCTGTCTCCCTCTTCTCTCACCTACTTTTGATTACTCTTTCTGCCTATCCTGGTGAAGAAGAAGACTTAAGCTACTGCCACCCAAACCCTATCCACCTTGGTTGCACACCACGATGAGCACATACCCAATGACATTGGGACAATCATTTATTCATCATTTGATTTGAATCAATGGTACTGATAAGCCAAGGACAATAAGGTAATTACTTCTTATAAGCAGTGTTAAAGTAGTATTTCTCTGCCATTTCTATAGTGCTAACTCAACAAAAGTTACTTCATTATGCTTACACTTGAAGTTGGCACTGAGACCTGCTAACAAAATCCAGTTAGAGACGCTGATTATTCCTTTTCTTTTCGTATTTTCCCCGTACAGTAACTACTTACTGCATGTACGAGCTGTTGTCTCGTTCCAACATTAAAGGAAGACTTTCGTGTTGTGCAAGGCTTTTTAGTTTACCTCATGATTGCATTAGAACACAATGATCTATTGTTTGTAAACTTGTTTCTTAATAATGAAATATTTATTTTGACGTGTGCTGCTGCCCTCTTGGCCAGGTCACCCTTGTGAAAGAGATCTTGATCTCAATGGGTTAATTACCTGGTTAAATAATGGTTGCATAAAAAAAAGAGTTGAATCACAGACGTGTGCTGCAGGGGAAAGTTGATGTTCTGATTTTTTTTTTTTTTTTAAAGGTTAAAAAGAATTCACAACAAAAAATGTAAACGTAAAAAACACACCTAGTGTTTTTTCTGGGCAGAAAAGTGCTGGCTGTTCGCTCAGGAGCGCTTGCATGAAGCATTGAGAAGAAAAGCGCTGCACGTCCGTCCTGTCTCCATGACAACAGCCGCTGTATGACCGACACTGCTCTGTTACCTTTTACTGTATTTTTTTTTTTTTACTTGAGATCCTTTATTTCCCGATCAGACACGGACCAAAGAGGATGTGGATACAAGACACGATCCGTGGACGGCAAAATTACTGGGAATATCGTACATTAGGAAAAGAGCGCCGGTGACATCAACAGCACCTTTCTGAAAAGTTGAAAGATTTTCAACTTGAGCGCTCGGAGCAGCCGCACTAAAATGGTGGAGCACTCTGAAAAAAGATGCTTGGCGCTGTGCTTTTTCTCCGGGTGGCGGCCTGCTGCTGCTAACGCTCTCTACTCATTGAAAACAATTTTAAATAGACGCTGGCGCTCAGAAAATAATGCTGAAGATCACAAGTTTACAAGTGAAAAAGTAAAGCTATGAATATTTTATAGAAACTGGTGTGAGAAGTTTATGATTTAAAATGAAACTGGACGTCTGGCAAAGGGTGTTGCAGTATTCAAATTGTCATTGTATTGAAACCAACTCAAATGGTTTGCATTTGATGTAAACTGTTTTTTTGGGCAGAAGAAAAGGTCTTAGGACTGGCTCTGTAGACTCTAAATGATTTATGTGCTTGTCTCTCAGTGCCAAATCCAAAGAAGCAGAAAAGAAAGAACTCTTTCCAGAAGACAAAGTTGAAGGAGACTCACCCTGACTGTAGTACGCAGATATCGGAGACAAAAGATATGACAAACACCGCTGTCGAAACTTGTCAGCCCCCTCCTGCTGTGCAGTCATCTGTAGCAGAAACCACAGAAGGCCATCAGACACTTCTCAATGCAGAGCAGACCTGTGATAAGCTGGCATTATCGCCTCCAGGTACTGCTCACAACTGTCCTCTTTGTCTCAGCTAAAAAGGATTTTCCATTTTATGAAATTCTTGTGAAAACCTATGCAACAATTTGGCCTTAACACATACCGGTATGTTTTTATTTTAGATTCTACATTTTCCTCTGTCTGTACCAACCTTTCCCTCCCTCTGTCCTAGTGCCATATCAGCATTAATACTGCCGCCCCTTTCTCACAGATCAGCTTAATCAGCATTCTCACTGCCGGTGGCTGCACATCATAAATCTAGCAATAACGTATATAATGAACCTTCCTTCTCCAATGACTTTTCATCTCAGGCTCTCCATCTCTTGCTGCTTTTTCTTATCTTGAGTTGCTTCACACGAGCTCTCTTTGCAAGTCGTGTATAGATGTAAAGGACCTCTATTGTCTCTCACATGGGTATGATGTCCTGAACTAACTGCTTTATTTTGGGTTGCCAGATTTGTCTGCCCTTCTATCCCCCATGGCATCTCCAGGAGTTGTGCTGGACTGGGCGGCTGCCAGATTTGAGGTACTTTTGATGACACAGACACCTCACAGACGCAGCCAGTTTGGACAACTTTTAAAATCTTTTGACCCACTTTGGATTACTACTTGTAATGACTCGTTCTAAGCATTGTATGCCTTTAACTGTAGTGTAAAAAAACATTACTTG
The DNA here is from genome assembly GCA_020745685.1 of Tautogolabrus adspersus. Classification (NCBI taxonomy): domain Eukaryota; kingdom Metazoa; phylum Chordata; class Actinopteri; order Labriformes; family Labridae; genus Tautogolabrus; species Tautogolabrus adspersus. The sequence goes on from CM036536.1 coordinate 27,709,605, forward strand.
GTATTAAAGCAACAATGTGTAACTTTTCCAATTTAAAAATAGTAGTTTAAAAAGTCAATTTGACAGCACCATAACGTTCAACAAGGAGAATGTTGTCTGTCCCCATGTCCACAGTGCAACCCAATCACCGTATGTAGTTATGGCAGCAGGCCAAGGTCATCTTGTGAGAAGTGCGTACAGCTTTATGGTACTTGTTAACACAGCAGCCTTCAGTTATAAAAAAGAAGCAGTTAGCCTGCCTCTGTACTGTTTGATTTAATAGCTGAGACTAAGAAAGAGCACGGTGATGGATGAAGCTAAGAGTGAAAGAGCAAGAAGCAGCGTGTACATCCCTGCAGATATTATTCATGACAGATTGAGACTTCAGGTTAGGCTGTATCCTTATCTTGTTTTCTCTCAAAACAAGCAATACTTCTATCTCAACTAGCATAGTAAATTACTCTCTGCAGTGTAGCCATTTTGCCACAGCCCATAGAAATCATGTCATCAGCTAAATAAACACATTCTCCACATTCAAACAGTTTGTAAACAACGGCCTGAAGATGCTTGCAGAGTCATATTTGCGTAAAATCCGACGATGTTACTGAACCTTGTCAACATTGTTGTTTAGCTTCCCGCGACGCATTTGCCGGCTTCGCCCCTTCTGCTTGAAAACATAAATACTTTGTCGAAGAGGGGTACGCGTAATAACGCCATGTGCGTCTTAGGACCTTCAGTGACCTTCAGTGGGTGCCAAAACGCACTAAACCAAAGTCCTACATAATGTTACTTTAAAATCACAAAGGTAAGCGTGTAATTATTTAAGTTTACTTTCTACCTCACTTTTGATCTATTGTAACAAAACCAATTATGCACTCCACTGTAGTTGTTGTGTACATGTTATATTATTTCTAAGACCAGGTAACATTTGTAGAGGACTCTGAGGGCCTTGTCGTGTTGTACTCAAGAGCAAAACAAACATTGGCCAATAGTTAAGTGCATCAGCAGAAATCTTCAGATCTGGTGCATTAGTTAGGCTACGTAAATTAAGAAAAAGAAACGCAGACATAATTTGCTGTCTGTATGCTTTTTAGCTATTTTAACTCGTTAATCTCATCCTTCAGCAGGGCCCAGTGCTATCCCCTCTAAGAGATAGTCCACTCCCCTCCAAAGATGAGACAAGATCCAGTGAGTCTGCCAAATTTTGAAACACCATTCTTATTTAAATGAGTAACACTTTTACAGCAACATTTCAATATATTTTTATGCCAGATTTCAGATACTCTGAAGATTTTCCTGACAATCAGGTGACTGGTCTGAATTACACGAACACAGCCAATAGATGTACTGAAGAGGAAAAACCCCAAATAACCAAAAAGGTTGGTGATATGGATATGGAAAAGGTCAGTCGAATATAACAACTTGCACAATGATTTTTATGTCAACAAAAGACCAAATGATCCATTTAATTGAATTGTAAAATGTAATTGAACAAATCAGTCTCTACTTTTCCACGAGCACTTAAATCATGTAGTACATTTTTTATCCACCAGATGGCATTACATCATTATCTTTGACAAATGGTTTTATTAAAACGTCAAAAATGAAAATATGCAGCTTTTTAGATTACCATCATTGGTGCCATTCTCCCCTAACCCTCTTTAAATGGACTAAAGATAAACATTTGTTTTGTTCAGGACATAGTTCTGAAAAATGCAGCGTCATGGGCGAGACTGGTGAGGCAATCGGTCACTCCAACTGCAATCAAGTCTTCTAAAGAAAGCTTCCAGCAGTTCCGAAAAGCTGTCATAGAAAAGGAAGAACGTGAAAAAGCACTGAAGAAGAAACAGGAGGACGGACATCAGGAGCGGGAAGATCCTGAAAAGAGCAGGTATAGAAAATGTATTATATAAGTATATATGAAGTTGATGTCGCTTCTTGCTTTTCAGAAGTGAAGCTGATACAGAGGTTTGTTGGAAATACTTTCTTTCTAATGGCCAGCAGGAAGCTGCTCTACTGGTTCCACAAAGAGTCAGATTGTAAGAAACCAGAAGAGAACATGAGCCTTGTTAGAGCCTGATATGTACAACTACCCAAAATGTAACAACGACCCGAAATGTTGTAAAAAAAAATGTAATAAAACCTGAAATGTAATAACTGCTCGATAATGTAACAAAATGCTGAGCCCAAAACGTAATCACTTTTTGCCCAAAATGTAACAACTTGATACATTTTGGGTCAGTTATTACATTATGGAGCAGGCAAAATATGTTTTCTCCTAATAGTGTAACAATTGGGCAAAAAGTTATTACGTTTTGGGCTCAGCATTTAGTTACATTATCAACCAGTTATTACATTTCGGGTTTTATTAAAAAATGTTTATAACATTTCGGGTCGTTGTTACATATCGGGCTCTAACAAGCCTACTTTTCTGACATTCATGAACTGCTTTAACCATTTTCTGAACGAGTTTATGGTCCCGATCCCTCGTTTAAAATCTTTATAAAATAAGTCAAGATGGTCATTTTGTAATAGCTCAAAAATGTAAAATTGAGGATATTAGATGGTATGATTTGGCTTGCCTTCCTGTGGTTTAAAAGTCTTAACCACGGTGGAGAGGGAATAATGCATGTCTACCATGCTGTAAAGTATGGTCACTCAGGCATGAAAGAAAGATTACAATGTGGAAATATGCCAAACTGAAGGCTTCACAAAGATGGTTCACAAACGAATTAGTAGCTCAAATGTCCATTCAAACTAGGATTCTGGTTATAAAAAGTGGGATTGTCTTAATCCAAGTTTTTAAATGAACACAATTTTGAGGAGAATTTATCTGCAAATACTTAACCAACTAACACTGACATTCTCCCTCTAGCCTGTCTGGCTCATGTAAAGCCGAAATGATCACACAGCCTATAAAGGAGGATCCTGATTCACCTGAGAGCATTTGCACAGAGGCGTCTCTAGACTCTCCTAAAGACGCAGAGCATCAAAAGTCTCCAATAGAAACACAGCCTGTAACCACACAGTCCCAGGTAGACAGGGAAAGAGAGATGGCCCGCAGGAGAGAACAAGAACGTCGCAGACGAGAGGCTGTGAGTACCATCATCCATCATGTTATCAATGGTTGTTGTTTTCTTGTCGACTTAGTTAGATTACCAACTTTTTCTTTTCCCTTTTTAGATGTCTAGTATTGACATGACGATGCAGCGGGATATCATGACTAATTTTGAGCTGAACTTGGACTAATAACATCGGCAGAAGAAGCAACCTTTCATCTTTTCAACACTTCCCGCTCTCATCAGTGAAAATCTCAAGTTGTTGCCGCTTTCTTGGACACTTCAGAAAACTACGGCAACCTCGTTTGTTTACGAGAATATAAAATAAAATGTCAATTAAGGAGAAAGGAATAAATAATAAATGGGTCAGCCCCTTATTTGTATTTGTGAATGTGAACTGATCCACTCTTTAAATTGAGACGATCAGGGTGTAGCACTGTGAAATATCGTTTGGAACATTTTGTGCTTAAATGTTCTTTTCACATCTGGATGATTCGACAGCCCACAGCTGTGTAATACAGACATCCATATAAAATGCTACTTTGTTGTTTAGTTTGCGGTAACGTGCAGTGTTGTTTTTGTTCTCGTGTTAAGTTATCCCATTTGATTAACCCTTACCACCATGTTTCAGTTCATAATCACTCATAATAAAACAGTACACAGATAACTAGGGTAAATGTTAAATGCATGTATGCATGCCTTTCTTTAAAAGAAGCATTCTTGCACAAAGGAAAAGTACAATGTGGAACAAAAAGGACTGTGCCAAAGTTTCTAACACAGACTCGTATATACTCAGCTCCTTCTATGCTTGACTGAATTGAAGGTTGTTCCTGTTAACACACACTGCACTTTGCTGTTTAGACAGTTCTGTTCCAAAGTTGTGTTTGGAGATTATCAACATTTTCTGTATGTTACAGTTTGTATATGATAAAGAATTTTTCTTTTCTCATTTTTTACTTGACATAAATAATAAAGCTATTTTCACTAAGTGATTTGCATCACTTCCCTTACTACACCAGGTTTTAATGGCAGTTAGTGCAGATGGCAGCAACCCTTCTGATACAGATTACCCAGAAGCCCCTTCATAGAATTGTTTGATCTTTTTACAGCAGGAGGTTTGATCACTAATTTTGATTCCTTCATTATACAGAGCCCATCATCCATTGTGCTAACTTTTCCATTTTGAAATAACTTTTCCTACATGTTCTGTGTTGAACTTTCTTCTTTATTTCTTTCTAGGTTAATTAAAATCTCAGATAACCAGAGCAGGACAAGAGCAGTTGCAGTTATAGGCCCACTTATTTGGAAAGCAAAATGCAAAATAGAGTAGTATATTTGTAGCTCTACACTTGATTTCTTCCAGTTATCAAGCAGAGCAGAGCAGAGCACAAAGCTGTGGTCAAAAGGTCATGTATCTATCAAGGTGCCAACTGGAGAACACTGTTGGCCTTGTATGCAAGGTTAGCCCAGAGGTCTTGTAAAGCAGCAGATGGGTAACAGAAGGCCAGAAGGGGTGTTGTCAGCATAAACCTGGGTGGCAGCATTTCAGTTTTGGCAAGCCGTCAGGAAACTCAGTAAGAGGAATCTAGCTTTGCTCAGTCTGTGCTCAGCAGGGGAGAACTGCTGACACTAACTGATGATATTGTTGGGTGTAAAGGAATCCCTTTCCGTAACTCCTTAACTCATGGTACTCCCTTCTGTGGATGATGCAGACTTTAAAGACCCTAAGAGCCTAACTAAAATCCCTGGCTGTGTTCTCTGACGTAGTTAAGAGGCAACTCAGCAATATGGGTGGATGCAAGCGGCCCTAAACTTTTGAAGTTGGTAGGGACAGTGCATGCTGATGTGCTCTGGAGGAGGATTGCAAGTTTTTTGTAGACCAGCGTATAGGGAGGGTTAAGGCATAGACTATAAAAAACATGTACGTAGTCTTAGTGATGTCAACCATTGGTTTCTGAAGAGGAGTTTTGAAGCTGAATGATGGCAGTCTCCTCATTGGAAATGATGTCTCTGCCTAACTTTTGATCAACTAAGTAACAGGCAGAGTGGAGTAAAGGCATGCCTTGGCCTCCTGGGAACAGCTACAACACGCCCACCTGTCAGTCAAATCAGCCACGTCTCTAACTATGTAAATGCATATAGCTCCATAAAGTGTGTGTCAATTAAGAAATGAGCTATTCAGACCAAGACTGTTTTCAAACCAGGCTGTAAATATGTTTTTTTCTGCTGTCAAAATGGGCATTGTAATTTGGGACATCATGCGGCTTCCAAGGCTCGAGGAACTGCACTTTTTTTTTTGCACTTCCACATTGGCTTCTTTTTTCAATACCAGAGGTTGCCGCTTGGTTAAGGGTCCAGCTGTGGCTAACAGAGGCAGTTGGGTCTAAACATGATTTTGCTGTCTTTGCTGTCATGTCTGTTTAATGTTTCAGAGAAGTCAAGTGTACCTGCAGAATGGGAGACCAATGTGGTGGCACCCATTTTTTTCAAAAGGGAACAGTAGAAGGATTCAACACTGCTGTGAAAATGATGCAACAGGCCTTTGTCCTTACAGGCTTAGTGGACGGGTCATGAGTGATTGTCAAGCCAGTCTACATGTCTTTTGTGGATTTGGAGAAGGATTACAAGCATTTCCCCACAGGGAGTCTAGGGGGATATAGTATGAGCATGGAGTAAAAGGCCTGTTCTATGAGCCATCAGGTGCTTTTTTAATCCGAGTAAAAGCTGTTTCCATAGTCTGAGCAGAGAGTCAAACATGGTTTCTGTGATCGTCAGGCTTGACAAGGGTTATCTCTTAGATTCTAAAATATGTATTTTCATGCAAAGGCTGTCTAGGTGCTTTTGTCTGATATTCAATTGGCCTCATCAAGCTGTGACCTTCCACACATTAGGGGTTGCACGACTTCAGATTGTTGTAAGTCGACAGTCGTGATAATAGTGTCTATGTCGACTAGTCGCTGATGGCGTTATCAATAAAACCACGGGAGAAGGGCATGCTTTGCAAACCAGCAGAAATATGTATTTGTAAAACTCATGCTGTTGAAAGCCGACCATTAAGGCATAAGAAACAGCAGGCTGCAACAGCTGCAATACGCTATGCAACAATAACACGTGTGCTACCAGACTCATTTAAGTTAGTGCAAACAAAAAAGAGTCACACTTGGAAAAGAAAAAAACTCCGGTAAACACAGAGTTTTTGCCAACTTACTGTCACTGTCATAGTCACAGTTTTAGATGTTCTATCCTGATATACTATGCTAGTTGAGATCAGGCATAATGGATCATCACACAGCTGTAAAGTTGACTGGTGGACAAGTCTGTGCAGCCCCAACCACCGTGCGAGCTTGGTTTGCATTAGAATACAATCATAGGTGGATTAGTTAAGTGTCAGCAGAAATGGTAGGCTTTTAGCAGACCATTGTGGTGAAGAGAACATTAAGCCGCATGCCAAAGCTTTTGATTTATGAGTAATCCAAGATCCAGCCCCTCATACATGGTCATGAGCCCTGGGTGGTGACAGAAAGAACGAGATTGTTGAACAAGTATACGCAGATTTTGTTATCCCCATAGGGTGGATGAAATCAACATTTGAAATGCTTTAAGGAGCTCAAACATACACAGGGAGCTTGAACAGAGTCCCTGATCCATTTCAGGTGTGGGCTTCTGGATTGATGCCTCCTAGGCATCTTCCTTTGGAGGTTGTACGCCCAAAATCCTACAGGAAGGAGGAGGGGGAGATCCACAACAAACTGGAGGGTTTTTCTATGTTATTGTTTTGTAAGGTCTCTTGGGATTCTCACAGAGGACATGGAAAATGTTGCTGGAAAAGCTCATGTCTTAGCTACATTGCTTAACTGTTACCAATAGTTACTACTAGGCCTACTAATAGTTTAATCACACAATAATATCTGTACAATTATTTTTCTCCAATGGAAACCCAATTCAATGGTTTATAGGTGATCTATAGAAGGTCTATTAAAGATTTATTGACCACAAATAAAGCTACAAGTTACAACATTTGGAGTCCCTAAAAGGGAGCGTACTTAGACATTTCTACTCTCTCCCTGTAAAAATTCAGCATCTTAAATTAATAACAAACCTCATTTGTAAGGTTGTTTTTCTGCAGCCTTCTGGATGAAGTTAGCCACATTAAATTCAACATGATATCTTCTTCATTCTGTCATGTCATAGCAATTCTTTGTTTCCAGCACAAGACAGTTTTTAAGGCAGGTCAGCCCTCGTTAATAATTTAAGTAACACTGTTACTTATTTATGAATTCAGTTTTTATTTCATTGTGTAATAATATGGGCTCAACGCTGAAGAGCACATAGGTTTTCTTAAACGTCAAGTTCTTCATTTTTAGATAACACTTACAGTAAATCAGTCATGGCAATTCAATTCTTATTTTATAGGCTCTCACACATACTGTTAATGCAACATGTGAAAAGAAATGCCTTTTAAATAAAATCAAATAGACTCTAAAACACAAAGACATAAAATAGTGCAGCGGGAGAACTTGTGGACTGCAGTAAAAGATGTGTAGCCTAATCTGTTATATTTCCAGCCACGTGATGGATTAGGCTAATCTTGAATTGGTTAACTGGTTTATAAACGTATGTGTTATCTTGTCTCGACCTGTGCTTTCTAACAAAACAATGGCTTGGTTTAAAGGGCTGAATAAAAGCACACCTGTGACCGCATTACATTGAAATACATTACAGTATTAATGCGCTGTCAGAAAAAACACCAGTCACGTATGATTAAGTCGCGTAGCAGCCACCTATTATTCTAAAGCTGGTTGTAAAACAATTAACATGAAAATAAGTATTCCATTGATTGACTGTGAAGAAGAACATGCTGTCTTTATAGAAACAGTGTTGGCGTGCAGCCCCGGAGCTTTGCAGTGATTTTCAGGGTTCTCTCTCTGCCTTACAGCGCCTCTTAGCTGTGCTGAAATCACTGCAAATCACTGACTGCATAGACAAGCTTATTGCTGGATTTCGGACTTGCCTTGTATAGTCAACAACACCGACTCCTGCTAAACAACCAGTGCTGTCACACGCAAGCGTGAAATCTGACGTGATTCTCCAGCCACCGTCCCATTCAAACGTTTCTCGGGATCCTCCCTTCAGACAGTCGTGCGTATGCGCTGCTCTCGCCACAACGGCATTGTCAGAGCAGTATTTGAACACAAGCGACAGATTAACAGAGAGAAATCAATAGGTAACTTGATCTGGATCGATTTTTCTGCGGCAATGTAAAGATGGCGAGAGTGCTCCACAACTTGCTGTTATTTCTAATCAGACTTGCGCTTAAAATCAGAGTTTTGGGGTATTGGTCGCTTATATACGGTTATTGTGGTCTTTGCACCGTCGTAGCCCTGCTGAAACTTTGGTGGAACATCGTCCTGAGGCCGACAACAACCTTCCAATGGGTGACTCGTGAAACTCCCCCGGCTTGTCTGAATGACACGTCCTTGGGAACCCACTGTTATGTTAGAATCAAGGTAAGACACTCGTGCACTTGGACATGAAAGGTGTCTGCTCACTGTGGGGGAAAGTCCATTGTGTGTGCGTGTGTGTGTGTATGTGTGTGTATGAGCTCCTCTCGAAAGCTAGGATGCTCAGATGTAAAATGCTACAACACCTTTTTTTTGCAGTGTCGCGTCGTGAAAAGACAAACAGGCCTGATGTATGGTCATATCATGAGGCGTCTGTTTATTTTTGAGACGTTTTTCGGTGGCATCGCGGTTTGCTGGTGTTGCGCTCAGGTGGTGCTGAAAGAACAGCTCCTCCGCCTCTACATGCGGCGGGCTGCCAGCCTCCAACTAAACAACCTGTGCTCAACATTATGTAATTAAATACCAAGGCATGCCTGTCACAAAAACCTGCAGAAGCCTATATTGTCTGTGCAGGGATTGGCTATATGAATTTGGAAAGTAAAAGTAGAAATTCTTCATCATAAAAACCTTATTTAAGAAGCCCTGCATTTACAATAAGGTGGAAAAAAACATGTCGAGTATAACCAACAACATCTACATAAAGTACTGAAAGTGTTCACACTCTGCAGGGAGACCCCTGACATTGTTATACTATTAGACTTTATTGGTTATTATTTCAAACTGTAGAGTTTGTAGCGTTCATGTTCATCTGCAGCTGGTCCAGTACAGATAAGGCTAATTCTTGCTATAATTCTCATGACATTTTAAACTATTACTGTATATTTGAAGCTTGATCCAAAGGCAACTGGACGAAGATGTTGAATACGTTAAATTAAATTTCTAGCTCGGTCCACCAGATAGTTTAGAACTGAAGAAGCCTTTCGGAGGAGAGGTGAGACGTCTTCAAGATCTTCACCCAGTCCAGTTGCCTTTGGATCAAGCTTCAAATTTACCATGACCTGGATGACTGAGAACCTACACAGACATATAACTGTGCATTGTTTAAAGATTGATTTTTTTCGTATCTAAATCTTAGATTTTCAATTAGCAACTACTTACAAATGCCATAGGGTAAATCTAATGCAGTTATAAGAACAATATTCCCCTCTGAAGTTTGGTGACAGAAGACCAAAGTAGTATTCAAAAATGAAATATGCATGTAATGTACAAGACGCTTAGAGCTGTGCATGAGTAAAACAAACCTACACCATGTTTCCATGCAGGAAACACCAACAATGGTTTCATTTTGTCAATATTAGGCTGTAGTAAAACAGTTCTGTTTAATTTCATGCCTGATTCTCATGTGATGTGTCTGGATAGCCAGAGACTCTTTTTTTAAAGTTTGTCCAAAAAAACAGATTTCCTTGGAAAGCTTAATGAAGCTGCAACAGACTCACAAGACAGTGACTTGCCGGATAATTGTATGCTCATCATCTTTTGAGTCAGGAGTGAATAATCTCCTCCTATATTGTTTTCCTGATAACTGCTACATTAAGTAATAGCATTCAAAAATGCTGACTTGTTCTATTCTGTCCCTAAAATGCCAGTGGATGAGACTGTCAGCTAAAGTATTTTTTTTTAAATGCCATTGTCTCTTCTTCCTCCCAGGAGTCTGGCCTCAGGTTTCACTATGTTGCTGCTGGAGAGAGAGGAAAGCCACTCATGCTGTTCTTACACGGCTTCCCTGAGTTCTGGTAGGTCACAGGGAAATCAGGGTGGGGGGCAGTTGCGGTAACCGCATTAGTGAGCTCCGCTGCACTCAGAACAAGCAGGCAAGCCAACTGTAAAACTCTGCTTGTTCAGCTGTCTGGTGTTTGTTACGTCGGTCACTTCTCTTAAAATTCCCCTGACAAAGAGAATTCCTTAGCTCTGAGGTTTCAGGTTTTTGGATTTAATCCTTGTAGTCCGCCTCCAGTGCTGCAAAAAATAGAGAAATATAAACCCACTCCAGCCAGGGGGATATAAATTGCTATCAGGAGAAAATGGTCCCGAGCGTTCAAGATCTCCTTCCTCTGATATGACATGAAAAATGGGGTTGAGTATTGCTCCTGGATTGGGGCCAGAGGTTGTCAAGAGCTGTAAAGCTGTCCATATCTCTAACATACCATCTAAGCTGCAGACAGAACTAAGATTAATTAACGGTAGAGGCGAGCTCTTTCTGCTTCACTTGCTGTATGTTCTTCACAGAAATGACGAACAGCGATGAGAGTGACATGGGTGGAAAGAACTCATCACACCTACTTAATATGTGCTAATTCCCTCTTTGAAATGAGAAGTGTATCTGTGCATCAGAGGGAGGGTGGAGGGGTCCGAGGGGCTTACTTTGCTTTAAACCTCATCTATATTCTAAGGTCGCAGTTGAGTGCAGGGATCTTATACTGACTCATCAGAAATCGCAGTCAGGGCTCTGCATCTTTCTTTACCCCCTGTACAGCTGAGGATGAGGAGGCGGAGGGGGATTTCAGTCCTGATGAGGAGCCTCTACAGAAGAAAAGATCTTCAATTAGGAAGTCAGCCTAGCCCACACTATCCGAATCTAAAACAGCTTCTGTTATACCGAAGTGACCTTCACCTATTCAAGAAAGTGAAGTTATAGCTTTGAACAAAAGTTTGTAATGTTTGTCTGAAATTCCCATGGTATGAGTTTATAGAGGCACTTAAAAAACACTCCACCAGTGCTGGACATAATTTTACGAGGGAATTCTACTCAGCCTGTCAAACACTTGCATAATTTGTGGCTCTAACAAGAGATTACATAAATCCTTAAAAGATGCCCCAGTTTGTCTTGAGTCTGAGCTTGCAGACTGAAAGTGTTTAGCTCAAAGTCTTTGTTGCATACAAGGGATTGGAATTTGAGGGGCTCCATGTGGGAATGACAGAGGACACTATCGGATGGCATTATGGGGGATAAGGGAACCAGTGTTTTGGGGGCTGGACCCGAGGCTATGTACTAAAGTCAGAGTATCTAGACTTTTACAGCAGTGATTTTTACAATTCTTTTGAATTCTGTTTCATATGAGTTTCCTTGATTTCTTTGGCAGTATAAAACCCACTCAAAAGGAGTGTTGGCTATAAAGCTGTTATGGAACAAACTATTTGAAGACTGTCTCTGTAAGTATCAAAGTTAAATAAATTAAAAAGTAAATCTTTGTCAAATTTGTATCTGTTTGTGTACCTCAGGTTCTCCTGGAGATACCAGCTGCGAGAGTTTAAGAGTGAATTCCGTGTGGTGGCCATCGACATGCGGGGCTATGGCGAGTCAGACTTGCCACTCTCCCCTGAAAGTTATCGCTTCGATCACCTGGTCACCGACGTCAAGGACATCGTGGAGTACTTAGGTGAGCAAACACTGGAAAACAGTTTCTGTCTGTAATCAAGAACAAATCCTCAGAAGTGTGTTGAGTCTAAAATAAACTTGTTTATCAGTCTTAAGCTGTGGACAGCCCTCAGGCCTGCAGCATGGCATGACAAACTTCCTGTGAGTCATTCTTACTGAACATGGGACATTGTGCAGATATAGAGCCCGCAGCCAGCTGACTGCATGCTAACACTAGCAGGAAGCTAGCCTGAGGCAGTCTGCTCACACCAGCATCCATTAATGATCACTTGGCCAGAATGATATATTTTTTTTCTCTTTTAATGGCCAAGAAATCACTTTCCTTTAAACTCACAGACTTTATACGATAAGCAATCTGAGCATTGAAATGTCATTGAAGATTGTCTAATGAGTTCATGTACAGTCGTTAGAGTCTGGTAGCTCTATCTTTGTCCTCTCCTTCACACCTGTCACTTCATATTCGAGTGTGTTACAGCTACTGTTTCAGCACTAATTACAAGATTGCTGAAATAATTTAGATGGTCATGTCCTGACTTTGCTACACATACAGTACACACTGTCCTTAGCCTACTTACTTGCATAATTTGCTAATAGATGATTGCGGTCCATTATAACTTGCTTACTCATTTTAAAGTTTGTCCATCATTCTTATCGACATGATTAAAATAAGCTTAAGTTTATTGTTGCCAGCGATCACAAAAAGGAGCATACTATAAACCAGCAAGAAACAGTATAAGTCAAACAATCACACAGGTTTCAAACAATCTCCATGGTTAGTCCATTTTTTGTGGGGAGGGAAAACTGGCAACTGGTGATAATATTACTGCTGCACATTACTCAGTGCTTACAGTTGTTATGAATACCATAAAACTTTGATTAAAAGCCCGGGCTTTTATTTACTTCAGTCTATTATATGGCCCTGCCTTCATTTGGGACAGCCGTCGATACAAGACGGGCCTTTCATTATTTTCAAATAAAACTCCTGCACAGCAAAGATGGGAAAGATGATAATCTGTAATTATTACACCAGAAAGGATATTTAACTGTGCACAAAGTTAGGATATCAATAAACAAATAAAGTTGTTTTTTAAGGCAGTACGCTGACCTGCTGCACGGCTGGTACGCATACGAGCATCATTATGTCACACTTTAACTCGTTAGTAAAACAGTTGCCTTATTAAAGATATAGCTTAGAAGCATTAATGTGTGTAACATTCAACAAAATGATCTGAATGTAAAAAACTTGTTCTTCTCTATTAATTCTTGTGACTTTAAATTGCTAAATGCTCCTCTATGTTTGCCAGCTAGCTGCTTTACTTTGCCCGTCTGCTGGTTGGTGCTGGATGTTTCTAACATCTGGAGAAGAGCATTGATGAGAACAGTTGGGCTGGATTAAAACAACAAAGCTCTGATTCAGACATTAACTTAATTGCTTAGTTTAATAACCACAGCTATGAGCTGAAGATGCTTTAAACACTCAATAGGAAATCTCTTTACTATCAGTGCTTGGGGCAAAACATTTCACATTATAATTAATCTGAAAATGGTCTGTTTTGATTTTATGTAAAAAAACGAGTTGAAGCTGAAGTTGATCAATTTGAACTGAGTGTAGACCAAAGACAACATAATGGTCCACTTTAATGGTAAAATAATGGTTCAACACATAATGGTAAGTATTCATGAGCAGTTTTTGAACCCATTCAACGTTAAAAATTCACATTGTCTCGATGGTGCTTATGAGAGAGCTCTATAGCTAATGCTTTGTAGCTTTTCCATTGTTCTAGCTGTCACTGTTGATTTCTTAACAGGCTTTCAGGAGCTTAGCACTCAATAATGCATCAAAGTTATTTTAGTGGAAGTGGGAGGCCAGCGTTTATCATACTTTAACTACTGGGCTCTGATTTAGAATTGGACTACACAACTGTTGGAGCCCTCGTGGTCTTCTCACAGTTGTTAACCAGACATTGCACATACCGTTCTCTTATTTCAGTAAGAGTTATCAGATCAATTCAACTAAATGAAGCTCTATTTATACAGCGCCTTTCAAACAGACATGCAGCCCACAGTGTTTCACTCAGCAAGAATAAAAACAAATCAGATGGAGAATGAGATACAATTTACAAATAATGGTCATGAGAAAACAAATCAAACAATCAAAACCTGTTGTAAGAAAAAAAACACCAGAGAATTAAAGATGTAAAAAAATAATAATGATAAAAACTCCGACTCATGCTGCAACATCACTCCTTATTTAAAACCATACTTTAAAGATGTGTCTTAGTATCCTCTCCTTTCAACCAGTTTAAATAAGTCTCAGAGCTCCTCAAAACATGTCTGTGAAGTTTCTTGTTCTAAAGCCACTCTGATCCTGTATTTGATCATGTCTATAAACCCCTCTATTTCAGCCCTGCTCAGAACAGGCTGTTTCTGAGTCTGTAGCTTTAAATGCAAATGAGCTGTGTCTGAGCACGCCCCTCTGGAAGGGGATGTGGCTCGGGCTTTCTTGAACCATACCCTTTTGTTTACGGTGAGAAGGCAGACTCAGAGGGCAGAACAAACACCTAGCTGTGGGAGTGTCACCCACCTGGGGGAGGGGTTACTGCCCTTTGTGATGTCACAAAGGGAAAATCTCCAAACGGCCTGTTTGAGCACACATTTTCTGAAAAGTGGAGCAGGCAAAAGACAGAGAGGACGGACTTTTCTCATAATTTGGGGGTTTGTAGACAGACCAGGGACACATATTAGTGGTAGAAAAACATGATAAAGTGTATTTTGTGGAATATGTGACCTTTAAAAATACAGAGAGAGCTTTCCACTCCAATATTGAGAGGCTGTGGGTTCAAAGGCTAATGAGCATTAAAACAGAAAGTACCTTAACCTGTACTTTTATGGGACGTATAAGGAAAATACAAGAAACACTATCAAGGGCATTAGTGATCTGGCTCAACTAGAAAATTAATAAAAGATCTTCAATGTTGAGACAAGATACGTCAATTAAAGCTTTATAAATAAGTTTAAAAAAAAAACATCTTTGGGGAAATATTGTCTATTTTCTTTTTTAAAGTCTTGATCTTGCAGCATCATTCTCAACAAGCTGAGGTTTTCTTTTAGACTTTTTTGTACAATCCAGTTAAAAGAGAATAAGTATGCTATATATGGACGGAAGTTAAAGGGTATTTGAGTGTTTCAGCATCTTTAGGATTGATTCTAGCTGTGTTTAAAGATTTTAAAGGATGTTTTCAACAAATGAGAAGACAAATAAGGAGTAACATTTATGCTATCAATGCTCAGATCAAACACTTGGAGCAGTCAGAGCCATTGCCCATTGTCATTTTCCAAAAGTCCATTTTCCTTGGCCTTAGCTAAATATCTGGCCCTTTAAGAAGCATGTGTAATATCAACGTTTGGTACGGGGCTTGCTTGTATGATTCATACCAGTGGCTGTTAATGGTGCTTCCACAGGAAAGGGGATTAGATTATAGGTATTGGCAGAAACGTGTTCAGAATTCTTCAGGCAGATGCTCTGACCTTGATCTGCATTTGGCCGTATGTCATGAAATACATCCATTTGATGGGTGTAAATGTCCTCTGAGGGATTAAGCCAGCAATAAAGATGTGAGAACAGTATTGATTTTTTAGGGCACTGACATGCTTTAATAAACAAACACAACATCAGTATGGACGTGCTGTTAACATTAACAGACAGCTGTCTTCTTCTTCTACTACAACAATAATGCACAGTCTCTTGTGGTTTTGCTTTTCTTCCAAGGATACAACAGATGTTGCCTTGTTGGCCACGACTGGGGAGGAACCGTAGCGTGGCTGTTTGCCATTCATTACCCCGAGATGGTGACGAAGCTTATTGTTCTCAACTGTGCCCACCCTTCTGTGTTCGCAGGTAAGATTGCTCTATGTGCAAACAGAGGCACTCAGATCACATTTTGTTTGCCATGAAAGGAAACCATCTTTGTTCATGCTAATTAGAGAGCTTCTGGTTTGGCTCTTAGATTATTACCATAATTATGATCATTAATTAGGAAGTATTGTTACTTCAATTCAATGTATGCATCCATCTGCCACTTCCTCTTCTGCCTTGAGGGAAAGAAGATAAGAAGCTAATTACAGGAGGCTAATGTGGAGCTAGAACAGCTGGCTTAGCTGCTGCAAACAGAGAGGCAAAGTCATTGACAGTTACCACATCCAGGACCTCACAGCGTGTGCAGAGTTGGCGTTAAGATTAATATTGAACTTCTCTCTCTCTCTCTCTCTCTCTCTCTCTCTCTCTCTCTCTCTCTCTCTCTCTCTCTCTCTCTCTCCTTCAGATTACGCTCTGCGTCACCCCAGCCAGCTGCTGAAATCCAGTCATTTCTTTTTCTTCCAGCTGCCCCGCTTCCCGGAGCTCATGCTCTCCATCAATGATTTCAAGGTGGTCTGTTGTGTGTGGGCTTAAGCGGTTTCAAGGTCAAGGTTGTGTGTGTTTGCGTCTTTGTGTGTGTTGTGTGTGCATGCTCGCTGTTTATATGCATGTGCATTGGAGCTATGTTGCATGTTCTTACAGTTACAGGCTATTTTTAGTGTTTGCATCATTGCCACTTAAAGCAACCTGCTGTTGGAAAGGTTAGATAAAGGTTAGATGTAGTAAACAAAGGGATGCACTTATTCTCTACACACTAAGAGGGAAACAGAAATGTTGAATGAAACTTGGCAAAACGTTGAATTTTCTATCTCAACTTTATTGTTGTTCATGGTTAAAATGAGCTCTTTTAATTGAGTTATATCATAAAAATTGTAAATCAAAACCTCAATGTAAAATGCAAATCTCCATTAAAAAGGCTCCAAGGCAACCTGTAAAGTTTGGGTAAGATCATAAAGCATTTGTTTAACATAGAAATGAGCATTTAAAATACTCTAACAAAGCTTTTCCCCAAGGTCACTGTCGACAGGAGCTTACACCCCTACCCCTGTGTTATGTTACCATAATGAGTGGAGTGGGAGGATGGTTACCTATCAATCTACGAGCCTATTGGTCAAAAATGAGGAAGTGATGCATCATCTACGGCAGGAGGAAAAAAGGATGGCCGAGAATGGGAGGGACTCAAGGTAGAAAGGAAAGGAAAGAAGGAAAAGGAAACACCAGAAGGGATGGACCTCAATGTTCGAAAGAAGATAGATTTATCACGTTCATACCAAATGAAGGTTGAACTGATTGTTAATTTAGCTTCACGTAATGAAGACCTATGTTGTTGGCAACACATTGGCTGTTTTACATTCATTTGGCTGAGTATGATAGAGGGCAGTTTAATTCTGCACAGACCTTAAAGTGTGTCTTGGTGTCTTTTTGGAGAATACTTGCATTTTACATTTTTCACTGAGGTCATATTTTACCCATGTAAAGGGTATTTCACAAGATGGAAAAGCAGAGTAGGTATGAAGTGTCTGAAGAGCACTTATATAATCATTTTAAAAACCCGGCGGTGCCTTTTCACTGTGTTTAAAAAAAGATGCTGTTTTATTCCTTCTCCATTAACATGAAAAAAGTTACCACTCCAACATTTGTCAGTAAATAGAAGTGACAGCCAGCAGCGGCTTAGCATATTGACTGGGAGCAAGGCCAAATGGTTAAAAAAAAAACATGTAATGGCTGTTTTGTTTGCTCAAAGCAACCTCCCCACAAAATAATAACTGTTCTCTTTTTTGTATGTGAAGCTAAGACGAGCAAACTGTCTGCTCGTAGTCATTCTCCAAAATGTTGAACTATCTCTTTCCTTGTCTCAAGGCGATTTGAAAGGGCTTCTTGAAGCGTTGCCAGGCATTTTTAAATGTCATCTTGTGTTGAAGTGTTCACATATTCTCATATTTGCCAATTAAATGCAAGATTTCATAACGTTCCACTCCCCCCTGTGTTGGCGTTTTAAAAAGTTAAAGCACAGCATGTAATGTTGTCAAGCCAGCAGTAAGTCAGGGAGCCAGTGCTGTGACCGAAGGTCATCTGAGATGATTTTAAACACGGAGGAACATTTTCTGACTCATATTTCAGTGACACTGATGTCCTTTTTTTATAAATGTGTTCCAGATCAAATTGCACCAGTAACATAAACTCACCCCAGTGTTTGCTACTGTCTCTGCTGCAGGCTCTGAAGGCCTTGTTCACCAGCCGAAACACGGGGATTGGAAGGAAGGGTCGATGGCTCACTGCAGAGGACTTAGAGGCCTATCTGTATGCTCTCTCACAGCCGGGAGCTCTGACTGGAGCCCTCAACTATTACAGGAATGTCTTCAGGTGGGGGATAGTTCACTCAACAGAAGAAGGACTGAGTCAGTGCTTTTTGAGTGTACAAAATGTAAAAAGTCAAAGTGTTGACTATTATTAGAAAAATCTTCTGGTACGAAAAGTGAAATCCCTCTGGATGTTATGCTATTATATAGTTTTTAGTCAGTCAGAATTACTGTAAGTTGTATTTTACTAACTTAGTATTCACTTTAAAAAAACAACAACCCTGGAGTAGCTCACCTTTAATAAGTACATCATAAGACGTTCATTTTACTGAAGCTCCTGAAACAGGCATGCTGTTGCCATAGGAGACCATTTCAGTTTGACTGCGGTACTCTGAGATGCTTTTTTTATTGAGAGTCTGTGTTTGGTCATCATCATTAGCTCTTGTACAATCTGATGAAAGAATCACTTGAAGAGCAGTGAGTATGTACTTTTAGAAAACGTTCTAATTTTTTCATTTTAAGAAATACACGATGTTGTTGAATGCAAATTTAGTAGCGCCATCTGCTGTCAGAGCTCTGAAGTGAAGATTTACACCTGACCCTTTACTCAGGCCAAAGGAAGAGGAAATATTCATATTTATGCTCGGGGTCATTCTCCCACGTTAGACGTGACTCGCTGGCCAAGAGTGATCGTCACAAATCAGATCAAAGAAAGTATCAGTGCATGCATTTTTAACGTAAATGTTAACTGTGAATGCATGGCTGAGCACGCCATCTGCTCCCTTCTCAAGCAGTGAGCTATCTGAGAATAGCTTTTATATGCTTACATCAAACAAATATCACTGACCCATGCTCAATTAGCTTCTCCACGAGAGCATACTTTACATAGGCACGAGGGACATAAATACACAGAAACATCCATCCGTCCCTCTTACTCATCCTGGCCAGAAGGGCTGGAGCATTTTCCTGCACATGTTTACAGAGATGTAAAGCGAACTGAGATGTGTAATATAAAACACAGATTAAATTAGGTGCTGCATTAGATTTCTGTGATAATGATGATGCGGGTCGGTCTATCGAATTAGAAGAAGTCTCAAAATTATCTGAGATGAGAATTGTTTCCATCTACCGTTTTTGATGCACATCCCGATTTGTGATAAAAGTTCCTCTGATATCTTGTGATATCCGCCTGCTTCCACCACTGCACATATGAAATTATAGCCAGGATGCCTTTCCTCATTTTATGCCTCCAGTCCCCCAAAAAGCTAAAACAAGCTTAAGATGCAGAGATGATATGGACACAAGTGAGTAGAGAGTTACTGATTTAAAAAAGTCACAAAAGTAAGTTAACAGTTAGAAAAACATCTCATTGCAAGGAATCTTGCAAGTACTAGAAACAAGGACGGGTCATAACATCACCACGGTGATTGGCAGCTCTAAACAGCATCAATCTGTTGACTCAACACATCAGTCATGTTTTTTGAATTCTCGTCACAATTACTTAGAGCTCAATGCTGACGTTGAGTAATGTTTAAGTTATAAAAAAAGCATGAATACAACTCACTCACTTTACAAATGTGAAGGAAAACAGACACAGCTACATATTGTATCTAAAACCAGCACTCTGAATATAAAGGAGCTCATTTGATTTCATACGCAGTACATCCTCCATGTCTGTTTATAATAACTCAAATATCAACATTGTAATAAGTGTTAACACTTTTTTAAGTACGTTGTCTTTTAGAAACGTCTCGTACTAGAGACTGACTCTGTTTTTTTTTCCTTTCTCTCCTTAGCTCTCTTCCCCTGAGCCCGAACCACGTCAGGTCTCCAGTGCTGCTGCTGTGGGGGGAGCGAGACGCCTTCTTGGAGCAGGAAATGGCAGAGGCTTGCCGCCTCTACATCCGCAATCATTTCCGTCTCAACATCATCTCTGGAGCCAGTCACTGGCTGCAGCAAGACCAGCCTGATATTGTAAACACCCTCATATGGACCTTCCTCAAGGAGGGAGAGGGACGCAAAAGCTACAGGAACTAAATCCACAGAGAGGCCTCCTCCAGCCCCTCCCCCCTTCTCTCCCCTCTCACTTGCCACGCCTGGAAAATGCCTGTGATACCAAGCAACATAGTGATAATGCAATCATTGTTTAATCTTTCACATTTCAGATATTTTTTAAAGAGGTCAGCTGTACAGGAGAGAATCAAAGCACACTTCAGTGGAGAGGACACTGGGCCGTATATATGTGGCACACATTCAAAATATTTTTTTTTGCACATGACATCCGCCTTAAAGTTTGTCTATTACAGCATTACAAATGTGTGGCGAAATCTCCTTGTGACTTGTATTGTGTGGTGCCTTTTAACTTTCAAGTTGTGGCGGTGTAAAGATGTCCGGAGAGACTGGGTTAGGGTGTCGTCTGCTTTACGTGTATGTCTCATCGGGTCGCTCCTCTCTTCTTTAGGCACAGTCCTTTGGGAGCAGAATGCTCCAGATCCCTTTATCAGGTAGTGTTGTCTAAAGAAGGTTTCTTTTTGTATCTTTCTCCTCAGAGATACCTGCTGAAATATAGAGAATGTTGTTATCTTAACCTTTATGTATAGAAATGTCAGTGATGGTTGACTATGGTTGTACTATTTTGTATCTATTCCTACACACTGCATTTTGAAATCCACTGAGCCAGATCTACACCATTTGATTTTATAAATAAAACTAAGTGTCAAACTGTTGGACTAACCTGCTCTTTTAAAAAATCTCTGGCCTGTTTTTAGGATAATAATAACGGTGGTGTGTTTGAAACTGTGCCGCATGCAACCATGTGTTTGCCTGTGAACAGTCGCTCTGAGTTTTTACACAGAGGAGATAAAAAACAACAGAAATAGTGATGATTGTACTGTTAAATATAGCACAGAGCCGAGTGACACAGGAGTCGATAATGGTTATTTTGAGTCTACAAACATTAGGAAATAATGTTTTTTTTGTTTCTATTTATACCTTATATTACCCCCGTGGTCATATTTCAACAGAGATGCTCATGTGGAATTGGAATCAGTCTTACATAAACCGCACACAACCTCACACACATGCACTGCTGAGCTATTTAAAGAAGAGAACATTTGGACAATACATGATCATGTCTGTTTCAGACCAGTAGGAGCCTTTTAGAGGATTTATTATTTTTACTCACTCAAAGGATGTAGCATGAGCCAAAGAAAAACCTATCACATTTTAGAGCGGATTTGGACCTGATTCATGAACGAGGCTTCGGAGGAGGTCCATGCTCTTCTAGTTCTTATTTTTAGACAAGCACCTTTTTTTGATTCGACAAAGTATCCCAGATAGGAATGATAGTAGTCAGTTCCTCACCTTTATTTTTTTTTAACATCCTGGATTAATCATGCTCCTTATTAATGTCTAAATGTTTATACCATTGTAAGTATTTTTATTCAGCTATAAATCAATTATATGCCCTCATCAAAACCAGGAGTTTCAAGTTAACACTAAAGAGGAAACCTTATTAGAAAGATGTAGGCTATTTGTGTTGTTCCAGATTGCCTATTCTTAGAGCTCACTATTCAACCTTATTTGACATCTTTTGTGTCTGTGGCTCCATGGTGCTGCTTCAAACGCTTACAGTTTGTCCTGACATCATAGTATAGGACAAACATTGCAGGAGAAGACGATGACATCTATGCATGTCGAGGAAACGCTACTATTTGCAACCAGTTTGCAACTGAGGGTATCTAAAGGCAAACGAACCCAGGAGAAACTGGTAAATATTATTTAGGTCAGTATGAATTTGAAAAGTTTTAAGTGTCAAGAAATCTTTCACTTTGTCTTTATTATTACTATAAGGGCGATGATTAATCTCTATCACAAATCTAATATAAACTGTAACATACCAGTGTGCCATTTTACATGGTAAAAGATTTATTCAAGAGGAAGATCAGACCGTTTATTAATACATTTACATAGAAATTAAAATGTACTTAATCAGATCAGGGAATAAACAGAGTAATTTTAAATGTAAGTGATCCATTGATCTTTGAGACCACCAGAGGGCGCCTGTTTCACAAATCATTCGCATTAACCCGCAATAAAAAGTGTTTGTTTTCTATGTTTATTTATGTGACTAGTTTTGAAGCGGAGCTCCTGAGAGTCTCATGTGAGGACACGGCGCCTTCAGGGCTTCTTCCTTTCTTGCACTGCGCAGCTGCCGCAGCTCTCCCGCTTCCGGGCTGTGACGTCACGTCCACACCTTCTCTGTTTTGCAAACCGTGGCCCTTTCCGAATTGCCACAGTTCAGTATGCAGTGCGTACTATTCAGTAGGGAGTTTCAGTAGACTGAACTCTCGTGGTCATTCAGTATGCATTTTTTGTGTCCACCTCAGTACACTGAACATTTCAGCATGGATACTAACTTCCGGGATTTATGAAGTATGGATCGGATGCATGCTATCAGGAAATGAATTGTATTTTACCACCCACAATGCTGTGCGAAATTAACCATAAAACGTCACTTCACGTGCGCCTCCAAATCAAAACAAACGAGCATGGATTAATTTAATCAATTTTTAATTTAGAATTAGAGTCCCTTCTAAAATCGCTTCTTTTAATTAAGAACAGAAAATGTAACAAATGTCTGCATGATTATAAAACCTTTACCCCTCTATTTAAAGAATGATTTCCACATTTATGTCTGCGTCTTTAATGGTTTATCTTACAATATATACTGTATGTACTTTCTTTCCTGTATACTGTGTTATTTTATTATTTAATCGGTTTTTAACTTTATTTACATTGTGATTTTGTTTTTTTTTACTGACTGTATATGTGCATTACTCTTCTTGAATAAAGCTAAACAAAACAAAAAACGAGGATGGAGGCGGCCGGTTCGGGTAACGCAAATGACGCCACTTCCATCCTGAATGAATCAAATGAAGTAGGCACAAATATCTGCTTACTGTGCGTGCCTACTGAAGAGTAGGTACTAAAAGTATACAGCATGGATAGTAGGTACTGTCTACTGTCTACTGCCTACTGACAGATTGTGTAGGCACTTTGCAATTCGGATGCACCCTGTGGCTGCTTCTCATGTCTCTTATTTTTCATTTCCTCGCTCCTCGCTTGAACCGGAACTTGTTCCGTGCCGCCATGTTGAAGGACGTTACTTGCGTCTTAGGGTGCTTCTCACTTCTCTTATTTGCATCGAGTGTCCTCCGAGTTGTCTCCTCCACTTGCGTCTTAGTCCCTCCCACCAGAGATGCATGGAGGAAACGAAGCAGAGGAGAGAGGAACGAGGGCCCTTTCCGAATTGCCACAGTTCAGTATGCAGTGCGTACTATTCAGTAGGGAGTTTCAGTAGACTGAACTCTCGTGGTCATTCAGTAGGCATTTTTTGTGTCCACCTCAGTATACTGAACATTTCAGTATGGATACTAACTTCCGGGATTTATGAAGTATGGATCGGATGCATGCTATCAGGAAATGAATTGGATTTTACCACCCACAATGCTTTGCGAAATTAAACGTAAAACGTCACTTCACGTGCGCCTCCAAATCAAAACAAACGAGCATGGATTCATTGAATCAAATTTTTAATCTAGAGTTAAAGTCCTCTTCTAAAATCGCTCCTTTTAATTAAGAACAGAAAATGTAACAAATGTCTGCATGATTATTAAACCTTTCCCCTCTATTTAAAGAACGATTTACATATTCATATCTGCGTCTTTATTGGTTTATCTTACTTTATATTCTGTATATTACTTTCTTTCCTGTATGTACTGTATGTTATTTTATTATTTGATCGGTTTTTAACTTTATTTACATTGTGATTTTGTTTTTGTTTACTGACTGTATATGCTGCGTTCCGTACTCTTCTTGAATAAAGCTAAAAAAAAAAAAAAAAAAAAACGAGGATGGAGGCGGCCGGTTCAGGTAACACAAATGACGCTACTTCCATACTGAATGAATCAAATGAAGTAGGCACAAATATCTGCCTACTGTGCTGTCTACTGAATAGTAGGTACTAACAGTATACAGCACGTATAGTAGGTACTGTCTACTGTCTACTGACTACTGACAGATTGAGTAGGCACTTTGCAATTCGGATGCACCCCGTGTCTTGGTGAGTGTCCACAGCGTGCAGCAGTGATGTCAACAACATCGGTCAGTGGGTCAGCCCCTTCGAGACACTAATCTGCTACATTTATATTTGTTACCGAACCCAATACATGCAGAAAATCATCGGCTGCATTTCATGTCAACAGGTCGATATTTGTCCGCCGACATTCAGGTGTTTGAGGTTTGAATGGATAGGTAACTACTAACGATTAGCTAGCACTAGCATGCTAGCGGCGAGAGGAAAAATGAGGGCAGTGTTGTTCAGCTGTCTGCATTGACCAGCAAGGAAACAGCAAATACAGATGTAACACAGGTATGTGTGTGAAAGTGTGGGAGCGTCTGGCTCATTTTGAATAAGAACTGCTTTTGAAATTACGAAACTTATCCAAAATTAGAGAGAGAAACGGGTTATACTGGGTGATGCTATCTGTGGTATGTAACCCTGGATGATGACTTTACGTTAAGGTAAGCAGGTCATGAAGAAGCTTTTGAAGCTAACATTGTCACTTCAGTGTACGGCAATTAATTTGCTTCGTCATGTAACTGATAATGAGTTTGTACCGGGTTGTCAAGGCTCTCTATTGTCACAATAACTGATTAAATGAGTTTAAAAGAGCCTGTCTCTCCTTTCACTGCTGGTGTTAAGTCACGTAGGGGAAGGCAGGTGACGTTTCTGTTCTTTATTCAATTAGACAATAGCCTACATGGTTTCAACAATCACAGAGCAGACAAAGACAAGTGTGGACATTATGTGATAACTGTAAAATATTAAAGCACAAGTCTTAGTCACATGCTACTTTGTCGTGTTAAAGCTGAATTATACAGTATCTACAATCTGATTGGGTGAACTGTTTGATAAGTGTTACTTGCTGGCACATTTTGTGTATATTGCAATTTTTTAAGTTGACCTGTGTCACCCTTCGTCCTCAAAATGTTCAAAATGGCTGCAAATGTTTCTGCTTTGTCTGTGTTTTAGAGAACGTAACAAACCATGATCACCACCGAGGCTGCGAGAGAGTTCCAGGTCAAAGAGCGAAGAACCAAGGAGCAGTTGAAGAGATGTTTATCTTCAGCTTTGTCTGCAGACCTCAATGGGTGAGTAAGGAATGCTACTGTTCAATGAACTGCAGAGTTATTGTCTATTATCAGCAAATGTCAATATCAAAGATCCTCGCTTTAACTGCAGTGTAAAAACACTGTAGTTAAAGCAATACGGGGATGTTGAGTGGAAACGATAATATATTTTGTGATCTCCTTAGGGTCAGGTGATCTTTTTTACAGTTTCATTTTATAGCTTGTGAAGGCTCTGAAGAATGGTTGTAGTACAAAGATCTTGTGGATGTGGGGCAATAAGAAGAACAGCATCCATACCAAAGAGGCAAAGGTCTAAAAAGTTTTTTTATAACCACAATGTGTCAGCCCTAAGAGGATCTTTGTCCGGTCAGTGTAAGGAAAATTATGACCAAACCTATGTCATTAAAGGTCACGTATTATCCAACTTTAAATAAGTCTCAGAGCTCCCCAAAACATGTGTGTGAAGTTTCTAGTCATAAATCCACTCTGATCCTGTATTTGATCATGCCTATAAACCCCTCTATTTCAGCCCTGCTCAGAACAGTCAGCTGTGTTCGAACACGCCCCTCTCTGTAAGAGGATGTTGCTTGGGCTTTCACACTTGATACTCAGTGTTTATGTTGGATAGGCAGACCAAGGGTCGGGAAACACTGGAAGCACTTGTTTTCAATTTTTTTTAAAACAACGTTTTCTGCTTTGAACCGTGCAAATCAAAGTCATTTCTCGCTCACCGACCAATCAGAATCAAGATGGGGCGTGACATACAACATCAGCGTTGTCCACAATAATAGCGGAGGAGACGCTCGTCTGACTCGTCTTTGCGAGGGTACAATTTCCATTCGTAGAGCTGCTGCTGATGCCAGGACACCACTCCTCTGTATTGTTTTCATGTTGTCTTGGTAATATTTCCTGAATTAAAGCAAATATTAAGCACACAGAGTTATTAAAACACACCTAACGGACATTTCTGAGGGAAGCAGTAGTTGACTTTCGTAATTTAGCAACAATGAGCGCTGTTGAGGAGCGCTCTGAAACGGAGGTCGTTAGCGCTTCCAGCGCTGTCTGTGGACACAGGCCCTAAGAGGGCTAAACAAAACACCTAGCTATGGGAGTGTCACCCACCTGGGGGAGGGGTTACTGCCCTTTGTGATGTCATGAAGGGAACATCTCCAAACGGCCTGTTTGAGCACATATTTTCTGAAAAGTGGAGCAGAGAAAAGACGGAGAGGATGGACTTTACTTTTGGGGGGTTTGTAGACTGACAAGGGACACAAATTGGTGTTAGAAAACCATGGTAATGACCTTTACATTCTGCACAGGTATAAACTTACAAGCAAATGTTGTTAACCATTCACAGTCTTTTGCCAGTCTTCCCACTGTAGAAAGGAAATGGCACGCACCTGCAACAATCCAACACAAGTTAATGGATTTTTTTTCTGAAGCATATAAATTGAATTACTGATGATGACAAGGATTTGAGAAAATGTGTGCAATAAACGGATAAAATACAGCTCTTAGTCACAAAATAAAACCCAGGATTTATGGAATTTCACATTCTTTTATAATAGTATTAGAAAAGCCAAGGCCGGAGTATTTCCTCGCTTAATGGGATCAGGGGATCTAGAATATAAAACTTGGCACAGAGCAAAGTTACAGTAAAGTTCCCCCGTGATGACTTGAGACTCACAAGAGTCAAGCTCACATGGATTTGAGCAGTTCATTTTGTTTGAGCTGACAGAGATGTGAGTCTCCTTCTCGCACGAGTGGATCATCAATCTAGCCACTTCTCATCAGAGGGATACAGTAATGGACACTGTACTGGGATTTGAACTCTTACCGCCCAATTTGCCTCAAGCTGACTGATTTCTGGGTCATTCCGATAAGACATGACAGAGAGACAAGTAATGGTGGTAAAGAAGAAATGGACTGCCTCAGGACTGTGCTTGTGTTACTTTGAAGTGGAAAAACTAGGACGTCAGACTCATCTTTGAATCTCATGGTTCATAGATGTTACTCCAGAGGGCCTTTGTTTGTTTTCTATTTTCTATGTAGGCTATGAAATCTACCATTAATATGAACATTGGGCCAACTCGGCTCCAAAAATAATTAGTTTTATTGTATTTTTCTCTCTCAAATCAGTTATTAAAGGGGAATCATCAGGTGTTGTAATATCTCTTCCCAGGTTGCTGCAGGAAGAGCTGGAGGCCGATGTTTCTCTGTTTGGAGCCTCGGGCTCCCTTCGAGCACACAGAGCTGTGCTGTTGGCCAGAACTCCGCATCTTCTTCGAGGACACACGCACAAAGATCCCGCCATCATTCATCTGCCTGACTATGAGCTGTCGGGGCTGAAAGATTTCCTCAGGTGAGCATTGGGTGCCAGTGGTCACCCATTTGATGATTACAGCGCTTATGTTCACCTAAAAAATCGCTGGTGTACTAATGAAGGTGTTACAGTTTTTGTTTTAAAACCTCAGCCCTATTTTTTCTGCCTTTCGGTCTTAATGTCTTATTGGTAGAAAATGTTTTTGAAATTGACCACTTAGGGCGGATGCAACTTAACTTTTCAGGGCTTAAACTTGGCGTAGCGTCAGCAGGATTGCTAGCGCTGCATTGAATTGTCGTGGTGAAGAGGGAGCTTCACCAGAAGGCAAAGCTCTCGATTTACCAGTCAATCTGTGTTCCAACTCTCACCTAAGGTCACGAGCTGTGGGTAGTGACCGAAAGGATAAGATCTCGGGTACACGCGGCCGAAATGAGCTTCCTTTGGAAGGGTGACTGGGCTCAGCCTTAGAGATAGGGTGAGGAGCTCGGACATCCGACGGGAGCTTGGAGTATAGCCGCTGCTCCTTCGCATAGAAAGGAGCCAGCTGAGGTGGTCCGGGCATCTGATTAGGATGCCTCCTGGTCATCTCTCAGGCACGTCCAGCTGGAAGGAGACCCAGGGGTAGACCCAGAGTTCGCTAGAGGGATTATATATCCCGTCTGGCCAGGGAACGCCTTGGGATCCCCCAGGAGGAGCTGGAAAACATTGCTGGGGAGAGGGGGACGTCTGGGGCAACTTGCTTAGCCTGCTGCCACCGCGACCCGGCCCGGATAAATAGAAGACAATGGATAAACTCCTCATCAATGAACATCCACAAAGTGTGCTTGATTTGGCTTTTCTGAACGCCTCTGATTGTTATTGTAACCAACTGATAACAATGAGAAAAACTTGTGAAAAATGGAACAGCTGTCAGCTACATGGCTTTCTGAAAGCGTCTAGACTTGGCTGACAAACGGCTGTTTCCTGTCTTGATTGGATGTTGTGATTGTGTTATTGTGATGTGTCTCAGCTAATTCTTGAAAACACCAAGTCATAAATTCATATTATAATTCAAAAAGCCTGGTAAAAGGAAGTGTTGACCAGCCTCTCCTGAGTGCTGCGAGCTAAATATGTCTTTCCTTTATCAGTTGAGACAGGTGGTTTTAAGAAAGTGATGTAATAGCTCTTTCAGCTTAAGAAAAGCAATCTTACCTCATAAAGAGGTCGGATCAGGCGGAATCCTTCCTGTAATGTTTAAAGATGAAACAAAAATCTGATGCTGTGTGAGTTGCATCAACAAGCCCTTTACTTGATGTGTAAAGTAGTAAGATTAGTTTAGCTACAGTCGTTACAATCCCTCCTCAGGCTGCTGGCTGAAGGGATATATCTGGGGACAAAACCGTTTAAACGTTTAAGTCTTTTAGAAACCAAAATATGTTAAATAGGAGCCTGCTTAAAAATACTCATAACCCTCTTTCAAAGCTTCTTTTCATACCACTCAGTGGTTTCAAATGAAGCATGCAACTGCTTTCTAGGACAGTCGTCAAGTCACATCATTTATCCTCTGCTTCCAGTCTTACACTTTCACTGCTCACTGACAGAGGGCGCCACATGCTCCATTTATAATCTGCATGGATTTACTGGCGTTTGTGTGTTTCAGGGAGCATTGCACATGTTGCAGTTATTTATTTATAAATTGCCCATCACACTTTCCTGTTAGTGTTGGGATATACAGATCTCAAAGTGTTTGAGTGTTTTTTTTTATCATCTGGTCTCTAAGTGTCAGGCGTAGCAGTTTAGTTGTTTTCATCAAGGCCAGTGTTTCCCCTACCATTATATTAGGGGGGCGGCCCGCCCCCCCCAACGGCCCCCCTTGAAGGTCAAGTTAATAAAAAAAAGAAGTAGAGATAGGATAGTGGATAGAGTCGGTAATCAGGGAAAGAGAGTGGGGAATGGCGTGCAGGAAAGGAGCCACAGGTCAGATTCGAACCCAGGCCGCCCGCTTGAAGGACTACAGCTCTAAAGTTCATTTCATTTAATTTTCTATACAGCGCCAGATCACAACTGAAGTCATTTAAGGATACCTTTCCGATAGAACAGGACAGCTGTCATTAAAAGAAACCTATGAACACCAAGATTCCTTTAAGTGTTTGTGTCTGTGCCCGTCTGCCCCACCCACCCAAAAAAAAGCTGTAAACCTAGGGGAAACACTGAAGGCTCTGCAATGTGAGCTCTTACAGTGCAAAAGTCCTTGATCCACTGATTTGTGTTCGTGTCTCATTAGCAATTTATAATTAGGATGAGATGAAAGAGCTGTCCTTGTTTGATTACCATAGAGCCTAAAAGTTTCTGCAAAGCTTTAAATTTTCAGAATTTTTAGATTTTTAAATTTTCTATTTTAATACATTCCTTGGCATTTACTGTATCTGAAGTAAGATTTAAGCCTTAATCTTACGGAAATCCTAAGTACTGGATTGTCTGGTTTTGCGTACAACCATAAAAATACGCATCCTGCAAAGACGTTTACAGGATTCAGGGAAAATCTCACGTGAGTCTTTCAAACACGAGTATGGGGTCTGAAAGTAGTAAAAATGCCAAGGAATGTATTGATATAAATTATGATTGTTTGGATGAGTCAAGAGTCTTTGTTTTTAGACAAACATACATTTGGGACTGAACTTGGCATTTTGAAGTAAGATTTAAGCCTTAATCTTACGGAAATCCTAAGTACTGGATTGTGTGGTTTTGCGTACAACCATAAAAATACGCATCCTGCAAAGACGTTTACAGGATTCAGGGAAAATCTCACGTGAGTCTTTCAAACACAAGTACGGGGTCTGAAAGTAGTAAAAATGCCAAGGAATGTCCTCCAAAATTTCCAAAATTTCTATTGTTAATTTGTTTTTATTCTCTGTTTTTTAATTGTCTTTTAATTCTTGCAATTTATTTCACTTTATTGTATGACCTGTTATGGTGTGAAGCACTTTGAGTCTGCCTTGTGTATGAAAAGCGCTATACAAATAAACTTGCCTTGCCTTGCCTTGCCTTAAATGAAAAGAAGAAACTACAACACACAGGATTGAGTTGTTTAAGCACTCACAGGCATCCTTTTAAAATGGATTTATACTAGGACCAAACAGTTCTGGGGACTTTTTGAAGAGGAACTATCTACTAGGGAGTTCCCTGAGAACTACACAACATGGGGACTTTAGAGCCTCAGTCTAAACCTGGAACAATCACATCTCCCTGTAATGTTAAATGATTTGCAATTACATACAGATTTTCAAAATAGAACCGTCTCGTCAGCCAGATGTTGTGTAAGAGCTTGTGTAAGGAAGTTATTTTCTGTTACTCGCCTAATAAGGATGAATAAATCACGTTTTAATCACAAGTTAACTACTTTATAGAACTAAAGCTAATCCGTTCACAATATGTGTTTTCGGACCAAACAGTTCTGGGGACTTTTTGAAGAGGATCTATCCACTGTAGGGACTTTTTCTGTCTGCATTCACACCGCCATGGTACCTAGTCTGAAGCAGGAGCTAAAAAGGTTCCTCTTAATGGCGTTCTAGGAACTAAAAAAAGTTCCTGCTGTGCAGAATGAATAACAAAGGAGGAGGGTTCCAACGGATCCTACAACCATGAAAAAGTTCCTGCGGACTGAAAACGAGATGTTTTAGGTTAAGCATGTTGTCTTTTCTCAACATGATAACACACAAAATGATTTTAACAATCTCATACTTTTTATCAATTCCACACCTGTTTATTCCCCTTTCCATTTTGTCATTTGTATATTGACGACAGAGCTTCATTACGGCGTCACTGCGGAACTGCACTATGAAAAGGGCCAGTGATGTATGGGCTGGAAAAGCACCAGTTTCAATCAAATCACCTCAAACTCTACGACATGTATCTGATCCTGCTCATCAAACTAGTCTGTAAAGAAAGGGTTAGAAAACTGTTCCTGGAATCAAAATATATCATCAGATTGCAGCATGTTTTAGAAGTACTTATTGTAAAAGACGAGCTGAAACTTAAGTAGACACTTTCTAAAGCTTTTCACTGGGTCAGTGCAGTAAAGTTTGCGAAGTTCAGGCTATGCCTGTTTTGACACTGGTGTCACAGAGCATTAAATTAGACGGTAATGTAAAGAGGTGTGAAAGGCCGGGTTTTAATTAACCTAATATGCCTTCTCTCTCCAGGCGAGTTTACACAGCAGAGCAGAGCACGCGTTCTGCTGAAATCATCCCAGACGTGGAGGGCTTAGTGCCAGAAATCACTCTGTCTGCTCCCGACGCGGCAGACCTTCACAGTTCCACTGACTCAGGTAAACAAATCAGCATGTTTCACTGTGGAGGGTTATTCTGGGTTATTTGGCAGCTCAGCTGTCCCCTCCCTCCCTTTTCATCACATCATGTTATCTTAGCCTTAATCCACTTTGGAGCTAATCACATTTGGATCCCTGTTGTATTTGTTGTTGTTGTTACTGTTGTTGTTGTAGAAGGCTTATTACCGCATGGTCATGCTATGGATAAAGCTGGGATTTAACACTGTTAACCTTTATTTCCTGTATTCTGTCAAGTGGTTCAATGAGTTCCCTAAGCTTTTTTGCACAAACACAAATACCTATGTTATCTGTCTCATCAATTTCCCTCCTTTCTGCCTCAATTATCCGTCTCAACTCCGGATCCTTCTCAGATGCTGGTCTCGAGCCAGCCTCAGGCCTCGGAGCAGACTTGCTGGATCTATACCAGAGAGGAGAGCAGTGTGACATCACCATCCAAGTAGCAGAGCAGGTCTTCTCCTGCCACAGGTAGAGCTATTTATAGAAAGCACTCAACCCCCTGATTCACATCTGGAGTCAAAAAGCACAGTCTGACAGAGGTTTCAGAGGACTCGTGAGTGGTCATTCAGTCATGTAGAGGTAGTAGTAGCAGCTCGTAACCATGGAGACAGGTTTTTCCTAGCTCATGTTCAGGGGAGCAGGCAGCCAGCGAGTGCTTGTCAAAGAGCAGAAGCTGGGCTGTTTTTTTACTCTGCAGTAGTGATCAGTGTTAGCTGCTGCATCTCTCACCCACAGGCTGAACCAGGGCTGCCTGCCTGACACCTCTACATCTGCTTTATTATGAATTACAGCTGAAAGATATACATATCGTTTTAACATCACAATTGCGATATGTGCATGTGCAACAGTCATGTTGCAGAAGGTGCGATTACAATAGTGACCTGGAGCACGCCATGCTGCCCCCTTTCTGCTGTTTGATGCAAACAAAAACTGCCAGTTTTATCGTTACCATGACAGATGTGCACTAAATGTCTGTCCGAAATCACCGTCGGTGGTCACAGGACTGACCGTTGTGCACGCAGTCTGTGTGTCCCAGCAGGAAATGCAATGAAGCTGGAGGCAAATGCTCATTTACTAAAGATGGATTGAAAATGAGAGTATCCCGCTACAAGGCCTCTGCTCAATAATGCTGAGGCCTTATATACGGACCATTAACAGAGCGGATGTTAATCTTTTACTTGTGGCACCTTAAGCACACGCTGAGTGAGTCACAGGCAGCTACTGACAGTGAGCTGTCATTTAATCAGAAGTTACAAACACAAAGCTGGTCATTCAAACTGAAAATAACTTCGAACATACAAATAACACAATAACAAGCCACAAGTTTTTTTTGTCAAGCTTATGATAAAACATGTCACTTCCTGTCCAGACAGGAAACAGCTCCACCTGTTCTCTCTCACTGTGTGTGTGAGAGTCGCTGTCAGAGGACTGGACTAGGGTTTAATATTTTTCCTGAAAATTAGATGGATCAGATCCCGGGAAAAGACGACCAATTTCCCAGGAATCCGGGGAAATAGCGGGGGGGGAGGGGGGGATGTTCTGACATCATTCAAATAGGCCTATGTGTTCCCAAATCCCAAACTGACATTTTTGTATATTGTTTTTATCATTATTAGGGCAAAAGAACACAGTTTATGTATATCAACACAGGCTATCAGTTTGCAATGATCAAGTGTGCTGCGTGCGTAACATCTGCTGCAACGCTAATTATGAAATGCCAAGTGGATTGTCTGTGACTTGTCTTCTGAAAAGCTATAAGCAGTGCTTAATTTGTAAACCCTGAGGTCCCGGAGCACAGAGAGAGTGCTGTTCCGGCACGGCAGGAAGAGACAAAAAAGTCACGGAACACACACACACACATTTATTTGTTTATTTGGACAAAACAAACCAAACAGCCATTGATCCTTAGACATTGTGAAAATCGCTGAGCTCTTGTGAAGTGCACAAAACTCCTGCTTTATGTGTTCCTAATCCCTATGTGACCTGACCTCGATCTCCACCTCTGTACGCAAAGTTTCAAGTCTCTCCACCTCTTTGCGTAATGGCACACTCGCGGATTTCGTTAGTTTATATAATGGAGTTCAGTAAAATATTGGTTTTATAAGGGTTGCTTAATGCTTAAAGGCAGCACTACAATAGAGGAGCGATTATATTTTATTTTATTTCCCGATTTAAGTGACTTTGAACGTGGCATGAAGTGGTGCCAGACGGGCTGGTCTGAGTATTTCAGCAACTGATAATCTACTAGGATTTTCACGCGCAACCATCTCAAGGGTTTACAGAGAATGGTCCGACAAAGAAAAAATATCCAGTGAGTGGCAGTTCTCTGGGCGAAAATGCCTTGTTGATGTTAGTCAGAGGAGAATGGCCAGACTGGTTTGAGCTAAAAGAAAGGCAACGGTTACTCAAATAACCACTCGTTACAACAAAGGTATGCAGACGAGCATCTCTGAACGTACAACACGTCGAACATTGAAGCAGATGGGCTACAGCAGCAGAAGACCAAACTGGGTGCCACTCCTGTCAGCTTAGAACAGGAAACTGAGGCTACAATTCGCACAGGCTCACCAACATTCGACAGTAGAAGATTGGAATAACGTTGCCTGGTTTGATGAGTCTCGATTTCTGCTGCAGCATTCGGATGGTAGGGTCAGAATTTGGCGTAAACAACTGAAAGCATGGATCCATCCTGCCTTGTATCAATGATTCAGGCTGGTGGTGGTGGAATGGTGTGGGGGATATTTAATTGGCACACTTTGGGCCCTTGTGTACCAATTGAGTATCGTTTAAACTCCAAAGCCTACCTGAGTATTGTTGCTGACCATGTCCATCCCTAGATGATCACAGTGAACCCATCTTCTGATGGCTACTTCCAGCAGTATAACGCGCCATGTCACAAAGCTAATATCATCTCATACTGGTTTCTTGAACATGGCAATGAGTTCACTGTACTCAAATGGCCTCCACAGTCAGCAGATCTCAATCCAATAGAGCACCTTTGTGATGTGATGGAACAGGACATTCGTCTCATGGATGTGCAGATGACAAATCTGCAGCATCTGATGCTATCGTGTCAATTTGGAACAAAATATCTGAGGAATGTTTCCAGCACCTTGTCAAACAAAAGGGGTTCAAAGCCAGTACGAGCAAGGTGTACCTAATAAAGTGGCAGGTGAGTGTATATCGCAGAAAGAAAGAATACCGCAGTATCAGTTTTTTCCGATATCGTTCAATCCTACTATGAATCAGTTCAGGTCTCTTGGAAAAGCAATCCACTTTTTACGTAATACTCAGTCTCACATGAAACAAATGCATCATGTAAAAACAGCATCAGGGCTCGGCAAGATAAAGATTATATCATTTAATTAAAATGAACAGTTTCAGACCATGCTAAAAAAAAGGAAAATGTTCTTTTCATTTAATTTGGATAAAAAGAGAGCTCCCATTATTCATATTAACACAAGTGAAGAAAGCTCTGCAACAACAACAACGACTCTGCAGAAAGGTCAAATGTCAACACAGCAACATATGAGAGTGCTACTAAGAGTGAAGAGGCTGTTCCCTAAAAAGACGCCGAAATAATCTGAAGTTGATTCTGATTTGCAGTGTCCAACCTCAGTCAATCCTCTGTCTGCTGTGAATTTGGACCATTTTTTTTAATCTAGCATCCCCCAAAAAAAGTTACCCAGCAGGGTGAGTGACGAGATCAGCTTCACGATATGCAAAAGACAACTACAGCCGTTCTCTAAATGCAGCCAATTTTGGCAACATCAAATCATTTGAAATTGTTAGTTGGATGCAGTGTGAAAAAAAACAGAGGTTTAAATTGTTTTACACAATCACTTTATAGGCTATATTTAAAAAAACACTATGTCAGAAAAACCTGTCAGTGATGAGACTGTCATCCAACATGCCACATGTAAAGAAGGAAGATAGACAGAGGCTGGTGCATGCATGTACAGATAATCCCCAAAATCCAGGACCACGTCAAAAACGTAAACTTAACATGGTTTCCCTGACGCTCCATAGTGATGGCAATAATACAAAGAAACAGAATTCCCTCTTGTAGAAGATATCTCACCTTCTCTATGCTTGCTACTCACCAGTTTAATTTATTCATTTTGCCAGATAAAGAAATATATTGGCGCTGCATCAGAGGGCTCAGACTCAGCAGTATGAGGATATTGACACAGAGTTATTAGTATTTCATCTGGTCGTGAGATTGAGCTCTGATTTGAAGGTTGTTTTTCACAGAATTTTTCAAAGCTCTGCGTTGTGAGTTTTATTTCAGACAAAAGCTTGAGTATAAATCTAGCTGCAGTGGATGTCTATTCATTAAATGATTGTTTCTATTAGTATTTAGAGTGTTGCCTCAAATAATCCATCCATCCATTGTCTATACTGCTTTTCCCATTTGGGGTCACGGGGGGCTGGAGCCGATCCCAGCTGTCATTGGCGTGAGGCGGGGAACAACCTTGACTGTTCGCCAGTCAATTACATGGCTGACATATAGAGACAGACAACCAGCCACACTCAGCATGTCTTTGGACTGTGGGAGGAAGCCGGACTACGCGGAAAGAACCCACGCATGCACAGGGAGAACATGCAAACTCCACACAGAGAGGCTTATGTCCAACCGAGGATTCAAACCAGGAACCTCCTCGCTGTGAGGCAACAGTGCTAACCACTGCACCACCGTGCATGTTCTTACCGATACATTTAAGCAATATTAATGATGCACTACCATGACATATAAACAACCGCTCTGTAAAACAGTTATGTTGGAAGAATTCAGGGTTGATAAAATCAAGAGTTACACCTCACAGGTCAAGGCTGGGACATGTCATTACAAAGTTGCTGCTACAGAATTTTTACAACCATCTACAGAAGGACTCTGATATGCATTTTTAGATCAAGCGGGCATTATTCTATCTTACTTCTGGCTACAAAATCCCAAAGATAAACAAAACAAAATCAACAGTGGCGTCCCACAATACCTTCTGATTTCCCTCCCCCATCTGTGGCTCTGAGCCTCGGGCCTGCTGGTTCATTCTGCAGAATTAATGCTTTAAAACATTTAGGTCACAAATATATTATTTTTATTTTTGGTATTAAGTTTTTTCTTAAAACAGCTGGACACTTCAATTTTTTAGTGCCCATCTGTTTTCTGATATGTTCCTCTAACAGGAAATTAATTTGTTGGAAGCTATTTTTAGCTGCAGATTAATCCATCATTCTGGCTGCAGGACAGCCTATGTTGGATTGAATAAATAAACTACAGTGTCTTATTCACGTCTTCATGTGCATTGTTGTTGTTGATTGCTGTGTGTTCTTTCATTTCTGGGGCATTGATGGAGCTCTGTGACACTGAGGTATGAGATGAATCAGGCTTCAGATACACACAGTGCTTGGAATGGGGATAGAATCATTGTTGGTTTTGGTCTTTTCATGAGATTTTTCAGCCTAATCCTTAAAGGGAGCTCATTAAATACTACCAACACCTCAGTGGCGGTTTATTTCCATATCAGTGAATATCTTAAGAGGCCAGGGAGAATAAAAACACAATCTCCCTAGAATACAGAACACACACTGTAATTTTTCGTCTCCTTGCTTCAGAGCCACTGAAATAAACGTAGGCACACTAGATGACATGTGAATTATTAAAGTGCTGGGTGAATCTGACATGCAACTGTCTGCTTTATTGGGTTTCTAGGGCGATCCTGTGTGCACGGTCTCAGTACTTCAGAGCCATGCTGAGTGGGAGTTGGATGGAGAGCTCCAGACAGTGCATCACTCTGCAAGGGTAAGACTTGGTGCATCGGCATCATCTAGGAGCAAGTCACGTGGATCAGTTATAGACCTCCTAGTCCTGGCCTGACAATTGCACATTTCATCTCTGAACAATACAGCTGGATTCCTGCAAACGCTGCATTGATTATTCATGCCTCGAGTCTCAACAGAGGTGACTCTGTACAGTAAAAGGGGTTTCACACACAATGCCATTTGTTATTTTCACATACCCAAACACACACACACACACACACACACACACACATACACATACACACACACAGCCACCCACTGCGAGGAATCTAAAATGGCTTGCTCAGATTTCCACAAAGCAGGTTTTTTGTCATCTCTTAGCGAGGCACAGAAATGTCTCCTGATGAAGAGTCCCTCCCCGTCTCTTTTCAGCTGTAGAAGCAAATAAAGCCCACTTTTTCCTCCAGGGAGAGACAGCGTGTCACTCGCCTCAGCGTTGCTGATCTGAGGGTAACGGGGGAAGACACTGCTGTCAGAATGGAAAGCGGCTGCATTGACGTGCAGGGGGAAATCCTGTGAAGTGGCCCTCAGGGCTGCAGTGGCATGGGCCCAGTGCTGCATGATATATAGATTTTGTTCACAGCATTCATAGTTGTGTTTGCGTTCATTACAGCAGATCTGTGCAATGCAACAAATGCATTTAAAGTCTGTGCCTCGACTAGTGGTGAGAGCATTGACTGTGATATGGGACAATTCAGTGTCAAATATTTAGTAAAACAATGATCTTGTTAACCGTTTCAGCTTAGGGCCGGACGAGATGGAGATCCTGCTTCAGTTCATGTACGGGGCCATTGTGGATCTTCCGCATGGAGCCAGTGCCAGGTATTGTATGAACAGAATGACCGATATAGAGAGCCTTAAAAAGAAAAGTTTTTTTAAAGTTATTTTTTGGGCCTTTCTTTGCCTTTATTAGATAGGACAGCTGAACACAGACAGGAAATTATGAGAGGAGAGAGCGGGGGATGACATGCAGCAAAGGGCTGAGGTCGGATTTGAACCCGCTGCGACAAGGACTATAGCCTCTGTACAAGGGGCACGCAACATAACCACAATAGTATCCGCCCCCCCTTAAATGAAAACTTGAGTCCTACTTTAAGAGTTGAGTTTGAGTTTCAAATCAGATTTTTCTTTTTTTACGATTTGGTGACAAAAGCAAATTCCAAATTACTTGATGAATCTTTTCTGACTTGAAGAAATCTTGTATTCTCAAACCAACATCTTTCCAAACTTTTATCTGTTATCTATCGATCGACACTACTTTTCTCATCTCACTGAAACCCCTTATACATTGCTCAGTCAAGATGGGACTGTTACACCTCTGTAACTCTTCACTGCTGTGCAAATGTCACAGAGGCTAAACGTCAACACTGTAAATGTCTGAGTCGTCAGGGGTCATGCTGTTTGTTTACATGTCTTGCCTCTGGTTCTTCGGCAATGTCATATTGCTCTGTAAAATCCCACAATATCGCTGTTGCAATATTTTAAATGTACAATAGATTTGTTTTGGTGCCTTGCTCAAGGGAACCTCAGAAGTGCTCACGAAGTGAACTGGCACCTTTCCAGCTACCAGACCAATTCCAAATGTGGTCCGCACCGAGACTTGAATCGGTGACCCTCCAGTTCCCAACCCAAGTCCCTCCAGACTGAGATTCTGCCCTCCCCAGACAAAGAAGTTATATTTGAGAAATCTACAACTATGATGACTTTGGAAATAAAAACAAAGCTGCTGTTGACATCCAGCTGGCAGTGTTAAAACGATTCAAAGCAGATTAATTTAGATTAAACAACAAAGCGTACACTACCTGATTGAGAAGTGAAAGTTAGGACAGCTTAGCTTTTATCGTAATGTTTAATTTAAGACGAGAAATTTAAGCAGAAAGAAAAAGTTGTTTTCATTGGGGACAGGAATCATGACATAGGAGGGTTTCATCTGTTATTGCTCCTAAGATCAGGGCCCAACCTGAATTCCCTTACTTACTGAACAGTAAAGGTTTATTCTGTAAGCCAAGACATTTCTGTCATACAGCTACAGTGTTTGATGTCTCCTCTCCCACAGTCAGGTCGTGTTGGCAGCAGACATGTTGGGTTTGGAGGGGCTGAAAGACGTGGTGGAGATGGTTCTGACCAGAGACTACTGCCGCTTCTTCCCCAAGGTAGAGAAGATTTCTAAGGCTTATATCCTTTCTATAAGTATAAAACCTGGGGCCCTTTTATCAGCTGTCCATCCATCCATTCTTATTTTCATTCATTTGGCTATCTGCTTATCTATCTTTGGCTTTAGAAAATACATTCACGGTACATGAATCCTTATCAGGAGAGAAAAGTAGGATCAGCTTGTATTCTTACTGGTTCCTCACCTTTAAATGGAGAGTGCTTGATGTCATCCACAAATACTTAACGCTTGAGTCATTCTCTTGATGGACTTCAATAGTTTCAGAGTTAAAAATCATGTTTGTACTATTTGTAGAGACGGTGAATCCGATCACTACAGTGTGTTTGTCCCTTGTGTTCCTAAAGATCAGAGATTTAGCAACGAATGAAATATAACAGCTGAAAAGACCAAGAACAAATCCATTTCTATTCCTTTGGCTTACACTTGATGATTTTGTTTAGGGCCTGCATGCTCAGTGTCAATAAAAATGTTGTTTCTCTTTTCTGAAAATCTTTCCAGTCCCATTTTACAGAGTGTAAGTTGTTTGGTAAATTGTCTTTCAAGCATTTTGTATCACAGAGCCCTCCAAGCATCACTTGTAAACAAGAGTGTGAATAGAACCTATGTGGGTTTTTTCTTCTTTTAGCCGAATGACGGTGTCCAGAGAACGGTTCTCGAGTGCCTGTCCCTCACACACGCCTTAGGCCTTCAGAACCTCCACATGTTGTGTAAGAGGTGAGTTTCAGCACTCGACACTAAATGAGAAAAAAAAAAGCTTTTCATTGATTCATGCTCCGACATTTTAAATTGATGTAAAACTTGACCTTTTAAGATTGTATTCATAATTTGAAAGGAAAAAAGTGCAACACGTACCACTCTGTCGCCTCTGCAATTTACATCTGCATCTTGTTGCTAGGTTACCATCCAGTGGGTTTATACTTCTTTGTCATTATGGATCCCAGGGTTAGCTTAAGTTCCATGAAGTAGTTAGCTACTTAGAAAACCGGATTTATTCACTCTTTGTTAGGCAAGTAACAGAGATAATTTCCTTACAGAAGTTCTTACACAATATCTGGCTGACGAGACGGTTCTATTTAGAAAATCTGTATGTAAAATATTTAACATTAGAGAGAGATGTGATTGTTCCAGTTTAAGGCTGAGGCTCTCTAAAGTCCCCATGGTGTGTAGTTCTCAGGGAACTCCCCAGGGAACTCTTCAAAAAGTCCCCAGAACTGTTTGGTCTGACCTGCACTCACACTGCTCCAGGACTAACCGGGCCCGAGCACCGTTACCTCTTGTCTATAATGTCGAAATACAACACATGCATGGCTTAAAGTGATCATGAAGCGTGCTAAGTTCACAAGACAGGCGGACTCGAAAATAAAGAAAATGAAAGGGACGCACGGTTGAGTCCGCGTCCGCACATTTGAGAACAACACAGAGAACATGACAGCTACTTTACTGACTTTACGCTCCAGGGTTTCTCCATAGTGAAGGCTGTCCACGTTGTGTGCTTGTACTTGTGCTTGTGCATGAACTGTACCGTGCCGGAGCACACCTCGTCTAAGCGTGCCAGAGCCAAGGAAGTGTACCATACTTGAGCATGGATCGGAGCACTCACACTAGTCAAACGAACTGGATTTATGGGATGAATCGTGCACCCTTAATCCTAATTTCAAAGACAGTAGTAAAATGTCTGCATAAAGAAATGGAAACCTATTAGATGTGGTGTCTCTGTGTGTTTTTTTTCCTGCACAGCTATTATCACTTTCCTTTCTTTTCGTTCGAGTGCACACAAACTGAATATTTAAATTGGAGTAGTTGGAGTTTTCTTGCGACTGCTGCAAGCGAATTGTGCTCTCCCACACTGCAGTGAGCGGACAAGAAGTGTGTGAATGTAGGTCAGGTGGAAAGGATGTGTTGAGAGTGACTGTGAGCTGGTTCTGATTTAAAGGGGGGTGTGTGTGTGTGGGGGGGGGGGGGGGTCTCTGCTGATATTGATGAGTCATGAGAGTATGACGGTGAACGGTGTTGCATCACTGTGCAGCAGTGCATTGCCGACATTCTCATCCATACTCGTTGCATTTTTCTAGCAACACTCTGTCGATCGCTGCTCAGATCGTCAGGGTCTGATCACAGTGCAGAAACACAGGAAGCTCTCCGTGACTTTGTCTGAGTGATTTAGGATAAATGGTCGAACTGCCCAGAATGTGAACTGTTCTGTTAAAAAAAAAGCCAAAGGCAAGTTATCCTCTGTGACTGTTTGATTTGTACTTTCAGGTGGGTTGCTGAACATTATGTGAAGACATGGTGTGAGAGGAATTTTTCCCTCTTGTCCCCTGAGCTCCAAAGAGCCTGTCTAACAGCTGTAACTGAAACAATGGTGAGTTTCTCCCTCCCACACCGTCATTAGCTCTCCTTTATTCATGTAGTTGCACAAATACCGTCAACCCATTCTGCAGTGTTTTTCCACAGGAAGGAAATCCAATCATGATCTAATTAAAGACGACCTTTACTCAATTGCCTCTTATTAAAGAGGCACTAATTTAGTAATACGATGTGCATGCAGACAGATTGGGAGGGATCCAGCCTTGTTATTGATAATTACATCTCGAGTCTGTCTTTCATCACTGCTAAGGAGGCGGAGTGGATTCTGTGAGTACAACAATACAAGTGTACTATTGTTCACTCTTGGCAAGTATTGAGAACCCGATTCTGGCCAAGAACAGTTACACAATCCGGGGACTCCCTCCGCTGATCGGTAGGTCCTGGCCAGGAATAAAAGAGCAGCAAACAACAGAGGAGAACTCACAAACTGACAGACTTAGGTCTGGATTTGTAAATGTTTCTATTTCTAGACATAATCCCAAACTATATTTCTCTCTCTTCTGGACACTCATGTCCATACCTGTGGTTGTGCACTTTGCTTTGATTAATGTCACATTCTCCACTAGCACAGCACTGTTGGTTACTTAACCTGTAATCAGTTTCTCTGTGTAGCTCTCTAACATTCATTGCCAGTTGCAGCCATGATAGGTTAGATGAAGAAAATGGGTTTGGGGGGGCTTATAAATCAAAACAGTGATCATTGCATCATCTACATCGAATCTTGAGGATTTCCAATACTGGTATCAGGAAAACTTGACTATTGCACTATTCGTCATCTAAGGCTGTAGAGACAATATCTGTAAAAGTTTCAGTGCATGTTAGACTTTCCGCAGTGCTCAACTGAGATTTGATGAGTCATCCTATATTTGGGTTTATATGCAGGCTACCTTGTCCATGATAAAAGACTTGATTGGAAACACCTGAAGCCCCTTGTCAAAGGTCAAAGTCAGTGCAAATTCATAATAAAAGCGGTGGCTAATTTCCAGCAGGTCAAGTGATTACCAACACTTTTTGCGACGATTGTTTACAAAGACAATGACGGTCACAGATTAAACTGATTCTTAAAGCAAGTTTCTAAGTTTTTACTGATCATTTCCACATCGTCGTGGTCCGTCAGCGTGGCGCACTTTGGGTAGCTGACACTCTTACGAATGCTCATGTTTCGACAGCAAGTCAATGTTTGATGGAGCATGCTGCAAGCTGGACAAAATGGATCGAGCTGGACAGGAAGTCAGACAAGGAAACGCACAGAGCGTCAGGTCAATTTCAGAATAAAACTCAATATACAGACTCATGATCGTATTCTTTATCACTTTATCAACATTACGTCAAAACAGGCACCAAATACACAACAAATCAACCTCAGAAAGACAAAGCAACGTATTGTTTTCACGTTTTTCTCTTTATTCCCGCGTGATCTTGAAGTTCTCCTGTGATGTGAGAACAGCTGCTCATGGCTGTGCTCTGCTACGCACAGTACAATTACTAAATACAAAAAGTTCTTTTGCTGTTTTTCTAAAGGGTTAAGTTCATTTGACTTAATTTTGTGATCTCACTTAGTAAGAGTTTCATTAGCTGATAGATGTTTCCATTCAGACTGTGCAGAACGCAGTGACCATGCTCTGTGGCTCTGAGCAGTTGCTCGGCAGTCTCCCAGAAGTCAAGTGGGCACAACAGGTCCGGAGTCTGGCTTCAGAACTTCAGGAGGACAGCCTTGGTGTCATTGTCCAGAATCTCCCCAAAGTAATTCACACACAGGCCTTCAGGGACCTTCGCAGGGTAAGGCAGCGGTGTAGGCGTGATCATGCACTCTCTTTCACTTAAATGACCTTGAGAAGTATTCAGCTTAGGTTTCTATGGTTTTCTCTCTCTCTATGATATATTACGTGTCATCACAGAGGGAAGAGTTTACAAGAGAGCCCACGTTACTGAAGAAGCTGTGTTCAGCCATCAGAGAAGGAGCGACTGTGGAAAACTGCTGTGATCTTTACACTGCTGTGTACCTTCTGTGTGGAGAGGACGCGGACGTGGACTCTCTCCTGGAGCTTGGAGGGCAAAATCAAGAAGAGGTGAAATAAGCCCATTCCCCCAACTCTTTGTTTTTTCTTTTTATCAGATTGAGCTCATCCATTATATCTGTGGTGAAGTTTCCTTTTTAGTCCTGATCTTTAAGGCCTGTCTGAATGGTAAACCTGAATGGTGACTGCCTTAGAAAGTAGGTTTTTTTCTCTGCAGTGAAGAAAACAATTTCATTATCCAACAAATCACTGCCAACTTTTCTAGAGATGTTAACCTCCTCTCTTTGTCTACCTCAATGGATGCAGTTTGGACCAACTACCTTCAACCATCTAACCTCTATTAGAGATAAAAGAGTTGCATCACCACTGTTGTAAACTTAAGACTGTCTAACT
Source organism: Tautogolabrus adspersus (assembly GCA_020745685.1). Lineage (NCBI taxonomy): Eukaryota > Metazoa > Chordata > Actinopteri > Labriformes > Labridae > Tautogolabrus > Tautogolabrus adspersus. The sequence goes on from CM036536.1 coordinate 27,754,252, forward strand.
CACTATGCAGAGTAAGGCCTCGTGTCCACCTAGCGTTTTTTCTGAACGCCACATGTTTTTTTTTTCAGTTGTCTTCAATGAGGAGAGAGCGTTTACAGCAGCAGGCGGCCGCTCAGAGGAAAAGCACAGCGCCCAGCGTCTTTTTTTCCTAGCGCTCCACCTGTTTTTTTGTCCAGCAACTCCGAGCGTTTTGAGTTGAAAATCTTTCAACTTTTCAGAAAGGAATCTCTTTTCAAAATGTACGATATTTCCAGTACTTTTGTCTCGACCCACATCCTCTTTGCTCTGTGTCTGCTGGGGTAAAAAACCTAAATATAAGACATACAGTAAAAAGCAACGGAGCATTGTCGGTTATTCAGCGGCTGTTGTCATAGCGACAAGAGGGACATGCAGCGCTTTTATTCTCAGCGCACAAACGCTTCATGCGAGCGCTCCCCAGCACTCAGTCAGCACTTTTCTGCCCAGAAAAAACACTAGGTGGACACGGGCCTAAGACTGTTAAATGCTGTGGACCGTGGGTGAGATTCTTTTCTCCGCTCTTCTGTTATTTATTTAAGACGGTTCCAGTTTAGTTACATTCTCATGTCTGTGTCTGTATGTGAGGATTGTGAGCTCTTTACAGCCATTAGAGAAAAGACATAATGCTTCCAACAGAGTTATTGCTTTCATCAACTTAAATCATCTCTCCATTCACCAAAACTCTGCGGTTTTACGACTCACATGCCGCGTCCATGTAGCTAAGATTTGTAATTACACACTATGAACAGGAAAACAAACCTCAGGTGTGCACACAAGTTTCCTTTCCTGTTAGAGACGTTTGCTCTTATTGAACCAGGGTTACTTTAGAAATCTTTTCTTAAAGACCACTGTGTGCTTTCCTGGTCTTTATCATGTGTGCTTCTCTTCATTTTGAACACAGGGTAGTATTCAGCTCTGGAGGAACACACCATCACTTTACATGTCTTTCAGACCAAAGCAGGGACCTCGGGGTAAATATGTGTTCAGGGTTGGTCTGAATGGATCGGCATGAGTTGCTCTTATCCAGGATGTGACATTGATCTGACTCTGCTCGGCTTTGGTATGAAAGGGTGGACAAAAGTTTCTATAACCACTACTGGGTAACTTTAATGTGTTATGGTGAGCTTGGTGACATCTTGGGCTTGCAGTCTGACATGCATTTGCTCTCAACTCAATCACAAATGTTCTTATTATTTAAGTTTTTCCATAGATGTTGCATACTTGTTTCATAGATCAGCAATTATGAGTCCTACAGTTACACGTCTTTGACCACGCTGTCTGCTATGTTGCGTTTATTTCAGTTCAATTGTTACATGAAAAATAATAATTTAAATCCATCAAAGCTTTCTGAAGATGTGCTTTGATGACCAATTTCATCTGCCCTTTAAAAGGATACATTATGATTTGATTTGGCTGAGCTCTTAAAGCATTGTCTTTCAATGGTGCAGATACACAAATGTAAGTATTACAGTAAAATAACCTCCCTGCTCCTGTCTAAATTTAACGGCGTCTTGTCAGTTTATTCGGGATAACACAACAAAGTACAATGTGTCAAATGTTTTGAATGCAATCCTTTGTCAAACATCATTTGCAGATCTGATTCAAGAAAAGAAGTGTTTTTAAATCATGCATTTTCAACTAGCCTGCTGTCTTTTTCTCCCCGCCTTTACTGGTGCAGTGCAGCATATCTTGGCATGATATTACCACCTGTAATCAAGGAGCACATGCATGCCACACTTTTAAAAAGGCAGAGCTTTAAAAGTGGAGAGCATGGAGGGTCCTTCCCAATGTAAAAAGAAGTTGGTGTTGCCGATGTCTGCAGTTTGTCTATTTAAGTGGAAGTACAACGTCCCTTCTTCTCATAAGATGTTTTTAAACATCAATGTTTGGGGACTCTTGTGGTTGCGAGTTCATGCACAGACCTGTTGTTTGAATTCTGGCATACGGTGGTTAAGTATAAGCTGGAAATTGTGCAGTTAAAGCCTCAAATAAACTGAGCACTTTGTTGGATATTGTCAAAGATCATTGTGAATCCAATCAGTCAGTAGTCCAATAAACAGTTAGGAGATTACAGACTAACATAATCAATTGTGTGGGCAGGACGGTTAAGCTTGTGAGATGACTTTAAGGGGAAAGTGACCTGGCTGCATGAGTTAAAGCGCATAACCCCTGTAAATACCGTACAGTATGGCAGAATGGATTAGCTGAGGGAGACTGTGACGTGTGCCAGCAGCCTTCACTAATCTGGCTGTGTTTCAGCTGGTCAGGGGTGTGTGTGGTTAGTGCAGCAGAGGAGGTGGAGAAAGCTCCTCCTTTCTGTCCAGCCTTGTTTTTATAATCAGGCGTGGAGGCAGGAGTATGGGCATTGGCCACTGACATCACCGATTCACTGAGGGGAGCTCAAGTGGATTCTGCAACAGAGACGGAGGGGGAGGGAGGGACAGAGCAAGGGAAGGAAGAAGGGAGGGAGGAGTGAGGGGTATTTGTTGCCATGGCGAAAGGTTTTTCAAGCAGCTGCTGATTCGCTTGTGCTGTAGCGCACCCCTTTCCATTCTTCTCCTCTTCCTCTCTCTCTCCTGTGTGTCTGCCAGCCGTTCAGGCGAGAGATTTGTACGCTGCGTGGTCGGCTCTGGACCTTCCTGCTTCAGACCTTTTACGCGGTCCGCCACACGCAGGGATGGGAGACCCTTTCTTCCAAACACAGAGAAAGGATACTTGCAGGTAAGGAAGGATATTGTCGCTTGTACTCTGACATGGGATATTCATGCTGCGGTATGTGTGGATGTTTTTCTTCCCTCCCTAACCCAGCTTTGCGCTGAAGCAGGGGCTCTGCATCACCAGAGATGAACCAAAGCCCTTGTAGCGTCTGCTGTTGGCTGATTAAACATTAAATGGCTTCTGTCGTCACAGCTGTCTGGACACTACTAACCCATTTATATTCTTGCCAGTGCTGATGTTTTAAATTGTTGCTTTCTTTGAGTTTTCTTTTCGAATGTCTTGAGTGGACCTTGAACATGTTAAATGCACCAAATCCCGCCATGCATGTGTCAATGGGCGGGAGTGTGAGGCAGAATTCCAGCTTTGTGAGTCTGCACATGATTAGAAGCTGCCACAAATACAAATAAGATGCAGTTCCTTCACTGCTGAGCCAAATGTTGAAATTTCCCTGCATGAATAATTTACTTGGCTGGAATCAGTGCGTGCCTATTACTGGTACATGTCTTGCAAGTGTAATCAGATTCCAGATCTCGTGCAGAAATTCCAGATTTATATACAGTATCTGATACATCAGATACATCTGAGTACATTTTATTGAATTTGCTTTTGATTGAATAGATTAAAAAAGTTCTTAAGTCGTTTACATATGAAAACTGGTTCTGCATTGTTTGTCCTTTCCAGACCTTGCTGTCTGATCAATGCATTGATGTGCTGTTTGTTTTCTAATGGTCTGAGGGTAAACACAGGGTGTGGAGAGGAGAATTTGTGAATGAAAAGGATGACTCCTCTACTTCGCATAAAGAAGGATTGTGCAGTGTTGTGACAGAAAACTACTTAGCCTCTTTTAATCTGCCATGAATAATCTTTTTTTGCAGGCAAACTGCTAGATGTGCTGATTAATAGTTCTTTCTTTTTGTCATGTGTCAATAGATGCTATTGATAAAGGGGACAACCGAAGACTCGGTAAAAAGCCTGTATTCACAAGCTCACAGGTAAAATCATCCAATGATCATTGACCTTACGTTGTTTAATTTCAGTTTCATCTTTGTCTCCTTGTTATTTGTTGATCCAAACTCGGACTTTGACTCAAGCTTGATAATGTAAATGAGTTTCTTTATTTAGCTCAGAGAAATCTGTGTAAGTTTCTTTAATCCCCGACAGTGATTAGAGTGTTTTGCCCATCAGAAGTCATGTGGCATAAACACACCCCACCCGCACAGTGAAAAGATACAGTATGAAATGAGCAGCAGGCCCTCTTTAAACAGATGTAGAGCAAAGATAAGCCAGGCTCAGGTGATCCAGAGAGGGATTATTGGGATGGTAGGAATGAGTGGTTTAGAGCAGTGGAGCTCCCTCTTTACAGATCTCACAGCAAGCGGTCTGATGCAGTTAAACTAAACTTCTGTCTTCAGGCTGTATGTGCAGATTCTGTGAAATATTCTTTGAAAGGGGCAAAATGAAGAAGATTACTCTTACATGTGCCATCTACTTAATTCATGAAGAGTAAAATCAAACTTCAGATAAGTCAAGATATAACACAAGATATGCAACATTAGGGTTTTGAAAAAGGAAACTAGAGAAACTACAGTTCTCAATAGACTGTGCAGACAGCATCTTTTCTAGTGGTGTGTCCCAGTGGCTTGAGTTAATCTGCAATAAAAGCTTTCAGTTACATATGACTGGACTCGGGCTATTTTCTGATTAATCCAGTCTCATGGGTACATGACTGATGTGTTTTCTTTCTCTTTTTTTCCTGCAGTCAAGGACTGTAAAATGCCCTTCATCTGCACCTGAGAGCCCTCTTGTGCACAGGACCCCGAGGGTGTCTGACAACACAACCTTTTCCTCTCGCGGAGCTGCTTCAGCCATGAAGTCTGATGGACTTGGGACAGCAAACAAATCAGCAGAGGGTCACACATCCAAAGCAAAAAATGTAAAGAAACCAGGAGACCGGAGTGTAGCAGCAAAAGCAAAGACGGCATCAGCTGGAACGCCTGTTGTCAATGGCACAGGAGCTGCGGGGGCCAGGCGGGATGTAGCAAGTGCCAATGGCCTCAGAAGCTCGCATGGGGCTAAAGATCAGGAAAAGAAGCCGAACCCAGGTGCACGGCCTAAAACATCTCCCCCGAGCTGCACATCTTCGAGCCTTAATGCAACAATGAAGGCACAGAGGAGCTCAGCAGGAAAGTCTGACAGCACTGCTGGCTCCACCCAAGCTCAGCCCAGCGCTTCACCCTCATCAGGCAGCGCCTCGCCAGAAAACGGTGCCAGCAGCCCTCGCAATGATACCCACTCCATTCCAGGTTTTCCCTCTTTATTGACTTCTCTACATTTAATCTTGGTAACTGACACCACTTACAGTACAGGACGTCACTGTTGCCCAGCTGAAGTGTCTGCAAGTTCAGACGTAATACTGTAGCTGGAATATGAAAAGATCTGCAGGCTAATTAGTATGATGACTGTTGTGCTGTGACCAAGAGGGATTTTTAGAAGACAAGGGCAGCGTCATGTATGAATGTTGATTTATCAGGATACAAAGCACATGAGGGTCGCCCTTGGCAGACTGCTGTGAGTTTGTACTGACACCAGCAGAGGTCAAAGCCCCATACAGCTGTCACACAGGGGGGGTGTGACTGATCACTTTGAGCTTTTGTAGTGAGGATGGTTTTAGGGAGGAGGCGTAATCCCCACCGATGTTACAATCCACGGCTAATGTGTGCCTCAGCTGTCTGTCCTGCTGGTTCAAGCGCAGCATGAGTCTTTGTACCCCACCCTTAAAGAGACTTACTGAATATCAGGGATGTGAGCTCACAGACTAGCAGCACACTACCCCACCCTGTTTTGTATCCCAGCTATACCCTGAAGATTGTTTTATTATTTGCCAATTGAAGGGTCTAGTTTATAGGAATAAGTGTGATTTTGGTTGATGTTCTCAAAACTGTCTGCCATGACAAACCTATGTTTAAACAGTTGTGCATGTATGGTTTATTGTCTGTGTTTTAGGTGCGAAGCCCAAACTGCAGGCCAAGGCCGTGCACAAATCCCCTCTGACAAAACCTCCCCAGAAAACGGATCCATCAAAGACCAGCAGGTGAGCTCTACTCCAAGCATCACGCCGTATATCAGTGCGCTTTTATCTGTCATTGTCGAGTCAAATCAAGCTACTTTATGTATACAGCGGAAAATCTTAACAGAGTTTATCTCAGGGCAAACTCATATAGAACAGGTTTGTTCCAATACATTAGGTGCAATATTTAAAGTGTCTGTCATCTTCTCCTTGGACCTTTCACTGTGTTTGGACCCATCGTTAGTGGCCTTGCGTCCACTCCTCAATTCTGTGGGAAGGGTTTTTCATTATCCCTGCGAAAGACAAACACATTTTGGGCTTTTAAGAGTAGAGCAGGGTTCAGTTGAATCGAACCAGTGTGTATTAGATTGAGAGGATGTGCTGTGCATTAACGTTATTGTTGTTATTACTCCTCCTTGGTATCAGCAGATAGTTTGGCAACGCTTGTTCACATCTGGACAACAGCGTTAGTCCTGCCCATGGTTCTGATTTGCTTACTAGGGGCTATTTGACAAGAGAAAGAGTTTTTTTTATGTCACCATGCCAAAAGAGCACAGATTCTAAAGGACATGTCCCAAGAAAGACCTTGAAAGAGGCAGCTTTAGCTGAACAAACTTGGGTTTGGAACCAGAGGGTTGTGGGTTCAAGTCCCGGTGCGGACCATAATATGGAAGGTTGTCTGATAGCTGGAGAGGTGTCAGGTGACTTCCTGAGTACTGCAGACTCTGAGATGCCCTTGAGCAAGGCACCAAACCCCCAACAGCTCTGGCGTGCTCCCTGCGTAGCAGCCCCACTCTGACATCTCTCCACTATTTCATGTCCACAGGTTCCGTTTGTGCATGTGTGTATTTCGGGCCTATGAGTGTGAGTAACATGTCTCTCAATAACAGAGTGTAAACCTTAATTTTCCAAAGTATATACAAAAAAATCGACCTCAAATAATGTTTAGGGAGTTTCCTTACCGAAGCAAGTCAAAAACGCAGCCGCAGAAAGCATTTTGGTTTTCAATAATTGCCAGTTCATCAGTAAACAATTAAAGAAAGAGCTGACGATTGGAAAAATCATTAAGATCATTTTAACTGGATTACCCACCACCCTCTCCCACCACAAACAACAACATCTGAGACAGATGAAATATGTTTTGTTACCACCATGGCTCAGCAGAGCTCTCCACAACAATTGACAATGTTAATACATTAGCCCTCTGCATCCTCACAGCATGTTTAAAGTTACTGTATGAGCTTAACACCCACACTTCTAACTCCATTAGCATGAGTTTGCAGGACAGAAACAAACACACATCTTATGCAGCACATTCAACACACAGTGCAAATCTAATGGGTGTTGCAGCTCAGTGTCACCTAGCTTTCTTTTGACACCTCATGTGGCTGTCATGAGGATAAAAGCAGTTGTGTAGTGTTCACCGACACAGCGTCTTATCCATCCTTCTAAGATGTTAAAAATACCGGTTTTTACATCAGCATCATCCGCGCTCCATCTGTCCTGGAAGCACATTAATATTTAATCTCTCAGTATAGCAACCTTGTATGTTAGTCAATAAATAGATGATAGCATGCAGAGCTAAGGTATGTCGTGGTTGCATCTGTATTTCCCCCCCTTTAAAGAAGCAATATCATTTTGGGGTTTTCTGTAAATGTGTTTTCGAGCCTGCTGTAGTTAAGCATGCTTCTTCTGATTGGAAGAAGTTACCTTTAAATATCCTAAATATCTTATCATATTGCTAATTTAAAAATGTTTTGTTTTCTCATCTTAAAACAGAGTGCTAATGTTTCCAGTAATGTCAGATCTGTTTCTTTCCTCTACGTAAAGACTGATCCTATTTCCTCTAATGTGTCTAGTCTAGGGTTTGTAATGGTTGGTGTAGTGGTTAATGTCGTATTTTGTTCTTTAGGTTGTCCTGTGTTTGTTGTTTTCCTGCTTGTTTTGTATTTAGTGTGTTCTGTATTGCTGTGTATACTCTTGTGTTTGTAACAGAAAGAAAGTGCTTTTTGCCGGCCAATTACACTGAAAGAGTACATGTACATGATGTATTTTATAACCAGATGTGTAATATCATCAAATATGACACTTAATGAAAGATTTCATAAAAGTGTAAAATGTCACAGTATTAAAAAAGAATCGACCTTGGCCACAAACAAAATCTCAAACTTGAATAATGTGTCTCTGAAACTAGGGAAGAACATCCTTTACAAGGACACAAGAAACAACTTCTTCACATTGATAATCACCTCATGCCACAGAGGCTTGACCTTGACTGAATGGGAAAAGAAAGTAACTGCCCCCTGCTGGTGTTTAATATTAATGCAGGATTGCTTTTTCCTGCTGCTCCTCTCACTAATGTTTTTATTGATGATGTGAGCCACAATTATTTATTAATTGAGATACTGTTGTAAAAGCTTTTGTGGTGACTTAGTTGTTTTATGGTTCTTTGTCTGTCCGCAGTCCTACCAATAAGGCGAGTGTGAGAGAAGGTGGCAAAGTGAAGACTGGTGCAAGTGATAAAACGTCAGCTGCAGTGACAGGAGCAGCAAGAGCAGACACCAAGGGAAGAGGCACGCCAGACCACCAACGTGAGACATGCAACGTTTAATGGATTCAAATATCTCTGATTAGACTGTTTCCAGGTTTTAAGGGTCTCTTGTGTTCTGTCTTCTGTCAAGTCCACAAGCATGGGTCCTCCCTGAAAAAGCCAGCTTCCCCGAGAAAAGAGGACAGCAAGGACGGGTTGAAATCCTCGGCACCAGACAAAGCAGCCAGTGAAGCTCCCAAAAAGAAGATCACAAAACACACTTCAGCGACCGGAGCCTCAGCTAAATCCAGCGCTAAGCCAACAAAACTCTCTCCGGCCCCCTCCAAGCAATCGTCTGTTGTAGCCACAAAGTCTGGACCAAAGCCAAAAAGTAGTACAGAATTATCTGCGGAGAAAGCTCCGAAATCTGGAGCAACTGCCAAAACCTCAGCTGCTACTGCTGCCGCCTCCAAGAAAACAGGAACCAAAGGAAAAGAGACGGTGAGTGTCAAAGGTTCAGAGTGTAAATCTGAGCTGGCTCCAGCTGAAAACACTGATGATGCTGCAGTGCATAAAGATAGTAAAGAGGTAAAGCCCCCTGAGCAGCCAACAAGCCAGACCGGAGGGGATTCACTCAGCTCTGAGCAGAATCTACAGAAGACTGACAAACAGGAAGATAACACTAGTGGTTGTGCAGATCTTAAGTTGAGTGCTGCAGCAGCGGCTAGCAATATCCCCAATATCAAATCTGCTAAAGCAAGCACTGTCAAACAGTCTACAAGTAATGCCAACAAAGCTCACATCAAGACTGGTCAAGTTCATGAGGTCAGCTCTCCAAATTCCCCGAGAGACATTGATCGCCCCATAGATACCCCCTGCAGCATGGGAAGCACTGACACCCAATTAGAGGACTCTTGGAGCGTAATCCACCATCAAGTCACCCCGGAGTCTGAGACGGGCAGCACCCACACCACCTCCTCTGACGACATCAAGCCCCGCTCAGAGGACTACGACGCAGGAGGCTCGCAGGATGACGACTGCTCCAATGACAGAGGGGTTTCAAAGTGTGGTACAATGCGCTGTCATGACTTCCTGGGTCGCAGCAGTAGCGACACGAGCACCCCAGAGGAGTTAAAGATATACGAAGGTGGAGCAGGGCTGAGAGTGGAGGTGCGTCTGCGTGGGAGGGAAGCAGAGACCACCAGCGAGGAGGAGGGAGTGAGACAGCGTCCTCGTTCCTGGTTGCACAGGGAGGAGGTTCATGTAGAGGAGGAGCACTCAGAGGTCGAAACCACTGTGACTGTTAAGAGCGTCCCCGACCCCCAGCTCTTCTCGTCAGAGGAGGAGGATGACGATGAGGAAGCGACAGAAGATGAAAGGTCTGAAGTTGAGGTGATTCCAGGTCAGGCCCCTCTGCCGCCAACTGAACCCTCACCACACTTTCAGGGGATCATCAACCTAGCTTTCGATGACGATGGTGTGGAGCAGGATAACGATCAACCGGATTACCAGTCCACCTCTAACTTCCGGCGGTCAGTGCTGCTGTCTGTCGACGAGTGTGAAGAGCTGGGCTCAGAAGAGGGCGGCGTCCAAACCCCACCTCAACAGCTTGATGACGCTCTGACTCCTTGTGATGTTTTCGAGTCTGACTCCATAACTCCTCAGTCCACTTGCGCCCCAACAAGTGACCAACAGAACCACCTTGAGAATCAAGGTATGAAGCACAATCAACACAATGAGCAACAGGAAGATAAGTCCTCCATATTCCTCACAGAGATCCAGGAGCCTGGAAAAGAAGAGAATATACACATCCAGGTCGATGCAGCGAAGTCAAGTGCTCCTGTCCTGGACTCTGACACCAGAGACCTCCCTCCCCAGGAGCGCCCATGCCACCTGGATCTGCGGCACACTGAACAATACAATGGAGGGCCGCGCAAAAATCACACCTCAGAGAGCAAGAAGGCTGATTTACATCTAGACTTAAGTGAGCCGCAGCTGACAGGGGACTCTCCTGTACATGCTGCACAATCTCCAGCAGGTAAAGTATGATCTAAGGACCCTTCTTAGACCCCAAATCCAAACCCATCACTTATCCTTAAACTCCATAAGTGTAGGTGTAGTGTATCCCTGCAAGATCCATTTTCCTCTGCTCGAATTCTTAAAGCTTACCAACACCTAAGTATACCTATCCCTCTTTCAGAAAAAGGATATAATTGAGCAAACTAGTTAAGCAACTAGTTATAAGTACAAGTTCAAATTCAAATGGAATCATCCTCCTTTCATAGCTCAAAGCTTTTTCTCATGACAACCCATCGATTGTGTAGCTGCTGTAGATTTGAATTTGCAACATCAATATCCTTTTAAAGAAGGAGATCGGTCTCATTAGAACCAAACAGTACGTTTTAAACAACTGAACTACCTGTAGTCGCAGGCATTTAGGCCTCGGTGTCTCAGTTTCACGACAAAGGGAAAGCAGTGTAATCTTTACTAAGACTGATCATACAATTGTAATTGTCCAAAAAATATCTGCCTTGCAAGAGGCTTGTGACATAGTTATACCAATGCACTTTTATGTACATAAAAAAAAAGATTTTTTGGATTATTTTTGTCATTTCTTTTATGCAGTGGATCAGTTGTTGGCCTTTCTAAGCCATACATAATTTGACGTAGTTAAAGGTGCTATATATACATTTAAACATCACTATAGTTTGTTTTTATAATTACCAGTGGGATATAAATGAATGGGCAGGAAAAATCTGCTCTTTCATGTGTATCAAGTAAAGCTTACAGCTTTGGAAACACAGTTCTGATGCACTCTCAGGTTATTAAGAACATTTCAACCCCAATAGGAATCGTCAGACAGGGTCAATCTAAGTATTAGCTTTTTTATTTTTCCATGTGGAGTCCAGGTAGAAGGAAACTCTTGCTCTTCAGCCGCTCCACAAATGGAGGTCGGTGCTCTCAGAGAAGGACCTTAGGCGTTCAAAATAATTCAGTGGACTCCTTTTCTCAGACAGGATCTAAAGAAAGTACTGGAGCACACAAATCCCTTCAAGGCAAATTTAAATTGGTGCAAAGGTTTCGTGTGCTCCAGTACTTTCTTTGGATCCTGTCTGAGGGGAGTCCACTGATTGTTATGCAAATCAAATGTTTTTAATTGCACAGAATATGTATGTCAATTTAATTAACACCTACTTATCATTTCTGTTTGCCATGAAGCCCGAACCAAATGTAGACCTCTCAGATTGCAGCGTAGCTTCTAAAGATCAGTCTCAGCTTCTCAGTGATGGTCTTTCTGTTCACATAGTTAGTTTACTAACATCTCAAAATGCATTTTTAAAGGTCTCTTGATGATAAAACACTATATGTAGCACCTTTAAAATGTATGTTCAGGTAAATAACAAGCAATTAATGATTCTTTTTATTTCTATAGAGTAATTGACTGACTTTACAGTCAAATAAAAATGTATAAAACCTAAGACACTAAAACTGCCACTGCTACTCACAAAGGTGTGTTATACTTGGGAACTTTTCCCTTGCATCTCCTTGCTGTTTTTCTTTCTTTGAATTTGAGAATGTATTTTTTCCTTTTTGTTTTCTTATTTTTTGTTGCACTGCACACATGCATGCTACTTTCAGAATGTGTCATTCCCTCATACCATTCATCCTTGTTTATGTATGTTTTTTTTTTATCCATCTGTTTGTCATACCCAGTAGACGTGTCTAGACAGAAGCTGTCCAGTTTTTAAGGAGACCGTTTTGTTGTGTATAAGCTTTTGTTCAGTAGGTTTATGTAGTGTCAGTAGCCTCCTCTGTAAAGTATGTGATGTGTCTCTAGAGCAGCTGTCAGGGTTTCTGCCATGTCTCTCTTTTTTCACTCATCACATTCAGGAAAAGAAATCTTGCTGCACCAGTAGTGAGGGTCTTACCCGATGCAAACATGTAAAATATTTTGTTCTCACTATCAAACAGTGATCTTTTCCTTCATCTTTTGCTTTTTTTGGGAATTGTCAAAGATAGAAAACACAAAGAATGTAAAAAGAAAAACTCAGTGGTGTGCCATATTTTTTTGTGCTACCAAGCGAAGCACTGTTGCTTGCGTTTTTAGTTTTATTTCTTTGTGACAGTATTAAAGTCTGTAAGAAAGGTCTGGCCGTCCAAAGGCCTGCACGTAAATCTCAAAACATATCACTGTTACTTACTGACGAATGCAAGAATTCACTGGTGCTGGCAATGCATGGCTTACTTTGTTCAAAGAGGTGGATAAAGAGATGCACTCAGAAAAGCAATCCTCTGTTCACTACCTTTGAGGCAACTGTGTAACCTTGATGTCCATATTTTAAGTAAATGGTGAGTTTTAACCAATTATAATGTGACCAACAATTTTTCTGCCCACCCCATTGGCTGTCCTCACCGAGGAATCTTTAATATGGAATATCTTTCGGGACACAGTCGCATTAAGGGTACACTTCAGTAATCAGTGTTTTATTGTAGTAGGCCAGACTAGTCTTTGAATGAACACAAAAAAAAAAAGATATTTGAAGGAGTGTTTCAGTTTGTCATTTTGCAGTATTGTCAATTGCTTTTAGGGGACAATGGTTGTGACAGATTGGATCAAAGCTGCAAACATGACCGCCGACCGTCCAAAGCCCTCTCTCCCATTTACGAGATGGATGTAGGAGAAGCCTTTGAACACTGCTCAGACAAGGACAGCAATGTTAAACTGAAGGCAGAGGAAGAAAAGCTGAGAGGGGACCTTGACAAAAGCAGCCAGTTTGCAGAGGGGGACTGGAGCCTGCTCAGGCAACTCCTTTCAGATCACGAGTCCAATCTGGGTGTCATAAACCCTGTGCCCGAGGAGCTCAACCTGGCCCAGTACCTTATCAAACAGACACTGTCCCTCTCACGTGACTGCCTGGACTCGCAGGCCTTCCTGTCCCCAGAGAAGGAGACCTTCAAACGCTGGGCGGAGCTCATCTCGCCCATGGATGACTCCTCAACGAGCATCACAGTGACAAGCTTCTCCCCAGAAGATGCTGCATCTCCACAGGGGGAGTGGACCATCGTGGAACTGGAAACACATCACTGACTGCAAAGACGAGAACCTGCTGGTCAGTTCAAGCCTTCTCAATGAGCACTGAAAGTCTATACATCAAGTTTGTCTTAATTTATTATAATTGATTTGCACACTGTAAAACTCTGAGCTTTTCAACAACCTATGTTGCATTCTCATCACGCCCTATGGACCGTTTCTTAACACTAAGGGGCTGTTCTGCATGCTGATATTTTTGTATGTTTGACTGTTGAATTGATGTTGCTTCAAATCTCTAGAAAAGAATAGAGTGAGGAAAAAACATGGCAGTGTTTTGGTTGACTGAAGTTTCTTAAAGAAAAATATCAGCCTACTGGCTTGCATTTAATGTCATATTGAAAATAAAGATATGTGTTTCTGGGAAAATTAAGATGGTTCCATGTTGTTATATGGCACACTGATCTAGGTCCAAGATTTGTGTATTGTTTTTTTGATAATTTTGTCAATTCTACCTATTCTGCCTTTGTCTATACATCAATAGACGTTTTATGATTCATTATATCAGTTAATGTGTTTGAAGGAGGCACAGCTTTTTCACTAACCTGCTTCTATAGCTGCTCACTTTTGTTAGAAACCTATAGCGCAGTTTGTAACTAAACTAAGCCATTCAGTAAAATAACGTACAAAACTAAAATGTTCTGTATTACAAAACGCTCTGCTAACAGAGTATTGTTTTATTTACGACAGAAAATGTACCTCTAGCAATCATAGGCCTTCAGAAAACCTCTCACTTCAAACTTGGTTTTGGTACAATCATAAGCCCTGAGTCAGTGGTGATCTGACAGTAGGATAATAACTATCCCTAACTCACGACTTGCTTTTTAAAAATTGTATTGCTGTAAGAGAGCCTCCCTAATGTTTTGGCATGCATCCCGAAATTATATCTCTGCATTTGGCAGGTGATACGTACACCTGTGTTTAACCTCCAATTACGACATTTCTACCGCGCAAAGGTAAATAAACTAATATTTCATCAAACGACCACAAGTTGTAAACTAGCGTTACAAGTGAATACACACCTGCATCACTGAAACAATAACTGTACTGCAGAAAATCAGCTTATTTGATGCTCTTATCAGTGGTTAAGTTGTT